>CM053789.1:222024166-222639166 GCA_028749045.1 Cupressus sempervirens | reverse complement strand
GGTGCTACAATGATGCAAGGAGGGAAAGAATAATTAAGCCCAAAGGCACACCCAACAATCCAAACCAACCTTGTAGAGTAAACACAATGGAAGCAAACACACAAAGAGAACAACACCACAAAGAGAGAGAACAATATTCTTTTATTGATTCATCAAATGATCATCATACATGACCAGCTATAAGGTCTTCTAGGTTATGACCAGATATAAAATACATACAAGATCTAAGATTTAACTTCAAATTTCCACTTCCAAACACATATGCAACCGACTTTCCAAACCTTCAATTTCTCTCTAACTCTAAGCCTAAACATCATATTTATAGTTTGCCAAAATGGCTTACAGAACATTCTAGAACATTACAAAATAGAAAAGCTAATCCAAAAATGGTCTAGACACATCCCAAGACAAGATCTCATCATAAATGTCATGATTAGAATTAATCCTGCAAGTCAGCTCACATAAAAAATGCAAAAAAAAATCCAAAATGCTGACACTCAACATCAACAAGAATACTAGGTAAATGACGGATCACTCGACACATAAATGATAGCTCTACACACACTATGGAACTCAACACACATTGTAGAGTGAGATGGGATAACACACTAATCTGATTGTTTACATGACTTGGGATAACTTCAACTCGGCTTATACTACAAAATTACTGGCACTCAAGAATTGTTGCAACTCAACAACAACTAGCAAAATGAACACAAATGAGCAGGATAACATGTCAACCCAGGATGCTCCTACATTAGACAACCAAGGTAGAAAATAATGATTCTCCTGAATCATGCAAGTGTCACAACCTAAGCTGAATCCAACTCAGATTGAGAAATCCATGTAGCATCTTCAACTGATCTACTCTTCCACATCACAAAATATTCATAGTATTATTTTCCTCTTGTGCTTTTACCAACTCTCTAAACCAATATCTACTCAACCTCTTCAATCTTCTTCTTAGGATAATCATTAGGTACAATAACTTCATCATCTAACTCATTATGCTTATACAAATCAGCAACATTGAATATAGGAGATATATCCATGTCATCAAGTAACACAATTTCATAAGCATTTCCACTGTCAAGCTTCTTCAAGATCTTACAAGGTCCAAACTTCTTCATCTTCAACTTATTATATTTTCCAGCCAAAAAGCTTCCTTTTTTCAAATGAACCATCACCTCATCACCAACTTCAAAAATATGATGTCTTCTAGACTTATTAGCATTCTTCTTGTAATTCTAATTACTTTTTTTCAACTTCAACTTCACTTCCTTATGCAAAGACTCCATAAAATCAAAAAAATCTTCTCCTACAACATTTCTTTTCTCTTTACTGACAACATCTCTTAAATCTGATACTCCCTTAGGCTTCATTCTAGTAACAATCTCAAAATGTGTCTTCCCTGTACTTCTATTCACAAAATTATTATATGCAAACACAACTTGTGCCAATGCCATCTCCCAATTATGTATTTAATCTTCAACTAAGCATCTCAATAAATTACCCAAACTTCTATTCACAACCTCTATCTATCCATCAATCTGTGGATGGAATGTAGAACTAAACTTTAGCTTAGTAACCATTTTCTTCCACAAAGTTCTCCAAAATTAACCAACAAACTTACTATCTCTGTCAGAAATAATACTTCTTGGTAATCCAAGTTGCAATCTAATAATCTCTTTGAAGAAAAGTTCAAGAAATGTTCAACAACATGCTCAGCATTTGATGTCTTCTTACATGGTATAAAATGATCCATCTTAGAAAATGTATCCATAAAAAAAAAAAATAGAATCATACCCCTTTGTTGTGTTAGGAAATCCAAGAACAAAATCCATACTAATGCTACTCCAAGGTTTCTCAAGAATAAAAATAGGTGTATACAATCCAGTATTCTGACTTACTCCTTTTCCATCTTGGAAAACTCCACAACACTTCACAAACATCCTTATACATCTATGGCCAATAATACTTCTCTTTCAACAAACTCAATGTCTTATCAGTTCCAAAATGTCCAGCCAATCCACCACTATGTTGTTTCCTTAATCAAATTCACTCTCATAGAACTTCTAGGGATACACAACTGAATACCTTTGAACAACATACCTTCTTGAATAAAATATTCATTATATTTATTGATGTGATCTATTAGATTTGGTGCTCTGCACTCTCTCCACACCTCATAAAAATTAGGATCAGTATCATACAACTCTTTCGTCTCATCAAAACCAAGAACTTTAACCTTCATCTTAGTCAACAAATAATGTCTTCTACTCAATACATCAACAACTCTATTACTAACTCCACTCTTATGCTTAATCAAAAATGTAAAACTCCACAAATACTGAATTTACTTCATATGTCTTTGATTCAATTTATGTTGACTTCCCAAGTACTATAAAGCTTTATGATCCGTATACAACACAAACTCTTTAGGAATCAAACAATGTATCCACTTGTTTAAAGCCTGAACAATAACATAAGACACTCGATCATACACATAATACTTCCTTTTAGCATCATTGAACTTCTCACTAAAGAAAACAATAGATTTACCTTCTTGACTCAATACAACTCCTATTGCACTATCACTTGCATTATATTCAACTTGAAATACCTTATTAAAATTAGACAAAACCAATACAGGTAACTCGACAACCTTTTGTTTCAAAGTCTCAAAACTCATATAAGCTCCATGTGTCCATTTGTATTCATTTTTATCTCCTCTCATTGTCTCAGTCATAGCATTATAAACAACACTGAAATTCTTTATAAACTTTCTATAAAAACTAGCCAAACCATGAAATGATCTTACCTCACCCACATTGCTAAGTGCAGACCATTCCAAAATTGCTTTAATCGTCTCAGGATCCATTCTCAAACCATCAGCTAAAATTATAAATCCCAAATACATGATCTCTTCTTGCATAAAAAAACACTTTCACATTAATCATCAACTTCTCCCCTTTCAACCGTTACAATACTTGTCTAACATGCTCAAGATGTTCTTCCTTAGTCTTACTAAATATCATAATATCATCCAAATAAACAATCATAAAATTAACCAAAAATCTTGTTAGAACTTCATTCATCAACCTCATGAAAGTACTAGGTGCATTAGTCAAACCAAAAGGCATAACGAACCATTCATACAAACCATCTTTTGTCTTGAAAGCAGTCTTCCATTCATCACCTTCTTTGATTCTGATATGATGATAGCCACTCTTCAAAACAATCTTGGTAAAATACGTTTCTCCACTCAAACAACCCATGATGTTATCCATCCTCGACATAGGAAACTTATATTTCATAGTGATAGTGTTAATAGCTCTAGAACTAGTTCACATCCTCCATTTTCTATTCTTTTTTGGTGCCAATACAACAAGTACAACACATGGACTCAAACTTTCTCTAATTAATCTCTTCTACAACAACTCATGCACTTGTTTATTAAGTTCTTCATTCTCTATAGGTGTTAATCTATATGGTGCTTTGTTCAGTAAAGTATCTCCATGAATCAGATCCATATAACGACTTATACTTCTCCCTTGTGGTAAACCATCAAGAATATCCTCAGCAAAAATCTCCTTATACTCATTCAACAATTCTATAATTTCTATTTGTACTTAGTAAATATCACCGGTTTCCATTGTCACTTAGCCATTACTGACTTTTGCTGCTCAGTCATTACTCGGTCTTCTAGGAACTATAGAAAAAGAAACTTGATTCTTCTTTACTTCTTTTTCAAATTGCATTCCATTAACTATGAAAACTTTTATTGCAGTACAATTAACCTCATCTGGACTTTCAATCAAAGACAACAATATTTCCTTCTTCCCATTCACCCAAAGAGTATATTGATTCAATCTTCCATCATGTATAACATATCTATCATATTGCCAAGGTCTACCCAACAAAATATGACAATCCATATGCATGATATCACACAATACTTCATCAAAGTAATGTCCAATCTTGAACTTCACAATGCATTGCTCACTTACGAATATCTTATGCTCATCTTTGATCCATGAAACATGATAGGGTTAGGATGCTTCAGCCTATTCAACTGCAACTTTGTAACCAGCTCTACTGATGCCAAATTATAAAATTTTGACTATCAATGATCACCTACAACATTTTCTAGCCATTTACATCTAGTCTTGAAAAGACTTCTTTTAAGGACAGGTTCCTTATCACTTCCCATATTAGATAAGGTTCTTCTGACCATCAAATTTTCTCCAGCCTCAAATCCACTTGGTGAAATCTCAATTTCGTCTTGAATCAAATTTTTTTTGTTACCTTGCCCACTTTAAGAATATCTACATTCAAAATATCTATGCCCTTCTTTACCACATCTAAAATAATCACTACAGAAACCACCTCTAGAATAAGAATTACCTCTTCTTTGATAAGAACCAGTACCTCCTCGGTAAGAACTACCACCTTTTCACTTAGTCTTGTCTTTGTCATCATTCTTCCATTTAGATTTGCCTTTATCTTACACATAACTGTCAAATCTAGCACCTTCACCATAAGATCTTCCTCTACCTCTCTGCAATCTACCACTTCTACCTCTTTGTCTTTGTTCATGCTCTTTGTCTAGATCTTCTCATCTTTCAATGCATATTGATATGCTTCTTCTACACTTTCCAATTTCACAAAACTTATTTAATCCTGAATTCTAGATCTCAATCCATTTAGATATCTTACAATTTTCTGAACATCATCATTCACATGTACAGATCTGATGTCCAATCTTTAGAATTCCTTAGTATACTCTTTCACAATCATATCTCTTTGTCTCAAATTTTGCATCTTTCTCAACAAGTGAACTTGGTAATCAGTAGGAAGGAATTTTTTGTTTACCTTGTTCACTATCTTTGGCCAAGTCTTGATCTTTTTCTTTCCTCTCCTTTGTCTATTAGTTTGCAAATGCTCCCACCATAGTGAAGTATGACCTTTAAGCCTAGTGACTACAAGTTTCACCTTCCTATTATTAGGAATGTTTTCATACTCAAAGAACTTCTCCATATTAGAAATCCAATCCAACACAACATTGATATCCAATTTTGCATCATAAGTTACAACTTCTACAATAGGATTTGAATGTACCCTAGACAATACTCTCAACAATATTTCCTCATCTTGATCTTCTTCAAGTTTTTGATTAGGGTTTGGTGCTGCTACTTCATCATCACTCACATCCACAAGATGAGCTCCTCTCCTCTAAGCTATCTCCACAATATCTAATCTGGCTGCAATTTATCTCAATGTATCTAATACAAAATTATCAACATTTCCTTTACTACCAGCTATCTTTACAAATTAGGTTCCTACAAGATTGTAACCCTCTACAAGTGATAGGTCAAATCCGCAAGTCTACAACCCTACAACCAAATTCAAATCAAAGGTCTACATGATCCAATCTTCACAAGGATGAACCTCAAGCTTTGATACCACTTGACACAAGGATAAGATAAGATAAGATAATTTTATTAATGTCCAACGAAAGACCACAATTTGGGTCTATGGGATTGGAAGCTTACAACAAGAAGAAAGTAGACAAATAGAGCACTAAATGGTGTCCAAAAAAGAGAACAAGTACAAAAAAAGAAGAATAAAGTAGGAGACATCATGAAAAAGATTAGGTATCTATCCTCATAGGGAAAAAGTCCAACAACGATTGATCTGTGCATCCCCTAAAGGCCTTGCAATGAAGTTGAATGCTACGAGAGGAGTGTCATTGGTGAAGAGATCCCTTATGGGATCTCACAAATCTAGAATGACCCATGTTAGAGAAATTGTATGGTCAATTCACACCCTGAGTTGGAGGTAAGGGAATAAAGAAGGTTGTAATAAGATGTGCCTGAGTTTGAGTCTTGGGAAATGATAGCTATAAAGTATGGTCATGAAACTGTAAGGTCTCACAGAGAGAAAACATAATGAAATGTTGATTTGTGTACCTAAAATAATCCAAGAGGGATCTGCAATCTCTAAACAGACAATTAAATCTTCCTCTAATCTTGTAGTGTATGTGGCACCTAAAAAGGAAATGGATCTCAGATTCAACCTCTGCTAAGGTACAAAGTCTACACACTCGATCCTCTTTAGCAATATGGTAATCATGTGAGCCCACCTTGAAGGAGCCAAGGGAGATATACATGGCATGTGTCCAGTATCTGTGTAAGTACTCAAGACATAAAATAATCCCATTCTGAATATCTAAGAAGTACTTGATGTAGAAAGACATCCTCAGATGTAGTCCCCTTGGAGGATCCACCTAGGCTTGTATGATATACTGTCTGTAAATTTCAAGTTTGACATGCTTGTTCAACTCTCGCCGAGAGGGGAGTAGATGAGCAAGAGCATCCAATGAGAACTAGTAGGGAGGGAGATGGTCAATATTGATCCGAGCTGAACTTAGCAAGATAGTAGCCTAAGCATACCAACAATGAGCTCTAGTGGCTAGATCAGAGGGAAAGAATAAATAGGGGAAAATGCACACCCAACAATCCAAACCAACCTTGTAGAGTAAACACAATAGAAGAAAATACACAAAGAGAACAACACCACAAAGAGAGAGAACAATATTCTTTTATTGATTCATTAAATGATCAGCATACATGCCCAACTATAAGGCCTTCTGGGTTACGGCCATATATAAAATACATACAAGATCTAAGATCTAGCTTCAAATTCACAATTCTAGACACATATGCAATCAATTTTCCAAACCTTCCAATTCTCTCAAACTCTAAGCCTAAATACCCTATTTATACTTGCCTAAATGGCTTATAGAACATGCTAGAATAGTACAAAATAAAAAGGCCAACCCAACAATAGTCTAGACAAATCCCAAGACAAGATCTTATCATAAACATCACAATCAAAATTAATCTCGCAAGTCAGCTCATATCAAAAGTGTAGAGAACTCATCCAAAATGCTGACACTCAACATCAATAAGAACGCTCGAGTCATGAAGGATCACTCGGCACATAAATGGTAGCTCGAAAGACATTGTGGAACTCAGCACATAGTGCAAAGTGAGATGCGATATCACACTAATCTAAGTGTTAACATGACATGGGATAACTTCAACTCAGCTTATAGGGTATGTGTAGGATCATGGTCAACCAAACTGTGCTTTTAAGTGGCAATAAAAAATCAAAAAATCAGGGTTATGTCAACTTGACATGCAATTTTCTACTTGTTATTAGCTTTATATCAAAAATCAAAGAGAGAGAACAATATTCTTTTATTGATTCATTAAATGATCAGCATACATGCCCAACTATAAGGCCTTCTGGGTTACGGCCATATATAAAATACATACAAGATCTAAGATCTAGCTTCAAATTCACAATTCTAGACACATATGCAATCAATTTTCCAAACCTTCCAATTCTCTCAAACTCTAAGCCTAAATACCCTAT
The DNA here is from genome assembly GCA_028749045.1 of Cupressus sempervirens. Lineage (NCBI taxonomy): Eukaryota > Viridiplantae > Streptophyta > Pinopsida > Cupressales > Cupressaceae > Cupressus > Cupressus sempervirens. The sequence goes on along the minus strand of CM053789.1, from coordinate 222,631,723 downwards.
TTATACTTGCCTAAATGGCTTATAGAACATGCTAGAATAGTACAAAATAAAAAGGCCAACCCAACAATAGTCTAGACAAATCCCAAGACAAGATCTTATCATAAACATCACAATCAAAATTAATCTCGCAAGTCAGCTCATATCAAAAGTGTAGAGAACTCATCCAAAATGCTGACACTCAACATCAATAAGAACGCTCGAGTCATGAAGGATCACTCGACACATAAATGGTAGCTCGAAAGACATTGTGGAACTCAGCACATAGTGCAAAGTGAGATGCGATATCACACTAATCTAAGTGTTAACATGACATGGGATAACTTCAACTCAGCTTATAGGGTATGTGTAGGATCATGGTCAACCAAACTGTGCTTTTAAGTGGCAATAAAAAATCAAAAAATCAGGGTTATGTCAACTTGACATGCAATTTTCTACTTGTTATTAGCTTTATATCAAAAATATCTAGGAAATTGAATCTAGTTTCTAAACTAATAAGACTTATCTCAAAAAAATAAAATTGATTGGTCAAAATTTTGGATTTTAATGCAATATTACAAAAATTTTAGAACAAAAATAAGAAGTAGACGTATGTCTAACCAGCTTAATAAAAATCAAATAATAATATTTTTTTAATAATATTATAGATATAAGTAGTAGACTCATGCCTAGATGTGACACATATTTTGGGGTATTTTTATTCTACATAAATAATTAATAATTAATTTTTGACTTTAGTGTTTTTGGAATGAAAGAACTCTCGTGTCTGACCACCTTAACTAATTCAAAACTCTACAAAATTTAATTTTTCATTTATTTTTCCTTATAGTGGAAGAAACATAGAATGTGATGCATCTTTTGGATTTAAAAAATGTTTTACCATTTGAAAGTTATAGTTGTTTTTCAAGTAGTGTGTCAGATAGCACTTTATACATAACTCCATTAGAAAATAAGTAATAATTACTTACTAAACTCATAATTGTAAAAACCTTACATTTATGGAAAGATAAGAACATTCTTAAGAAATCATTTTCATTTCATCAAATTTTGGCCAAAAAAATTCATCAGCTACATGTTTGAAGTAAAAATCACATAAAAATAGGCCAAAAACACATTTTAAGGATATTTTTTAAGTTGACCATATAGGGTTGGTATCAAAAGATATAGTAAACCTTATAAAGATATTAATTTTTTTCATTTAGTATTAGGGTGGGTGGAAAATTTTTTGGAATAGATTTGGAAATGGTTTGAGGCATTTCAGAAGTACATATTTTTTAGATCACCACTTTTTGGCATACCATGATTCTGCACATACCCTATACTGCAAAATTACTAGCACTCGACAATTGATGTAATTCACCAACAACTAGCAGAATGAACATAAATGAGAAGGATAACACAACAATGCAAGATGCTCTCGAATCATATAGGACTGTGTTTCTAACACCTACAATAACCTCTCTTTCTTTTTGGAGATTGGATTTTGTTTTGATTTTGTGGCCGCATCTCGGGTGATGTTAAAACTTGTAGTGTTGGCTAGTACAAAGTTGCCAACTAGTGAATCTCTCTAACTATTCATCATGGGATAAATTGTCTATTACATTAGCTCCAAGTGGCTGGGAAAACCCTAGTTCCAACCTCATCCCATCCTGTTAACTGCTTGAACATTCTCAGGCACAGGGAAATGATCTTTGATGGGACATATCTCAAAGCTTGTACGAGGTATGGATGAAATTCCATGTGCTATAGGATCATGTTGTAGAAACCTTAAATAAGCTCTCTTTTTGGATTTTGGATTCCATTTTGATTTTGTAGCCCCCTCTCAGGTGATGTTGAAACTTGTAGTGTTGGCTAGTACAAAGTTGCCAACTAGTGAATCTCTCTAACCATTTTTTATGGGATTGAATTGTCTATTCCATTAGCTCCAAGTGGCCAAGTAAACCCTAGTTCCAAGCTTGTTCCATCTTGTTGGCCACTAGAATGTTCATGGGCACACTAAACTGAATTGACCCTAAGAGTCACTAAATGCCATAGGGAAATAATCTTTGACGAGGCATATCTCAGAGCTCATGTGAGATATGGATACAATTTTGGGTGCTAAATGATCTTGTGTCCAACACCTACAATAACCTCTGTTTTAGAGATTAGATTTTTTTTTGATTTTGCGGACCCATCTCAGGTGATGTTAAAGCTTGTAGTGTTGGCTAGTACAAATTTGCCAACTTTTGATTCTCTCTAACCATTCGTCGTGGTATCAAACTATCTATTTCGTTAGCTCCAGGTGGCAAGGTAAACCCTAGTTCTAAAATCATCCTGTCCCATTGGTTGCTTGAACATTCTTGGCCATGCCGAACCAAATTGACCCTAAGAGTCATTAAATGCCATAGGGCAATGATCTTTGAAGGGGCATATCCCAGAGCTCGTGTGAGGTATGGATACAATTCTAGGTTCTATAGGATTGTGTTGTCGAAACCTACAATAAAACCTCTCTCTTTTTGGAGATTGGATTCTGTTTTGATTTTACATCCCCATTTTGGTTGATGTTGAAACTTGTAGTGTTAGCTAATACAAAGTTGCCAACTACAGAATCTCCCTAATCGTTCCTCATGAGATCAAACTGTCTATTCCATTAGCTTTGAGTGGCTGGGTAAACCCTAGTTCCCAGCTCCTTCTATCTTGTTGGCTGCTTGAATGTTCTCCAACACATTGAACTGAATTCTAAGAGTCACACCTCTCTCACTTTTTTGAGATTAGATTTCATTTTGATTTTGCCGCCCCATCTTAGGTGATACTAAAACTTGTGGTTAAAGGCACCTAGGTGGCAACTAGATATGCCACCTCATCCAATGATGGAGACTCATGATACAAGGTAAATGGGTGATCATATACTTCATTTTGAACATGTTATTTTGTTTCGGCAAACCTTGTTTGTAAGGTCAAGGAACTTGAGGTCACCTATAAACCCAAGTTGCCTTAATCCTAAGGATTTTTGCATTTTTGTTTTGCTTTTGTTAATAAATTTACTCAAGAAGTGTTTTGAGAGTCATTATACCTTATATAGGTCCTACATGTTACCAAAAAACACTTGGTTAAGTTCTAGGAAGATTTAGTGCAAAAATTGCATTTTGGAATAAAAGTTACTTATAACTTTTTGGTAATTTTAGCAATTGTTTGGAAAACATTGAAATTAATCTTGTAACCTATCAAACCAATGGTAATTGGTTGGAATAGATGTCAAATGATGAAAATACCCTCTATGAAGTTAGAGGAGGCATAAGGTGTACATTTAACAAATTATTAATACCAAATATATAGATCTTTTGGGAAATTCCTAAGGTTAGGGTAGGTAGATTAAGATTCCTAAGTTTCATAATTTTCACATATGATCTAAGGGCTTAGTGAACGTGTACTAGTGTGAAAATATGGTATTTTTAATCCTTAAAATGCTGATTTTGTGGACAAGGCTTGTAATTGGTGATGTAAGTAGGATGTGTTAATCTTGTTCTTCTTACTAAACTCTATAATAGGCTTATTGCAAGCCTTCCAAATGTATTGATTTTAGTTCATTAGGACTCTTCAAAGGCTAGAGACTAGGTGGTTGGCCTATTCTTCATGCCACACTCACCTATTCCAAATATCTCTACCTAAACCTTCTCATAGAACACACAACACCTCCACTACCTTACACCCTCTAGGATCTTTCACAACCCCATACTCCAAATTACTTCCAAAGGCCTAACCCACTACCAGTAAGTCATTTTCAAACATTCATAAGGTTCTATCTCTTGAGTAGGCTCCAAAAATCATTACAAGTAAACTGACCTAATTAGGGTATTTCCTTGTAGCCCTAGCCTGGAATTTATGTAAGAAATCAAAATCTTCTAATCACCTATCAATACTAAACTATAAACTATAAACTCTCAAAAATCTCAAATAACTCAAAAAAATAAACTTCAATACTCCATTACCTTATCAAAACCTTTCCAACTACTGATGTTAATGCTCCTAGTCATTGAGTAGAAGGCATATTCTTCAAATCCTTGTCTCCATGAGGGTTTCATTGCTGATTATGGTAATTGTCTCCCAAACTACATTATCTCATCTATTCCCCTCTTCCAAGAGGTTCCTTAGCATTCCATGAATGCATACAAGCCATCCAACATGTACATGTAAACTCTAAACAAGCCATTGTCACATTTTAAACTACTGATCCTCTATATTTTTCATGCAATCAATATGTATTTACTAATTCTCGGCCATATCCATAATAAGAAGCAAAGGAATGGTGTCAACTTATAAGATGGTGATCTAAAACAACCAAGGAAACCTTTAAATATTCCTCCACTTTATATAAAGATAACATGTAGGTACTATTATCATTTAACCGAAAGAAGCGTGCAATTTACTACTCAATCTATGAATCTATACACATAACTAGTGATGTTAGACATACATGCAACACTTAATATTGATCCTAACTTCATTACCATGTATAAGGAAGTTTAAGAGTCATCATAACCATGAGATATTAGAAAAGAATAAGGACTGTAATCAAATGATAGTACATTAGCATAATCTCACCAAAAAGGAATGATTTATTATACAAATCCACACCATACTCTGCACTTTTCTTCTTCACACCTCTTCCCCCTTATCTTCTACATGACATTACATTTTTTATACCATAATATGACCTTTCACCTCCTCCAAGAGCTTGTCCAAGATGAATGACCTTCCATCTTCCACAATTTCTCATTTTTTCCAAAAAAATGATGAAAACTACTTTTTTTTGGCAATTTTACATTTTTTACACATTTTTCATTTTATACTTTCACATGCTTTCTTGGTAATCAGAGGATTGAAATTGTGAAAACGATAAGGATAAAGTAGCTGATGAATCCATAATTTTTGGAAAATAGCATGATGAGTAGTCAATATCTAGTGTTTGTGTCACCAGGGCAAGGCAAACCTTGGGTGAAGATGAAATTGATTGGTTCATGTGGAGCCAAGGTACCTCAGATAAGGAAGCTACCAGAGGTTGACACAATGCTGATCATTCCTTTAGTCCAAGATAAAGTTGAATAATTGAAGATCATAATAAGGCCTCCAAGAAAGATAATAGATCAAAATCATTTGGAACAAGATGAAGGATACGAAGGACAATGGTTGGGCATGGTGGCAAGCAAGTGAACAAGTAGGCAACATCAACACTAGACAAAGTCCTAGCAACAAACTCAAGGGCCTTGAGTTTTTTTCAGCAAGGGGAGTATGGTGCAGGAGCACCTTGACAATCTCCTTGGATTTTAGTGTCATAATTAGTAGGTTTTTGTGTCATGATGGGTTAGGGAATTAGTTTTTCAATTCATGTATTTAGTGTTCAATTAAGGTCATGTTGACCAAGTTCATGTGTTAAGCAATATGGGTCAAAGTAAGTCAACAGTAGAAAAATGCCATACAAAGTCATAAATGGAGTGTTAAAATGTCATGTTGAGATGTTGGATCTATTTAGGGTGACTAGAAAGCATGAGAAATCATAAAATGCAAATATGTGCAAAAAAATGTAAAATTGTCAAAAAGTTGTGGTCAACAATTTTTTGCAAAAAAATTGACAAGTTTTGGAAGTTGAACAATCATCCATCTTGGTTGACCTCATTGAGGAGGTTAAAGGTCATGTGTTTGTATAAGAACAATACATTATCATGTAGAAGATAGAGAAGAAAAGAGGTGGAGTAGAAAAGTGTAGATTATGATGTATAACATTGTATAATACAAGTCTATTTTGTTTTTGTGAAGATCAACATATACTACTTGAGTTACAGTCTTAGTATCTTCTACTTTGTCTCGAGGTGTTGGTGATTATTAAGTTCTTTTTATATGGAAAGGAATCACTACTGATGTTAAACTTGTACATAGGATCATTGAGTTATTGTCAAATATCATTACTCCCTATTTTAGAACAACAAACCCGTACTTTGTATGAATGAAACACCACTTTAGCTACATGTTATCACTAAATGGAGTTAGTGAAGGATGTTAAGGATATTCTTGGTTGTCTAAATAGCCATCTCATGGGTTTGAAACATAATCACTGCCCTTTGTGAAGAGTTGGCTGAAATTACATGTTGTTGCAAAGAAAATACAATGAATCAACAAATAAGAACATCACATAGGTTGGTGTATGATCTGCATGCATGTCGAAAAGTTCTTTTCACTCATAGGATGTTGAAGAATCTCTTGAAAGGATGGAATAGATGAGAGTCTAAAGCTTGTGAGATAGTTATCTTATTCAGTAAGGAAACCCTCATTATAACAAGGGTTCGGAGGTTTTTTCTATTTCCTCAATGTTAGGACTTCGATAGTTAGAAGTTTGTAAGATCTTGGTAAGGTAAAACTATAAACAAGTTCATTTATTATTATTATTTGAAAGTTTAATGAGTTGAGAGTTAGAGGTATGTTCTAGACTCGAGCCTACAAGTTATATGCTTTATTGAATAGTTGGGAGTCTATTTTTTTAGAATTTAGTCAAGCTTAGTATTGGGTATCTTAATTCCCCATTGGTTTTGGTAGTTTTTTGGAGAGATTTTGATTTACTACCTTAAAACCCCAAAGGTAGGGTTACATGAAAGAGCCTCTTTAGGTTTTTTTGTGAGAGTTGATGTTTTGAAGCCCACTAGGGTGTATAGCACCTTATGAATGTTGAAGCCACTTAAATGGAAATGAGTTAAGACTTTTGGAAGCTTATTTTGGTATGGTGTTGTGAAAGATCCTAAAGGGTGTAAGGTAGCTAAGGTGTTGGGTATTGTAAGAGGTAGTTGGTTGAGTTTGTGAAGGGTTAGGTAGAGACATTAAGAATAAGTGAGGGTGGCATAAGATAATATAATATAAGATAAGAGAGTTTTATTAATATCCAACAAAAGAACACAACATGGGTCTATCGAACTAGAAGCTTACACCAAGAAGAAAGCAGACAAATGGAGCACAAAACGGTGTCCAAAAAAGAACAAGTACAATAAAAGAAGAAGAAAGTAGGAGACATCACACAAAAGATTAGGTATTTGTCCTCACATGGAAAAATTATGACAATGACTGATTTGTGTGGCTACCAAAGGCCCTGTGATGAAGCTGAGTGCTATGAGAGGAGTGTCATTGGTGAAGAGATCCCCTGTGGGGTCTTATAAATCTAGAATGGCTTGTGTTAAATAAATTGTATGGCCACTTCACATCCCAAACAGGAGCTAAGGGCGAGAAGAAGGTCGTAATAAGCTGTGCCTAGGTTTGACTCTTGGGAAATGATAGCTATAAAGTATGGTCATGAAGCTTTAAGGATTCACAGAGATAGAGCACAATGAAACACTAATCTGTGTACCTGAAAAAATCCAAGAGGGATCTGTAATCTCTAAATAGACAATAAAATTTCCCTATAATCTTGTAGTATATGGGGCATTTAAAAAGGAAATGGATCTTAGATTCAACCTCTGCTAAGGTACAAAGTCTCTACACCCGATCCTCTTTAGCAATATGGTGATCAACCTGGATCCAAGTTTGAGCCCACCCTGAAGGATCCAAGGGAGATACACAGGACATGTGTCTAGTATCTATGTAAGTACTTAGGGCGTACAATAATCCCATCCTAAATATCTGAGAAGTGCTCAGTGTAGAAAGCTATCCTCAGACATAGTCCCCCTGTAGGATCCACCTAGGTCTGTATAATATACTTCCTATAAATGTCAAGTCTGACATGCCCATTCAACTCCTGCTAAGAGGGGAGTAGATGAGTATTAGCATCCAATGAGAACTAGTAGGGAGGGAGACAATCAATGTTGATCCCAATTGAACTCAGTAGGATAGTAGCTTGAGCATACCAAAAATGAGCTCTAGTGGTTAGATAAGAGTCTGCAATAGCAACTGAGGAGTAGTAGGATAAGTAAGGGTATTTATGCTAGCCTTCAATCGAGTCTGCAAAGCCACAGAGATGGTAGAGAAAATAGATCAAGTCAAAAATGGCTGCAAGGCTGAATGGGTGGGCTCCAAACTTAGCCAAAATAATAGTGTGGGGGGGTAGAACTATGACATCTAATAATTTGATAGAGGAGCAGAGTTTGGGTATGCTCGATCATAGCCCAATCTGAGTCTAAAAGGGAAGGACCTCAAACCACTAAACCATATAGCACTATGGGTCTTACTAAGGAATCCATGAGGGATAGCTTAGACGATGTGTCTTGAAAGTGGTGTTTGAAGCACTGTCTCTTGAGCATGGCAAGGGAACCCATCCCTTTACTAATTCAACGCCGAATGGCTAGTCTCAAGCTAAAACAAGATTTGAAAAACTTAACCCCAAGGTATGTGTAAGATGATGTGATCTCAACTTCTTGACCCTAGAAGTGAAAATGGAGATGTGAGGTCTTTAGACTATTGAATACCATAACATGAGTCTTCTAAAGGTTCATGACTAGCTATCTCATGTCACAAAAATATGCAAGTCTATTCAAAAGCTTCTGAAGACCCTCAGGATAATAGGCAAGAAGAACCACATCATTAGCAAAGAGAAGGATGGAGATCAATACTTGGTGTAGATGACAACCATCGATAGGAAGTCACTGAGAAAAGCCTCAAGATCATCAATGTAAATCCAAAACAATGTGGGTGAGAGGGGGCAATGCTGCTTCACCCCAATGGTGCTCTGGAGTCAAAGGGGCCCTCTATAGTATTGAGTCTACAAATCATTTTCTCATATTACCTTATGATAGCCATCAGTAAGATCTTAGAAATACCAATATATCTGTCTCTAGAAAAGGACCACTCTAGGGATGGAATCAAAAGCCTTACGAAAATCCACAAAACAATAGTAGACTTCCTTTGAGTAGTGTCGAGCCTCCTCAATAATAGCCTGTAGTGTAAAGATATGTCCCATGGTCTGGTAGTCTGCCTTGAATCCTGCTTGACTCTTAGCCCTATAATTCCTCCTATCAAGTTCATTGGATAAGATAGTAATCAATGCTATAGCATAAAGTTTGGCAAATGTATGCCCAATCATGATGGTCTTATAGTTTCCAGGATCAGAGGCCAGCCCATACTTATGGATCGGGTGAATAATGTGTCTCAATCATGAGTCCATAAAACCAAAACAAACCACTCTTTAAAGTGTAGAGAGATAAGGGCCTAGGATTATGGTATCGAGCTTAAAGAGAATAGCCTAAAAACCCTCCTCATCAGCTGCCCTACTACATCTCATAAGTATGATGGCCTTGTAAATGTTGGAGGTGGAGAATAAGTAAAAATGTGGGAGTAGGTTGGGAAGGGGAGTGAGCTGACCTGGGATGTCATACAATGTGGAGACAAGGGAGGCAAAGAGATGAAGGTTGAGGGTTGATTGGGTTTGGCTATGCCAAGGAAACATGATGTGCCAAAACAACTTGGGATACTAAATAAGCATGTCATGAAGGGATTTTCCATGTGAAGCAATAAATAATTGTTTCTTATGGCAAAGAAAGTGTTTGTAAGAGAGTTGTAAATTGGTTAAAGTGAGGGAATGAGTATCAAAATCCAAGTGCAAGGAGCGACAAAAAGTTTTATATACATCATCAAACCATTGGTTCATAGGACAAGTATTCCATTGAACAGACCGAGAGTGCTGGGAATGGAGTGGTGGAGCATAGAGAGGAGAGTCGACTCCCAAATTATGGTAGCTAGTGAGTGAAACATGGTGGACACCTGACTATGATCCATGAAGTTAGCAGGGCAAAGGAATCTTCTCAAATGAAAAATGAAGAAGTCTTGATCACTATCCTCAAAACAAAAAAAATGGGTATGGGGGCAGATCTAGGCTTGATGAAAGATAGTCAATTTTTAGATGGAGGGGAGGAAAGAAGCAACAATGAGGATATAATCAACCATGCTCACACCCCCACTATGAGGCCAACATGTAAAAAGATAAGAACCTAGAAAGCAAGAGAGGCCATTTAGAATCACCAAGTCAGAGGACTCACAGAGCTAGAGAAGGTGGGGACCATAGCAAGTTAGAGGTCCACTATGATCCTCAGACAAATGTTGAAGCCCCTTACTAGTAGGATCTCTCTTAGTAGTACAAATTAAGTTGGACCCATGATCATACTAGGGGTTTCAAGATCTTTAGTTTGTGCATTAAAATCTCCTAAGATGACGATGTCACTCATAGCCCCAAACTTGAAGATGCTCTCAAATAGGTCTGTAAAAGGGTTCCTGTCCTTAACACTATGAATGACATAAGGTGAGAAAGTTGGTGGAAAGTAAAATATGATAATGAAGATATCTCTCTGACAGTGACTGGTGCCTCCAACCTGGATCCACATAAATTTGGCATGAATGTCAGAAAGAACCAATTTGGTAATACTAAACAAATCATCTCTAATCAAACAAGCAACCCCACCAAAACCCCACACACCACCTAAAGCACAGACCTCCTCTCTACAAATTGAAAGCCACTGATACCCTGTGTAACTTGGAAGGTTTGAGTAGGACTCTCATGAGTCTTGGTAACAACCAACAAATTATCATACCCAACTGCATCATGAAGTAAGCTTGGGAAAGACCACATGGAGTCATTGCCATTCTAACAGTTGACAAGCAGAGAGCCAATGGAGGGCTTAGACTTGCTCAACTATTAGTCCTCAAACTTTCATTTGACTTGGATATGTTTCGTATCCCAACCCTTAGGAGGTGAGTCATGAATAACTACTTTTAGATTCCTTATTACTGCCCATTTTTTGTTACTCCTTGCTTCTACCACAAGACTCCTAGAGTGTTTTAGTTCAGCTACCTATGATTTTGTGAGGTCCTCATCAAGAAATATCTTTGTGGGAAGAAGGAAGAGCTTCTTCTTTACCCTGAGAGCTTGTAGTCGATCAGCCAATGAGAGAAACCTAAGAAAAAGGGTGCCATCATGTCCAAACCATGCTCTATCTAATGTAATATTAGAAATACCTAATTGTTTTCTAACAAATGAGTAGCCTATGGAGAGAGGATCAATGGAGGAGAAGGAATACCACTAACTCGAAGGTTGAGTTTCCTGAAGCGCCTAACCTGATCTTCTGCCAACTTCTCTTGGATAATTTTTTTGACCTCAGGCAAAGGCGTAGTGTTGGAGTTTTTACAAGTGGAGGCCCAAGATTTAATTTGCTACTATGTTTTAGTCAAGAAAGATGTTTGTTTATAAATGAGCTCAATTTTCTTTTCCTTGAGGTATCCAATATCCCTGAAGTCTTCATTGATGGAGCTGATATCTTTTGCAATGCATGTTGTTTGTGTGGTAAAAGTTTCAGAGAGGTCTTAGATGCATGAAGAATTAGCCACAACTTTCTAGTTCAAGTCATTTAATGATTTAGATAGGAAGTGATTAGTATCTTAGAGAGTTTGGTTCACTGATTCAAACTTCTACAATTGTAGTAAGAGACCTGGGGAAATTGCCAAGAGAGAAAGAATTGTGACTTTCAAAGATGCATTATCCTTCTCTAATAATGTCAAGTGGTCAACTATCTATTGTAATGTTGCTGGATTGGGTGGGGGGTCCATGATTCAAAAAAATACTAAGAAATATATGAATAAACAATACTAAGCTGTATTTGAAAAATCAAAGAAGATATGATACCACCCATTCTGTCAAACAATTCTCATGTAATCTGGTCTTGATATTAGGGTACCACTATTTATTTCATTCTATTTGCCATTGCATTTTGTCAAAACACTTGGTCTTCAACCTATGTACATAGAGAAAGTGCCAGCACCACTATAGCTCTACAACTCTGCTACAATTCACTATAGTGCTACAATTCACAACATTTGGTGTGGGTACAACCCCATCCAACTTCCATCAACTGCTTTGTCCAAGTTCTAAGCCGAAACCTTTGGTTCCCTTTTGAATCTGAAAATATAATTTGACAACTAGTTAATATAAGGAATAGGCCAACCACCTGGTCTCTTCCCTTGGAAGAGACTCGAGGGATTGATGATAATATGTTTGGTAGGCTTGAAAGAAGCCTAGTGATGAGAGTTTGGTAATAAGAATCTAGTATCACCACCTCCTTCCATCAGTATCCAAATACCTTTTTTTTTTCTATGTTCAATGGAGAAAAATGAAGTTGTTGTTCAAAAACCACAAAATCGGCTAAAAGGGCAATTAGGCCTATTGAGAACAATTTTGCAAAATACATGTTAGGAGAGTAAACTAGTTGTGCAAACCTCATCATTAGGTGTTCCTTGAAGTGCCTAAGGTATTAGTTTAAAGAATTAGGTGTTCCTTGAAGTGTCTAAGGTGTTAGTTTGAAGCAAGAAGTTGATTAGGATCCATTTCTCAAATTTGCTAATTTTTCCCTTATTGCTTCCCAAGTCTTGAATAGGAAAGTGATCAAGTAGTTTTGTGAAGTTCGGTAGAAGTTTTTTCAGTCTTGTAACCAAGTTAGAAAGAGTCTTTGAAGACACATAGGAAGGTGGGAAAGGTAGTTTTCCTTAAAAGTGTTCTTTTTGGGAATCCACTAGCTTTTGGTGTGAGCACTCTGCATCATTTTGGATGCAAATTACATTAAACTAAAATACATGAAATGTACTTAAAGCGTAAACAATAAAAACAAGATATATATTATGATAACCAATAATGTCTTACATGAATAAACATATCATATATTATGATAACCAATAATGTAATACATGAACAAACATATCATATATTATGATAACCAACAATTTCACAAGTCTAATAATGTCATGCACCAAATATAAAATTTCATATATACATCAAATGTGTGTCAAATATGTCCACTAACATAAAATCTAGGATATATGTCCACGAATGCCTATACATGTTTGTCTACCCCTATATATTCTCCTTCCCATGAGGGGAAGGAAACAAATCCCTAGAGATCTTCGATCGTTGTGTGGAGGGAGATGATGGGGATGATGGGGTCATCCTCACACACTCATTCATCCTCTTGTTTAGGCTCCTCTCTAATTGGAGCTGATACAAAGAAAGTAGATATGAATTAATTATTATTATACATTGAAATCAAATATATGTACACACAAAATTAATTATTTTCTTATTGTCATCAAATAGTCACTTTTGACATCCACCTCAAAGGCTTGTGGATTAATGAGAGTAACAAGGGCCTTCAACAATTCAATCAATATAATCACTCAATAATAGTTATAAATACCATTTGAAATTTCAATATTAACTATTATAAATAACAATTAAAACTATGAAAAATCTTTCATACCTCAGCTAATGGCTATGAACTTGCCATCGCAGCGCCAACTCCACAATCATCTGGACTGACAAAGACGAGGGGTCTCAAACATCAAGAACTGAAAATCATATAATACAATTTATATGTAACATGAAACATTAAACAAATATAATCAAATGAATTAAATTAAGATGAAACAAATGTACCTCTACGAAGCTTGTAAGAGAACTAATGCACATGAATTAAAAAAAAAATTGTCAGTCCTTCATATGATTACTTAATAAATATATGTATTGATTTAAATAATTAAATTGATACATACCTCTCGACTCATCAACGAGATGTAAAATGGGGATGGGGAATCTGAACTAGGGCCATCAACACTCTTACCTTGAATTTTAAACAATGTCAAAACATGTTAATTAATTAGTCATTCACTATACATATGAAATGTGATCAAATTATTTTATTATAATTGTAATTTACCTATGTCAATGCCAAATGTGTCAGTTAGGAATTCATTAATGACTAGCCCATCATTCATAGTGTCTCCAAGATGACTGCCAAACGTGCATAAGGATCCACATGATGTGCACATGTCATCATGATGCAAAAAAGGCTCATCCTCAACTAATAGACTAGCACAATGAATGAGGGTCTGTGTCAAAGCATTAATAGTCCCTATAGTACTAGTCTCTACATGTTCCTTCATAATTGAAGGAATAATCACATGCTCACCCTGTGGGTTGACAAAATGCACCCTAACTACATTAGAGTTACGATTTGCCCCCGACTTCTCAAATGATGACTCCTAACCTCTACTCTGAAAATCTAACATATCAAAATAATTAGGGATCTCCCCAAGAACAAATTCACAAAACAATTTCTTGAAGAAATACATTGGATCCTCATAATTATTGTAGGGAGGGGCATCAAAGATCATCCACCATCTATCCCAAAATTTATTTCTAATATCATCATGTATGCACCAACGGATGGGGAAACTTTTAGTTGTATGTTTAATAGTGTCTTGTTCTCTAGGCTTTTTTAACAATGCACATATGTTACGTTTTGCTATGTCCTTTTTTCTTACATCTTTATAGGATAATTTGTTTGCACAATATCTTCTTTTTTCTTCTCCATTAACATGCCAAATATCCAACTAACCACTAACAAAAGCTACATGACTCATAATGGACACAAGGGAGGATGCCAATTGTGCTCTCATAGGATTAGTTTTCTCACAAGCTTTCAACCTACTAATGATTGCTTCTAATTCATTTTTCCCTCTTTCTATTTCATTCATTATATTGTCTTGGGTGCCAAGAGGAGGTCTTTCAATCAGCGGAGGTTGCAGAATTTCTTTCTCTTCTTATGAAGGGTTTTTATTTTGATCTTGTCGAGGGTTTTCATTTTGATATTTTTCATTAGGTTGGGAATTTGGGGGTTGATTATTCACATTTCCTAATAAGAAACCAATTGCATTTGAAATAAATAAACAAATTTGAAACAAAACTCTAAAAACATACAAAACAATGTAAAAATAAGAGTAGAAAACATACTTTATGATCCTGATCTTGATCTCCAATGACGATGAGCCATTTTGAGGAGGAGAATGAAAAAAAACTTCAAATTCCACAAATTATGTGCACACTATTGAGGGGAAAGAAGAAACCAACACAAAGAAATAAGGGAAAATGGAATGGGCCATGGGTTTGCAGTTCATTTATAAAGTTTTAAAAAAGTGTGCATGCACTTTTAGAAATTTAGAAATTTGAGTTGTGTCATTTTTTAGCACCATAACTTGGTGCATCTGTTTGTATGTATATACACACACACACACACACGTGTGTCTGCCTATATATATATATATATATATATATATATATATATATATATATATATATATATATATATATATATATATATATATATATATATATATATATATATATATACAGAGAGAGAGAGAGAGAGAGAGAGAGAGAGAGAGATCAAGTGGCACAAGAAGCTCAGGCTGAAATAGTCCCTTCCACCTTAAAAACCACTTTGTTACTTCATTAAAATCAAGACATGAACAAAGTCAATGATACAAAACCTGCTACCACTTTGGAAAAAGTGTTGCTTCCAATATTGCAACCATATGATAAATGGGAATAATAAATGCTCTAGCCATAACCCAATTAAATTGGTATAGTTGCTGATTAGCTGGGTTGATTACAAGCTCGTATAGAACCATCATTAGATTAGGTTGAAGAAGCAAGTTTTGCTTCTATATAAATGCCATAATCATGAGGCTCATTCACTTACAGAAGCCTCTGCCACAATGAAATTACCTCTAAACCATGCAAAGGATGTTGAAGTGGTCCCCAACCTTGAAACACTCCTGAAAAGAAAATGCAAATGCAATACATATATTACTATTATTTATGTGTATGTATGTATGTATGTATGTATACAAGCCATAAACCAAATAAATTGGTATAGTTTCTGATTAGCTAGGTCGATTACAAATTCCTATAGAACTATCATTAGATTAGGTACAACAAAATGAACAATTAGTTGTTCCCAGCTAGCAAGATCAAATACAATTTTCCAAGGTGATAAAATTGCATATGCAAATGCATTATTTGAATGCCAGGCATGAAGCACATTTCCAAATTTATAACGAATGGTTTGATATAAAGGGTCTATACGCTAGTCCAATAATGGAAGCCAAGGATGTAAGCATGCATGTATTGGCACACTCCCCCTATGAGGATCCCAAGTATCTACTATTGTTGTTAATTTGGGCATCACTATATGATCCAGAATGTTATGAAAACTCCTCCAATATCTCTAGAAAATGAAGCATAGGTTCAGGGTCCCTTGGCTTCCAGGAATTTGTAGTAGCTATTCTCACTACTAGAAGAATAACTTCAGTGAAGAGTTGAGTGTAAGGAGTTGAAGAAGCAAGTTCTTCTTCTATGTAAATTCCATAATCATGAGGCTTATTCCCTTGCAGAAGCCTTTGCCACAATGACATTACCTCTAAACCATCCAAAGGATGTTGAAGTGGTTCCCAACCTTGAAACACTCTTATAAGAAATGACAAAGCTAATGCAGATGCAATACATATAATACTATAGGCCATATGGAGGACTATGTAAAATGTTTTAAAAAAAGAAAAGAAAACATGGCATGAATCATTCCCCATTTGTTTTGTGTAAATGCCATAATCACGAGGCTCATTCCCTTGTAGAAGCCTCTGCCACAATGACATTACCTCTAAGCCATGCAAATGGTGTTGATGTATGTGTGTATATATATATGTATGTGTATATGTATATGTATGTATGTATGTATATGTGTATGTATCCATATATGTATGTATGTATGTATGTATATACATATTTATACAAACCAGGAAAAATGGACAGAGTTAATGACATTGTTAATGCGCAGAGTTAATGTCATTGTTAATAAAGATGGACTTCCCCTGAGAGTAGCAAGAGGTGATGGGGACATTCCAGGTACTTTAAATATTGATCCTTTCTTAAATAGTTTAGATGCTAATAGGGAATTTATATGTTGGGAGGGGTGGGGTATGGGGCCAAATGATCTTTGAACTTCATGTGGTTGGCCATGATTAGTAGAGAATATTAAAGTGTTCTCGAAACCAAATGAAGCTTAACATTGACCTTATATGATTGCATGACAACTAACTATGTGAATATCTTGATTTTAGGAAATGTAGAAGGAGGCCATAACTCAATATACAATCTCAATTCATATACATATGACATTAAGTGCAGCTGAAAAATGCATGTTTAGGTTTGCATTTTTTGTTAGAAGTTTTTTATTTGGTATTTTAAGTTATAGATCATCATAAACATTCTCTTGGCCATAACAACTAGAGTTCTAATCTTCATGGTGGTCCATAATTTTAAAAACTTAATAGAACTATTAAATAAATGTAACCATGTTACATTTTTCAACTGCACCTATTGTCCATGCATATAGAACGCAGCTGCATGTACATTCTCAATTTAGAGTGGCAGATTGTTATTTTGGATGCAATGAAAAAATGACATGACCAGAAGATGGAAAAATGATGTCACTTTTGTAGGTTTGGAACCTTTTTTTATACTTTAAAGATTGATCCTTTCTTAAATATTTTAGATGTTAACTAGGAATTTAGATGTTGAGGGAGGGGGGGGGGGGGGGGTGGGGGGCGGCGACAGTCACGTGTGGCCAAATGAGCTTCCACCTTCTCCTAGTTAGCCTTGATTAGTAGAAAATATTAAACTATTCTTGAAACCAAGTGAAGCTCAATTAACCCATGGTTGCATGACAACTAACTAATGATAATAAAATTAATATTGTATCAGAGAGATGCATATTTTGGATACGATTGTGCCATATTTTTTCATCAACATTCCAGGGCACACTCAGTGATTTATCCCCTCTAATTCTTCACACCCTGATGATGGATCACACTTGATGCAAAAATATGGCACACAATTGAATCCAAAATATGCATCTCTCTACTATGACTGATTGTGAAAATTTGTTCATGTTAATATTGTATCAATTATCCTACATATTTTTTGGGAATTTTTGTAATTAGAAATAGATTTTGATTGTGTTGGGTTGTGTTGGGAAGGATTACATTACCGAGAAATCATCAAACTTTGTCTCATGGACAGAAATGAGAATTTACTCATAACCAGCCATGATTAAGGTATGATGTGATGGTTTAAGAAAATAATGGAATTGAAATAGTGCATGCCTATTAGCTTGAATTTCCCTAGCCTTACCCAACCACATTTAAAAAGTGATCTTAACTCATGCAGTTGGTTGCCACCTGGCACATGGATGAAACTACAAAGTGAATCAGAGTGGCAAAATAGCAATGAGATTCATTTGTTGCCAATATTATTTTAATAATTAAGTAAGCCATCATAATTGCGATGGCTTGTTCTGATGGATAGTAGTCACACTAACAACATTGCTATTAGATTCCTCTCACAATTGTGACAAACTGTTTTGACATATAACCATCTCTTCCACAACACTCCTATTGCACAACTATCACAATTTTGACAGATAGCTCCAACGGCAAGCCGTCGGTCCAATGAAAGACTGGAAGCTTATATCGTCACAATTGCCACAATCTATTGTTGTAAGTGGGAGGGAAATAAGATGAACTCTTGCTCTTGCATGTTCCAAGTTACAACACCTTTATTCGTCACAGTTGTGATGGATGCCTATGTTGTAATTTACAATAGTAAAAGATCAATGCCTGTTCGATGGGAGCCAATTCGTGGTATCATTTCTTGGGCAATGGTTGACCACTACAATTGCGACAACCTTTCATTGCAACTTGTGCCCAAATCTAGTAGTGTGATATGAAATGCACGAAACCTATCTCTCCATGAACCCCATTTGTAACCTTCTTAGACAACTCATTTGCACTTTTGGCTATTTGTTTTAGTGTATCTAAACTAGATGACCTCAACATATTGACCACTTGAGAAATGTGAGAGGGTTTTCCTTTTATGTAAGGTGCTTGATGATGTCATCCCAGGTAGTATTGACATGATCTAATAGGATGCACATAGGGTTTACAAGTCACTGTGGTTGTTGAAGAGGAACATTGAGTGGAGGGTTTTGTGGCTTTCTCGTAATCAATGGAGGGTTTTTTGCTTGTGTATTTGAAGTATTTATGAGGGTTGATTATGTAGGAGATGATATTTCAACTCTATGTCATTTTATTGGATTCTTTGATTCATCTGATATTAAAATTAAGAAAAAAACAAATTACAAACCTTAATTTAATAATAAATAGAAACACAAACGAAAGAAAACTTGAGCTTCCACCTTCTCTTGTGTGGTGGGGCGGGGGGGGGTCACGTGTGGCCAAATGAGCTTCCACCTTCTCCTGGTTAGCCTTGATTAGTAGAAAATATTAAACTATTCTCGAAACCAAGTGAAGCTCAATTAACCCATGGTTGCATGACAACTAACTAATGATAATAAAATTAATATTGTGTCAGAGAGATGCATATTCTAGATATGATTGTGCCATATTTTTTCATCAACATTGCAGGGCACACTCAGTGATTTATCCCCTCTAATTCTTCATACCCTAATGATGGATCACACTTGATGCAAAAATATGGTACACAATTGAATCCAAAATATGCATCTCTCTACTATGACTGATTATGAAAATTTGTTCATGTTAATATTGTATCAATTATCCTACATTTTTTTTGGGAATTGTTGTAATTAGAAATAGATGTTGACTGCATTGGGTTGTGTTGGGAAGGATTACATTATCGAGAAATCATCAAACTTTGTCTCATGGACAGAAATGAAAATTTACTCATAAACAGCCATGGTTAAGGTCTGATGTGACAGTTTAAGAAAATAATGGAATTGAAACAGTGCATGCCTATTAGCTTGAATTTCCCTAGCCTTACCCAACCACATTTAAAAAGTGATCTTAACTCATGCAGCTGGTTGCCACCTGGCACATGGATGAAACTACAAAGTGAATCAAAGTGGCAAAATAGCAATGAGATTCATTTGTTGCCAATATTATTCTAATAATTAAGTAAGCCATCGTAATTGCTATGGCTTGTTCTAACAGATAGTAGTCACACTAACAATGTTCATTGATATTAGATTCCTCTCGTAATTGCGACAAACTATTTTGATAGATAACCATCTCTTCCACAACACTCCTATTGCACAGCTATCACAATTCTGACAAATAGCTCCAACAGCAAGCCATCAGTCCAATGAAAGACTGGAAGCTTATATCGTCACAATTGCCACAATCTATTGTTGTAAGTGGGAGGGAAATAAGATGAACTCTTGCTCTTGCATTTTCCAAGTTACAACACCTTTATTTGTCACAGTTTTGATGGATGCCTATGTTGTAATTTACGATAGTAAAAGATCAATGCCTGTTCGATGGGAGCCAATTTGTGGTATCATCGCTTGGGCAATGGTTGACCACCACAATTGTGATGAACTTTCATTGCAACTTGTGCCCAAATGTAGTAGTGTGATATGAAATGCACGACACCTATCCCTCCATGAACCCCATTTGTAACCTTCCTAGACACCTCATTTGCACTTTTGGCTATTTGTTTTAGTGTATCTAAACTAGATGACCTCAACCTATTGATCATTTGGGAAATGTGAGAGGGTTTTCCTTTTATGTAAGGTGCTTGATGATGTCATCCTGGGTAGTATTTACATGATCTAATAGGATGCACATAGGGTTTACAAGTCACTGCGGTTGTTGAAGGGGAACATTGAGTGGAGGGTTTTGCAGCTTTCTCGTAATCAATGGAGGGTTTTTTGCTTGTGTATTTGAAGTATTTATGACGGTTGATTATGTAGGAGATGATATTTCAACTCTATGTCATTTTCTTGGATTCTTTGATTCATCTGATATTAAAATTAAGAAAAAAGAAAAATTACAAACCTTAATTTAATAATAAATAGAAACACAAACAAAAGAAAACTTGAGCTTCCACCTTCTCCTGTGTGGGGGGGGGGGGGGGGGGGGGTCACGTGTGGCCAAATGAGCTTCCACCTTCTCCTAGTTAGCCTTGATTAGTAGAAAATATTAAACTATTCTTGAAGCCAAGCGAAGCTCAATTAACCCATGGTTGCATGACAACTAACTAATGATAATAAAATTAATATTGTATCAGAGAGATGCATATTCTGGATTTGTGCCATATTTTTTCATCAACATTCCAGGGCACACTCAGTGATTTATCCCCTCTAATTCTTCACACCCTGATGATGGATCACACTTAATGCAAAAATATGGCACACAATTGAATCCAAAATATGCATCTCTCTACTATGACTGATTGTGAAAATTTGTTCATGTTAATATTGTATCAATTATCCTACCCTTTTTTGGGAATTGTTGTAATTAGAAATAGATGTTGATTGCGTTGGGTTTTTTTGGGAAGGATTACATTACCGAGAAATCATCAAACTTTATCTCATGGACAGAAATGAGAATTTACTCATAACCAGCCATGATTAAGGTCTGATGTGATGGTTTAAGAAAATAATGGAATTGAAACAGTGCATGCCTATTAGCTTGAATTTACCTAGCCTTGCCCAACCACATTTAAAAAGTGATCTTAACTCATGCAACTGGTTGCCACCTGGCACATGGATGAAACTACAAAGTGAATCAGAGTGGCAAAATAGCAATGAGATTCATTTGTTGCCAATATTATTTTAATAATTAAGTAAGCCATCGTAATTGCGACGGCTTGTTCTGACGGATAGTAGTCACACTAACAACATTGCTATTAGATTCCTCTCGTAATTGTGACAAATTGTTTTGATAGATAACCATCTCTTCCACAACACTCCTATTGCACAGCTGTCACAATTTTGACAGATAGCTCCAATGGCAAGCCGTTAGTCCAATAAAAGATTGGAAGCTTATATCGTCACAATTGCCACAATTTATTGTTGTAAGTGGGAGGGCAATAAGATGAACTCTTGCTCTTTCATGTTCCAAGTTACAACACCTTTATTCGTTGCAATTGCGATGGATGCCTATGTTGTAATTTACGATAGTAAAAGATCAATGCCTGTTCGATGGGAGCCAATTCATGGTATCGTTGCTTGGGCAATGGTTGACCACCACAATTGCGATGACCTTTCATTGCAACTTGTGCCCAAATTTAGTAGTGTGATATGAAATGCATGACACATATCCCTCCATGAACCCCATTTGTAACCTTCCTAGACACCTTATTAGCACTTTTGACTATTATTTTTAGTGTATCTAAACTAGATGACCTCAACCTATTGACCATTTGGGAAATGTGAGAGTGTTTTCCTTTTATGTAAGGTGCTTGATGATGTCATCCTGGGTAGTATTTACATGATCTAATAGGATGCACATAGGGTTTACAAGTCACTGTGGTTGTTGAAGGGGAACATTGAGTGGAGGGTTTTGTGGCTTTCTCGTAATCGATGGAGGGTTTTTTGCTTGTGTATTTGAAGTATTTATGAGGGTTGATTATGTAGGAGATGATATTTCAAATCTATGTCATTTTCTTGGATTCTTTGATTCATCTGATATTAAAATTAAGAAAAAAACAAATTACAAACCTTAATTTAATAATAAGTAGAAACACAAATGAAAGAAAACTTGACCAAATCCTTTGTTTGCAGGATCCCATACTTGTAAATGCTAAAAATCACACAAATTTTTCAAAACCTAATCGAATTTGTGCTTCTAAGTTGCTAAAAATCATTGTTCATTGTGTTTTTAAAGGTGTTAAAATGCCCCTGGCCATAAGCAATGACAAGTACAATAGGTAATAAGAACTTGATTGGGTTTTATAGAACCTGATCAAGTTTTATAAACCAAAATTACTTTTAATAACTTGACTAGGTTACAAGACCCAATCATATTATTATAATATTAATTTGGCCAAGCTTTAATGCCAAGCTTGGCCATTTAAAAAAAATAAAATAACCAGATCACATTATTCATAACCCAATTGGGTTATTGAATTTTTTTTTAGAAAGTGTCCACTAAATTGTACACCATCTTGGTGCGCACATCCTTTGTAAGTTCTTAAGGTTTGCAAAGTCTTCTAATGAAATACTTTTAGAATTAGAATATGTTTGAACATTTTTTGTGTCAACTATTCAATTAGGCTCTTTTTTATTTGAATTATTATTTTCTAAGAAAGGGAGGTTAGCATCTAGAGTTTTAATGTCATTTTGAATAAGGGAGGGTCTTTGCGGATCTTTTACTGCTTCATGGTTAAGATCTAAGATTGTGTCTTCTTCAATATCTTCATGAGGGATTTTTCCAATATTGCCAAATTGTTTTATGGGATATGGATGACAATGATTTAGGTTTATAAAATTAGTGGAATTTGAATTATGGAGTGAATTAAGATTTATATCATATGATTGTTAATTGAGAAGTAATGTGGGATGAACTAAGATTTATATTATATGACTTGTTAATTGAGAGTTAAGACTTGGATTCAAAATCACATCAAAGGTTTAGATTGAAAATTGCAATATCATGGATGTAACTCTCAAAATGTTTTGGACAAAGTTATAAATAGAGTGGTTTGTGATAATTTTAAGACATTTTGGGTTCTTCAATATGAATTTAATATTAACAAGAATTTTAAATTCATTGTTAAAAAAATATACCTTCAAAACCTATAGTTTGTCCTTTAGATCTCCTAGTTTCTTAAGGATACTACTATACATTAGTTCTACTAGATTTTTTAAAGGAAATCAAAGTGGGCATCAGAATCTGGTCGACCATCTTAGGGCTATAGTTAGGAGACCATTTGCAAAATTTGTCACAAAAGCCATCAAGAAAAAATATGGTATTTTTAGAATTTCCTCCTTAGGATCCTTATTTACACATTCTGAATAGTGAAAATCAATGGAAAGTGTAGTACTACTTACTTGTTGGTTAAGCATTTTGTGGAGCCCCAAACTTGAGATCGAAATTGAAGGATCACACCAAATTACATACAATCCTAAATTTCGCATTAGTGCTAGTTGACCTTCATAAAATAGTTGCTAACAATTACACTGATTACTATGTCATTTTTATTGCTAGGGAAATATTCTAACAAATGAATTCCCATGTTTCATTTTACTTTTGGAGAAGAAATCATGGAATCTTTGAGAAGGACTTCAGAAGGATTGTTTTGTGGATAAGGGGATTTAGAAAATTATGAAGGGATGATTGTACCATTCTATAACCTTTTTTTGTGTCTTCCTCCAATTTTGAGCCATCTATTCATCTATGAATGATGGTTAGACATAATCTTCATCTAATTCTGGACTAAATGGTTGAAGGGCCTTTTTAGATATTTGATATGCATTTGACAGTGTGCTTTACATTTTTCAAAATAGGTAGATGCTAAAACTGCACAGTTGTTGTAGTGTTTGATCAAGGAATGAGAAGCTTGTTGATGAACTAGGGCAGTATAAAAGTTTGCGGATATAAAGGTGTTGTTCCATGGAGATAAGAGTGAGAGATTATAGCTTGAATATTTTTGTAATTTTTTTAATACAATTTTTTGTGTGAGCCATAATATCCTTTATTTACTTAAAATTATATTTTTAAAATTATTGATATTATATTACATTTTTTTTAGATAACAGAGAAGATTTTATTTAATCCTTTTAATATTAAATATAAATACTTACATAAATAAGGGTTTTTTAAAAATTAATTTGATTTAAAATATAATAATTAAATATCTTAAATTCATATTAAAATTATTATATTTATATTAACTAGTATATTAAATGTCATAAGTATTATTTATCTTATAAGTAATACTAATTATTCTTTTACTTATTAACTACAATAATCAATCTTTGTTTATATAATTAATTATTATTGACTTAATATCTAAAGTTAATCAACCAATCAATCTAATGAAATTCTAAATAATTATACTTCTATGAAATACAATTTCATTATTATTATAAAAACAAGTACTAAACCATTACTTGTTTTGAATAAAATTATTTATAATCCTATACCCCACATTTTGTCTCATGATATCAAACTGTTATAGAAGGGCCTAGAATACACAATCGTTGTAATCTTTGTAACTACTAGCAATCGCACCTAAGAGTGCAATAGATGCATCGAATAAATTTTGAAGATCGATTATGAAAAAGATCATAACCTAAATTATAAACACAACCCTGATCTTAATCATTACATAATCCTAAACCACTAAAAACCTAACTATAACTCTAAATTTAACAAAAAAAATATTAAATGTCTTCAAAAGTCTAACTCTAATTTTAACCTTACCCCTACCCCTATCCCATAATACTAAGTATGGTGTAATCCCTTATACTAACCATAATTATAACCTTACCCTAATCTTAACTATAAGCATGTGCAAACATTAAAATCTAACACAAAATAAGATTATAATCTGAACACTAAACCTAATCCTAACTCTAATAATGACATAAACCTAAATCCTTATCCTATCGTGAACCCCAATTATGAATCTAAATCAAATCCCTAACCTTAATCATAATTACAACCATAATATAAACTTTAAGGAGAACCATAACCATAATCTTAAATCCAAATCCTAATAATAATATGAACTATGATGTAAATCTTAGCCCTAACCATAATACTAACTATAATCCTAATCTTAAAGTCTAAAACATAATTTTAATCTTAACTTGACAATAACCATGATCAAAACTTTAGTTCTAGCTATGATAGCGACTAAATTGTTAGAAACTTGTTCACACACAATATTGATTAATATGTACCAAAAACTATAATCAAATATAAAGAATGTTAATAAATATTAACAAATAAAAAATTATTACAATCTCTAAGTTAAATATAATAATTAAATTTTTGAATAACTAAATTTAAATAGTTAAACAATATCTAAATAGTTTGTGTGCTTCCACAATGTTATATCACTCATTGCACCCTATTTTATAGTAATACTTCAAAAATATAATTAAAAATAAACTATGCTTATAAAAAAAAATTATAATATTCTTATTTTACACTAGATTTAAAATTATAACAAATATTTAATTCATTATAATATTATATTATATTCTATTATACTATATTTAATAATATATTTTTACACAAATAAAAATATATAATATTATTTTCAAAATATTTAAATCTAATAGCATTTTATACGAAATTACTTATTTTACATGATTCATTATATTTTTTAATTATTTAGTTTTCTATTAAAAATAACTAAGAAAAATAATTAAATTCATTTTCTAAGGTGAGACTCTTTAAACATAATTTAATCATTAATCATAAATGACCAAAATAAAATATAATAAAAATGTCTAAAGAACTAAATTAAAGTTTTTAATAAATATTTAATTCATTATATATTATATTGTCTTCTATTATATTCTATTTAATAAAATATAATCTACACAAATAAAATATATATAAATTTATTTTCAAAGTATTTAAATAATAACATTTTATATGCAATTACTTATTTTACATGGTTCATTATATATTTTTAATTATTTAGTTTTCTATAAAACAAAAATTAAGAAAACTATTAAATTTATTTTATCTTGTATTTATTTTCATTTTAAAGGAGGTGAATTCGGCCACCATTTAAATTAATTGATTTGAATAGATGTGCACAAATTTGAACAGTAGAAGTATTAGTTTGTAAGAGAAAATATTATAGACCAAATATAATTACATAACACTTGTGCCAGTGAAAACTTTCAGTGGATTGCCACGAATAGAAAAACATGCCTTTTTTCAGGAAATAAAATAAACGGTCTGGATCATTTCAATTGTCTTGCACATTTTATAAGAGAACATTAAGCATTGATTTTTAAAAGAAATTTTGAGACTTCGGAAAAGAAATGCCTTTGGCGGAATAAACATGGAGTGGAGTAGACCTAGAGTAGACCAATTTCCTTAAAAAATACACATCATTGGAGGTTATATAGCCGTGAGCTTCCGAGTTTCATTTGCATGAGGTTGCATCCCTTTTCTATGAATCAGTCATTAGATTAGGTTAGACCTACACTCGTATTGGGCAAGGAGGCATCAACGAGTTTCCTTTACGACATAATTGCTCTCCACTTGTAGATGTTTCTTGTTCTGCAAATAATAGTGATAGAATGAAGATACTTGGCAAAGTATTTCTTAATAGACCGTCCTTCACAGGATTTTCAGTGTAGGAGCATTTTTATTGATTGTTGTCAAGTACGCTGTAAATAGCTTTACATATTGCTCAGTTGTATTTGGTGTGGTGACTCAAATCAAGGTCAACATTCATTTGTTTCTTTAAGCTCTTCAAAGCTTTGGCATAACTCTATTGGCTCTCACCTCTCTTAGACAGGACATCTTTTTCTCATGCGGATCTTAGGTTCAATTTATTAGGAGAATTTTACTTATCCATAACTTTCCTGACATCTTTTTATTGCCTCTCATATGTGGAAGTCTCTTATTGGTAGGCATATGATCACTAATTTCGAAAATTTGCTTTGTAATCGCTTTCGTTTCGTGATTCTACGTTCTTTTGTTGCAGAGATCATTGATTAGCATATTGATAAGATTAATGATAGGGTTTTTACAGATTGGATTTCGTTTCCAACGTCATCGGGAGAGACGTCCCTCGAGCTAGTGGATATTACATTTCATGTTTTGGATAATTGATGTGTAGTGGAAGCCATTTGTGGCTTATTTACACGACGTGCAAGAAGAAGAACGACCACCACATTGATAGCTATTTAGTAATCATTTTTACACATATTTTTTGGTATAAAATTGTTTTTATTCTTCTATTGCATATTTTCTCTTACTCCACCCTTCTAGCATCCGGTTTGTGATCAACATTTCTAATGCGGATACCAATTTTGAAGGTTGTGAAATGTCAAACTCGAAGAACTTAGTTGGAACTTGTTAAATGAAGAATTAACTTGAGACTAACTTTCTGGATAGAGAGTCTACTTTAGTTTATGCTATTCTAGGTCTAGAAACATAGAGCCTCAGGGTCCTACAAGATAATTAAAGAATTGAAAATAACCTTGAGGGTAAATATACCATGTGCACATGAAGCCTCCAAAAGTTGCATAGATTTGCTAATCAGATTTTATAGCCCCCTTGAACATATGACAAGTGTTGTGCATGTAGCAAAACATGAGTATGGTTTATAATCTTTTCTTCATTTCAATAGCATAATTCATACATTAACATTAAGAGAAATAATAAAATATGATCTTCACAATTCATTAGACATGAGGTCTTATGATGTACAAATTGAACAAGATCATGCAAGTTAGTAATATAAAATAAAAATAAAAATCAATAAGATAAGATCATTGATGTTTAAAAAATAATGTTGTAAGAAATTCACTACAAGAAAATTTTAAGACATAACCAACACCTCCTCAATAAAAAATAATATCTTCTCTTTACTACTTAATAATAAGAATAGAAAATTGCATCAATTACATAAGTGTGCAACAATTATCCAACAACCTAGACATATATATTTGACTATATTTGACTATATTTAGTCAAAAGTTTAAACACTCTAAGTACACCTCATACACGCAAAAAAAAAAATAATAATAAGACTAATTGTTGTTCACTATGTTTATCGAGTTAAAGTTCATGATAAGAGGCATAGTGTAACAGAAATGTACACAAAATCCATTCGACTAATGAAATATGTGTATTTCATGTTCCTATGACATAAATATCATGAAGATTCTTCTTCCCTAGCGGTGGACACCATTCCAATGTGAAAGTGGAAGACTACGATAAAGTAAAGATCTTACTTGCGATGTAGCTTATCAACTATTGTAGTCAAAGCCGGGAGAGTTCTCCAATCTTCATCCGTCCTCACAACCCACGCACACCACCTCTCTAGTTTCCCTCGCCCGAGACAGGAATCATTAGAAATACGCTCCTCGTCAAACCTAACGATCTCCAACAAGCGTCCACGGTTTTCGGAAAAGTTCGACTGGACCATGGATGAGTAGTAATCATGCTGATCTTTAATTACGGTGGTAATCATCCATTGTCCTGGTCGCCTGTACAGGCACATACCATGAATTCTCTCGGTCGATGGTAGTGGTCGATGGTAGCGGCCACTGATCCCAACCAAACTGCATACGATTATTGCACTCACTGATCCCTTAAGATAAATTAATGTTCTAGACAGAGTGGCTGGATCTGCACAATAAATAGCCTCCGGAAGCAGAGAAGGGATCAAATTTGACATCGCTCCATTCGCTGCTTCTCCTATTAGATTAAAAGCTGACGGCAAACTCTGAAAAGAAAACAGAAAACACTCTTAGTTTATAAAAAGAAAGTTATTTTCTTTTGCAGATCCATTATCGATTATTTAGAAAATGTACATCGCATCAATGAGAACAAAGCCGATGGTTCATCAGGACTCAAAAACTTCTACTGTTAAGATTTGAAATACCATTGTATCTTAAAAGACGATTTGAAATGAATACCTTCAACTTTCGAATGCAACCCTGTATTGCTGCATTGCTGCAAAATAACAGCTGCATTCTTTCCAATGACTTCATTTCTCCAATACCTGCTATATTCTCCAGCTTCTCACAAGAGTCGATGCTAATACTCTTCAGTCTAGCAAGACTTGGCAACTCCTCAAGGTTTGGACATTCATTAATGTCTATATACTCAATCTGTGTAGGATAATCAGTCCCTGTGAC
Source organism: Cupressus sempervirens (assembly GCA_028749045.1). Classification (NCBI taxonomy): domain Eukaryota; kingdom Viridiplantae; phylum Streptophyta; class Pinopsida; order Cupressales; family Cupressaceae; genus Cupressus; species Cupressus sempervirens. Next base: position 222,602,234 of record CM053789.1, on the reverse strand, counting down.
TCGCTTCAATCCTCCGCAGAAGCGCACTCTGAGCGTCCTGAGTGTAGCTGGCAGTGTTATGTTGTGCAGCCTCTGACAGGAATCAATGTTAAGAATTTCCAAGCAGCTCATTCCAGAAAGATTTGGCAACTCCTCAAACTCAGGGCACTCGCTAATGGACATCTTTGTAAGCTTTGTAAGATTGTTGATATCTTCCATCACTTGCCAGCTACACCGATGCACTGAAAGTTCACTGAGTGTTGTTGGTAATGTCATGTTGTGCAACTTCCGACAGGAATCAATTTCAATCCTGATCAACTTGCCCAGTCCAACAGGTATTGGCAGTACATCAAGTTCATCACACTCACCAATGTACAGCTCTGTAAGACTATCCATTCCTTCAATCCTTGCCAAACATCTGCAACTGTTCAGAACGAGTTTGGTTAGATTGTTTGGTAGTGTTATGTTTTGGAGCTTATTACACGATTCAATGTGAACTGTCTCCAAGCAACAATAACATATGGTTAACTCCTCAAGCTCAGGACAATCACGTATGGCTAACCTTTGCACATCAAAGTTACCCATCACTTTCTTCAGATTATGACATTTGTTCAACACAAAACACTTAAGCTTCCCACATCCATCAAGGGTGATGCTTTGGAGAGAGTTCATACCCACAAGTGTCAAATTAAGCTCAAGTTGCCGACACTCAGAAATAATCAGTTGTACAAGATTATTGAGACGTGATATTTCTGAGACACTTTGTAGTTCTATACAACCATCCAAGCGAAGAAAGTTCAGATTTGTGGGCAAAGTTATTTTTTGCAGCTTCACACACCTGATAAATTGAACCCCCTCAAGGCAAGTTAGATGTGCAAAACATGGCAGCTCTTGAAGCTCCTGGCAATCCAATATATGCAAATGTGCAAAAGTGCCCAACACTTCTGTTGGAAGAATTAATTTCTATCCAACGACTACTGTCAGCAGCCCAACTCAGCCATCCACAATCAAAGAACTCTCCAGCACCGTCCACAATAAATTGCAGACAACTTAGCCATCCAGCCCATCATCCAGCCCACACTCCAACACCGTCCAAAGTAATTGCATAGTAGACAAACAGCCATCCACAACTACAGAGAAACAGAGCACACATTTTCCGCATGCAGCCATCCAAACACCAACCAACTCAATCGTCCATCTCAGCTGATCTCATTAATATTGTAGCTATTTCTATGCTATAGTCAAGATAACATTTACTATGCATTTTCTTATAAATAGAATAAGCTAGGCTTGTAATCAGCAGAGCCCATTTTGGGTTTCTCCATGGCTTCTCTTCTCTATGGCTTTCTCTTTTGTTTGGTTTCTTTGTTGTGTTGTGCTGTAATTTTCATCTTGGATTTGAAGGAGGTGGATAGAGTGGATCAAAGACAAACACGAATGCAACGATAAACATTCAAATCAATAAGCAAAACACAAATACATCAAGCTGTGCTACAACACTTCATACTCATTAACATAATTGAAATCTATTACAAATTCATAGAATGTTACAGCATTCCATCCACTCATGATCCACAATGAGAAACCAAAAATGGGCTCTGCTGATTACAAGCCTAGCTTATTCTATTTATAAGAAAATGCATAGTAAATGCTATCTTGACTATAGCATAGAAATAGCTACAATATTAATGAGATTAGCTGAGATGGACGATTGAGTTGGTTGGTGTTTGGATGGCTGCATGCGGAAAATGTGTGCTCTATTTCTCTATAGCTGTGGATGGTTGTTTTTGTACTGTGCAATTACTTTGGATGGTGCTGGAGTGTGGGTTGGATGATGGGCTGGATGGCTAAGTTGTCTGCAATTTATTGTGGACGGTACTGGAGAGTTCTTTGATTGTGGATGGCTGAGTTGGGCTACTGACAGTAGTCGTTGGATAGAAATTAATTCTTCCAACACTCCCCGTTAATTTCTGTCACTAATGCTACTGCATTTATATTGTTTTCCCTCATCATAATCACTTCGGGTTTTGCGGCTTAACCCTTAACCAATGCAATTCTGAAGTGGTTTAAAGCTCACCACAAACTCCACAAATATCACACAAAAATGGTTTCAAGATCACCATAAACTTTACTCTCAAATGATTTACAAACCAAGCACTCATTGGTTCCAATGACCATGAAACATCACTATGGGGAAACTATCGCCACTCTGGGCCTTTCTCTTTTATATCTGCATCAAACTAATTAGAGTCCATATAAAAAGAAATCCATCTACCGAGATACATGGGTGCCCAGCCGCTGTACTCGCCAGTTCTATAGGAATCCTTTTTAGATACATGGTTCATCAATACATTTAGTCAAACTCTAGGGTGTCGGGTATAACCGATAATGCACCCCTTACAATAGATTATTAACAAGAAATTCTGATTCAATCTTCATCACTTGATTGGGGGATATGAATTCAGCAATCTACTATTACATGATCACATTTGATATGACAAAGCCTTAAAAAATTTCTCATCCAGATTCCAACAGTTAAACTCCAAACCAGCACACATAGAGACCTTTGCAGTATGACAACGAGCTTTAGCACACCATCTCACCTTTTATTCAACATGTTACACCTAAGATAACCAACTTAACTTTAACAACTAATGCATAACAATTGACACACATATTTCAAATACAAACATAATAAAAATTTCCATGATCAATATCTTCCATGCCATGTGTATGCATTCTCTGGCACTCCTGCTTGCATAAAGATGCTCCACATGCTTTGAATCTATGAATGACAGCGTCGCACAACACTAACTCAAACACACTTCAATTTTGACTTCCTTCTTTTCATGAATTCTTTGTTTCTCATAGCGGTCTCTTGATTTGTTCTTCTCTTTATTCTTGAAGAAGATAATTTCAAATGCCATTGCTTGTTGGGCTATGTTGCCACAACACTCTTCACCAGTTCTAAACTTGTTGACCTCTTCACGATCTTCAAGATCATCTCCCATTAGCTCTGATACTACTTGAAGGAGGTGGATAGAGTGGATCAAAGACAAACACGAATGCAACGATAAACATTCAAATCAATAAGCAAAACACAAATACATCAAGCTGTGCTACAGCACTTCATACTCATTAACATAACTGAAATCTATTACAAATCCATAGAATGCTACAGCATTCCATCCACTCATGATCCACAATGAGAAACCCAAAATGGGCTCTGCTGATTACAAGCCTAGCTTATTCTATTTATAAGAAAATGCATAGTAAATGCTATCTTGACTATAGCATAGAAATAGCTACAATATTAATGAGATTAGCTGAGATGGACGATTGAGTTGGTTGGTGTTTGGATGACTGCATGTGGAAAATGTATGCTCTGTTTCTATGTAGCTGTGGATGGCTGTTTGTCTACTATGCAATTACTTTGGACGGTGCTGGAGTGTGGGCTGGATGATGGGCTGGACGGCTAAGTTGTCTGCAATTTATTGTGGATGGTGCTGGAGAGTTCTTTGATTGTGGATGGCTGAGTTGGGCTGCCGACAGTAGTCGTTGGATAGAAATTAATTCTTCCAACAAGTTGTTTCAAAATTGTACGGCTGAAGGCAACCGAACTTCCCGCATCCATCCATCAATAGTGACCCTTTCCAGGCAATTTGCGCCACAAATCACTGGGAGCTCCTCAAGCTCTGGACAGTCACTAATGCACAGCTCTACAACTTCTCTGCAATTAGACATTCCTGCAATCCTTTGCAAATGTCCGCATCCTTGCACGGTGAGTTTGACGAGTGTTGTTGGTAGAGTTATGATTTGCAGCTTATCACACAAGACAATTTTAATCCTCTGAAAGTGGCTTGCTCGGGCAAGGCTTGGTATCTCCTCAAGTTCCGGACACTCAATAATGTACAGCTCTGTAAGCTCTGTGAGATTTTCCAATTCTGTAATACGTTGCAATTTTTTGCACCTCTGCACTTTGAGATCTCTAAGTGCTACTGGCAGTTTCATGGTCTGCATATTGCAATATTCAACAGAGATCCTATACAGTGACTTCAATCCAGAAAGAAGCAAATCAACCTGAAGCTCAGGGCAATCTTTTATATTCAGCTCTCCAAGTTCTGTAGGACCAGGTACTCCTGCTACCTTTTTCAATTCTCTGCAAGCTTCCAATGTCAATTTAGTAAGGTTGGGTGGCAGTGTCATGGTCTGCATATTACACGATTCAATGTGAACTGTCTCCAAGCAACAATAACATATGGTTAACTCCTCAAGCTCAGGACAATCACATATGGATAACCTTTGCACATCAAAGTTACCCATCACTTTCTTCAGATCAGGACATTTGTTCAACACAAAAGACTTAAGCTTCCCACATCCATCAAGGGTGATGCTTTGGAGAGAGTTCATACCCACAAGAGTCAAATTAAGCTCAAGTCGCGGACACTCAGAAATAATCAGTTGTACAAGATTATTGAGATGTGATATTTCTGAGACACTTTGTAGTTCTGTACAACCATCCAAGCGAAGAAGCTTCAGATTTATGGGCAAAGTTATTTCTCGCACCTTCACACACCTGATAATTTGAACCTCCTCAAGGCAAGTCAGATGTGCAAAACATGGCAGCTCTTGAAGCTCCAGACAATCCAATATATGCAACTGTGCAAAAGTACCCCACACTTCTTTCAAAATCGTACAGTGTGTCAGCTGAAGGCGACCGAACTTCCCGCATCCATCAATAGTGACCCTTTCCAGGCAATTTGCACCACAAATCACTGGGAGCTCCTCAAGCTTCGGACAGTCACGAATGCACAGCTCTACAACTTCTCTGAAATTAGTCATTCCTGCAATCCTTTGCAAATGTCCGCATCTTTGCACGGTGAGTTTGATGAGTGTTGTTGGTAGAGTTATGATTTGCAGCTTATCACACGAGACAATTTTAATCCTCTCAAAGTGGCTCGCTCGGGCAAGGCTTTGTATCTCCTCAAGTTCCGGACACTCAATAATGTACAGCTCTGTAAGCTCTGTAAGCTCTGTATGATTTTCCAATTCTGTAATACGTTGCAATTTTTTGCACCTCTGCACTTTGAGATCTCTAAGTGCTACTGGCAGTGTCATGGTCTGCATATTGCAATATTCAACAGAGATACTATACAGGGACTTCAATCCAGAAAGAAGCAAATCAACCTGAAGCTCAGGGCAATCTTTTATATTCAGCTCTCTAAGTTCTGTATGACCAGATACTCCTGCTACCTTTTTCAATTCTCTGCAAGCTTCCAATGTCAATTTAGTAAGGCTGGGTGGCAGTGTCATGGTCTGCATCTTCTCAGATTTCATAATGGCAGTATTCTCCAAACAGCTCATGCCCGAGAGACACAACTCAAACTCAATATCCCGACACTCAGAGATTTCTAGTTCTAGAAGCTTGGTGAGATTAGATATACCGGATACCTTTTCCAGATTTGCAATTGCTAATTTTTCTAGCTTGCTAAGATGTGTAACATCCAACTCATAGAGCTTAGGGCATGCACGAATATTCAATTCTACCATTTCTGTAAGAGCGGTTATTCCTGACAGGCTTTTCAGTTCTCCACAAGCATTCAACTCAAGACGCTTTAGAGTCATTGGCAAAGTTATGCTTCGCAGGTTCCCACACCGAAGAAGGTCAACCTCCTTAAGGCGATCCATATTCTCCAAACATGGCAGCCCTTCAAGAATTGGACAATCCTTTATGGACAATACGGCCAGGTCAAAGACACCCGATAATCTTTTCAAAATTGTACAATTCATCACCTCAAGGTAATTGAGCTTCACACATCCATTAACTGTAATTGTCTGCAGGCGACTTGCACCATAAATAACTGGCAATTCTCTAAGCTTCGGACAGGCACTAATGTTAAACACTTGTATCTTTCTGAAATCAATGCCTGTTCCTGGGACTATTTCCAGATTTTTACAACCATCCAATCTAAAACATTTAATCATCACGAGAGACGAATCAACTGCTATCTTCTTCAGAAAGTTCAAACCCACCAGATGCAACTCAAGCTGAAGCTTCCAACACAAGGAAATGCTTAGTTCTACAAGCTTTGGAAGATTGGATATCCCTGTCACACTTTTCAAATCTTCACAATTTTTAATCTTTACTTTTCTTAGGCTGACCAGTTGTGAAAGACTTAAAGCATGAAGCGTTGAACATCTACTGATATTCAATTCTTCAAGCATCCTGGAAACCGATATTCCTTGCACATTTTTCAAATTACAATTTGCAATTGTAATCCTTTTGAGGTAGCCCATACGGTTAAGATATGCCTCCTCAAGCCGAGGGCAGGCACTAATGTTTATTTCTTCAAGCTTAAGATTGGCTGTGACTGACAATCTTTTGAGTTCTTCACATTCGCTAATCTTAAGACAATTCAAATTCTCAAAATCTTCACAATTGCTAAACCTCACTTCAGTAAGATTTTCCATGCCAAAAAGTTCCAAAGACTTTAGTTTTGGACAAAGATTCCCTCTTATTTCAATGTCTATAATAGTTTCTAGCTCGCTAATTACTAGATCCTCAAGCAAGCTCAATGGAGTCTTGACAGTAGTAGGCTTTCGACAATCATTCGAACTCTGAAGATTCGTTGGGGAGAATTCTAATAATGGCAATCCTCCTATAGCCGCCATGTCTTCACGTTCAATGACTTCATTTTCCACATCAGCTACTACTCCAATGAAATCTGGGAAATTTCTTAAAGAACTAGAAATTTCCAGTGCCCTCAATTGGGAAGGAGCCTGAAAATTTATTAAAATATTATTGTTTTGAACTTTCAATGTTAGCCATGAAATTAATGCATTTCATCGTGGAGGATAAAATTCTTAAGCACTTGCACTAAAATGAAAAGATTAGGTCTGAAATAAAACTCATTGCAGATCATTGACTAAAAGACTTCAATAAAACACTACTTTGCAAACAGCACAGATGGAAAAGGAAAAACATTGATCTGAATTACTGAATTATTTTTGTCAACAAAAATACAGAGCAAATAAAAAAAAACTATTAGAATTCTTTCTACGTTGCATAAATCAGTTTATTTTTACGAACCCTTAGTCATTCAATGACTGAACAAATCCATATTGCGTGAAGAAAGCTAATGTTATGTGGATAAACAGTCGTGTAAACTGCTGTTGTGAGAGGGGAACGCAGTGAAGAAAGTCATTCAAATCTCAAAAATCTAAAATTAGAGTGAATCTAACTTCAAGATAAACTGCACATACAGCACTTATGCATTAACAAAAAAGCTTCCCTTGATCATTGCGTGTCTTCATTAACATTTTTTAATAGTGATTATTTTTCAATTGAAAAGAAAAGAATACCTGTACATCTTGCTGCCACAGTCTATTGAAGTCACCATTACAGATTCTTAAATGCTTAATATATTGAAGTGGAATCCATGAGGGAATTGAATCGGGGGTATTCTCATCCTCGTCCACATCTAATTGAAGAAGCAGCAAAAAAGTTGACGTCGCAGCACTTTCATCCAATTCCCCCAAAAGGAACGTAATTCTAGATCCTAGGGACACGTCGAAAAAGGAATAGAAACACCTTTTTTTGGTGTGAGCAAGTATTTTTGCAAATCCCTCTGATTCCTGGATTCACAAAGTTAAAATTAGAAAATCATTTGAGTTGATACATAGCACATGTATTAAGTTGGGACAACCATACCAATTTTTTAAGATCTTGAGGACACCACAGGCGGGGAGGATGTTTCCACGTGTTTGCCATTTCTCTTCCCAAGTCCCGCAGATGGTCGTGCATTCTCAGTATAGGCACAGGATCATCTGTTTCCTCAAAAAGACACTCGTCTTCAACAAGCTCTTCAACAATCTCTTCAACAAGACACCTGTCTTTTAATGTTTGCAGTCCATATTGAGCATTCCAACCTGATGCCTGCCATACTCTTATGGCTGTAGATTTCAAATGATCAACAAAGAAACATGCAATATCTATGAAAATTTGCTGTTCCTCGTATTCCAAAGCATCAAAACTTATCTGAAGTTTTTTTTTAATGTCTCGATGTAGATACCCACCACCAAGTTTTTTAAGCACAGACCTCCAATAATCTTCATCTCGACAATGAACATGCCTTCCCAATACTTGTAGAGACAAAGGTAAGCCTCCACAGACGCCTACGAAGTCGTCAACAAGTTGCTCATATCCACTATCTGGATAAGGGCGGGAGAAAGCATGCAAACTAAAAAGCTGTCTAGCATCTTCTTTAACCATTTCTTTTAAATGATAACGTACCTCAACTCTCTCACCAAGAAGTATTCCTTCATCCCGTGTTGTAATTATTACCAGACTATTGCCAGGCATGTGCATAATCGGCAGAGCATCTAATTGTTCCAAGTGATCAATATCATCTAGAAAAATTAGGAATCTCCAAGAACTGCTTCTTTCTATACAACTACAAATATAGCTTGATCCTTCTTCTGCACTATAAAAGCTGATGTCTTTTACATTGAAGAGATCTTTTACAAGTTTCTCTTGCAAAGAAGTTAACTTGCTGTTGGCAGAGGCTTCCCGAACATCAAATAAAAAGCAGGCACGATCATATTCACGATGCATTCGGTTAAACAACTTCTTGCAAAGAGTTGTCTTGCCTACCCCACCCATTCCGTAGACACCTACAGTTTTAGCCTTCATTTCCCCTTCATTCAGTCTACACTAGAATTCAAAATCTTGTACAAGCTTATCCAGGCATCGCCATTCAAAATCTTTTACAATTCTGTCAAGTGCCACTGGATGATCGGCAACATGCAGAGATCGTGCCCTATGTGCTTCTACTTGTACTGCCTTTACGATTCTTGTGCAGTCACCGAAGCTTCACAAAAGGGAAGCGGAAATTGATGAGAAATAAATTTTACTCACTAAAAGCAACCATATATTACATGCAAAGGCATAAATCGAAATAGAATGGAACCCAAAAAAAACTCAAAAAATCTTACTTCAAATCTTTTATCTCGTGACCCGCTGTATATGAAATAGATTGGAGAGCTTTCTTCCACGCGTCAAGCTTCTCCAAGAACCTGGATCTGCTTTGGTATTTCGTGAATGCATCTGCGTAGACTCCCTTTTCTACATAGCGCAGTTCCCAGGGTTCCACCTCATAAAACACGGGAATGATCTTAGCTTGAGTCTGTTGCATGAGAACGAGCTCCGCCAAACACCAAGGGGACTCTGCATATCTCTTGGAGAAGATAGCGATATGAACTGCAGCTGAGCCAATAGCAGTCTCAATCGTAGATGGAAAGGACTGACCAAGTTCCTTCTCTTCCTCGTCAAGAAAAGCCCGTATTCCTAATTCCTTGAGGGAAGTGTAGAGCGGAAGGGCCAGGGAATATTTGGAATCAGGGCCTCTGTGATTGATGAAGACATCATACAATGTTGTTGATTCAGAAGCCTTTCGCCTTATCCCAGGAGGTTCAATTCCTAAGAAATCGCGACATTTACATTTGGATGATGAAGAAGATGTCATTTGTTTCAGCTATGACACTTCCGGCACTTGTAGAAATGCAGATTTATGTAGAAGAGAGGAAGAGAAGAGCGAACTGCGCTAGATCGGTGTTAGAATTGATAGAATATGATTGATAGGTATGGCAGGCAGGTTCTCTCGTCCCTAAAACCACGACGAATCAAACATTTAGAAAACAGAAATTTAAGGTTTTCGCCATGGCCGAGAAGTTAAGCGGCAACACGCTACAAAGTTAGTATTTCGTTAAGAATCGGCAAAAACATTGTTATACAATTCGATGAAATACATTGAATAGGGCAGGAAAGTTGAAGGAAAGAAGCTCAACTCCATTATTTTGTCTAAAATTGGTTAATGCTAATTCTCCGCGGCCCAAAAAAGTACTTAGTGGATGTCTATTCCACCACGACACCAAGGCCTGCAAGTGTGTAATAGTTAGACTGGTTACATCACTTACCTACGGACGAAAGAAGGAGAAAGCGATTTCTTTTTGTAAATGCTTGATTTCTCTCTGCGAGGGACAGAAAAGTAGTCTTGAAATGTCTTTTGTGTGGTACTGATTTTCTTCATTGACAGCAATCGTGAGGACAGTTTTCTGTAGCTAGTGAAAACTAACGGCAAACTAAAACGCATATGGGCCCTTTGCAACTATTTTCTCTCGCGACTTTCAGGCCTCGATGTTTGAGCTTGATAGACAGCCACATTTAACGCCTTGAGCTTTTCTTTTATGTTGTGGAAAATCGGCGTGGGACCGGATAAGACAATGACGGCGGGGAGTGGAAAATAGGCGGGAGACGGATATGACATTCTGATGGCGGGGGAGCTTCCCCTCAGATTCCTGCCCCATTCGATTTATTCTATTAGTCTTATGTATGATGTCCCGTATCTAAGGGTTCCTTTGGTTCATGGAAGATGACTCGAATTGACATTTTCAAAATCTGAATATGAATTTTTTTTCTTTTGTTTCAAAAAAGGTAAAATGAAATTAGAATTTCAAACTTCTAATTTTACCTCAAAATCTGATAATCAATCTTCCCTCTCCCAACTAGGAATTAAGATTTAAAATCGGTTACACTTTTTGGAGAGTAGCTCAAAATGAAAATGAACTTTTTTTTTTTGGAGTCTGCCTACGTAAATACATATGTATTGTTTACCTATAATATTCTTTATCATTTTAGTTTGTTTTGCGTTTTCACTGGTTCAACTTTGCATTGTTCTCGTAGAGGTATTTTGCTCTTGTGTTGACATTGTTTTCTTCTATGGAGGTGTTTTGGTAGCAACGGGCTAATAGCAGAGGCTACCTTCCCAATAAATAAAATAAAATTTTCTCTTATGTCGACTTTGAGCTACCTTGGACGACTGTAGTACCAGAATCTTGTACGCCTCAAGGGCTAGGGAACAAAGAACAAGTGTCTCTTCATACTCCATGACTACGTGTCCAACGAAAGCCTTAAAAGAAATTTGTTCAGTCCAAAATTGAATCTTTCATGGGATTGTTTCATTCAACTATTTTGCATTTGTCAACAACAAAAATGTTATCAAGGGCCACATTGTAAAAGTACTTTTTTTCAAAAATTACAAGTTTACAGTAAACATTATTTATAGAAGAGGATTTCTATAAACTATCCATCATCTACTATATTTATAGGTGTGTTGATGTAAATATGGATGAATAGTTAATTTGTATTGGCAAGGGAATATTTTGACGTCAACTAGCAATTAGATAGGCAAGGTTGTAGAAAGTTGTCCTATCCTAGAAAAAAAAATTGAAGACCACATGTATGTGGTCTTCTCAGTGTTTGCGGGTGACATTATCCCTTCCCTTGCCTCTGAACTAAATACAAAATTAATATCCAATAAATTAAAAATTAAAAATTAAATTAATTAATTATTTAAAAATAAAAAATAAATTAAAAAAATTCAAATTCAAATTCCAATTTGAAAACCAAACGCATAAAAATGTATCTTCTCGCTCATCTTCTAAACGAAACAAATGGTTCAAATAAAATCTCAAAAATAGGAATCAAGATTTGCAAAACCTTGATTTTGCTTAATCGATATTTGTATAAATCTCAATTTCTACATTTCCATGAACCAAACAGACACTAATGGAAGTTGGTCAAATATGGTAGAAAAGATAGCATTGGGAATAGGTGGATATGTACAGTGTGGAAAATGGGGGAAGCCAAATAAATGGATGGCATATTTCCCAACGAGATCCCATTGCATAAGAAAAGAAAGCTACCCCCTCTTGTGTTTGATAGAGTAAACAATTTATTTTTATTTATTAGCTCCTCAATACTTATGCATTCTTTAGGTGCATAAAACTTAATAATTTCAACCAATAACATTTTAGAATTAATTCATTTCTAGAGTATATTACATAGTGTTTTTTTTTTACATTTTTGAAGTGAGAAAATTTTAATTATCTAAGTTTTAATTGGCTGTCATAGGAAAAAGCAATTTGGCTGTCATAGGAAAAAGCAATTAGAAAAATGTATTTTCCAAATCAAAATTAGAAAGAAATTTTAAAAAGAATCTCACAGTAATGAACACCTTTACTTTATCTAGATCATTCTCTCCATAGTTTAATCATTTTTCCCACCACCTCTCTTTATTCAAGCCCTCATTTGTATCATTCTAGAATGTAGACTTTGTCGGTCCCTTTGCTAGAAAGAGCTTGGGGAGAGGGAAAAACATGTAAGTGGCAGAGGTGGAGATGGCCTGACACTGTGATCGGAAAATAGAAATGATAGATATGATGATTAGGCTACATCACATGCACCTTATGCCTTGATAGTATAGGCTTTTGCACATTCCCATGGCCATTGCCCCTAATTTTTCAATTCTTTTTTTCAAAGCTTACTTGGTTCCCTTGCATCCTGATGATGGATCATGTAGTATGATCTGAAACGTTGATGATAAAAAATTGTCTACACAATTGAATCTAAAAAAAAGAATTCATTATCATGGATTGTGGAAATCTGATATCACTTAAAGTTTACTTTGTTGAGACTTTGAAATTAAAAAAATAGATCATATTTTCTGAATAGGAATCTAGGCATCATTTCAATTTAGTATTCTTTTTTCTACGAATCTAGGTTTCTTTGAGTGTGATGGCCTGTATTTTCAGCATTCCATTTTTTTTTGAAAAATATTGTGAAAATCAAGTGAATGAATCAAATTAGGGTTTCCAAGTTTTTGTTGCAGAGTTTTAGTATATTAAACCTAAATTGTTTGACATGTGTCGTAGGTTGGGCTAGAATTTTAAGGCACTCTTTATAACTCAAGGTTATGTTTTAATCATGTCATGCAATTAGTCAAAAAATCTATACCTTATGGTTGACACTTTAATCTTCTTAATTCTTAATTTTGAGTAGGAGGTTGTGAGTCTAAATGCGAATATTCCATACTCCCCATGATGTCATGGCTAAGTGCAATTGTAGCATTACAAAGCCTTTTGTTCAAAGTTTTGACCCTACGCTTAAGTCTTAAACGTATCATCGTAAGCTATTTTTGTAAAAATGAAAGTATGTCTTGATCTTATGCTTAGGGTTTCAAATGTAAGGTCATAGGTCTATTTGGTAAAAGTGAAAATGTGTCCCAAACACACGTTCTAAGAGTTGAGCATAATATGATAAGCCAAAGTCTTTAGGGCTTAAAGTGAGTCAAGATGATATGATCCAAAGGAAAACGTAAGTGCATTAGTCTAATTAAAAAAGTCATCGGAAGATACGCTTTGGTCTTAATTGTAAGTCCATAAAAGGTTTTTTCATTAAGGTATTAGGTCTCCCAAACTTACATTCTAAAGGAAAGAATAGAGTTGTAAGTGTGTTATAAGCATTGATTCAATGCTACGACTAAAGGCTAAACGTGAGATCATAAAACTCATTTTGATGTCTTTCAAAGTTACAAAAGTTCTTGGGCATAAAATTGGAGGTCTATTTTCAAAGGGTTACGATGCTACGATGAAGTGATGCTAGCAATTAGTGTAAGTTCATGGTTGCAAATGAGTTTGATAGTTAAAGTTCTCGACTATCTGAAAAGTTGTCGAGCGTAAGAGTAGAGCATTCTAGCAGTTAATTTCATGGAGTTATGAAGAAAGGAAAGGTCCAATGTGGCCTAAGATCACAAACCCTAACAAGACAAAAATGCATAAATTAATTTTATAGAATATGAAAAAGTTATAGGTTTCCAACCAATCATAGGTTTTGGGCATAAAATAAAAGGCTTAGCTAGTAGTAACGATGCTAAAATATGAAGTAACACTCCTATTGTAAAATTTGAATCCTCGTGCATGCAAGCATTTGGTAAAATAAATAAAGTTTATGGAACTCACTCTTAGATAAAGAGATTATCGGTGAACGAAAAAAGTACCAGTTTCCAAAGGAGAAATTACTGAGTTGCAAAAGCGGTCGAGCTTTCAGATTGTCAAACTGTTGTTGAGAATTTCAAAATCTGGGGTTTAGTTGCAGAAAAAAGATGTTTGAAATAGGAGGTGATGAGGGGAAATCTAAAGAGGTAGAAATAGTTCAAGAATTATCTTCAAAAACTGGCAAAACAAGGCAAAGAAGGCCAAATAAATATGTAGAACAATGGCTCCATCTCTTGCCTAGATCATCAAATGTAATTGCTACAAATGATCATTGTTTTAGTGATCCATACATGTATAGTAGATATGCCATTTTCCCAGACACAAACGATATGAGCTATTCATGTTTTTCTGTAGTAACAGGTTTAAAAAGCCACCAACCTTGAACCCATGGAGAAGGAATTTGGCAAAGCTCATCTTCTCTGAGGTGTACGTTGAGGTAGACTTATTGAAAGCCCTAATGGCATCATACAACCTTGAAACCAAATATTTCCACAAGAAGGATGGGAGCATATTGTGCACACTTGATTGTGCCTCCTTCATTGAGGCTTTGGACTCAAAGGACATATGAGTGTAGAGATAGACATCCAAGGCTTCTAGGAAAAGTTTGAGAGGAATGTCAAGTTTTATACTAGCAAGGTGATGATTCACCATATTCTATATGAGTTAAAATTAGTCAGAGAAATCCCAAAGAAAGTGGACAAGATCTTCCTTGTGAATTTTTTTTGAAATTATATGCAGAACACAATTTATGGTTTGCACAAAGCACTAGGGAGTAATGGTTCTAATATGGTGTATGGAGGACCCTACCTCATGGTCCTAAATATTCAAGATCCCTTCACAAACACTAAATACGATTATGTGAAGTACATCATTGAGAAGATGCAAGAACAAATTGTTGCTACCCAATTTGGAAATTTCAAATTCCATCACTATTTACTCTTGATGTATATGATTCTATACAAGAACATTGGCTACTTTAGTACCAATTTAACTGATAAAAAATTAGACCTTGATGGAGAATCACCAGTGCAACTATGGACTCAGGTATGGGATAGGTATTAGCCTTATTCTAATTTTGTTTCATTTTAAAATAATTTTAGCTTTGTTGTCATGAGAACGTTGGGTGCCTAACAATTAAAAGAAAATATTAAGGCCTGCATTGTTGAGGGTGTTGAGATAATGGGTGTTGCACACATTGCATAATATTGTTATATTTTATTATGTAATGTTGTGCCTAGATGGACGTGCAACATGTAAAGATTCCCATGGAATATTCTTGATGAGTTGTATTGTAACATTGTGATAATATTTTATGTAATTATTTAATATTGGGGAAAAGAATTAAATGCCCAAATATTAAATATGGGGTTAGTGGCTTAGGTAGCACATGGTTTTAGCACATGGTTTATGTAATACCACTTAGTGGTTTTGTGGGACTTGCTACTATATAAGCAGCCACAAGGGTAGTTGTTGTAGAGAGTAAGAGAGAAAGGTAAGAGTCAAGTAGGACAAGGCTTGACAGGTTACCCAAGGGAGCATTTGTGAAGGTTGGAAGCATGGCATGGGATGTGTGGATTCATGCTTGTTCACATAGTTTGCTCGGTTGTGGCTATGGCCATGAAGGCTTCCATGGTTTTATTGCAATGGTATTTTTGCTGAATAATTAATGGTGATGGATGCTTTTGGAGGCTGGGTTTTTCCCTCAATGAGGGTTTCCTAGGGTATATCTTGTGTCACAATTTTGTGGGTATGTTGTCTATTTTCTTGCATGTGGGTTTTAATTCCGTGTTTTTATTTCAGATCTATTATGGGTTATGTGGAAATGGTTATATTCTTTGTTGCCAAGTTTCCTTACAAGTGGTATCAGAGCTATGGTTTTATTGTTTGTAACCTTAGATTGAATCCATGGGAATGCATGAGAGGATAAAAGAAAAGGGCAAGATATATGAATGATTTATTGTAGATCTAAGCGTTTTGGGTTTTCTGTTATGATGGGATGTTAAAATATTTGGGTATGTGAAATTTTTTGGACAAAAGAATTTTTCAGATGTTTCATTTAAATGAGGGTTTTAGAGGGGGCTTGCAGAAATGACCTCCTGGGTAAAAATAGACCTCACCATTGGATCCGGGTTGATGTTTCAATAAATTTTGATATATAATATGCCCTAGTTTGGCCATGTTTAGAGGAAATGAAAGAGTTTTTTGATATCAGCCCATGATGGCCATCAAATTTAATCTCGTCAGAATTTTCGTCACGAAAATAAAAAATAAAAAAATGAAAAATCGTAGTGAAAATGGTAAAAAGACTGTCTTAGTAAAACAGCCATAACTTTCTCTCAAAATATCAGATTTCAGAGTTTTAACAGGCGTTAGAAAGCTAATTCAGAGCACTACAACATGGTATAGGTTTAGTTCTATGATTTTGATATTTTGTCAGGTTTTAAGAGCCCTAAAGGCAGATGTTATTTATTTTGAGCATGGATTAGGGCATAACTTGAGCATACAGAGTCAAATTTTGGACTTCGAGTAGTCAACAAAAAGCTCTTGGAGAGATTTACACATTGGTTCAGATTTGGTTCAAGTTTGGCATGGTTTATTTGGTGATATATTGATCTAAACAGTTTATAGATATATTTTGACTATGGTAACATTGTGAGTTTATGGCATTGGAGATTTAAGATCTGATGTCATTGTATACTCAAGTTTGGTCTCGTGATGATATGGTTATCAGTATTTGGTTTGGATATGTATGATGACTTATTGGATCTACAAGTTGTGCAGTGTTGTAAGGAGTTTATACATACTAGTTGCATTTATGGCTTGGTTATGGGTTGTCTTTGCCCATTGATCTTTCTTTATTGATGCATATTCAGATTGGTGGCTTGGATTTGGGTTGTCTATGCCCTAAGTCACATGATTTGCTAATTTTTTCTTCATGTAAAAGGGATGAGATGTTGTTACCAGGTATAGTCATGGTGGAGGATTATGGTTGACTATTTTATGCTGACAAGTTGGACATATTGAGAGACAAATGCTCGATTCATGGATGTGATCATGGTGCCATGGATTTTGGCATGACATAATTGGTTAAATAGGTACATCCTTGATGTTCATTAGCTTGGATTTTTTGATTCAATTATGGTGGTATATCTTCTTGGTTGAGGATCATGGTTATTTGGTTTCTTTTGAGGAGCTCATGATGTGCACTTTGAGTTCTTTGATGGTTTGATGCCTTGGTTGATTCTCATGGTTAGAGGATGGTTTTTCATCATTCTGTCATGGATAGCTTGGATACACAGTTTAGTGGGAGCTTGTGACAGTGATGAGGTGACAGTGCGAGATTAGTTCCTGGTTTGGTTTGGATCTTCATGTAGGAGATAAACTTTATGATACCATAGGTGACTTGGTACTATGGTTGAGTGGAAGTTTTTTGGCATTGATATATTTATTGATTGTTTGCAGATATTGGAGGTTTGTCTTAGATCCTGTTGTTGCAAAAGCATCTTTGACATTTGCATGTTGCACTTGTTATCTTCATGGTGTGTGAAGATGGTTAGATCTTGAGGACTCATGGAGCTCTTGGTTATCTTCATGGTGTGTGGAGATGGTTCTTCCTAGTATGTGGAGATGGTTTTCTTCATGGTGTATGGAGATGGTTGCATCTTGAGGACTCACAGGGTTCTTGGTAAAGGTGTGGTTTATGTTTTTATTTGGCATGTTATCCTTGGTATGAGGATGGTTTCATTATTATGTCATGGTATACTCTTGATACACGTTTAGAGTTGTGACATGTTATAGTATGTTCATGTGGAGCATGCTATCTCTTTTTTTAGTTGAGATGGTTAGATCATGTTGTCATGTTTATGTTCCTAAGGCCATGGTTGGAACTTTGACATTGATCTTGGTTTAGTTTCTTGGTATTGAGTACACTGATCATAAGTTGGATACTTCATGATATTGCTATGTTGCATTTGGAGTTGGCATGGATTGATTGGTTACAAGCACTCATGGATACTTAGAGATGGTGGTGATGCTGATTTCTCTTGGATTAGAGAAGTATTTGTTAGGACGCTTGATGGTTTTAGCAAGAAGTCTGAGGGGTAGTCACCTAATATGGACTTGAGAGGAGATTGTTCTTAGATGAATATTGGTTGGAGACTTGGGTATCTTGACGAGAATTCTCATTCCCCACTCTTGGTCTACTCGGCGGTTTGCTACTTGAGAGGTATAGCCCATTATTTCTCTCAGTTGCATTATATTTATGCTTGTCTTTCATGGACATAGATTTTGAGCTATGGTACATGAGTTAGTTCTGGAGGTTTCATTTGAGAGATGGTTTAGCATTGGTTATCTCCATGTGCATATGTTGTTATGCTGGTTGAGTTTGGGAGATGGTTTTATATTGGGCATTTTCCTTGGATTAGGAATGGTTATTCCTTGGTTTAGAAATGGTTTATGAGTTTGATCTTCTTGTGAGAGGCTTACATCCATGATTAGTTATATGGTATGGTTTGGGTGTTGTTGAGGCTTCTTGTTGGGGTTTAATGGAGGAGATCATACTTGCACAATTTACATCTAGAGGTGTGTGTAGAAGGACATGATACAGGTTATGATTTGCATGGTTTCTCTGGTCTTGGTTATCTTCTTGGATGCTTAGTTTCACTTACATTGGATTTGAGATTGGTTAGAGATTGTGATCACTAGTTTGTGCTCATGTATGTTATGTGAGAGATGACATGGTTATTCCTTTATCTCTTTCCTCTGTTGGTTGTGGAGAATTTGGGAGACTATTGGAGACTTGTTACAAGAGTTCTTCTTGCAGGATATCAGTTTATGTATTGCGAATGTCCTTGATACTACATTGATTCACTTCTTTGAGATTTGTTGAGTGGATTGGTTATAGATTTGACATTATCTTTTGCAGTGGGAGCTTCTTGGTATATATGTGGCAGGTATTGCTCTTGAGGCTTGTGATTGCAGGTTATAGATTGGATATGTCAGCGATATGAGATTCACTTGTTATACCTTTGAGGTATGGATAGTTGGATGGGTTTGGCACTTGCTATGGGTGCTATTTCAGCTATGGATATTTTGACAACTATGGATACATGTGATTACCTTTGGATCAAATTTTTTTTTTCTTGGAATTTTAGTTGGTACAGGATTTTATGATCTTCTAATGTGATATGTTGGGTGGTTTTATCTTTGGATGGCTTCTATGTATGTCTAGTAGCAGTGGCATAATAGGAGGTGAGATCATTCATGTTTTGAGATGTTGGATACTTTGATTTTGTTGTGGGTACCAAGATGGAGCACTTGGTGTATTTTGATCCATGACGGTGCATGTGTTGGAAGGGATTGTTCCCTTGTTCATTTATGTGGCTACGGATTGAAGTGGGAGATTGTTGAGATAATGGGTGTTGCACACATTGTATAATATTGTTATATTTTATTATGTAATGTTGCACCTAGATGGACGTGCAACATGTAAAGATTCCCATAGAATATTCTTGATGAGTTGTATTGTAACATTGTGATAATATTTTATGTAATTATTTAATATTGGGGAAAAGAATTAAATGCCCAATATTAAATGTGGGGTTAGTGGGTTAGGTAGCACATGGTTTTAGCACATGGTTTATATAATACCACTTAGTGGTTTTGTGAGACTTGCTACTATATAAGCAGCCACAAGGGTAGTTTTTGTAGAGAGTAAGAGAGAAAGGAAAGAGTCAAGTGGGACAAGGCTTGACAGGTTAGCCAAGGGAGAATTTGTGAAGGTTGGAAGCATGGCATGGGATGTGTGGATTCATGCTTGTTCACATAGTTTGCTCGGTTGTGGCTATGGCCATGAAGGCTTCCATGGTTGTATTGCAATGGTATTTTTGCTGAATAATACATGGTGATGGATGCTTTTGGAGGCTGGGTTTTTCCCTCAATGAGGGTTTCCCAGGGTATATCTTGTGTCACAATTTTGTGGGTATGTTGTCTATTCTCTTGCATATGGATTTTAATTCCGTGTTTTTATTTCAAATCTATTATGGGTTATGTAGAAACGGTTATATTCTTTGTTGCCAAGTTTCCTTACAGAGGGATGATGCTAAATTAGATCATAATTGGGTAGATGTAGTCTTGTTCCAAACAATTTTTGTCATGAGAGTTTATGCATGCCTCCATCCCACATGCATATTGCCTAGATATATACCAACTAGGTTAGGAATAATGGAAACTCATCATTATGGTTAGGGAATACCTAGGTGCTAAATTGCACAAAGGAACGTTCTTATGCAAATGTTTCAAGATTGAAGATATTACAATTGGAAAAGAACTATCTGATCAAATTCATGATTTTCTAAGGAATTATAATTTATCTTATGCACTATACAAAATTTATGTTCCTGAGAATGTAGTCAAGAATGTTTTGAAGAAAATCAGAAATTACACTCTCCCAAACAAAAAAGAATTACCTCAAGAAGATATAATTAGAAATAATCTGATTGAGAGTGATGTGGAGGATAGGTTGAGGAAATTTGAAGAAATTTAAAGAGTAGAGAGGGAGAAGAAGAAAAAGGACCCTAACTTTGAGGGTTTTTGTTTAGAAATTGCCTATCCATTTAGGCTTGAAACTTTATTGCAACACTACTATCATATCATGTCACAATTTCCACATGATTTAGGAGAGGAAGATAGAGTATATCTAGACTCTCTAGAGCTAGACATAGAGTTGAACAAAGAAGAAGATCATCCTGAAGCATCTACATGGGTGGAAAAGAGAAATACGAGGAAAAAGATTGTTCATATGCCTGAAAGATTTAAATAAAGGAAATTGCAACTAATGCCTAGAAAATCTAGTATTATGCTGACATAAGGGAAAATTATTTGGAGGAAAGAATAAAGGAAACAAAGAGCTCCTTGGCAGATCTGCAATTAACTACAACAAGGTTGGATGACAGGATCATCCAAGCTAAATTTTTTTTAGAAGATGATGATTTTATAAAATCTGAAGAATTCAAAAGCTTCTTGTATAAAGTTAGGCAAAGTGAATTAACTTTGACGTTGAAATTGGGGGAGAGTGAGGAGAAGACAAAAGAGCTTATAGAGAATCTCTTAGCCTATGACCTAGATAGTGATACCATGATGGTGAATGAGGCCAGGGTTATGATACAAAGAAGTGGCATGATGTTGATGCCTGGGTGGGATTTTGGAACAACCTTTGTGATGGACCAAATTAGGAGACATGATAAGTCCATCTCTTATGAAGCCTTTGGGACATAGGATTTATAAAGAGGATAAAGTTTCAACATAGATACAAATACCTTAGATGTATGGAGCTTTTCTCTTGAAACAAATAAGCCTAGATTGATGGTTGTGCAAGATAAATCTCAAGGCAGTGCTATCATATGGACATCAGATTCTACCACTGGAAGTGATATCTCAAGTGCCTTGAAGCACTTTACCTTCATGAATGAAACTAAGTTAGGGAAATTTGAAGACCACCTCACCCAAAGATTTAGAGAATATATTGACACTAGAAAATTGTAGGAGGAAGAACTCAAAAAGAGTTATGTACTAGAGAAAAGGGTGAAAGAATTGGAAGATAATATACAAGGATTAGAAAATAAATTTTCCACTCTAAAACAGAAACTCAAGGTCATGGAAGAAAGTAAGAGTGAGATGAAGGTTGACAAAATAGAAGGAGCTAGTGAGCAGGTTGCTACAATGACAGATGAAAACGTAGTTGGGACAAAGCAAGCAATTGCTATAATGGAGATGAAGGTTGCAAGCTAGGACAGCCAATTAAAGGTAATGTGCTGAAGGGAATGTTGATTCACAACATAGAAGTTTTGAAGAGAGTGTCCCAGTAAGTTCACAACATCTTTATCTCTTTGTAGAATGCAAAAGACATATGTGATGAAGCCTTGACATGGCTAACTCCTATTTTTAATTAGTGGGGATCATACATTCAATTCTTTGATAGATTGGTCATTCTGATGGCTAAGAAGCCATAACTACCCAAAATATGTTTCAAAAAGTCAACTATATTTGATTGGAAACTTTAATTGATTGAATCAAACCAAAACATATTTGTTAAATTTTTTAGATATTCACCTTAGAATTAATGTTTATGAAACCAAAACCAAAATTAATCAAATAGAAATCCTCACCATAAAAAGCCAAGTCCATGCAAAGGAAGAGTATGAACATCATAGAAGAAAGATAATGCATTGAATTCCTAACCCTGAAATTTACATAATATCTCTTCATCTTGAAGATAAATTGTGATTAGAGTAGATGACTCCTTGAATTTAAGGAAGAATCCTATCTATGTCATACATCAACTCAAGGAGATTGTTTATATTATCCATTTTAGTGCTCTTTATTGTCCTTATATAGTGAATGACATGGATGGTTTGATAGAATTCGATGGGGAGAGGCTTTGGAGTGTGAAAAGTGTCTAACTGCTCAACAATATTCTTGTGATCTATATGATACACATGTGAAGGATGGTGAGATTGAAAACTACTACATTGACTATGTTGCCCCATTAAAATTTGTTAAATAATGCACTTATATAATTATTGGTATATGTCCCCTCTTAGGAAATTAGGGATTCAAGAGCTCACTATTTTGGATATTTATAATAGAAACTCAATACTCACATGATTTTTATTTAGTGTTTTGTTTTATCATAAGAATGTAGTATTTATTATGATAGTGAGGATTGTGTTGATCTTATATGATATATAAATTAGGAGTAGATGTATTGTATTCAATTTCATTAATAGTAATTTATTTTAATTTTTATTAATTATTTTAGAAAATCTAAAATTATTAGAGAATAAAATTAGTTTTCTTTAAAAATATTCATATTCATGTGGATATGCATGACAAAATATAACAAAAAATAGTTCCAAACTTGAAAAAGTGACATCATTTTCCCATATATTGGTGCATGTTATTTTTTCGTCACATCCAAAATAAGATTCTACCACTCTAAATCAAGATTGCATATTGAACTATGGCCTCATTTTGCATTGCCTAAAACCAAGAGATTAACAAAATTAGTTGTCATGCAATCATAGGTTAATGTTGAGCTTCACTTTGTTTCGAGAATAGTTTAATATTCTCTACTAATCAAGGCCAACCATGTGAAGTTGGAAGCTCACTTGCGCGCCCCCCCACTCCAACAATAAAAAAAAAATTTAAATTCCTCGTTAAATTTTTAAAATTCATTCATTCTATTAATAAAATGTAACATTTATGAATTATCACATGATAACATTCATTAAAACATAAGTTTCATTAGAACATGCACATTAACATTAAAACATCAGATTCACTAGAACATTCAATAAAAAATAATTATAACATCTAGACATAAACATCAGTCATTATCAAATAAGTTACCTAAATGAGAATCATTTCTTTTTTGTCTTTTTATTTTTTTGTCCTTTCCTATATTGTTGAAGAGGCATATACATGTTGTCATTGACATTTCTTCTCACCCGTGGATGTGATCTCACTATCATTTTCAAAGGCGGGTCCTCTGCAATAACAAATAAAAGGGTTAAATTTAAAAAAATTGAGACTTTAAAGAACATTGTAGTGCTCTTTACCTTGTCCAACCACATCATCTTTCCCAATGGCTTGAACCTCAACATGCTCATCACGAACAACCTCTACATCCCTTGCAACTTCAATACAAGATATTTTCTTAATCCCAACACATAGTATAGTTAAATTTGTATTACTACACCAAATTCAATTTAAAATGTTTACTTGTATTAATAATTCAGAAATAAAAAATTGAATAGAAAATATATACCTTTAGTAATACAATGCATATTCAAATCGACGCCTCCACGGTGCTCAAATGGTGTATTAGGATTGGCAGGATGCAATCCAATGTAAATAATTAGTGCATTTATCAACAATATATACATATAAATACAAGACAACTTTTGAGAAATGTTAATTATTTATTTTAATACATATAAATATATTCACTTTAAAGTGTTAAACAAATATACAATCATTGTTTCCTTACTTAAAACAAATATTATGACATATAGTTTTGGGACTTAATATCAAATACAATAATTTCTAAAGTATTCAATTTCAAATAAAAATCAATTGACTTATTAACCTCATCGATAGATCTAGCAGAAGAACCTTTGGCACTCATTGCTCAGAGTCATTCAGCCATGGTTGTATAGCCTTGTTTGTAGGCTAATTTCTTGTCCTCTTCAGAAGTTGTTTTTTTAAACTCCAAGGCCTACATTTTTGCTTCATATCATGAATTGTTTTTGTAATCAATTTCATCAAGACCAAATTGTGTACAATTTATAAATATTTGCATATAATTTGTCATTTACTAATACTTACAATTTGTGCAACAAGTTTTGAATATCCACCCGAGTTGAGCTTGTGCTACCCGTGCTTCTTTTTTCTTGCTTATGTTGCCTTTAATGTGTCAGACAACCTATGCAAAGTTTGAAATATGTTATATCACATAAGTGTTAAGAGTAATTAGTACATAATTTGATTCTTAATATTATGACATACCTTCTTTCTTCCGGTGGTACTATTTCTCCACCATGTCTTGCAATATTCTTGACAATAGTGAGAATTGTACCTTGTTTTGTAATCCCAATAATAGGATTTTCCATATTATTGTACCTTTGTCTTCTTTTTTGATGTCCACTTGGCATTAGATCTACATTCATATGCTTTGTGTCTATACTTTTGACAATTGTGGGAATATCCTTCAAATCTATGAGTGCTTGTGGTTTTGGTCATGCATTCATGTGCCAAATGTCCAAGTGCTTGTTGCACTTATGATAGTAACCCTTGAATTTCTACTTGGGGTTCTGATTTGTATTCTTGCTCCTGCAAACATTTGCTATATGACCTAGCTTTTCAAAATTATGACAAGTGGGTTTGTAGTTCTTACCTTTATTATTTCTTTGCTCACCACTTTTAGATGATTCTTCTTCCTCAATACTAGTGTATCCCAATCCAAAAATATCATTGTTAGGTCTTGGATATTTCATCAGTTTCTCAAAGTATTTGATGGCTTCACTAGGTTTGATGAAACTTTCAACAAATTCCTTTTCTGCTCTTAGTTCATTCCCCAATTGATCATTCTATAACTTTAGGGTTGGGATCTCAATTTCCTTTCCATTCAATTCATGGTTTGCAATAATCAATTGATTTATTGAATCTAGTTGCATGTTAGCAAGTTTTTGCACATATGATGTCTTCTCTTCCAGTCTGTTGGTCAGTGTCCTTTTGTCATCTTCAATCATGACTTTGTCTTCCTCGACTTTCTTTTTCTGTTCAGTCACCTCACATAGCAATACTGATTGGACTTTTTGTTCTATCTTGATGCAGAGGGTTATGGTGGGATGAAGCTCCAATCAACAAGCATAAGGAAAATAGTTAAATGCTCAAGTTTCAATATAAAGTAATGACCTTTAATGCCTCTAACACAAGGTTTATTGTTCAAGACTAATTCTTAGGTTCAAAATAGTTTAGATGCTATTAAGACATCAATTCCAAGGTGATTCAATAGGTTTTATCCTCCCATAGACTCACTATGGTTGTAAACTTGAAATTGCACAATGTAGGCCTAGTAGCCCTGTCAATTAGGTCTCCCACAAGCTTGTAAACTTCATAACTATTATTATTCTTAGACTTGAAGATTATGACCCACCTTTCTAGATACCCTTTATTGAGTATTATGACATACCAAAATGATAGGTATGGTTACTTTGGAAGACTGGCTTTGTTTTTTACATTTTTCTAGCAATTTAGGCCTCCAAAATGATGGATTTACTAAGAAACTCTAAGAAAAAAATTTCTCCTAAACTCTAAGAATCTCTATAGTCTCATAAAATGAGTTTAATCAAAGGATTATTCAATCAATTTGAGTATATATACCCTACAAGTGCAAAAACCCCAAATTATGGTTTAAACCCCTAAAAAACTAGGGCTTCATCAATCTATGGCTTCCCAACACTTTCTCCAACAATTGATGGATGTAACACCTTTTCCTCAACATATATAAACATAATCCAACATAAAATTATCCCATTCTTAAGGCAAAACTGCTATTGTTGTAGCGTACCTAGTGAATTCAATGCAAAAACCTTCAAATCAGCATGGTGATCACCAAGAACTTATCTCCTCCTTCACCATTGAATTTTACTAGGTTAGTAGGCTATGATACAATTATAATTAGTGTCATTACATGAGAGCTAGACCATACATTCATTGAATGACCATTTCTTAAAGAAATTTGTCAAAACTGCTTGAGAATATTTGAAAATGCTTGTAACAGTCAACACAATATGAATGGAAACACTACTTGACAATTTCAATCAGACATGAAACAGAAAGTTAGAACCTATATCAATGTTCTTCTTTCATAAAAATTCAAGTTTCTCACAAGAATACCAAATCAATGAACAAACTTAATAAAACTTGCAAAAATGGAGATTTTTCTTGTTAATTTTGTGTTCAATCCGTACAATTGCTTCTATATCCGTACTAATGGATTCTCCATAATATCTAACCTTCTAAATAACTTTCCTAACCACCCTTGGTTGGTATAGGCATGATTAAAAGCCTAAAACACCAAGAAAACACTTTTCCCTCCTAAATCCAACTAACCGTTGTAATTCAAAAATTTGAATTTACAACATTAGAAATTTTGGTTTATAAGAGTATTTTGACCAATCCAACTATTCTAAATCACTTAGATGATCTTATTAAGAATTATTAAAGACTAACCTATCCTATTATGACCCCTATTACATCCATATGACCATTTAGGCTATTTTTGGGATTTTAGGACCTAGGATTTACATATTTTGCATTTTTAATGCCATGATGGGTTTCAAGATTGCATAGTTGATTCCACCATGGTATGGATGATTCATCTTTATTCTTTGAGTCCTCTAGTTTCCCTTGTATTCCTAGAGTTTCTTAGGTGCCCCTGTGCCATACTCCCCACCTTTAAAAAGATTCTTGTGCCAAGAATGAGACTTGCCAAATTGGAGTTACGTTCCAGGATATTGATGGACCTTGATGGCTACATGAAATCTTCCAAAGTCATAGACCTCTTCCTCTGACCTACATATAATTTATTAGAATAAAAATCAACATGGTTATGTTTGATGGTTACCCCTAGACCAATGGAGTGTGTAACTACTAAAATTGTTGTTTGTGTCCTTGCTCGATCTTTGTGCCATTTCTTCTACCCTCCAAGCATCTGTAACTTCTTCTCCTGACCAATATCTTTATGCCCAATGATAAGACAATGGATAGTATCCACTTTTATGTACTTCTGGCCTTTAAATCTTGTTTTTAGTATTCCCAAGGTGTTCTGATTTCTAAGACAGTGTACCCCAAGATTTTGATTCATTTCCCAACCAGTGTCCATCTTGTCTCTATGCTGACCTTGCAATGGTATCTTATCACAAAAACACATAATGATGGCTTCCTAACTTCTGAAAGTGGATGGTTGTAATTTATACTTCTCTTTTCCTTTATGGACAATGTATGTATTAGAATATCCATCATGTAAGGTTCTCCTAGAAATTTGCCAAGGCCTACCAAATATCATATGCCCACAATTCATTGTCATGACATCACACCAAACTTGATCTTGATATGGACCAATTGAAAAATTGACAAGATCCCTCTAGCGAACCTTTACTTTCAACTCTTGGTTCACCCACGTGGCACTGTAAGGATTAGTATGTTCTACTAATACCAACCCTAACTTAGAAAGAATATCAACTGAAAGCATATTACTATGAGCCCCTAAATCAATGATGAAAGTACATACTTTAGCTTTTACCAAGCATATAGAACTGAATATACCAAGATGGGATCTCTCTTTTCTTCTTCCTCTATTAGGTTTATTCTCCTTTCTTTACCCTTATCTGAATCAATCCATTTATGACACCTAAATGATTGATGGCCAAATTCGTTGCAATGGAAACATCTCGTAGTGAAGACTCCGCTTCCTCTTCCACCTCCTAATCTTCCTCCTCGAGAACTTACTCTTGTCTTAGATGTAGACTGTTTGTCCTTCTCTTGATTTCTTGCACTATCAAACTAATTTCTTCCACCCCTTCCTCATATGGAAGATCCTCCTCTATTGTTTTTCCTCTCATTCCTTCTTTTCAACTTCTCCTCTTCTCTAATTGCTAATTGGAAACATTCCCCAAGGGTTGTAGGGATTTTTAAAGAAATCTCATCTTGAATGTTGAACTTCAGTCAACTCATATACCTTGCAATGTTTTCATCTTCTTCTACTCCTCCCCTTATGCTTAGGGTATGAAACTGCTCAGTGTAGGAAATGTCATCCACATCTCTCTACTTCAAATTATTCCTTCTCATCTTCATTTGTATAGCCAAATTTGATGTCAAAAATTGATTTCTTACCATTTTATTCATCCTATCCTAGTTTGAAATTTTGTTCAGGCCTCTAGCCACTCTCTCATTTTTTAAACTTGTCCACCAAGGGTTGTTTTCTTCTATGTCCTCTAGATCAAAATAGTTTTCACGTACCTCTATCCATCCAAGAACTTCTTCACTCTCCATCTTTCCATGATAGATGGGTAAATCCATACCTAGCTTTAGTCGAGTACCTTGTACTTCCTTTATCAACTTCATAAATCTTCTTTCATCAGGATCATCTGCTACTTCATGATCCTCTTGCTCTTGTCTTGCATTATGATTTCCTTCTTCATCATTGTTCTCTCCATGTTCTTCTTCATGGATTGCTTCCCCTCTAGGTTCATGCCTATCTTTTTCCAAGGCTTCTATCCTTGCAATCAAATGTAATATTTCTCTTCTTAATTGTCTCTCTTCGCTTTCCTTGGACGCTTTTAGTTCCCTCTTCTCTCTTCTTTCCCTTTCCAATTCTTGTCTTAACGCTTCCATCTCCTAGCCATTTGTCCCTTAGGAGGCATGTTTTCAACTAGTTCTTCTCCCTACTCAAAGACCTACTAACTGATGCAGTATAGGTATGGTTACTTTGGAATACTGGTTCTATTTTGACATTTTTCGAGTAATCTAGGCCTCCAAAATGATGGATTTACTAAGCAACTCTAAGAAAAACTTTCTCCTAAACTCCAAGAATCTCTACAGTCTCATAAAATGAGTTGAATCAAAGGATTATTCAATCAATTTGAGTCTATATACCTTGCAAGTGCAAAAACCCCAAATTATGTTTTAAAACCCTAAAAAACTAGGGTTTCATCAATCTATGACTTCCCAACACTTTCTCCAACAACTAATGGATGGAACGCATTGTCCTCAACATATAAACACAATCCAACATAAAATTATCCCATTCTTAAGGCAAAACTGCTATCGTTGTAGCTTACCTAGCGAATTCAATGCAAAAACTTTCATATCAGCACGGTGATCACCAAGAACTTATCTCCTCCTTCACAAATGCATGTTACTAGGTTAGTAGGCTATGATACAAGTCTAATTAGTGTCATTCCATGAGAACCAAACCATACATTCATGGAATGACCATCTCTTAAAGAAATTTTTCAAAACTACTTGAGAATATCAAAAAATGCTTGTAACAGTCAGGACAATATGAATGGAAACACTATTGGACACTTTCAATCAGACATGAAATAGAAAGTTAGAACCTATATCAATTTTCTTCATACAAATTCAAGTTTCTCACAAGCATACCAAATCAATGAAAAAACTTCATAAAACTTGCAAAAATGGAGGTTTTTCTTGTTAATTCTGTTTGTAGTCTGTACAATTGCTTCTCTATCCATTCTAATAGATTCTCCATAATATATAACCTTATAAATAACTTTTATAACCACCCTTGGTTGGTATAGACATGATTAAACACCTAAAACACTAAGAAAACTCTTTTCCCTCCTAAATCCAACTAACCTTTGTAATTCAAAAATTTGAATTTACAACATTACAAATTTTGGTTTATAAGAGTATTTTGACCAATCCAACCTTTCTAAATGACTTAGATGATATTATTAAGCATTCCTAAAGGCTAACCTATCCTATTATGATACCACATCCATATGACCATTTAGCCTCTTTTTGGGCTTTCAGGACCTAGGATTTACATATTTTGCATTTTTAATGCCATGATGGGTTTCAAGATTGCATAGTTTATTCCACCATGGTATGGATGATTCACCTTAATGCTTGGAGTCCTTTGGTTGCCCTTTTATTCTTGGAGTTTCTTAGGTGCCCCTAAGGCTTTTGACCTCTTCAGTTAGGGCATTGTTCTTTTCCATCAGATCTGTAACTATTGCATCAAACTCACTTGAATTTCCATTCTCAAAAATTTTAGTAGTGTCATCTTCTTGGTAATGAGTGTCATTTAGTTGAATAACCAATTTATTTCTTCTCTGTAATGAATGCAGCAATCCATCTCTTTCTTTATTGAGTTGGTGTAGGGCAAGTTGTACTTAAATTTTCTAGTTCTTAAAGCTTCCCTTTCTAGAGAAAAAAGCTCTGATACCAATTGTTGGAAATAACAATGGGAAAGTAAACTTAGAGAGGGGGGAAAGGGGCATGTGAATCAATGCTTCAAAACATTAACCATGAAACATTCACCACACATCCATCTCATAATTTAGCATGTAAAACTAAAATAGCTAACTACACATGTTCATCCATAGCATGAAACAAATAACACATGACAAATTAAATTTGTTATCCAGAAACCCTACAATGAGAAGGTAAAACTGTAGTGGGGATGACACCCACAGATCTTCACTAGTGCAGCTGTAAATTGTAACCAATTATGGTTACAATAAGTTATGACATGGTTTTGATTAGGTAAAACAAGTTTTACAGGGATCTTGAAATCCAAAGTTTTATAGCAGAAAGAGCAAGATGAAACAGACTAAACAAAAAAAAAATGCCACAAAAGGCTCGAGACAAAATAAGGCCCAAAGCCAAAGTACAAAGGCCAGAGATAGAAAAGAAGAGCTAGGCGAATAGGCTAGTGGCCATCCATGTCCATGGCCTGCAGGGTTTCTACAGCATCATTGTCCTTCTGACTAGCCACGCCCTCCTAAATCCTAGCAGGAGTGTTCATCTGGTTCCCTTGATTCACCTAGTCACTGGCCTCTTTCTGAAATTCATCTCAGTTGAATCCTTGCTCTGTGTTCTGCTCCGCATCCCTTTCAAGGCTAGTTGTAGTCAGATAGTCCCCCAAATTGACAATATTCTCATTCAAGGTGTGAAGTGTGTCCACTAATAAGTTATGATATGTTAGAATATATAGTCTAGTATTATAACTGAGAGTGGGGGGGGGGGGGGGGGGGTGGTGAATCAGTTATCTAACTAATATCATAATTAAAAACCATAAATAATCTTAACCATATGAGTAAAATAAACTAAAACCATAATAAGATATTCATACACAATAATACTAGATATGTTAACTAGGGAAACCCTTGATCAGAGGGAAAACACCGATGGGGATGGTACCCACAAGATGATGTACTAATATAAATATTCCTTACTAGAGGATAGACTATTTTAGGAGTTTGTTACAACATTCAGTACATATGAGTTCCTGTTAGGAAACTTTGAATCCCTATTAGGAGATTCCAACCCTATTAGGAGTTGTGCTAACCTTGTTAGGAGTTGTGGAAGATAGATGGACCCACTACCCAAAAAAATTCAATGGCAAGATCAATGAAACCACTATTCAAATGATCTCTGTATTATTCCTTGCAGAATAACAGAACTGAAATGTACTTTGTTCCTCTCTGTCTTGTCAACCATACTTTTTCTTCTTCAAATCTTGAAACCAAATCTTGAATCTCACATCCAATAATGCCTTGGATTGCTTACATGCATTCAGTAAGCACATTGCTTCTTTTCACACTTCCCACTTCAATGATGACCTCAAATACACATAATAAACTTTACAATCAAGGAAAATATCTTTCCTTTATACCATATCTTCATAATAATTCCTTGAGTTGGCCTTGAGGCTTTCCCAATTAATTAAAATAAGATAATTAATTAATTACAATTACAATAACACTGTCAGCTTATAGTCTATACAAAACTTTAGAACTGTGATACTAAGACTTGTGCACTTGTTGACATCATCAGTGGACTATCCTTTGTAACTACTTGACTACGCATCTCAACATTACATCCTAGATGTAGGATAGCCAACAAACACTAGGAACTGCTTTCTCGATACTCTGTCTCTGAATTGCTCTTTTTAAATTAGGTACAACTATGGTATGTCTTTGAATAAGACTCTATGCACTTGAAAATGTCATTAGGATACTATGTTGAACATATCCATAACTGCAGATGACCAGATAATAAAACCATTGTAGATCTCTTTCTGCTACTCAGCCAGTCTTTATAAAAACCATGCTATGTTGACATCAATGATAAACACAATAATGAACACAACATATCAATACTCTCCAGCGCTCAGGATACTCCCCTAAAGTAGTATCATCAGCATTCATGCTAACAATCTCCCCCTTTGACATTGATGGCAATATAGATGAAAAATATCTAAGTTTCAAGAATACCAAGTAATACTCTACTACTGCTTCTTGTTGTTCCTCTAAAGAGATATCAGTCCCCAATAACTTAGGAGTTCTTCACATATATACTCTCCCCATGCATTAGGAGATTTTTTTCATGCATATTCTCCCCCATTGACATCAATGTGAAAGAATTGAATCTGAATGTACCAATTGTTAAATATCAATTGCTAATATGCTGCATAAAATCTTCAATGAGCTCATGTGTCCAAAGACACTGTTCAATACCAAATACCAAGAGTCCTCAATGACTCAGTCCATCATAGATACTCCCTCGTACAAGAAGTATCAACATTCAATCTAGTCAAACAATAGTGCTATTTACCACTGGATTGATGCACTCTCTGCATCATCTACTCATAAGTAGGCAGGGCCATAACCCCAAGCATAGCTCTTAAGTACTCAAATGTATCTTTAGGAAAAAGGCTTGATAAATATATTTGTAATATGATCTTTAGTACTTACATACTCTAGTCTAATTTTCTTTTCTATTTCTTTCTCTCTCAGTACATGATACTTAATAGATATATGCTTTGTCTTAGAATGAAATACACGATTCTTAGACATACTCACTATACTTGTGTTATCATAGTAAATGATAACAAGTTCTTCAATCTTAGTTCTGATATCCTTCAGCATCTGCTTCATCCACATAACTTGATTATAGTTATTTTTTGTTGCAACATACTCTGCTTCATTAGTACTTTGCAAAATACAATCTTGCTTCTTGTTTAACCAAGAAACCAAGCTTCCTCCAAGAAAGAATGCTCCACCATTGGTGTTGTTTCTGTCATCCATACTCCCTGTCCAATCCACATCATTATATGCACATAGAGTGAAATCACTCGATCTGTCATACCAAATTCCATAGTCAGATGTCCCTTTCAGATATATGAATATTCTCTTAACTGCTGCAAAATGATATTCCTTAGGACCAGCTTGAAATTGAGCTACAATCCTAATTGCATTTTCTATATTTGGTCTAGTGTGTGTTAGATGTTGAAAACCTCCAATCATGGATCTATACTTCTTCTGCTCAACTGCAAGTGTCTCATCTTTGTTGGATAACTTGTGACTAGTTATCATAGGTATACCAATAGGTTTACAACTTTCCAAACCAAACCTTTTCAACAAATCTTTCAGGTACTTAGCTTGTGAAATGAATATACCATCATTATTCTACACAATCTGCAATCCTAGAAAAAACTTCATTTCTCTTATCATGCTCATTTCAAATTCATTCTTCATCTCTTCAACAAATTTATCACTAGCTTCATCATTACCTCCAAAAATGATGTCATCAAAAAATATTACAATAATCAACAAACCATTTTCAACTTCTTTTAGATACAAGTTACTATCTACTGTACCTTTAGCAAATCCAAGCTTTGCCAAGTAGTTGTCTAACCTCACATACTAGGTTCTCGGTGCTTGCTTCAAACCATATAAAGCTTTCTTTAATCTGCATAACATGTCATTGTCTTTTGATAAAGGAAAACCTTTAGGCTACTCAATATATACCTCTTCTTCAAGTTCTCCATTTAGAAATGATGATTTAACATCCATCTGATAAATCTTGAACTTCTTGTTTGTTGCATAAGCCAGGAACATCCTTACTACTTCAATTCTAGTTATGGGTGCATATCTTTCCACATAATCTATGCCTTCTTTCTGTGAGTAACCCTTGCATATAAGTCTAGCTTTATTCCTCACAACTTCACCTTGCTCATTCATCTGATTTCTAAATACCCACTTTGTTCCTATCACATTCTTGTCTTTAGGTCTATGAACCATCTCCCATGTATCATTCTTCACTATCTAGTCTAATTCTTCCTTCATTTCTTAGATCTAATGATTATCTTTAGCTACTTCATTTGTACTTTTAAGTTCAACTTGAGATATTAGGCATATCTCCTCATTTACTTTGTTCTTTGCCATCACACATTTATCTTTACTTTCAATTATCTAGTCAGGAGGATGATCCTTTGTCAAATTCTTGTTGGGGGTAGGAGTTG
Source organism: Cupressus sempervirens (assembly GCA_028749045.1). Classification (NCBI taxonomy): domain Eukaryota; kingdom Viridiplantae; phylum Streptophyta; class Pinopsida; order Cupressales; family Cupressaceae; genus Cupressus; species Cupressus sempervirens. The sequence goes on along the minus strand of CM053789.1, from coordinate 222,567,742 downwards.
ACATCCTAACTCTTATATCTTCTCTAGGTTCAAAACTCTGCTCTTCTTTATGCTCAAAAGTTATCACATCATTCTGCAAGTCATTGTTAGTCTTAAATAAAACTTCAGGATTCTACCTAATTCAATTCTAGAGTTATTCTCTTCTTCATTTGAATTATAATCTACCATCTTTTCTTTAGTTCAAACTTTTCATCAATCCTTACATTTGTGCATTCAACTATTGTCTTAGTTCTATAGTTGAAACATCTATAAGCCTTTCTTTTCAATGAATAGCCAAGAAACATTCTTTCATTGATCCTTGGATCAAACTTACCAATATCATCATCTCGCTTAGTATAATATTTGCTCCCAAAAATTTTGAAATACTTAACTAATGGTGAATGTCCAAACCATGGTTCATAAGGTGTCTTTTCCATACCTTTTCTGATCTATACTATGTTTAGAGTATATATTGCTCTATTAACTACTTCTCTCTAGAATGTCTTAGAAACATCATTTCTCTTGCTGCTTCTACTACATACTTATTTATTCTTTCATCAATCCCATTTTGCTTTGATGTTCTAGGTGCAAATAACTGTCTTTTGATTCCATTTTCTTCACAAAATATGTTAAACTCTCTTGAGGTGAATTATCATCCTCTATTAGATCTCAAACACTTTATCTTAACACTAGATTCATTCTCAACTGTATTCTTAAATATCTTAAACTTCTCAAAAGCTTCAGATTTCTCTTTAAGAAATGCTACCCACACCATTCTCGTGAAATCATCAACAAAAATCATAAAATACCTTTCTGTTGAAAAAATGAGTGGAGTAACTAAGAGGGGAGAGGTGAATTAGTTACCACAAAAATTAATCTAGATCCTTTAGATGTTAATACAAAACAAAATATAAACTCTGATAAAACTATATTTTGTTGTAACTCGACAAACACATAGACACTCAGTTCACACTAGTAAATGTTGTAACTCAGAAAGCACTGTAATAACTTAGCAACTGCTTAGCATGAAAATATTAAGATATTATCTATGATTAATCTTACTTAATCTAGTTGCATACACATAAAAATAAATAACATGAACACAAGTGACACCAATATTTACCTGGAAACCCAATTTAGGAAAAACCACCAATTGCAACTAGTTACTGATTTTCACTCTTCTAAAGTGAGCCTAGTTAAGAGCCAACCCTATTAAAGGTTACAAAAACACACTGTTAGGTGTGAACCTATTAGAGAATTTAATCACCTTGTTAGGAGTGGCCTTGCTAGAAGCCTTTAGACACTTCAATCATAAATTCCACCTTGTTAGAGGATTTACAAATGGTTGTTAAACCAACTCGGTTAAGAGATTTAGATCACTGGTACAATTGTTAGAGAGTAACAATGAGATGACCTGATTTCTAATGCAACTGAATTACTGATTATAGATCTATGTTTTGGCTTGTACTTGATCCTTCCTGATCAAATGTATATTTTCAACTCCACAAGGATATTCTTCTTATCCTTCTAATTTGCATCCTCTTGGCACCTTTCACATCTTCTCACTTGTCCACATTTAATCCCACAACTTGACCTTACATATATATCTTACACATTGTCAAGTTGGCTTGAATACAACTTAGAAATATTAATATTCATTTCCTTACTCAGACAGAGTCATTAAACAAATTCAATTAACTCAATAAACCAAAATAATAAAATCCTTTGTTAGTCAACCCTGCTTAGTAGATACTAACCAAAAACTAATTTTCCCTCATTAACCAAGTGAGCTTGATTAACATTGGTTTACATGGAAACTCTCTTTGTCTCCTAAGTGAACTTGATAGATGATGACATCTACAAACTCTCTTTGGTAATTGAGTGAGATTGGTTAACACTCGTTACCTTCCAACTTTCCTTTGTCTCTTGAGTGAACTCGGTAGACAGTGCCTTCTGAACTAGCATACATAGGAATGCTAGGCAAACATAGAAAATTGTCTTCATCACCCAAGTGATCTTAGAATATACTAACTAGAAAATATATGATATGTTGTGTAACATCAAAGACAATACACAATTAATCAATTGTTCTCAACAATCTCCCTCTTTGGCATTGATGGTAACACAACATGTCATAATACAATGAATTTTTAGAGCAAGAATAAAGTAAGGAACATATCCTTAGTTTCATTATGATTCTCATCCATGAGAAATCCCTCTATCGGTGTGAACTTTCTCTGACCTTAGTTTCTCCCTCTATCAGCAAACTTTGTCTTCTATTTAGATTCAAAACTCTCTCCAGACTCTTTGTGTTCATGACATTAGAACTTTTCCCTCTTTATAGAATTTATGGCATGAGAGATCTCTTCTTCTTTGAAATCACATGCCAAAGACCATATTCAGATACTATTAGTGTACCTTATGTATTGATTCATATGCAATATGGCCTTTATGTTTTTGCATCAACTTGACTGATCTTCAATATGCACTAGTTGATGCATCACTAAACTTCTTTTAGTGAGCTTTAGATAGGGGAATGACCCCTAGCTTACCTCGTAGATACAAAAATGCATCCTTAGGTAATGGCTTGGTGAATATGTTTGCAATTCGTTCTTTTGTGTTCACATATTCCAATCTAATTTCCTTGTCTTGTACCAATTCTCTTAAGAAATGATATTTTATTGCAATGTGTTTCTTTAGGTATGCATTACTAGATTCTTTGATATGTTGATTGCATTGGCGTTATCACAGAAGATAATAACTAGATCTATGATCTCTATCTTCGTACATGCTAAAAATTGCTTGAACCACACAATATTGGAATAATTAACTGCCACTGCAACATATTCTATCTCTATTGTTGACTAAGAGATGGAATTCTACTATTTTCTTGTCCAAGCCACTAGCCTTTTACCAAGAAGGAATGCCTCACCACTGGTGCTCTTCCTGTCATCAATGCTTCCTACCCAATCAACATCAGTAAAGGCTTTTAACTCTAAGTTTCTTCCTTTCTTGTACCATAATCCATATTCTTTTATGCCTTTTAGATACCTCATAATTTTTTTGATTTCCATCATGTTATTTTCTTTGGGATTTGCTGAGAATCTAGCCACCCTACCAACTACAAGAGCAATGTCAAGCCTACCAGGCACAACATACTGTAACTTGCCAGTTACTGATCTATATGTGGTTTGATTAACCTCCTTGGAATCATCATTTTTGGAAATCTTATGTCCAATAGACATAGGTGTTCCAACTGGGTTTAAATCTTCCATTCCAAATTTCTTTAGTATGTCCTTGATATATTTAGACTGAGTGATGTAGATACCATTTTTTATTTGTTGAATCTACAATCCAACAAAGAATTTTATCTCACCAAACATAGACATCTCAAACTCTTTACTCATCTCTTTTGAAAAATCTTTCCATACATCATCATTTCTAGTAAATAATGTATCATCCACAAAAAAATTTGTTAATACAATCCTTTTGTCTAGTCCTTCTCTTATATACAAGCTACTATTATCATTAGTTCTTTGGAAACCAATCTTTATTAGGTAGTTGCGAAGTCTTTCATAGCAAGCTCTGGGAGCTTTCTTGAGACCATACAATGCTTTGTGCAATTTACAGAACATATCCCTTTTACTAGGATCCACAAAACCTTCAGGTTGCTCTATATAGACTTCCTCTTCAAGTATATCATTCAAGAATGCAAATTTTACATCCATTTGATAAACTTTGAAACCTGTATGTGATGCATATGCTAGTAAAGTTCTAACACCTTCTAATCTTGCAACAAGTGCAAAAGTTTCACCATAGTCAATACCCTCTTCTTGACAATAACCTTTACAAACCAACCTTTCTTTGTTTCTTGAGACTTTTTCATCTTCATTCAGCTTGTTTCTGAAAATCCACTTTGTGCTAATCACATTTTTATCCTTAGGTCTAGGAACAAGAGTCCATGTCTTATTCTTTTCTATCTATTTTATTTCTTCATTCATAACTTTAATCCAACTCTCATTATCCAAGGCATCTTTAACATTTCTAGGTTCAAATTCAACAAGAAAACATGTACCTTTTAATTTTTTTCTTGTCATTGTACCATTAGATTTATCTCCAATGATCTATTCAGGTGCATGGTGCCTTTTGACATATCTTGCTAATACAAGCTCTTTGGATGTAAAACTTGTTTCATCTTGCTCAGCATGATCATCTATATCAAGCTTGGGTCCCACTATCAGTGACTTGGGTCCTTTTGATGACTCGAGTTGCATAGACTGCAACTTGGTAGATTTTGACTGCAGCTCAAGTCCTTCAAACTGTGACTTGGGTTGCACTAGTTGCAACTCGGTAGCCTTTGGAGATTTTGGGGACTCAGGAGGTGAAGTTTTTTGACTTTCAGATTGATTAGGCAATGTATCAGGTTCATAGTATACAAACTTTCTATAGTCCTCAGGTTCTTTACTACTATCTTCTTCACTCTTTTTTGCAAACTCATCAATTTTCATATTTGCACTCTCTATGATTTTATGAGTAGATAGATTTAGACATTTGTATACTTTACTTCTGTAGGAGTATCCTAGGAATATGCCTTCATCACTTTTGACATCAAATTTACCTTTCCTAGATTCCTTCAAGATATAACATTTGCTATCAAATACTTTCAAGTAACTTACATTAGGTTTATAGCCATACCATAGTTCATAAGACTTTTGATTTGAATCTTTCGCCATACCATAGTTCATAAGGCTTTTGATTTGAATCTTTCTTCAACTACACTTTGTTCAAGGTATGTACTATAGTACTGATTTCTTCATTCAGTATTTGATTGCAACATTATTTTCTATCATCAATGTTCTTGCACAATCCATGATAGACATGTTCCTTCTTTCTACTATACCATTCTGTCTTTTGATTCCTCTTTCAATGCAAAATTCATTGAATTCATTTGAAATGAATTCACCACCTTTTTTTGATCTCAAAAATTTCAACTTCTTTCCAGTTTATTTTTCTACTCTTGCCAAATACCACTTAAACATTTGAAAGGCTTTTGATTTTTCTTTCAAATACATTATAGTCATCATTCTAGAATAATCATGAAAAAATAAAATGAAACACTTATCTCCACTGTAACTCTCTATTCCAAGAGGTCCATAAAGGTTGGTATGAACCAGCTCTAAGATCTCTTTTGAATGATAGTTCTTTCTTTTGAAACTAGTCTTTCCCATCTTTCCAATTTGGCAATTCTTGCATAGATCCATATCTAGTTTCCTCAAGCTAGGAATATCTCTTACTCTTCTATTTTTGCTTAACTTGACCAGATTATCAAAATTTACATGACATAATGTTTTGTGCCATAACCAACTTTCTTCTATTTGAGCAATAAAAAATGAACTTTCATTGAGATCTAGGTAGAATAGATTACCTTTTGTTTGTTTGCTAGACCCAACCAGATTACCTTTTCCATCCAATAGTTTGGCCTTCCCATTCATGAATTCTACCTTGAATCCAATGTTATTTAACTATGCCACACTCAGTAGATTATGTTTTAGTCCTTCAACCCAATAAGCATTGTCACATCTAAGTTCATTGGTTAATGAGATACAAGCTTTTCCCTTTATGCAACAAGGTTCATTGTTTCCAAATCTCACACTACCACCATCATAATGCTCCATGTGTTCAATTTTTTTTTTATCACCAGTCATATGATGTGAGAAGCCACTATCTATAATCCATGTATCATCTTTTATAACATGAGATATAAGTACTATTTTTATCTAATTCATCATCAAATTCATCTTTTACAACAATATATACCATTTCATCTTCACCGTTTTCAAAATCTTTAGCCATAAAACAATATTTCTTACATTTGTCCTTGTAGTTCTTGTAGTTCTTGTAGTTCTTGAATTCCTTCTTGCCTTTGAACTTATTGATTTTCTTTTCATCTTTGTCTTCTCTATTTGGGCACCTTGCAGCAATGTGACCAACTTCTTCACAAGAAAAATAGATTCAAGGAATCTTACCTTTGTACTTTCCTCTGCCTTCAAAATATTTCCTTGCAAGTAGGGCTCCAACAATTTCAAGATCATAGTTTGAGCTTTTTTCTTCTTTTTCACTTTTTGATTGATTGGCTTTTGATTTATTGCCCCTTTTCTTGAGTGAAAGATTGGCTTCAAATGTAGACACAATATCTTTGCAACTAGAGACATAGTTATCATAGTTATCCAACTCAAAAGATGTCAATCTTCCAACTAGAGCATCCAAAGTTATATTGCTACTTAGATCACATATCATTTATTGAATAGAAGATACTCTAATTTCATAGATAGGAAGAAGGGTTATGAGTACCTTGCTTACAACTATTTTGTCATCAATATCTCCTCCAGATGCTTTGATTGTGCTCACACTTGCTTTAATTCAGTCAACATATTTTTGCAATGTTTCCATCTTCTCTCATCTTTATCTGATCAAATTGTCCTCTGAGACTTTTGGCTTTGGCTCTTCTTACATTATCATCTCCTCCATAGATGGATTTAAGTTTATTCCACATATCTTAATCTATAGTGCAACTTTTGACTTAATCAAATTCAACATAATTAAGAGAAGAAGCAATGTCAATCATCATGATATGATGACTTTTTTTTTCAACAATCTACTCGACTGTCAATGTTCTAGAAGGAGTCTTGTATTCACTATCAAGATATTTCCATCTTGAATCACCGATGGTTGCCAAGTATAACCTCATAAGTCCTTTCCATGCTGCAAAGTTGTCTCGGTTCAACTTGGGAATCTCTCTTCTGTAAAACATCTCAATCTTCAGCTTAGGTCCTTGAAACCTTCTTTGCAAGCACCAAAAGCTTTGATACCAATTGTTAGAAATATGAGTAGAGTAACTAAGAGCGGAGGGGTGAATGAGTTACCACAAAAATAAATCCAGATCCCTTAGATGTCAATACAAAACAAAATATAAACTTTGATAAAATTTTATTCTGTTGTAACTCGACAAATACACAAGCACTCGGTTAACACTAGTGAATGTTGTAAGTCAGCAAGCACTGTAATAACTTGGCAACTGCTTAGCATGAAAATATTAGGATATTATCTATGATTAATCTTACTTAACTTAGTTGCATACACATGAAAGTAAATAGAATGAACACAAGTGACACCAATATTTACGTGGAAACCCAATTTGGGAAAAAGCACCAATTGCAACTAGTTACTGATTTTTACTCTTCTAAAGTGAGCCCAGTTAAGAGCCAACCCTATTAAAGGTTACAAAAACACACTATTAGGTATGACCCTATTAGAAGATTTAATCATCCTGTTAGGAGGGCTTTGTTAGAGGTCTTTAGACACTTTAATTATAAATGCCACCTTATTAGAGGATTTACAAATGTTAAGAGATTTAGGTCATTGCTACAATTGTTAGAGAGTAACTAAGAGGGGAGGGGTGATTTAGTTACCAAAAAAATAAATTTAGATCCCTTTGATGTCAATACAAAACAAAATATAAACACCAATTGCAACTAGTTAATAATTTTCACTCTTCTGAAGTGAGCCTGATTAAAAGCCAACCCTGTTAAAGGTTACAAAAACACACCATTAGGTGTGACCCTATTAGAGGATTTAATCGCCCTATTAGGAGAGGCCTTGCTAGAGGTATTTAGATACTTCAATCAGCCACCTTGTTAGAGCATTTGCAAATGTTAAGAGATTTAGATCACTGCTACAATTGTTAGAGAGTAACAATGAGATGACCTGATTTCTAATGTAACTGAATTGTTGATTACATATCTCTGTTTTGGCTTGTACTTGATCCTTCCTAACCAAATGTATCATTTTAGCTCCACAAGGATATTCTTCTTATCTTTCTAATTCTCCTCCTCTTGGCATCTTTCACATCTTCTCACTTGTCCACATATAATCCCACAACTCGACCTTACATATATATCTTACACATTGTCAAGTCGACTTGAATACAACTTAGAATTCTTAATATTCATTTTCTTATTTGGCCAGAGACATTAAACAAATTCAATTAACTCAATAAACCAAAATAAGAAAATCCTTTGTTAGCTGACCCTACTCGGTAGATTTTCCCTCATTAACCAAGTGAGCTCAACTAACACTGATTTACATGCCAACTCTCTCTGTCTCCCAAGTGAACTCAGTAGATGATGACATCTGTGAATTCTATTTGGTAACTAAGTGAGCTTGATTAACACTCATTACCTTCCAACTTTCCTTTGTCTCTCAAGTGAACTTGATAGACACTGCCTTCTGAACTAGCATACACAGGAATGCTCAGTAGACACAGAAAATTGTCTTCATCACCCGAGTGAGCTCAACATATACTGACTAGAAAATATATGATATGTTTTGTAACATCAAATACAATACACAATAAATCAATTATTCTCAACACTTTCACCATAGAATACTTTTGTTCTAGAAGGACCACTTAGATCTATGTGAATGATCTCCAATTTCTTTTTGGTAGTGAACTTCTTGCTAGGAAATGATACTTTCTTTTGCTTAGCCAAAATACATTCCTTACACACAACATTAGCAGGGTTAACAATCTTAGATAAGTCTCTGACTGCAAAAGTGCTACTAACCTTCACAATATTATCAAAGGTTATGTTACAAAATCTTCTATGCCACAAGCAACTATTATCCACTTTAGCTACCAAACATGTCATCTTAGTAGTATTCAACTGAAATACATTACCTCTAGATCTAGTGCCAGTTCCAATCATCTTACCATCTTTATCTTTGATAGTGCATGTCTTCTCAGTGAATTGCAACAAATAACCCTTTTCCACCAATTGTCCAACACTCAATAAGTTATGCTTCAATCCATCAACAAAATAGACATCACCAGTGTTAGTGTTACCATCAAGAGTAATGGATCCAATTACTACTATATGGTAGGTCGCATTGTTACCAACTCTAACAATACCTCCATCATGATTCTTGAACTTAACAAACTTATTCATATCACTAGTCATGTGATGTGAACAACCACTGTCAATTATCTAATTAGACTTCTTTTCTACTTTGGTAACTAGAGCTCTTTCTTCTCTGATTTCTCGACCAAAATCATCTTCCTTGATAGCCACAAATCCTAATTCATCATCACTTTTTCTTTGACCTTTCTCATCATATTCTTCATCTTCATTAGCATACAAAAAGTTTCTATCTCTATCTCTTCTAGGGTTAAAATTTCCCTTAAACATTTTCTCTCTTTTAGGAATTTAGATGCATAATGACCAAATTCATTACAAGTCCAACATTTAAAGATTTTTATACCATATTTTTCTCTTCTCACTAGAAGGGCTATTCCTTCCTCAATATTTTTTGTCTTCACCAGCTCTATTACTGCCAACAAAATCTCCACATGTGCTTGCACTACTTGTTAAATAATTAGGTCGCATGTTTAGGGCACTAAAAGTTGTTTTGACTCTTGCAATTTCTGCAGATTGTCTCAAATCTTCTTTTTTCGATTCTAATCTTCCAAGCAATGTCTCCTTTGTGAAATCCTTAGTGTAGGGCATTACGAGTTGAATCATCTGAGCTATTGGCTTGAATGGTGGTGTCAAAATTTTTAAGATCTTCCATATGTCTTCATCATCTTCCTTGGTTCCACCATGAGACCAAAATCCTACAACCCTTTTTGATATCTTGCCAATATAATTTCTTATAGATTCATCTTCCATCATTCTAGCATCTTGAAATGCTCATACCCAATTCTGTAATCTCATTCTTTTTGCATGATCATCACCTTCAAAAGTAGATTCTAATGCTTTCCAAATTTCATGAGATGTTACAAGAGGCTTTACCTAACTATATTCATTCTCTAGAAGAGCTATCATTAGAGCTTCTCTTGCTCTCATGTTACACTTGAATAGATGTCTCTCCTTTACTACATCCTTCAAGCTTTTCTTCTTCAATGATTGTCTTCTAACTCTTTGTCAAGATCAAATATCTTGGACCCATGCACAAAAGATGCGTCTTCATCTTCTCCTTCCAACATCATAGTTGGCCCCATCGAATCTTAGACTATCCCTCCTGAACATATTTTCCATTGATTTTCCAAGCTTATTCTTCAAGGATCTAGAAGCTGTGATACCTATTGTTAGAATATATAGTCCACTGATATAACTTGTGGTGGGGGGGGGTCATGAATAAGTTATCCAACTAATATCACAATTAAAATCCTTAAACAATCTTAACCATATTAGTAAAATAAACTGAAACCATAACAAGATACTCATACACAATAAAACTAGATATATTTGTTAGCTTAAAGAATAAATTTGACAACTGAGTTTCAATACACTTAACTAAGATCAAGAATAGGTGCCGAGTGCAATAGATGCCGAGTAATCTTCAGGTGCCGAGTAAAGTGCAGGTGTCGAGTAAAGTGTAAATGCCGAATAAAGTGTAGGTGCCAAGTAAAGTGTAAATGCCGAGTGAAGATCAGGTGCTGAGTAAAGTTTAGATGCCGAGTAACACAATTTTGTGTAAGTGCCAAGTAACTCAGTAGAACAGCATGTGCCGAGCAACAAAAATATTTCAGGAGCCGACTAATCTAGGATATCAGCATAAGAGTTTGGAATCACACAAACTATGATGAAAACAATCTTTACAGCCGACATAAGGAAATCTCGAAGGATTTAATGATCAGATCGAATATTTTATATTTCTTATGTAATTTGCATGCAACCAATAAGAAAAATGATAAAGGCATGCAACCAATCAGCAAAAGATAAGTATTAAGTGGAAATGAAGATTGAATATGGATCGTAGATCTAGACCTAACCCTAAATCCTCAAATTTCTTTATAAGGAAGACGATATCTCATAGAGAAGACATGATAGAGAAGGAGGTGATGAAGATGATGATATAGAGGAGAAGATATAGAGTGGTTGATATACTATTTTCAGAAGTGAAAGATATCAGATCACAAAGGATCAAGATCAGACGAAGTAGAACAGAGCCAGCATTCAGCAATCAAGGATTGTAAACTATCAGGCTCATTTTACCTAATACTTTCTAGCCATTGTATTAGCATGGAAATCCTATGGTGATAGGTTAGCTTAACAGCTATTTCATTGATCCTAGAGATAGGTGCTTAAATCCTTTAACAGGGTGACCTTTCATGTTAAGTGTTTGTAAATCCTCTAACCAGGTCACTATTGACATAGTGTAAAGCCTTTAACAGGGCATGCCTTTAATAGGGAAAACCATTAGAAGTGGTTAAACAATATTGCTGTAGTAATTTTTGTGGGTATCATCCCCACCCTAGTTTTACCTTCTTATTCCTGGAGGGTTTCTAGGTTACCAATTTCAGGTGTTATGTGTTATTGATGCATGTGTTAGTTTCATGTTTACTTAATGTATTTACATGCATGCAATTTATTTCCACATAAAAATTTTATAGGAAAAATTTTAGTACTTCTGATTCACCCCCACCCCCCCCCCCCCCCCCCCTCTCATAAGTAGTCTTTCCACATTTGAATATTCCAACAATTGGTATCAGAGCGTTACCAGGTTCTCATAAGGAAAATTTTAATAGCTTGGAGGAAAAGATCTAGAGATGGAAGCTTTCAAACTTGGAAAGTTCATTGAAAATCAGGTGATAGATGTGCAACTTGCTCTACATAGCTTGGAGGAATTTAGAATCAATTTGAGAAACTCATTAAAAAAGAAGGAAAGATCTGGCCATAGCTGAGAATGATATACACTACAAGGAAATTGATACCACCAATATATTTTTCAACGGAGATACCAAAGAGTTTGATGCAGCAATAGAAGAACTGATGGAGAAAAACAAAATTCAAGAAGAAGAGATTAAATCTCTCAAGATGGAACATGAATCATAGGCCATAATGATATGTGAAATTACAGAACAAAAGAAAAGAGCAGTTGATGATAAGGTCATGATGGAAAATGACAAAAGGAATCTTGCAAACAGACTTGAAGAAAAATGTACTGAACTGACAAGGATCTCAAACATGCAGATGGATACACTTGCTCAAATGATGAACCTTCATCATGAACTCAATGTGAAGGACATTGAGATCTCTACTCTGAAGATGCAGAATGAACAAATGTAGAATGAATTGAACAGAGAAAAAGAGGTAGCAGAAAATCTCAACAAGTCAAGTGAAGCCATCAAGTATTTTGAATAGTTGCTGAAAACTCCAAGATCTGCCCATGATACATCAGGACTTGGTTACAATAGCATTGAAGTTGGAGAATCATCAAAAAGTGCTGAACAAAGAAGTGACAAAGGTAAGAATACTAAACCCACTTGTCTTTATTGTAATAAGAAGGGACATACTGCTAATGTGTGCAGGAGCAGAAGATTCAATCAACCAAACACACCCAAGAGTAAGAGTTTCTGTCACAAGTGCAACATGCAAGGACATATGACACAAGATTACATATCCAATTTCACAAGGACTTAGAGATTTGATGGACATTGTTATAATTGCAATAAGTATGGACATAGGGCATTTGAATGCAGATCAAAACCTATGTGGACATCAAATCAACAAGCAAAAATAGAAGGAAAAGAAAGTCATCATCATTGGGATTACAATACCAGGTACAATTGTCATTATTGTCAAGAATATGGACATACACCACAGAACTGCATAAGAACACATTTCAGAGGGAACTACAAAAGATGGTTGAACCAAACCACATGTTTCAGTTGTCCGAAAACTGGTCATATCAGCAAAAATTGTCCTACAAGATCAAAGGCACCCAAGTCTGAAGAGAATAAAGGAAAAGAAAAGATTGATATTGAAAAGATAAGGGGGCAAATAAATAAGACTTGGAAAAAGAGAGATGAGTGAAATACATCAAGTGAAGGGATCACTTCACCCAATGGGTCAAGTGATCACACTTCATCAAACTAAGCATGAGAAGTGTATGGGACTGATATACAAAGTCATATCAGACATCAGTCCCAAGACAAAGAAGCAATTCAAAGTATAAATCTACATGAAACAAGATGTCAAGACGAAAACTAAATGTTGATGCTGAGCTACCTTTGGATATCGAGTCAAAACTCAAAACAGATGCCGAGCTCCCAACAGTGACCGAGCTAATAACCGATGCCAAGTTAAAAAAACTCCAATGGAAGCCGAGTAGAAAGGAAATTTAGTAGACGCTGAGTTGGCAGTTGAGCATTTAATGCGATGAAATCAGGGTATATTATCGCGATTTCAATCAGTTTTTCGCATCGCGATCAAGAAGCAAAGCTGAAAAAGGAGCGGAGAAGATCAAGAAAAGTTTAGAAGCAATTCGTGAAAGATTCCAACAACGATCTCGTCGATTCAAGGTATTTCTCTTAAGTGCTGAGCTACGTAGGTCTCACAAACTTGTTTGAATTATAAAACCCTAGTTTGGAAAACAATGGCATCCAGGTCAGGAACCACCAAGGGTTTAGAAAGCAATGAAGTTCAGTTGGTTAGCAACGAAGTAAAACAACCTAAATTTAAGCCCATACCTGAAGTAGCATACAAGAATGATCCTGCAGGTGCATTATCAGTTATTCCGGATAAAGTTGTTATGGTAGAAGATGTTCGTAGATGCTACAATTGTAAAATTGGTGCCATAGGAGACTTAGAAATTCATAATGCATATGATAAATTATGTGAAAACAAAGTACTGAAAAATGAGTTTTCCATTGTAGAAAGAAAAGGATTAACCAAAACCCTAGCATTTCTAACTGTCTTCAAAACAGAATGGGTACGGATAGTTTTGAGCCGAATACATAATGGAGCTTTTTGGTTAGAGTCAGGGCCAGTAAAATTCACCAAGAAAATTGTTCATAGGGTTACTGGTATTCCAACCCTAGATCGGCCAAAGACCCGACGAAGTGACAAAAGGGAAGTAATTGAGAGAAATACAGGCGCAAAATGGAACAATAGAGGGATGACTATTGACACAGTCACTGATCCTCTACTAGACTTTGCTGTAAGAATTATTTCACACAAATTCTATCAATCAAGTAGATTAAATAGTGTACCTTGTATAGCAGTTGATGTTGCATACAAGATAATAAAAAGGGATCACACTTATGATCTGGCAGAGCTCATGTTTCAACAGATTAATGAAAATCTAGGAGCTATAAGGAAGAGCAAAGGAGCTCAATGTAAATTTGGATCAGTTTTGATATGTATGTTTTTCTATCTGATGAAAGAATTTCCTTCTATAGGGAAAGTTAAATGGAATCCAGACAAAACAATTGTTGAAAAAATTAATGGATACATTGAACAGATGGGTGAAAATTTTGATGCCCAAATGACTAGTTATTTTGAGGACTTCAAAAAGTCCATGAAACAAAGAATGAAAATTCCAGTTTCAATGACTGAGAAATATGAAAAAGATATTTTCTTTCTTGTAGATATAGATTATACTTATGTGCAAGCAGTTATACCTAGAATAAGATGGCTTAGGCCACTAGGATATGAACTTGATGCTGATCAAGCCTCTGCAGCAATAACAGCCTTACTTGCAGAAGAAGTAGACAAAAATGCAAAAATATTTGGAACTTATGATGTTGTCAAATCAAAGATAATAACAGAGTTGAAGACTGCTTCAGCAGTAAAGAAGAAAGAGAAAATGGTAAGACAAATCAAAAGAAAGTTTGGTGTAGAAGAAGAAGGGACAGTAGAAGAAGAAGGAGATGACATTGAAAAAGAAGAAGAAGTCATTGAAGAAGAAGAAGACAAACTTCAGAATCAGACTCATGGGTCAGAAGGAGACAAAGAGGAAAGTGCTGAGGTTGAAGTAGCCAAGGAAGCACCAGTCAAGAATTAGACCACACGGGCCACAACTCAAAAAGAAAAAGAAGAGGCTAAAGGGAAGAAGAAAGACTCAAAGAAGACTGCTGCTGAGTCAAATAAGAGGAAGTTCATTCCCCATCCTGAAACAGATGAGGAGGAAATAAAGTCAGAAGACAACAGTCAATCTCAAGAGGTAAGACAAATACCCCAGATTGATGTTGATAAATTATGTACAGAAATTAGAAATAATGATTTGAAAGGATTAAAGAATCTAAATTTTTCTAAGCTCACCAAAGGAGAGCAAAATAAATTAGAGGAGTTTGTGTATGCTATTATGGCTGAATATAAGCACACACCTCTAGAATTAGATGAATCTATGCTGAGAGAACTATATACAATCATAGAGGATAAATGGCATTTTTGTTTACAAATGGAAAAAGAAATAAGGGAGTCAACATTGGCAAGATTGTTGCCTGATTTAACTAGAGATCAAATAATAAATGCCATAAAAAGGCATAATAATAGATTCACTCCCAAGTATAGAGCATTCACTATTCTACAGAATAAAATTGAAGAGGTAGTTACCAAATCCACAAGATTGTGGAAAATAGTTTACAAGAAGATTGAAGATGTATATAATGAGGAATATAAGGCAGAAGCAATTGCCAAGATAAAAGAAAAGGGAGCATCAGAAATAAAAGAGAAGAAACTAGTGGAGAAGGAGAGTAAAGGAGAAAAGGAAGGAGAGGCACTCAATGAGGAGAAAGAGGAAGAGAAAGATACAGCTGAGCCATAAGATTAAAGTATGCAAGACATATAGGTATCTCCTCCTAGTCCTCCTCATGCCACAATCACACCTGTAGATTTCATAAAAATAAAGGATGTTACAGAATTTCAGTTCAAAACATCAATCCATTAACTGCAGAGGATTTGGAAATCCTTGACCAATCATCTTTAGTAGCAAAATTAAGTTCAAATCCTATATTGGTCAGTGTTGATGAATTACAGAATCCAGAAGTCAAAGCAAAAGCAAGGGTAAAAGCACAAATGCCACCTTTGATCACACAAACTACTGGTATTCTATTCCTTCCACCACCACCTCCACCAAGTATAAGTACTGATACACTCCAAGTGCCAAGTACAACAACAGGGGAAACAAAAGAAAAATTTGAACAGCCACCAAGTTCAACCCCATCTAGCATTCAAAAAGGGGATACTCAAGCTGAAGAAAAAGAGACATAGAAAAAGGAGGAGACTGCAATACAAACACTGGTTGCATTACCCAAATCTGGGACTCCAACACAAACTCTTCAGCAGTCGAGCACAGATGGATTACAGCTGAAAATCAGAACACCAGGCTCGAGTTCATCAAAAGCAGTTACGAGACTTCACTATGGAGTTCCTGAGTTTGATGAAGAAATTAAAATCCCATATTATGAATCTAGCACTCTTACAGAAGAAAAGATTAATGAAATTCAGAGTGCACTATACAAAAGAAGGAGACAAGAAGCACTAAGAAAGGAATACAAGCATAAGCGTACATTGAATGAAATTAAGGACATATTCATAGAAGCTTTTTGCTTACAATATCCAGATGAGTCAAGACCAATCATGGAACAACTTTCAAATATAGTTGACCAGGTGACTAATGAAGACCAGGAAACAAATGTAAAATTACTTGAATGGTCAGAAAAGAAGTTCCAAGGAAAAGTAAACAGTAAAATATCCAGTGATATAGCACTAGCACAAGAAGAACTGGCAAAGAAAGTTACAACAGTTAAAATTGTACTAGGAAACATCTTTTCCCTGTACAACAAGTTGTGTGATTTTTCAACATTCACACAAGACACTAGCCAAAAAATATTGAGTTTGGAAAGCAATCTGAAAACTTCTAGTATGCAACTCCCTACAGATCTAGCTCAGAGTGAGAAGCATTTTCTCCAATCGCTTCACACACAAAGAGAGCTAGCTATTTTGGCAGCAGAGGAGGCGACTAAAAAAGCCAAATTGATACAAATGCAATCATCAATTACTCCTCATTTGGGATTACTTCATAAGGAGAAAATAAATGCAGAGATAGTCCTCAGGAAAGACCCCAATCTTTCTTCATTTGATGGACTTGTACACCTAGCAGCAGAGATTTCCATCTAGCATAAGACATTAGATGTCGCATTAGCAAATTGGGATGCAGCTCTGAAGATACTCCTTGAAGTAAATAGCACATTTTTGGCCAAATATGGCATTTCATTGTAAAGACCCTTGACATAAGTGTCAAAAAAGGGGGAGAATAAGTAATTAAAGAAAGAAGTTGAGTACAGGAATGAAATGATAAGTATAATAAAAGGGGGAGTAAGTATAATAAAAGGGGGAGATAGCAAAGATAGATAATTTTGAAATTTTGACAGGGAGATAGCAGAGATAAGCAAATTTTGGAATTTTGGGGGAGAAAGCAAATTTTGGGAAGCAAAGTTTGAATGAAGGATTAATTACCGAGTCACATGGGTTAAGTGTTTTTTCCACTCATGTCAAAGGGGGAGATTATAGCTTAAAGAATAAATTTGACAACTGAGTGTCAATACACTTAACCAAGATCAAGAATAGGTGCTGAGTGCAATAGATGCCGAGTAATCTTCTGGTGCTGAGTAAAGTGTAGGTGCCGAGTAAAGTGTAAATGCCGAGTAAAGTGTAGGTGCCGAGTAAAGTGTAAATGTCGAGTGAAGATCAGGTGCCAAGTAAATTTTAGATGCCGAGTAACACAGTTTTGTGTAAGTACCAAGTAACTCAGTAGAACAACATGTGCCGAGCAACAGAAATATTTCAGGAGCTGACTAATCCAAGATATCAGCATAAGAGTTTGGAATCGCACAAACTGTGATGAAAATAGTCTTTACAGCTGACATAAGGTAATCTCGAAGGATTTAATGATCAGATCGAATCTTTTATATTTCCTATGTAATTTGGATGCAGCCAATAAGAAAAATGATAAAGGAATGCAACCAATCAGCAAAAGATAAGTATTAAGCGAAAATGAAGATTGAATATGGATCGTAGATCCAGACCTAACCCTAAATCCTCGAATGTCTTTATAAGGAAGACGATATCTCATAGAGAAGACATGATAGAGAAGGAGATGATGAAGATGATGATATAGAGGAGAAGATATAGAGTGGTTGATATACTATTTTTAGAAGTGAAAGATATCAGATCACAAAGGATCAAGATCAGACGAAGCAGAATAGAGCCAGCATTCAACAATCAAGGATTGTAAACTATCAGGCTCATTTTACCTAATACTTTCTAGCCATTGTATTAGCATGAAAATCCTATGGTGATAGGTTAGCTTAACAGCCATTTCATTGATCCTAGAGATAGGTGATTAAATCCTTTAACAGGGTGACACTTCATGTTAAGTGTTTGTAAATCCTCTAACTAGGTCACTATTGACACAGTGTAAAGCCTTTAACAGGGAAAACCATCAGAAGTGGTTAAACAATATTGCTGCAGTAATTCTTGTGGGTATCATCCCCACCCCAGTTTTACCTTCTTATTCCTGCAGGGTTTCTGCGTTACCAATTTTAGGTGTTATGTGTTATTGATGCATGTGTTAGTTTCATGTTTACTTAATGTATTTACATGCATGCAATTTATTTCCACATAAAAGTTTTATAGGACAAATTTTGGTACTTCTGATTCACCCCCCCCCCCCCCCCCCCCCCCCTCTCATAAGTACTCTTTCCACATTTGAATATTCCAACAATATTAACTAGGGAAACCCTTGATCAGAGGAAAAACCTTGGTGGGGATGATACCCACAAGATGATGTACTAATATAAATATTCCTTATTAGAGATAGACCCTATTAGGAGTTTGTTACAACATTCAGTACATATGAGTCCCTGTTAGGAGACTTTGAATCCCTTTTAGGAGATTCCAACCCTATTAGTCGTTGTGCCAACCCTGTTAGGAGTTGTGGAAGATAGCTGAACGCATTGCCCAAATGGCTTCAAGGGAAAGATCAATGAACCCACTATTCAAATGATCTTTGTATTATTCCTTGCATAATAATAGAACTAAATTGTACTTTGTTTCTCTATCTCTATCCTATCAACCAGAATTCTACTTCTTTAGATCTTGTAACTAGATCTTGAATCTCTCATCCAAAAATCCCTTGGATCACTTACACACATTCAGTAAGCACTCTGCTTCTTTTCACACTTCGTGCTTCAAAAACAATCTCAAATACACATAATATATTTTACAATCAAGGAAAACATGTTTCCTTTATACCATATCTTCATAATAATTCCTTGAGTCGACCTTGAAGCTTTTCCAATTAATTAAAATAAGATAATTAATTAATTACAATTACAATAGCATTGTCATCTCACAATCTATACAAAACTTCACACATGCGATACTAAGGCTTGCACAATCATTACTGTCATCAACATATTGTCCTCTGTAACTATCTAATTATGCATCTCGACATTACACCCCAAATGTAAGATAGCCAACACACATCAAGAACTGCTTTCCCAATACTCTATCTCTAAACTTTTCTTTGTAAATTAGGTAAAAATTTCATGTCTTCAACTTAGACTTTGTGTGATGTAGAAGCATCCAGAGGTATAAGGGCAATCCTGTGTCACCCAAAAAAATGTACTTAGACTTAGTTTTTGTTTCATGTGTTTTCATTTTTGGATACCCATTTGGGTCTAATAAAGGTTCCAACTCTCACAGTTCCACTATCAGTGTTCTAGGATAAAGTATTTGAACACCTTGGGATACATGCAAATGCCAAAAAAATATGAGTATGTAATTAAGCCATCATTTTGGTGAACTAGAAGGTGTAAATTGGTCAAAAGATTGTAATTGTAATTTAGAGCATTTCAGAAAAAGAATCAGGTCAAAAGGCCCCACGGTTTGAAAGTTCTCACAATTTTTCAATTTTTTGAGACCTCCTAAGAATGCTTCAAAGTCATGTTAGGGGCATTAAATGACCTCAAAAAGGGCCAAAAAATGGGGGATGAGCAAAGCTGGTCCAGCTATAGAGTGCTTTGAGAGCTTTCTAGAAATGTAAATAGTTCGTCAATCGGAGCTACGGTTCAAAAGTTATGCCTCCCAAAATTTTGGTTACCGTTTTTGGATTCTTCTAGATTTGTGTCAACTTCTAATGCAGTTTTTGGAGCCTTCTATTTGGTCAGTGGATGCCAACTAGCACTTTCTAGAATGTACTCCTAATCCTTAACCCTCTGGGGTCTATTTAAGAACATTTCTGGCATTGTAAAAGGCAGTTCAAAGTGGAGTTTGAGAGGAAACTATGTTGAACATGTCCATAGCTAAACATGGTCAAACAATCAAACCATTGTCTGTACCATCAAGACCTTTTTCTTCTACTCAACCAATCTTTATAGAAACCATGCTTTGTTGACGTCAATAACAAACACTATCATGATGGCAACATATCAATATTCTCAAGTGTTCAGGATACTCCCCCAAAGTAGTATCAATAACATTCATGCTAACATGATCTACCATGTGAGGGGTCTTCCCTATTAAAGGCTTACAATGAATGTTAGATCTCACCCTGTAAAAGTATTTTAAAACCCTGCTAAAACTGTGCCTTTTTAGAGGACTTAAACTTACAATAAAGAAAGCACTTAGTTAAGAGATTTATACAAGTCTATTAAGAATAATTTGTTAGGAGACTTTTTTTGTATCACTTTTTAAGATGATTCAACACCAAAATCCTTCTGTTAGCACTCTATTACTAGATGTCATATCTTCTCTATACTGATAAAAACCTTGATCCTTTTGATTAGATATGTCTCCTCTATAATCTCTTTGCTTTCCTCTATTCTCCCTAACTAATTCTTCAATTATGATCATTGTCACAACCTCCATAACCACCATGAATTCTCTCTCAACACTTAGCATTTGTCTCCTTATGTCCAAACAAACTCTTTAGGGTTTCCCTCCTTAAGTAAACATAAGTCGACTAGGGTTAGGTAAGAATCAATAGCTAAGCTTGATCCATATTGTTGCTTAGAACATCCCTTAATTTGATTGGTTTCATGTACTACATAGGGATTCATAATATACCTCCATACATATCTTTTAGAATCATAAAACAATTGTTATGTCAGCTCAAAAATGGTTTACATAGATGTTTGTGTCATTACAAACAACTATGTCCAAAATTGTTCACTTGACATCTGAAGGGTCTGATGCTCGATCATCACTACATTCTCAATGCTATAACTCAACTTCTAAATCTCAACATACATTTTTTACTTGGCTCCTGAATCACTCAACATATATAGTTTTCTTAACTCATGAGTGACTCGACACATACTATCTTCTCGACATGTATTATCTGATAACTAATGCTCGACATGCTTTGATCACTTGGCTCTCACTAATTGCTTGACTCGCTTTGATCACTTGGCTTGGACTAAAATATGGATAGATAATGACTAAGTGTTTTGTCATTTCCTTGTCAAAACCAATTTGAGATTAACAATTTCCCCCTTTGACATGAAGCACGAAAACATGTTGTCATGCATATACAATCCTTATTATAATCATAACTCAAACAATATATATTTTTGACTCGACTCTCATACAAAATTTTAAAACTTCAAAATTTTGCAAAATGGATGACTAACTTTCATGCCTTATTTCTCCATTACTCCATTTGAGTAAATGTTTCCTTTCTGTATTTGAATCTAATACTCCTACTAAGTAGATTTTTTGTTCCCTATTTCTACATTATTAATCCCACTTACTCAAAATTGTATTGCTCATTTCCACTATCCCCCTTTATCAACAAAAAGTTCATAATCCCCCTTTCTTTGACACTTATGTCATGGGTGGTACACTGATAGTGTATTTGTCAAAAAATTATTTATGGATCTCCATTATAATCTTCAATGCTGCATCCCAATTATTGCATGCTACCTCTAGAGATTGATATTGAATTTCTAGTTGGGAAGCAGGGTCAACTAAGCCATCATGAGTAGAAATTTGGTTATCTTTATTCATCAATGTCTCAACATAGGTTAGTTCCTTATGCAGCACTTCCATGTGTGGGGTCAACATGGATTAAATACTTATCAATGTAGCTTGAATGTTTGCATCTTGTGCTTTCAGCTTGGCAAGGGTACCTTGTGTGGATAGTAACCTCTCAAAATGATCTTGGATTTGACCAGGAGATAACTTAAGAGTAGTAACTACAGTTTGTAAATCTCCTTGTAGCTGGTCAATAGCCCTCTGAACTTCCTTGTTAGAATATATAGTCAATAGATATAACTAAGAGGTGGGGGCGAGGGGTGGTGGTAGTGGGGGAATCAATTATTCAACTAATATCACAATTAACAATCTTAAACAATCTTAATCATATGAGTAATGTAAACGAAAACCACAACAAGATTCTCATACACAATAACACCATATATGTTAACTAGGGAAACCCTTGATCATAGGGGAAACCCTAGTGGGGATAGTACCCACAAGATGATGCACTAATATAAATATTCCTTGTTAGAGGATAGACCCTGTTAGGAGTCTGTTACAACATTCAATGCATATGAGTCCCTTTTAGGAGACTTTGAATCCCCATTAGGAGATTCCAACCTTGTTAGGAGTTGTGCCAACCCTGTTAGGAGTTGTGGAAGACAGTTGGACCCACTGCCCAAATAGCTTCAAGGGCAAGACCAATGAACCCACTATCCAAATGATCTGTGTATTATTCCTTAAAAAATAATAGAACTAAATTGTACATCCTTCCTCTATCTCTTTCTTGTCAACTAGACTTTTGCTCCTTCAGATCTTGTAACCAGATCTCAAACTGCACATCCAATAATCCCTTGGATCACTTACATGCATTCAGTAAACACCCTACTCACTTTCCTACTTTGCACTTCAACAACGATCTCAATAACCATCATACTCTTGCTCACATCTTACAATCAAGGAAAACATATTTCTTTTATATCGTATCTTCATAATAATTCCTTAAGTCGGCCTTGAGGCTTTCTCAATTAATTAAAAAATAAGATAATTAATTAAATTACAATTTCAATAGCACTGTCAGCTCATAGTCTATACAAAACTTTACACATGCAATAATGAGGCTTGTGCACTCATTGACATCATCATTTGAGTGACCTCTATCACTGCCTAATTGTGCATCACTTCATTACATTTGGGATGTAAGAATACCAACAATCATCAGGAACTGCTTTCCCAATACTTTGTCTCTGAACTACTTTTAGAAAATTAGGTACAACTTCCATACACCAAAGACTTAGAATTTGCACACTTAACCATGTCATCAGGACACTGTTCTGTTGATGTCCATAACTGTGTATAACCATAAAATCAAATGATTATCCATACCATCAAGATTTCTATTTGCTACTTTGCCAGTCTTTACAAAAATAATGCTATGTTGACATCAATGACAAACACAATCATGAATGCAACATATCAATATTCTCCAATGCTTAGGATACTACAAAAATTTAGTATCATTAGAATTCATTATCACAATCTCCCCCTTTGGCATTGATGGTAGCATAGATGAAAAACTATCTAAGTTCCAAGAATACCAAGTAAACTTCTATTGATGCTACTTGATCATATCTCTCCCCCATTACTTTAGGAATTCTTCTATACATACTCTCCCCCATGCCTTAGGAGTTTTTTTTCATGCATACCTCTCCCCCATTGACATCAATGTCAAAGGTTTCAAACTCAATATCAGTTGTTACATACCAATTGCTAATTAGCTGCTCCAAGCTATCAACAAGCTCAAGTGTCCAAAGACACTATTCAATACCAAATACCAAATACCAAGAGTCCTCAATGACTCAGTACATACCATATACTCCCCCATATAGGAAGAATAATCATTTAGTCTAGCCAAATAATAATGCTTTATACCACTAGACTGATGGACTCTCTGCATCAACTACTTAGAAGTAGGCAGGGGTATAACCCCAAGCATACCTCTCAAATACTCAAATGTATCTTTAGGAAAAAGTTTTGTAAAGATATCTACAATTTGATTCTTAGTACTTACATACTCCAATGTGATATCCTTTTTTGCTACTTTCTTTCTTAGCACATGATACTTAATAGATATATGCTTTGTCTTAGAATGCAATACAAGATTCTTAGACATAATCACTATACTTTTGTTATCATAGTAAATGATAATAGGTTCTTTGACCTCAATTCTAATATCATTCAACATCTTCTTCACCCATATAACTTGATTACAATTATTTGTTGTTGCAACATACTCTACCTAAATAGTGCTCTATGAAATGCAATCTTACTTCTTGCTTAACCAAGAAACCAATTTTCCTCCAAGAAAGAATGCTCCACCATTGGTGCTCTTTCTATCATCCATACTGCCTGCCCAATCAACATCAATATATGTGCACAAAGTGAAATCACTTGATATGTCATACCAAATTCCATAATTAGATGTCCCTTTCAGATATCTGAATATTCTTTTTACTACAACAAAATGATATTCCTTAGGATCAACTTGAAATCTAGCTACAATCCCAACTGCATTTTCTATATCTGGTCTGGTGTGAATCAAATATTGCAAACCTCCAATCATTGATCTATACTTCTTCTGCTGTGTCTCATCTTTACTAGATCAATTGTGACCAGTTATCATAGGTGTGCCAATAGGCTTACAACTTTCCAAACCAAACCTTATCAACAAATCTTTTAGATACTTAGCTTGTGAAATGAATATACCATCATTATTTTGTACAATTTACAAACCTATGGAAAAATTCATTTCTCCTATCATGCTCATTTCATATTCATTCTTCACTATCTGATCCAATTCTTCCTTCATTGCTTGGATCCAATGAGTATCTTTGACTGCTTCATCTGCGCACATGAGTTCAACTTGAGATATCAAGCATATCTCCTAATTTACTTTGTTCCTTGTCACAAAACCTTTGTCTTTACTAACAATTATTTTCTCAAGAGTATGATTCCTTGTTAGATTTCTATTAGGAGTAGGAGTTGACATCTCAACTCTTATATCTTCTCTAGGTTCAGAACTTTGTTCTCCTCTATGCTCAAAAGTTAGCACATTATTTTGCAAGTCATTGTTAGTCCTAAACAAAACTTTAACATTTTATCTAACATTTCTAGGGTTAATCTCTTCTTCATCTGAATTATAATCTATCATCATCCTTTCGTGTTACAAAATTCTCATCAATCCTTACATTTGTGCATTCAAATATTGTCTTAGTTCTATAGTTGAAACATCTATAAGCCTCACTTTTCAAAGAGTAGCCAAGAAACATACCTTCATCACTTCTTGGATCAAACTTACCAATGTCATCGTCTCTCTTAATATAAAATTTGCTCCCAAATATCCTAAAATAATTGATTGATGGTGAGTGTCCAAACCATAGTTTATAAGGTGTCTTGTCCATATCGTTTCTGATCTATACTCTATTTAGAGTATACGCTACTCTTCATAATGTCTTAGAAACATCATTCTCAAATAGCATCGCTCTAGCTACCTCTGCTAAAGACTTATTTCTTCTCTTAGCAATATCATTTTGCTTAGGTGTTCTAGGTGCATATAGCTATCTTTTGATTCCATTTTCTTCACAAAACATGTTAAATTCTCTAGAGGTGAATTGTCCCACTCTATCAGATCTCAAACACTTAATCTTAACACCAGATTCATTCTCAACTCTATTCTTAAATATCTTAAACTTATCAAAAGCTTTAGATTTCTCTTTAAGAAATGCTACCCACATCATTCTAGTGAAATTATCAATAAAAATGGTAAAATACCTTTCACCATAGAATCCTCTTGTTCTAGAAGGACCACTCAGATTTATGTGAACAATCTCTGACTTCTCTGTGGTAGTGAACTTCTTGCTAAGGAATGATACTTTCTTTTGCTTAGCCAAAATACATTCCTTACACAAAAAATTAGTAGGCCTAACAATCTTAGGCAAGTCTCTAACTTTTTGGTCAAGATCCAATATCTTGTACCCATGCACAACAAATGAGTCTTCATCTTCTCCTTTCAACTATCATAGTTGACCCCATTGAATCTTGGACTATCCTTCCTGAACATATTCACCATTGATCTCCCAAAATTGTTAAGCTTTTTCTTTAAGGACCTGATTCGTATATACCAATTGTTAGAATATATAGTCCACAGATATAACTGAGAGAGGGGGGGAAACAATCTTAACAATATGAGTAATGTAAACTGAAACCACAACAAGATACTCATCCACAATAACACTAGATATGATAACTAGGGAAACCCTTGATCAGAGGGAAAACCTTTACGAGGATGGTACCCACAAGATGATGTACTAATATAGATATTCCTTGTTAGAGGGTAGACCCTATTAGGATTTTGTTACAACATTCAATACATATGAGTCCCTATTAGGAGACTTTGAATCCCTATTAGGAGGTTCCAACCCTATTAGGAGTTGTGGAAGACAACTGGACCCACTACCCAAACAGATTCAAGGGCAAGGCCAATGAACCCACTGTCCAAATGATCTTTGTATTATTTCTTGTAGAATAATAGAACTGAATTGTACTTTCTTCCTCTGTCTCTGTCCTATCAACTAGACTTATTCTTCTTCAGATATTGTAACCAGATCTCAAGCTACACATCAAATAATCCCTTTTATCACTTACACGCATTCAGTAAGCACTCTTCTCCTTTTCACACTTTGCACTTCAACAAAAATCTCAATACCCATCATACTCTTACTCACATATTAAAATCAAGGAAAACATCTTTCCTTTATATTGTATCTGCATAATAATTCCTTGAGTCAGCCTTGAGGCTTTCCCAATTCAATTAATTAAAATAAGATA
Source organism: Cupressus sempervirens (assembly GCA_028749045.1). Classification (NCBI taxonomy): domain Eukaryota; kingdom Viridiplantae; phylum Streptophyta; class Pinopsida; order Cupressales; family Cupressaceae; genus Cupressus; species Cupressus sempervirens. Next base: position 222,541,049 of record CM053789.1, on the reverse strand, counting down.
ATTATTTAAATTACAATTCCAATAGAACTATCATCTAACTATCTATACAAAACTTTACACATGCAATATTAGGGCTTGTAGACTGACTGAAATCATCATCAGACTATCCTATATCACTGCTTGACTGCACATCACTTCATTACATATGGGATGTAATATAGAAAACAATCATTAGGAACTACTTTCCCAATACTCTATCTTTGAACTACTTTCAGTAAATCAGGTATAACTTCTGTACGCCATTGAACTAGACTCTGCACACTTAACCATGTCTTTAAGACACTATGTTGTACATGTCCATAACTATGCATGACTAGAAAATCAAACCATTGTCCATACCATCAAGATCTCTGTCTTCTATGCTGCCATTCTTTACAAAAATAATGTTATCTTGACATCAATGATAAAAATAGTTATGAATGGAGGATATCAATACTCTCTAATGCTCCTGATACTCCCCCAATATAACATCATCAACATTCATGCTAACATTCTTGTGTGAAAAGATTCACATTACATAGGTTGGTGTAGAGAGAGAAAATATTCTTTACACCTTCTTCACACTCTCTATTTTGGTTGTTAAATCAACCCATCTTAGTGCAATAGCACTTGATATCTTCTCTTGTACCTTTGTGTGAAATTTCCTTTTAGACCATTCTAAAAGTTTAACATTAGAATCTAGGTCTTCGTCCTTTATTTTGTCAAAAATAGTGACAAGTTGTTCAATGATGGGCTTATCTTCATTCATCTTAGGGAGACTAAAAAAATCATAAAATATGTCTTTTATCTCATGCAAAACTTTATTTTTCTTATACTCCCTTCTCATCATTTCTTGTGTCTTTTTTCTCTATAGAGCTTCCTCTAGAATGGTCATCTCTTCAGTTGCGATGGTTGCTAGATCAAACTTGAGCAACTTAATCACCTAATCTAAACTTACATCTCTAAAAGATGTATCATCTATTATCCTTTAGGTACTTACACTTGGCCTTGATATTTGTAAAGGTGTTACATGTGTGCTTGGCCTCTGAAGAGTTTGACTACTACGTGGAGCAAAAGAAACTGGTAGGGTAACCAGAGTCTATATGGCAATTTGTTCTTCTACTCTAGCAGTCACCTTCGACTCTTCAGGTTTATCATCTTTAGTCTATACCTATTGTGTTTCACCTTGTGTTTGTGGAGTAGGTACAAGACTTGCTTCCTAACCTGTGTGAATTTCAGTTCCATCTTTCTTAATAGTTGGCATACCTAAATTGTTTAGGCTAGGAAATGATGTATCTCTCTATTGCACCTTAGCCTCTTTTATCTAAAATGTAACTATAAGCATTACAAATTGTGTCTCAATTGTAATAACTATCTATTCTAGGTTTGCATTTTGATCTATTTGTAGATGATGTTTTTCCTTCTCCTTTGCTTCTGTGGATTAAAGGGGCAAATTAGATGTGTCTTTTGGTTTCTCCCCTGCTGATGTAACTTCTGCATTCTGAATCTCATCAACTCTCATCAATATGGATTTTGAGCATAATTGAGCTACTATGGTGGAGTCCTTCAATATCTTTTTCAAATATTCTTCAATCAATGGATTGATGTTCTAAGCTAAATTATTAGAAACATCCTTTATTTGTACTGACTACTATTGACTTGCTTGGTCTATATGTAGAGGACTAGCACTCAACACTTGTTCATCTGGAACATTTTGTTGTGCATCATCAGCTATGGCCTCTTCTGCTACTATCTCCTCGATGCCTTCCACATTACCATCCTTGATTGGAACCTCTTTTGCAGTACCGGCTGCCTCTTGTTAACTTTTCTTAGGATCTTGCATTTCTTGCTCACCTTTGTCTTTGATTGTTGGAGTGGATGACCCATACATTGATTTCCAAATTGATGTGCTTTTGGTAACCACATCTTCAATATTTTTTTGCCAAGATATGGAAAGATCTATATATGGGGGAAAATTTAGTCTTATGCTTTTCCATAGCTTTAACAATCTTTCTTTTTTCTAATTCTGGCATAACTTGGGCTAAAGTTGATTCCCTGATCTTACATAAGCTTGACCTAGTAGTAGGTATTGCAGGTTTTTGTTGTGGCTTCTTCATAGGCTTCTCAGGTTTGTCTACTCTTCTACCTTTCTCTTCTTGGCCTTTGTGTCCTTTGGTGCTTCCTCAACTTCTTCTCCCTTGACACCTTCTACATCTTCTTCTTGTTCCTCTCCTTTTCCTTGAGTTAATGCCAATGGGGCTTGACCTTGTTCTTCCTCTTCATCTTCATCTTCTTCTTCCTCCTCATCTCCTTCACCAAATATTCCCTTCATCTTTTTCACTAGTTTGTTCTTCTTCCTAAGAACAATATCTATTTTCAAGTCTATTGTGATCCTTGATTTGGCTTCCTAATAATTTCCAAATGAGGTGGCACTCTTTTCAATATCTTCTAATAATAGAGTTATAATAGTTGTAGAGGCCTCATCTACATTTATCACTTCAACCATCTGACCCTAGGTATAGCTGATTGCACATATGTGTAGTCTACATCCACTAGGAAACAAACATCATCATACTATTTTTCCACAAGTGATAAAGGGATCCTTAATCTCTATTTCATGGATTTCTTAAAATCCTCAAAGTAGATAATCATTACTTATCAATTGAACATTGAAAACCTCTTTCCCCTCTTTCCTAACATTTTCATAATAGCTAGATGTCATTTCAAATATCTAGGGTTTGCAAAAATCTAAATAATGTAACCCGACAACAATTAAATACCTCTCAAATCTAATGATTGATGATTAGTAGATATTGAATCTAGTTCACAAACACTTGAATATTCTTATTCAATTTTCCTTCGTTCTCTTTGGATGCTCAATAAACTCTGGTAAGTGAAAATGAGTCAAAAATCAACTATATAACCCTTCATATTCAACAATAAAAGTTTAATGCTTACACAACTGTAAGCTTGACTATCATAGGACTTTCAACATGCTCAATCAACATTGTGAGCTTGACACTTACTACCATGTATCCATAACTCGGTAATAACCACTATTCCTTTTCTTGCTCAATAATAATAGTATTGTCTTCCATACTCGACGTCAACATAGAAAAAAACACAATCATTATGTCAGCCCAAAAATGGTTGACATAGAAGTTTGTGCCATTACAAACAACTATGTCCAAAATTGTTCATTCCACATCTAAAGGCTCTGAGGCTTGACCATTACTACATTCTTAATGCTATAACTTGGCTTTTGAATGGATCGACATACACTATTTACATGGCTCATGAATTAATCGACACTTATAGTTTTCTTGGCTCATGGGTGATTCTGTACATACTATCTTCTCGGCATGTATTTTCTGACAACTAATGCTCAATGTTCTTTGATCACTTAGCTCACACTGATTGCTTGGCTTGCTCTGGTCACTCGGATTGCACTGCAATACTGATAGATAATGAATAAGTTTTTTTTTCGTTGCTTTGTCAAAACCAATCAAAAATTAACAATCCCCCCCTTTGACATGAAATGCAAAAACATGTTGTCATGCATATACAATCCTTATTATGAGCACAACTCAAAAAATATATATCTGTGACTCGACTCTCATACAAAATTTCAAAACTTCAAAATTTTGCAAAATGGATGACTATCATAGCTTATTTCTCCATTTCTCCATTACTCCCTCTAAGTAAATGTTTCCTTTTTGTATCTAAATCTAATACTCCTACTGAGTAGATTTGTTGTTCCTCGTTTCTTCATTATTACTCCCCCTTACTCAAAACTATATTGATGATTTCCACTATCCCGCTTTATCAACAAAAAGTTCATAATCCCCCTTTTTTTGAAACTTGTGTCATGGGTGGTACACCAATAGTGTATTTTTATTTTTCCAAAAATGATTTATGGATCTCCATTATAATCTTCAACAATGCATCCCAATTATTGCATGCTACCTGTAGAGATTGATATTGAATATCTAGCTGGGCAGCAAGGCCAACTAAGCCATAATGAGTTGAAAGTTGGTTATCTTTCTTCATCAATGTCTCAACATAGGCTAGTTCCTTATTCAACACTTCCATGTGTGGGGTTAACATGTATTGAATACTTATAAAGGTAGCTCAAATTTTGGCATCTTGTGCTTTTTTCTTGACAAGCATACATTGTGTGGACATTAATATTTGAAAATGACCTTAGCTTTAACATGGATTGAATACTTACCAAGGTAGCTCAAATTTTTGCAGCTTGTGCTTTCTTTTTCTATTTAGTCACATCACATAGCAATACTAATTGGACTTCTTGTTCTATCTTAAGATTTATGACCTCTTCAGTTATGCAATTGTTCTTTTCCATTAGATCTAGAACTGTTGCATCAAACTCACTTGAGTTTCCATTCTCAAACAATTTAGTAGTGTCATCTTCTTAGTAATGAGTTTCATTTAGCTAAATAACTAGTTCCTTTCTCCTCTATAATGAACGCTGCAATTCATCTCTTGCTTCATTGAGTTGGTGTAGGGAAAGTTGTAATTCATTCTTCTAGTTCTCAATAGTCTTTCACAACTTGTAGACTTCCATCTTCAAGATCTTTCCTCCAAAGTTGTAAAGATTCCCTCTCTAGAGAACACAACTCTAATAACAATTGTTGGAAATAACAATGGAAAAGTAAACTCTAAGAGAGTGGCGGGTGGGGGGTGAATCAACACTTCAACTTTAACCATAAAACATTCACCACACATCCATCTCATAATTTAGAATGTAAACTAAAATAGATAACTACACATATTCATCCATAACATGAAACAAATAACACATGACATAATAAATTTGTTACCCAGAAACCCTCCAATGAGAAGATAAAATCGGGGTGGGGATGACACCCATAAATCTTCACTAGTGTAGCTGCAAAGTGTAGCCAATTATGGTTATGATAAGTTTGACCATAAATTATGATCTACCCTATGAGGGGTTTTCCCTGTTAAAGGCTTACAAAGATTATTAGGTCTCACCCTTTTAAAGGATTTCAACACCTTGCTAAAAGTGTGCCTTGTTATAGGACTTAAAATGACAATAAAACAAGAACTCGGTTAAGAGATTTACACAAGTCTATTAACACTACTCTATTAGGAGATTTTCTCTATATCAAGTGTTAAAATGGTTCAACACCATGATCTTTCGATTATGTAATGCCCTGCCTAGAAATCCTTGGAAACAAGGATGAAATACAAGCCAAGAATTTTTTTTTTACAAGTATGAATGCATATGACAACATCATACAGGGATCACAACGATCGCAACAAAAGACTCCACCACAATCCTGGCAACCAAAGAATCTCCAAATGCCGCTACCAACTGCCACACACAAACAAGCCAACAATGAAAATGCACATGATGAGGACTCAAGAAACAACCACTCATCAACAAAACACCAAGCTGGGCTAGAATGCAGAAACCTAAAATTTGGATAAGCCTGAAATGTTGAAGCCCCTGAAAATTGGCTAAGTCTAGATTTCTGAAGCCCTGAAATTTCTTAGAATCTTTATCTTATCTCTGAGAGGTCTGAAACCTATCTCAAAATATTTGTCGCATATATTAAAATATATCTTAAGTATAAGAAATTAAATATACTTAAATGATATATTTTAAACCCCAAAGGACTACAACAGAAACACACAAAAAGATCAGAAAGAAAACAACCTAAATCGAAAAAGCAACAACACAGGGTCGAAGAATACCAAAAAGGATATCCAGAACAACTCTCAAAATGTTTGAATCAAATTGAAAAGTGCTCATTGCCGGCTCGCATAGGTTTTTACAAAACTAGTGTGATACTTTAATGCAACACTAAAAAGTATCGCGCGACATTTCTAAAGAATGAGGGTGACACTTTTAGAGTTTGAGTGAAACTTTTCTCAAGGGCATGTCATACTTTCAGGGTATCGTACGATATTTCTCCAAAGGAGGTGTGATACTTTCTAGTATCGCATGACAGATTTTCTATGGGCATGCGATACATTTTATATCGCACCATGTTGTTAAAATGTCACCCATAGAAACATAAAAACACTTACGAAAAACACAAAAGGGGAAAAAAAGAGAAAAATTGAGTTTAGAACCTCCACACCAGGGAGTACCGGATCCACATGGATCGAGGAATGAACACTCGAGTGCATAATCAAGAAGATGCCATGATCAAGAAGGAGATACATCTATCCATCTAAAACTACAACAAAAAAGAATGTACTAAAAGCAACATCACAGTGAACATAAGAAACATCACAATGTATAGAGATAATATCCCAATCACAAAACAACCAAATTAAGTACGCGGTTCCTCCCAACTATTAATAGCATCATAAGACCATCGTGGGTCCTAGCCATCCCCTACGTATAACATCACAAGCCATTGATCAAATCGTCGATACCGTCGTAATAGGGATGTCACTACTTAAAACATGCAATAATATAAGCATAAGGAAATCTAACATGCTAGTAGAAAAGCATAAGATAATCCTATAGTAGATAACATCACCTATCACATGCTAAACATCAATAAGCAATAGATATGCTACTACAACAATTCACATCATCTAATAATATTCTAAACATCATAATATGGGAATGCATCAAAATAAACTAACATCATCAAAACCTGATATCCAAGCATTCCAATGAAATAATAAATCACAAGAAAGCATACTTTGGAACCCAAAGTACCAAGTGAAAATATCCAGCAATGGTCGCACTAGGACAAGAGACCATCTCTATACACTGATCCCTAGTAGTGGTGAAGGTAGCTATGCCTCCCAACTATGTGAAACCAGTAGGTCCACACCCACCATGTTAATGGAGATAATGATCCAACCACAAACACACAAAACAACATCCATGGTTAACACTCACGCCAGATGGTATGACAGCTATAACATAGAACGTAAGCAAATGCAAGGAGTACAGGTCCTGGTTAGACACTCAAAAGGATACTAAGTAGGGACTGACATCATGGAGAGTCTATTGGCATCAAAAAGCCCAAGCTTGGATCATGCGGATTCAACATCCCTCGACAGAATGGCTAGACACAACATTTTATTATCTTAAGTTTTATTACCATTCACACATTTCATTTAGTTATCACTTATTTAAAACTTCATATCCTCCGCCAAGCCTATGGGACTGAGGTCACAAGGCTACAAGATAGAAGCCCCTTCCATATGCTACCCTACCCTACCCATGCTCATCCTATGAAAAGTTCCCATGGGCATGCATACTCCCATCCCAACCCCAACGATCATAACTTCCGAAAGTACTACGAAAGATCAGGCCTCACAAATCACCCAACAAATGTACACACACGTACTTGTGTGTGGTGCACCACCATCAAGAAAATCATAACACAAGGAAAAGATGAGAACATAATGCAAAGAAAACACCCAACTGAAAGCAACACGGGAAGGATGGATTCTACACGAATCCCAAAAAAAAAAATCATACATCATAAAATCACTCAATTGGCCTCAATCCAAAAGTATGGATTCTACATGAATCCAAATGATGTAACAAGACCAAACATCATGAACTCACTCAACTGACCAGCATAACAGTGCAAAATCCCAAACCCTCATCTCGAAAAATAGGAAAATGTTCATACTTGCCCAACTGGGTAGAACTAGCATACAAAAATGGAGGGGAACACTAGTTCTTAGCCTCCAAACAAATAGCTACCAAAAAAAAAAGTAGAAATGGAGCAAAAACAATAAAATGGGAAAACCCTAGCTCATAGCCAAAAGGGCAAAACAAGAATCTGAACCAGAAAATAAAACACTCGCAGAAGTGGTCAAAAATTGTGACAATCCAAGGTTTCCCTGAGCTGGATCCAATGAGCTCAACCTCACAACGATCCCATGCCCGTAGCTCCCACAACAAACAAAACAATAAATCCTCATGAAGAGGATTTTGGGTTTTACTCTCAAACTTTCTAATTCAAAAGTGAGAAGTGAGGAATTAAATTCCTTTTTGGATTTTTATTCACTTTTCAAGTGAATAATTGATTAGGGCAATTAACTAGCCAACCTAGTTAAACCCTGAATCGACCTAAACGAAAATAGTTTATTCCTAGAACTAGAAATTCATCTATGGCAAAGCTGCCATAAATTAAAATAAATCAATTAAAAAGTTTGAAAATCCAAAAACAGATAAATTTCCTTAATAACTTTTGCGACAATGCGAACCTCTAAATGCACAAACATGCTTACTGGTCTAATCACATAATGCAAATAAGTTCAGATTTAATAATCATCAAAATATTTAATTAAATAATTAAAATAAGGATACGTCGACCATACAAGGATGACATTGGTAAAATATGAATGGCTAAATCACTAACTCCATGTGCCACTGCCAAGGATATAAATCCTGCACACTAAACAACACAATCAAGTGCAATTGCATATAATAACATAGCCAAAGCAATAAATGCATTAAATCACCTAATTTAACCATTTATTTAATTATATTAAAAGAATCTATTTACATCACTCATGTTCGCATGAAGCATAACAATGTAGGAATGAAGTAAATAACCATAGCATTAAATCCATCACCTAACATAATCAGAGGTATGTCCAAATACCAGAGAACCAGATATCATCATAAAACACACTGTCATCTCAAAATGGCATCATCATGCAATATGATTATCTAAACAACATAGTAGTCTAATATCTATGATACTAAAATCAAAGTATAACATCTAACCCTCAAGTCATCTCAAATGCAAAACATCACATAAGTAACAGATATCTCTCAGATCAAAATATGACAAGGTAAATGTCCGCATCACATAACCAAATAATCCAACATGAACAATCCATTTCTAATTGCTTAAGAATTTAATAATGATTTTTTAAAAAACATTAAAAAGGCACTTAAAATGCATAAGCGAACATAGTCTTAAACATGACTACCCACTACTATAGGAACCTAGTCCAGTGTAGCATGGTAATAATACATAGTGCCATCTCTGCACACATCTTAGGGTAATCACGAAACAACCTCATGATACCACATCGATCCTGGTAAGCATTGGCACAAACTTGATTGAACCATAAATCAAATCATAATCTCATAGATCCGTCAAAAGCATAATCAAAGCAACTTATATAGAAACATAAATCCAAACACCTCAACGGTGTAGACCACTCAGGGTCATAATCATGATCCAACACAACAAAAGATCAACAAGGTTGCATTCATCAAGATGACTTACATAAGTCAAATGGGAGAGGCACTACAGGTTAGCACTATGTTGCTAGATGTTAGATATTCTATTTACTGATAACACCTTGATCCTTTTGATCAAATATGTCTCCTATGTCCTCTCTTTTCTTTCCTTTGTTCTCTTTAACTGATTTTACAATTCAGATCATTGTCACAACCTCCATAGCCACCATGAATTCTCTCTCAGCACTTAGCATTCATCTCCTTCCATGCATAAAAAATCTTTAGGGTTTTCCTCAAATAAACATAGGTAGACTAGGGTTAGGTAAGAATCAACGACTGATGTTGATTCATATTTTCACTTAGAACATCCCTTAATTCAATTGGTTGCATGTGCTGCATAGGGATTCATAATATACCTCCATACATATCTTTTTTAATCATAAAACAATTGTTATGTTGGCCCAAAAATGATTTACATAGATGTTTATGCCATTACAAACAACTATGTCCAAAATTATTCACTAAACATTTGAAGGCTTTGATGCTTGACCATCACTACATTCTCAATGTTGTAACTCAGCTTCTAAATGGCTTGGCATACACTATTTTCTCAGTCCTAAGTCACTCGACATGTATAGTTTTCTTGGCTCATGAGTGACTCGGAGCGCTTTGATCACTCGGCTTGCACTAAAATATTGATAGATAATGACTAATTGTTTTGTCACTACCTTGTCAAAACCAATATGAGATTAATAGAATCTACTTACCTATAGGTGTTTCCATTACATATGTTGCCATGCTATGTGTTGTCAACATTACCTCTTTAGTTTAGTTCCTTGTATCAGGTGATGTAGTAAACATAGGATCAATGCTAGGAGCTGAAAAATAAGATGTTAGAGCACAAAAAATAAGATTGTTAGAGCTATTAAAAAAAATTGTTAGAGCAAAACACAAGTGTAGGATATAAAATGTGATCTACTTGAACCACCTAAAGTATCATCATCTAGGGCATGGCCTTTTAACCTATTCAAAATCCTCTGTAATGACACAAGAAAAAAAAGAGTACTATAAAAACTATTATTGAACTTTTTTTATAATTAAAAACTACATTAATCCTTAGTGTATAAGTCTGAACTAGGTGCATCAACTCATCCTCTCTCTATTGTATTTGAGGAGTCTGGGGTGGAATTGATACCATTTGCGTTAACACTCTTGATAGTGTACGAAGCACCTTTCGCAATGCAACCATAGGATAAACAAATGACACAAAATCAACAATGAATGGATCCTTCTCATCCTGCAACTCATCATGGACTACTTGTTCCTTTCCCTTTTCCTAATCAACACTCATTTTTGAGAACATTATTATTATCACTATATTTAAAGTCAATCCAAAATAGTAGTGAAGAATAAAAAAAATAAAAAATAGGCATTAACATATTTCTTATATTGAATTTGTAAAACAACAATGAGTTTTACTTGTCGAGAAGAAGAAGTCCCATAAGAACCATCATTGTTGTGTGTACTGTGTGGCTATTGATCCATACTATAGCCCTATATTTCAAAAAAAATCATTGAGACATGTTTAAAAACATGTGTTATTATTCTAATTGCACAAAAAATAAATAAAAAATCAATGGTGTGTTAGATTCATTGATTCGAGTTGATTTTAAATGTGCATAGTACTTACCACCTCACCCATGATAGTGGCTTTGTTTATATTTATGCATTTCAAATTGTATTCAATTAGAAACTCTTTACCTCCATGTATTGATTTTATTGCACATACAAATACACAATTTCCCTAGCACACCTCAAATATGCAATTGGGTTGCTTCTTAGTTGATGCAGGTCCTGTACCATTTATAAAACCTACAATATTCCCTGATGCTTTTGGCCTTCTATCAATGTATAGCTACTATTTTACTTTGTTCACTAACTTTTTGTCACGAGTGCATACTTACACATACTTTTTTTATATATCTAATAATCTGCATGGAACTATTGTAATCATAGTAAGGTCCGACATACTCCATCAATTCAACAACCTTATTGTAAGAGACCTTTATGCCATCCATGTAAAATTGGCCCAAACCATGTAATGAGGATGGTTCTATAAGATATATCTTCTCTCCAACACAAAAATTAGTGTTTATTGGGGGAAGTTTATTGAGGACCCATTGTTTCTGTAGATGCATGTATCTAAATGGAACATCAGAGTCACCTTCACTCTCATCATCATAAGAACATGACCCCCCTTGAGCAAGGAAACATTTCATGCACTTAGTGAATTTATTTATGATATTTTGACCTTGAGTGAATCTCCTTGATTTAGACATCCTAAATCTCTCACTTTCTTCTTCCATTCCTACATTTTCCTCGCTCAAGGAAGACACATCTGACAAATACCTATTCACTGCTACCTACACTTCATGAAATAAGAGAGATAGGTGGAAAAGAGAGAGATATTTTACAAATGGTAAAAGACATTAATCTCTATGGGGTGTACTAACTTATATCGGATGACCCATGAGACTATGTGGGATGCTCGTGAATGGGCTTCAAGTTTTTGTATATGTAAACAAATTGTCTTATGTTATCTAAAAAAATCATGATACATATACTCAAAATTACATAAAATATTAGCATCACATATGAATTATAAACATTAAAAGGTACATGACAAGTTAATCAAATTAATCATTGATCTATCAAGAACTTAATATTGAATAACATATGCATTGATCACATGACTGTACATTTCATTCTTGTCATTGATAATCAAACCCCCCATTAATGTTAGCTAATTAAACCCCCCATAATTGATATTAGTCTTCATCCATCTCATGATTAGGATCATCATTGTCATTGACATCATCACCACCACTATCGTGGTAGTTTTCATCAACATCATCACCACCACCACCACCACCACCAACATCATCATCATCATCATCATCATTGTGATCAATAGAAGCATCATCATCATGATCAATAAAAGCATCATGATCATGATCAGTAGCAACATCATTTTCATTAGGAGCATCATCGATTAACTCTCGATCGTGATCCACTTTTTTTGCTTCCTTGATATCTTTTTCTTCCATCACATTATACTTTATCGACCTTCCTCTTGGATCATGTCTAACAAAAAATGACCAATTCAATTCATGTGGAACCTTTGAGTAAAATACCTACTCAAATTGGCTTGGAAGAACATAGGGCATATCCCCAACTGGCTCAAACAACCTTGTATTAATCATTGAAAATTCGTTCTCATGCTCAATAATAGTTCTATCCGGATCTTTTTGATTGAGTCATTGTTTGTACCATTTGATGACAAAGAGAACTTCATTGAAGGAATTAAAGTCATAGTCAAGTATATCAACCTAAATTTCAGTGTTTCAATTTTGAGATTCTCGAGAATGAAAGTCATTCCTAGATGAAATATTGGTCACTTGGAAGACTACACTTATCCCAAAATCACAAGTTCTCTTCGTATTATCAAAAATTTTGATGTGAAATTTATAACCATTGCATAACATATCCTTTTAGTTTTTTACCTACAATAATGACAAACATCTATAAATTATTGCATCACAAGTTCAAAAACATATGGCTGATTAACAAACTTATAAGTACCTCGAGATCTCTTAAACCATATACTAAACATATTTCCTTTTGTGTAATATTGGGATCTCCATTACAATGAGCTTGTATAACCAATTAAGACATAGATTCCCATTTTAATCTATGATCAGAATGTTGACATCATTCAATCCATATTGCCATCTAATCTTGATCGTTTGCAATAAACGACTATATTGCATCTCACTCTTTAGCAATTGTACAAGAGTAAATAAATGACTTAGAATAGATTTATTTTGAAGATTAAGAATTAATTAACTTAAATAATATATCATAATTTATTACCTTTCAATTTCCTAAATCTACCATTCCCCACCATGTACTCCCCTTCGTATTTTTTAATGGAGTCAAGATAGAAAATTCCAACTATATGGGTCTTTGCTACAAGATTAGGAAGATATTGAGTAACATAAACCATCATTTGGTATACCATATATCCATTAACCATATAACCCTCAAGATGTTCTCTTTGTCGAACCAAACCCTTCAAAAATTTCAAGTGCCTTTCAACCATCCACATTGACCTAGGCTGTATAGGTCCACATAATTCAATCTTCTCAATTTGGTGTATGGGGTAGTGTTCTTGTGCATTTAAAAAATTTGAAGGCAAACACTTTTTCATTTCACACATTAGTCGAAAAATTCTTTTCTTCCAATATTTTATTTCTTTTTTATATATTTATTTAGATGACAACCATCTACCAGGGATTCAAGACACAAAAATATATAAATAGGAGACTTTACAATATATTACTTGTTTGACATATTGAGAAAATATTACTGCTTACCTCATGTATTTTCCAAGATCATATATCACCTATTTTATATTATTGTAGAAGTTGTTTGGGAGTGATAGGGGTAGAACATACTGCAACAATTTTCAACTGATCATTTCATTATTTTTTAATGTAATACAATGAAAAATGAATGTAGTTTCACAAATATATTACAAACACAAAAGACCGTGACTTATCTTGATGATCACATGCCAATCATGGGTTTTCAACCCTAGCTCAAATTCACTTTTCTTTGATATGAGATTTCTTATATTCGTAGCAAATCCTATATGAAATCAGTTTTTTTGTATGACTTCTTTTATGGCATTACTTTGGTGCTCAGTTAATAACCAAGAAATGACACTTGCATTAATCTAGTCTCCATTGCTATTTGATTCAATGATATTTTTCATTGCATGATTGGAATCATGAATGTCACTAGAAATTTTGGCAAATTTTTCTTTGTCACACTTTCCATCCAATATTTTCCATAGTGTCTATGTTACATTATTTCCAATATGAATAGTATCAAACAAATGCACAATTTGTAGCTGCTGATAGTAGGGCATCCTACTAAATTCTCTGGGACAACATTTTAGTCTCTTTTGAAGGTGGTTAGTGATGCCTTGATGACCTTCATGATCATTAATTACATAATTAGCTAACAAAAGACAATCAAAATATATAATTTCCAAATACAAACCATTAGGTGGAGCGATACTACCTCAAATTCAATTATATTCCAATTGCCATAGGTGAGGTGTCATTCTTCATGGCTTTGATGTAGTCTCTTCTTTTCCATTGAAAATATGTTTTTTGACACTTTGATACTTATGATTTCTATAGAGGAAGTGCCTATACTCATCAAACACTTGCTTTCTTAAACTTTTGGAATGATAAGATTTCATCTTTGGACCACACATTGGAGATGCAAAATTTCCCTTTGTTTGAAGACCTACAAGATATAGATACAATTGTATTAAATATGTTAATTTTTAGAGTTATTATTACTGTGTACAACTAGATTTTAGCATAACATACTACAGAAATGTGTCAACCTTGGGGAATCGTGAATTGTTGCAACAAGAATTGTATGAAATTGAAATTCTTTTATCCAATTGGTCTAGAGATATCATACATAGTCAAACCATTCCATAACACTAGCAACTTGTCAATAAGAGGCACAATATATACATTCATATCTTTCAGTTGGTACTTACCTAGTTGAATGAACAACATCAGATAACTCTTGTGGTTATTTCACTCTAAGAATTATAATTACATGTAGATAACAATAACATAATAAAATACTTGGAACAATCATTGCCAACATAATGTGCTACCTCTTTATTGACATCCATGGAGGAAGGTTATTGTTGATAACAAAAACATGCCACACTGAGTAAACCAATCTCATCTCTCCAAATTGATTGACACCATCATTTGCAAAAGAAAGTCTTAAATTTTGAGGTTCTTCTTTAAAGTGTGGCTACTCTTCCTCTATGTCCATAAATAGTAAACCATCCATAGGCATTTGAATAATTTCATCTCAACTTCTATTGTGTGCATGGTAATCCATTAATTGTGCCAAGCTACTTCACCTGAATAATTGTTTAAGATGTGGAATAATGGGGATGTAACAAAGAACCTTTTGATGCACCTTTTTTGTCCCTTGATCATCTTGATATCTTCTCGTATGGTATTTGGGGCATTTTTTTGCATTTTCATGCTCTTTGTGATAAATAACATAATCTTTAGGACAAACATCTATTGCTTGATAATCCATTCCAATATGTTTCAAAGTTGTACATAATTCTTGGTACGAGTAAGGGAGAAAATTTGATGGTGGTAACAAAAATTCACCTATCAATCTATAGCAAAAAATATAAGTTGTTAGTATAAAAAATCTTAATGGTACATGTTTCACCTTTTATAGACTATAATGATGTAAATGACAAACCTTAGCATACGTGACATTGTTATGTTGGATAAACCATTCATAACCTTCAAAATCACCAACAACAATCCAATAGAGAGAAGAGTTGATTGGGATCCTTTGTAAAGGGACATGTTTTCCTTATTTAGTAGAGGTATACCATGGATGGCCTCAATGTCATCCTCATTAGAATCATCATCATCATGAGTAGCAACACCAGTACCAAATGTGTCATGGATCAATGCATTTGGACCATTATCTTCAAATGTGTTTTTTGGTGCATGATCATCATCTTCCATGGGATCATGATCTTCTCCTTCAATACTCACACATCCATGTTCCTCCATATTCACACCTCCATGTTCCTCAAAGATGTGGTGTTTCATATCACGTACTACCTTGAAGAGATCAACCTATATAAAAATCATGATAATCAAACCCGCCTTCAATGTGATAATCAAACCCTCATTCTATGGTTCATACGTATATTAATTACAAAAAAAATAACAAACAACTTACCAATGGATGATAATCAAACCCTCCTTCAATGTGACCACTCTCCCTAAAATGTCTATTAGCTATTTTTATTTTTATTCTTCTTGTCTTTAAGCCATTACAAATCTCCCAAGGACAATAACATTTGTCATCACCTTCTCTTTGAAATTTAGACAACAATCTAGTGATTGTCTCCTTATTTTGATCAGATTCCCTTGTATTATCTGACATGATCCTTCTTTATGGGAATAACTTATTCTGGTACCCTTATTGAATTGGTTGTACTTGCTAGATCTATCATTGATAACCATTTCAACATAAAAATTCATATTAGAGAGAAAACCTTGAAAAAAAATTGGACTTGGTGTTTTTAATGTTTATATCTACACATATGGTTTTGAAAGAAAACAATTGGTGTACGTAATGTGTATATCTGCAAAAAAATTGGACATATTGTACTTAATGTTTATATCTACACATATGGTTTTGAAAGAAAAGTTTGGTGTAATTAATGTGTATATCTAGAAAAACATTTGACATGTTGTACTTAATATTTATATTTGCACATATGGTTTTGAAATAAAAACTTGGTGTAATTAATGTGTATATCTGCAAAAATATTGGACATGTTGTACTTAATGTTTATATCAATGCATGGTTTTGACGATGGTAGAATTATTGAACAAGTTAGTCTTTTAGAACCTACTCAAAACTCATAAGTGGTAGACTTAAATATGGTGTTTGATTAAACTCATAAATGGTTCAAAAATACAAAACAATTTTGGGAAAATGCATTTTACATCACCTCGCTCAAATTCACCATTATTCCTTTTCAACATCCCACATTTACATTTCATTCCTATTCATCACATTTCTCACCCAATGATCAACCCATTTCACCCCTATAAATATGCTCCGTTTATATCTCCATCTACCACACCAACACAACTCCCATTGATAAATTTTGATAGTGGCAGAGAACTAATTATCTTCGTTGTTGATGAGTACCAATAGACATTATTGTCTAGCTTAGGGACATAAAGAGAAGATATGGGTACAATGAAGGAGATGTCATAATTTGTATTTCATTTATGCCACTTCATTTTGATTTTGTTCAAGGGAAGCCCATCAATGCTAATAAAAAACAACAATGCACTTTCTAAGAGTTTACAATTGTTCAACAAAATTAATGTTTTACTTGAACTTTTAATAAATTTTATAATTTAAAAAAAAATTAACATTTTAAGATTGGAAATATTTGAATAATGTATAGCATGTCACAATACTCTAAAATTATAATATATTAAAATATCAAGAAAATATATTTTTGATTTCAAATACAATCACTTTCTTACTAATAAGGATGTCATTAGAGATTTGTAAGATGCATTCCACATCCACTAACCATCAATATATTGTTTACAAAGGCATTAATTTTGTAAATAAGAGATCACAAATAGGATTTAAACTCACTAGTCTTTATCTAATTTTAACCATATAGTAAGGGCAATATCTTAAACCAAATATCTAGTACAACACAAAACATTAAAATATAGTAAGGGAAAGGATTTATTCGAATAGTGTAAATACATCATAAAAAACATGGTTCATTTTTCCCAACTCAAAATCACAACATCTTAATGAATTTTCTTTTCCGGTAGTAATTTTTTGAGTCTCTTCTTTGTAAGCAAGGACCAAAGGATTCTTGAATGAGTTTCCATACTAAGACAAGAAATTTTTAACTCAACAACATCATCAATACTATATTGATTTCTCTGTCTTCTATGGAATTATGAGTCTACATTACCAAACTTGGTTCAAGAAGAAGAAATTTTTGTTTTCGAATTCCTATGTATCATCTTTAGAGGTTTCAATTACATTCAATTGATTGTAGTCTAGACAATGGTGGGTGACCAACTCATGCTCTTGTTATTATTATTTTGATTGGCTACTCCATGATTAGGAGAAAATAAAAATTGTAATCAATTTGAAATCAAGGATTTGTATAAATCAAATTCTTATATGCTTAGACTATTCGTCATGACAAGTCACTGTGAAGATGTTATTTTTCCTTCTGTCCTTACAAGTGATTACATCTTAACCAAGGTTCAAGCTTGCTTTCAAAATTTAGATTGTTAAATTTTTTATCCATTCCAAAGCTTTATCAAAATAATGAAAAATATGTGATAGACTAGATGGGAATACTTGCATATCTGATGGGTTATGTATGAAGCCTTCATATCATTGATAAATAGTAATACATATAATGATATATTAAGCTTCCTTTATCAAAATATCAGATGCTACCTTCTATTGATTGAGAAGATGGTCATTGAGTGCTTTCCAATGCATGCATCTTGACAAGTTTTATTTGAAAGTATAATTGATTTTTTCTAGATGAAATGTTATTATAGGTTATTGCTGGGGACACTCCTTATACTTTAGCAAAAATATTTGAGGACTTGAACCTTTCATTTGAACTACTCATGGGTCTCTATTTAGAGATGGGATTTGAGAAGCCAAGAAAAATCCAAGCAATAACTCTTCTAATGATTATTAGATCACCTCATCAAAAATTTAATTTCTCGGGCTCACAATTGGTCTAGAAAGACTACTTATTGTTTTTTGGGTATGTCGACCAAAGTTAATTTGAAGATTAATACACCACAAGCAGTTTGTGTATGCCAAACAAGAGAGTTGGCAATGTGGGTTGTTATTTTTTCTATCCAGATTTTGTTTTGTAGTAATTTGAAATATCATCCTATGAATGACTTTCTTTTTCATACAATCCTCATTTCAAACAAATTTTATACATAATCAAGAAGTCCTTTTTAAAATGGACAAACATACATCCATAACTTTAGCATGTGTTGTGCTTAATGATGCTACAAATTATGTCAAAAGGTGTGAACCTTTTACTGCGCATGTTATAATTGGTACACCTAGTACACTTAAAAAGTGGATGATGAAAAAAGTTTTGAGCATGAGATACATCAGTATACTTGTCTTTGACGAAGCAGATCATATGTTGGCTCAGGTAACAATGTTTTTGAAAAATAATTATCTTTTTCTCCATTAAGCTATTTTATTTTATATGATTCAAAGAAGTGGCATTTGATGAAGCTTAATAAAATGATATACAAGAAAATGCAGTTGGTTACACCTTTTTTCTATTACAGTTGTTAGAGATGATGTAAACAAAAATACTATGTTATTGTACATATACACTTTCTTACTTGCTATGATGCCCTCAATCAAGATGAAAAAGAAATAATCTTGTACATTGCATGCTTCTTTATTGGTGAAAGAAGTACAAAAGTTGTCATGTGGGATGGATCTAGGTGGAGCAATCAGTGCAACTAGGAAACACTTCACAACAAGTGCCTTGTTGAGCTAGGAAACACTTCACCATCGCGATCCTGGTGTGAGCTAAGATTGAATCTTTCCTATCATTAATTATTTCATGAAAACCTTGTTTGTCTATAATTCTTCTTATTTTATTTTAATTAAATGGCTATTTCTTTAGTCCACATAGAAAGGAATGCTATTTTGAGGCAAAGTGGACCCATGAGATCATAGGGTTGGATTCAAACTTCTCTGGGGTGAAACTACGAAAGAATAGGTAGAATTATCAAGAGGCCTTTTGTGCCTTGAGTGACACATGTTTGAGTATACATCTATTCCATCTTGTCTCTCACTAGAAAACATTAGAAATCTAAATATTAAGTATTCAGGAAGCTTGGAAACATTGTGAAAAGATGCAGAGCTAACTAACATGCATTGGTATTTATAAATTAGAATGAATGCTTTTGTTATATTTAAATGCTTTGACCAATAAATATTCATATAAAAGAAAACTTGCTTGTTCATAGACTCATTTGAAATTGAGAGAATTGCAAATTGAAGATACCCCCAAACTCCAAAGTCTTCTTACATCAATTGGTCATCTCAAGCATTTGGAAATACTATCTTTAACGCAAGATGAGCATGATTGGGGAGTGAAGAGCCTATGAAGCCAATCAGAATACGTACTCAAGTTATTACTCTAGATTATTTGAACAAGTTGATTTATGGGGACTTTATGGGTGATTTCCATGATTTGATAGTATCAAGTTTATTGAGCCTAGTAGACGAGTTTTGTCAACTTCACTCGCTTGAACATCTGGACCTACGAGGATGCAATGCTCTACCAAGTCCAAGAAAAAGAAAATTTTGATTTTTTTGTGAATAATAGACAAGTCAACCACAAATATAGGAAGGATGGACAAATATTGAACAATTTTTGCATTATAGATGAGTCAACCACAACATATAGAGTACCACCCTCAAAATGATACTAAGACCCAGTACAATCCTAATATTGTTGCGGATGAAGAGAGCTTTAAAGTTAAAATGGTTGATCTTCATATGAGGATGAAATGTGGTGGAAAGAAGAATGGACAAGGTTTGGAAAATAAATAAAACTAGGGATCTAGAAAATGCTATCATGTCCCTTGTCATTATCACAAGTGGATCAGGAAGGTGACAATTATGGCTACAACTACTAGGCACTCAAAAATTAAGAAGTAGTTGTAATGAACTAGAAAGAACAAAGAGAACAAATGTGATGGTTTGGGGAACACAGTTGTAGCTGGCGAGGAGGAGGCAATGAGTGAGCTAACAAGTAATTAGGACATTATCTAGTCCCTAAGAAAAAATGTTTAAATTCCAAACATTTTTCATTATTAGTTGTTTTACGATGGTCTCGTTGTAGTAGGGTTTGACTATGCTATGTTTAGTTGCTCTAGACTTGGTTCTTTTTTGATGGACCTATAAGCCTATTTAAATAAATTCTTGTGTTATTTTCTAGTCCTAATTAGCTATGTTGTGTTTGTAGAATCTAGTTTCTAATCAGTCGAGTAGTGTTTTGGCGGTTGGTTAAAGACCTATTGTTGTTTTTTGTGTTTTTTGTTCTTGTGTGCTTGTTTTGTAACAAGAATTAGGCCCCTTTCCCTGCTTAAAAACAAATGAAATGATTGCTACCAAGTTTAAGAAGACTTAAGGAATAACCTACAAAAATGAGGTAGCTGATGTGCTTCATTAGTTGTCAAGTATGTATCATCTCTCTCATTCTTTGATGCATGTTCTAAATAGGAAAAATATATACCTCAACAACTTGCCTCTATTTAATCAACAAAAAATTAACACACACACAAATCCTATGTTTACACATCTATGTAGATGCAAAGCAAATAAGCATGACTTCAGCCTTCTATATGTTGTGTTGTATAAAAAATTAGTGGCTTCAAAATATCTTACCAAATAAACAAAAGTGAACTTATTTGAGGTGCTCAACAAAGCTCAAGGATTGCTTGTCTGTGCAAGCTTCAGGAAAAATTTCTCAAATGAGGATTATTCCTAAAATATTTTTAACAAATTGTTGTCCCTTTTCTAATATTTGGAGTTGGCTTTGCATAATCAGTCTTGCATTGCTTGGGGTTGATACTAATAATTCATTCAATGCAACAAAATAATGGGGTTGAATATTCAAGTAAACTAAAAATGGATGCAAGGCATTGTTATGCTAATTTCTAGGATAACTAAACGATTGTTGTCATGAATCAAAGATAAAAGAAAATCCTAGCTAATAATTGACATTAAGGCTCTATTTGGCATAAAAGAGACTAATTTTTTTTAAATGCACTAAATCCAACCACAACTCACTAAGCTAGATAAAATAAAGTAAATCTTGGAATGACTTGTATTAAGTATATTATTTTCTTAACTTAGGGTTCAATTAGAATGTATATGTGCATTAAGTGAAAGAAAGCTCCAACAAAAAATATCATTATTCTCTCACATATTATTGTGTTGTTTACTATATGTAAATTACATCTCCAATTAAACTTGAAAGCTTCACTCTAGAATTGCATGGTTTCGAAAATTGTTAATGTTTTGTCTAGGGAGAATGTAGAGACACCTACCATTTAGAGACTCTTGAATCTTTTGTGTCGGGAGAATGTAGAGCAAGGGCACTAAGATCACAAGGGCAAAGCATGGCAACAAAATCGTAGAGAAAGGGTACAATAAAAAAATGAAATGCAGAGAGAGGTCATGACTAGGAAACTGATCTCCACCCTTGTTTGAAGTTCTCCACACTCTTTCACAACTAATCTCCACCCTCATTTGGAGCTCTATCTCCACACTCTTTCGTGCTCAACTCTCCATGATCGATCAAATGGGGAATGATTAATGTCATGTTTTTTTTTTTTTTTATAATCATGTAACAATCACAACTACAATGCCAATGTCAGTATAATGACATCTTTAGGGACACATGCAAAAAGAAAATGTAAAAATCATAAAAAAATCACATTGTCGTCGCAATTTGATGCCAAATGTTGTAGTGCCATATCTTTCTTGTTGCAAAGAGTATTTGTGAAACAAATATTCGTCTTATCTGTAATTTTTTTTGAAGTCATATAGTGACACATGTCTTCCCAATCTAAATCTTGTTGCAATCCTTATTCTATAAAATGATTTCCAAGATTGGGAAGAAGCATCTAAATTCTTACTTGGTGATGAAATATATCATTGGAGTCATTGGTGATGAAATATAGCATTTTTTATGTATTTAGATTATTTCCTATAGAAGTTTGAACTTAATGGAAGTTTGGTTTTAGTATTGTTCCTTTGTCATAAATCTCATATCAAAATCGTGTATCATTCTCCAAAAAAATTATACTAGAAAGAATTACAGGATATTTGTGTCTCAAAATTCTGTCTCCATCTTCACACTTTTATGATTTTTAGAATAAGTGAACAAGTTTCATTTTATTGAAGTGCAATTTAATGAGTTGTATGCTATTTTAGAGCTTCTTTTAGTTCAAAGAATTAAGTAAATGCTTCTATGGAATGATATACTCTTTTAGGGTATGAAAGAGATATGATTGTCTAAAATATAAGAGGAGTAACTAAGAGGGGAGGGGTCAATCAATTGCTACTAAAATAAATCTCAAATCCCTTAGATGTTAGTACAAAAAAAAACTCTGAAAACTAAATATTTTCAATGCTTGGCAAACAAAGAAATGTTGTAACTCAATAAACACTATGATTGCTCAGTAAACATTAACATGCAAATCTTTAGATATTATTTATGATTACCCTTACTTTAACTTAGTTACAAAACACAAATAAAATAGTATGAACACATTTGACACCAAGATTTAACGAGGAAACCCAATTTGGGAAAACCACCAATTGCAACTAGTTACTGTTTTCACTCTTCTAAAGTGAGCCTTGTTAGGAGCCAACCTTGTTAAAGGTAACAAAACACACTGTTAGGTGTGACCTTCTTAGAGGATTTAATCACTCTATTAGGAGTGGCCTTGTTAGAGGTCTTAAGACAATTCAATAGAACTATCAGCTTGCTAGAGGATTTACAAATAGCTATTAAGCCAACTCTGTTAAGAGATTTTAGATCACTGCTACAATGGTTAGAGAGTAACAATGAAATAACTTGATTTGAATGCAACTGAATTGCTAATTATAGATCTCAATTCTGGCTTGTACTTGATCATTCCTGATCGAGTATATTATTTTTGTTCCACAAAGATATTCTACTTATCCTTCACTTCCTCTGCTCATTATCCAATCTTCAATTCATTCACACACTCATATTTTACATCTTCAACTTGACCTTATACTTATATCATTCATATTTTCAAGTTGGCTAAAATACAACTTAAGAATAATTAATATTCATCATCTCAGTCGGCTAGAACCAATAGATAAATCAATTAAACTTAATATGCCAAAATAAGAAAATCCTTCGTTAGCCAACCCTGCTCGATAGACACTAACTCAAAAATGATTTCCTGTGTTAACCAACATAAGCTCGGTTAACACTGCATATTTGCACAAATCCTTTGGTAACCAAGTGAGCTCGGTTAACACTAGTTCCATCCAACTTTTCCTTCATTAACTGAGTGAGCTCGATTAAAACTCATCTTCAACAAACTTTCCTTCGACACCTGAGTGAACTTGAAAAACTATCTTCATTGCCTGAGTGAGCTCGACACACATTCACTGAAACTGATATGAAATTTGTGTAACATCAAAGACAATAGACAATTAATCAATTGTATCCAACAATCTCCCTCTTTGGCATTTATGGCAACACAAGATGTCATAGCACAATGAAATTTTAGAGCAAGAATAAAGTAAGGAACATATCTTTAGTTTCATTCTGATTCTCATCCATGAGAACTCCTTCTGTTTGTGTGAACTCTTTCGTTCCTTCAAATTTCTCCCTCTATCAGAGAACTTCTGTACATGTCTCCCTCATACAACAAACTTTTCCCTCTTAAAGAAATTTATTTTGAGATATGATAGTAAACTTCTCCCTCTTTGACAACACATTCCAAAGACAACAACTTTGTTAATATCAATGTACCTCAAGTATTGATTCATTTGCAATATGCCCTTGTCAATTCTGCATCAACTGATGATCTTCAACATGCTCTAGTTGATGCATCACTAAACTTCATTTAGTGATCTTCTAATAGGGGAATGACCCCTATCTTACGTCTTAGATACAAAAATGCATCCTTAGGTAATGGATTGGTGAATATGTCTGCAATCTATTCTTTTGTGTTAACATATTCCAATCTGACTTCTTTATCTTGCACCAATTCTCTTAAGAAGTGATATTTTATAGCAATGTGCTTTATTTTGAAATGCATCACATGGTTCTTTAATATATTGATTGCATTGGTGTTATAATAGTATATGACAACTAGATCCTTGATCTATATCTTCATATCTACCAACAGTTGTTTGAACCAAACAATGTTCGAACAATTAAATATTGCTGCCACATATTCTACCTTAGCTATGGATTGAGTTGTACAATTTTGCTTCTTTCTTGTCCAAGACACTAGTCTTTTACCAAGAAAGAATACTCCACCACGAGTGCTCTTTCTATCATCAATACTTCCTACCCAATCAGCATCAGTAAACACCTTCAAGTCCAAATTGCCTCCAAGTTTGCACCATAAGCCAAACTCTTTTGTACCTTTCAAATATCTCATGATTCTCTTGATTTCTATCATGAGATTTTCTTTGGGATTTGTTGAGAATGTTGCCACCATACCAAGTGCTAATGCAATATCAGGCCTTGTATGCACTACATACTAAAGTTTTCCAATCATTGATTTGTATGTGGTCTGATATACTACCTTGGAATTTTCATTTTTGGAAAGCTTATGCCTAGTAGACATAGGGGTTCCAACAAGTTTTTAATCTTCCATTCCAAATTTTTTCAGTATCTCCTTAATATATTTGGATTGAGTGATGTAGATACCATCTTTGCTTTGTTGAATCTATAATCCAACAAAGAATTTTATCTAACTAAACATAGACATTTCAAACTCTTTGCTCATTTCTTCTAAAAATTCCTTGCATAAGTCATCATTTCCTATGAATAAAGTATCATCAACAAATATTTCTACCAACACAATCTTCTTGTCTGGTCCTTCTTTGATATGCAAGCTATTGTTATCATTTGTTCTTTGAAAACCAATTTATACCAAATAGTTATGTAGTCTTTCATACCAATCTCTAGGAGCTTGTTTGAGAACATATAATTCTTTGTGTAGTTTGAAAACCATGTCTCTTTTTCTAGGATATACAAAACCTTTTGGTTTCTCAATGTAGACTTCCTTATCAAGAATTCCATTCAAGCATGTAGATTTAACATCCATTTGATTTAATTTAAATCCTTTGTGTGTTGCGTATGTTAGAAAAGCTCTAAGACCTTCTAATCTTGCAACATGAGAAAAATTTTCACCATAATCAATACCTTCTTCTTGGGAATAGCCTTTACATACCAATCTTGCTTTGTTTCTGAAAACTTCTCCATCTTCATTCAACTTGTTTCTAAACAACCATTTTGTGCCAATTACATTTTTATCCTTGGGTCTAGAAACAAGAGTCCAAGTTTTGTTCTTCTCAATCTATTCTATTTCTTCATTCATTGCCTCAACCCAACTTTCATTATCCAATGCATCTTTAACATTTCTAGATTCAAATTTAGCAAGTAAACATGTACCTTTCAATTTACTTCTTGTCATTGTTCCATCAGATTTGTCTCTAATGATCTGATCAAGTGCATGATGCCTTCTAACATATCTTGCTAACATAGGCACTTTGGATAATGAATGACTTTCACTGATTTCATCATGAACTTCAATGCCAGGCTTGGGTCCCACTGTTTATGACTCAAGTCCATCAAACTCAGTTTGAACTAGCTCGATAGCCTTTGATTGCGACTTGGGTCCTTCAAACTATGACTCGGGTTGCATTGTATGCAACTCGGTAGCTGTTGGAAATTTTGGGGACTTAGGATGTGAAGCCTCATTTCCTTCATATATGTTTGGCAAAGTATTAGGTTCATAATAAACAAATATTCTGTAATCCTTTGGTTCTTTATTGCTTTCTTCTTTACTCCTTTCTACAAACTCATCAATTCTCATATGTGCACTTTTTATGATTTTATGAGTAGATAGATTCAAATATTTGTATGCTTTGCTTCTACAAGAATATCCTAGAAATATGCTTTCATCAACTTTTACGTCAAACTTTCCTTTTCTAGATTCTTTTAAGATATAACATTTGCTGCCAAATACTTTTAAGTAACTTACATTAGGTTTGTAGCCATACCATAGTTCATAAGAAATTTGATTTGAGTCTTTCTTCAATTGTACTCTGTTTAAGGTATGAATTTTAATACTGATAGCTTCCTTCCAGTATTTGATAGCAACATTCTTTTCAATAATTAATGTTCTTGCACAATCCATGATGGATCTATTCCTTCTTTCAACTATACCATTTTGTTGTGGTGTACGAGGGGCTGATACTTGTCTTTTAATTCCTCTTTCAATGCAAAAATTATTGAATTCATTGGAGATGAATTCACCACCTCTATCTAATCTCAACCATTTTAATTTCTTTCTAGTTTCTTTTTCTACTCTTGCCAAATACCACTTGAACTTTTGAAAAGCTTTAGATTTTAATTTCTTTCAAGTACATTACAATCATCATTGTAGAATAATCATCAACAAAAAGAATGAAAAATTTTTCTCCATCATAACTCTCTATTCCAATAGGTCCACATAAGTTAGTATGAATAATCTCTAAGACTTCTTCTAACTGATAGTTTTTTTCTTTTGAAACTAGTCTTTCCCATCTTACCAATTTGGCAATTCTTGCATAGACTCATGTCAGGTTTCTTTAAACTAGGAAGACCTCTTATTCTTTTATGTTTTCTTATCTTAACTAGATTATCAAAGTTTACATGACATAGTATTTTGTGCCATAAAAAAATTTTTTCTACTTGAGCAATAAAAAATGAACTTTCATAGAGATCAAGATAAAATAGATTAACTTTTGTTTGCTTGCCAGATCCAACTAGATTTCATTTACCATCTAGCAATTTGGCCTTTTCATTCATGAATTCTACCTTGAATCCAATATTATTCAACTATGCCACACTCAATAGATTATGCTTTAATCCTTCAACCCAATAGGCATTATCACATACAAGTTCATTGTTTAGTGAGATACAACGTTTTCCTTTTATGCAACAAGGTTCATTGTTTCCAAATCTCACACTACCTCCATCATAAGGTTCCATATTCTCAAATTTTATTTTGTCTCTAGTCATATGATGTGAACAACCACTATTAATAATCCATGTGTCATTTTTTCTAACATGAGAGATAAGTGCCATCTTATCTCCTTCATCATTAGATTCATCTTTTACAACAATATATACCATTTCATCTTCACTATTATCAGAATCTTTAGCCATAAAACCAGGGGTGACTGCAAGAATTTGGGTCGCAATTCTGTGGAAGTTAGATCCACGGAATTGTACTTCTCAGAAATGGGTACCCAATTTTTTAAAAATCGAGTACCCATTTCTAAAATTACGCTTCGGGCACCCGACCCGAATTTTAAAAATTTAAAAAGGATCGGGTGCCCGAGCCGCTTAACTATCGGGCACCCACCTTTTTAAGAATCAGGTACCCAATTGCTTAATAATCGGGTACCCGATTTGTAAAACTTTTATAAACAGCTTTTTTGGCATTTTAGAGGTCATTTTCATGACCTCAAAAATGGGAGCCCACTTAGAGATGCATACGGGAGCTCGTTTCTTAGCCCTACCGACTACCCCCTTGCTGCTAGTTTTTGATACACAGGTATTTTAATATGTTTTATACTATTTTACTTTTTTTTTTTTTTCAATTTTCAATTTAATATGTATGTTAATTTACTATTTTTTCACTTTTCATATGTACCTAAAATTGTAAATTTACATTGTTAATGAACTTAAATTTTTAAATTTTTGTATTTGTTAATTAAAATATAGTTTCGTAAATGTTTATTTTAAAAATTAGTATTTTAGATGTTTTGAAATGTATTTAATTTATGTATTTATTACAATGTTGAATGAATAGATTAGATGTAAATTTATTGTTTAAATATGTAATTTTACAAATAAATATAACTTTGACCTAGAACCATATAACCTCGACCTTGTTTTAACTATAACCTCGACCTAAAACCATATAACCTCGACCTTATTTTAACTATTTAACCTCGACCTAAAACCATATAACCTCGACCTTGTTTTAACTATAACCTCGACCTAAATTTATTGTTTAAACTATAATCTCGACCTAACCATATAAATAAAACCCTAAACATATTATAAAATACTTAATCACATAACAGCCGGCCAAGGGATCCAAACAAAAAACTTATAGTATTTAAAATGATTTTACTTAAATTGTATTGTACTTTGTTTCATGGATCGAAAATGGATGATGTAAACTATTTTATAAATGTATATTCTTTTAGCCTTTCATACCCTGTGACATGTACAGTGGATGATTGTGCATTTCGAATTAATTTACCAAGTGGCATTCAAAACAAATGTATATAAATTATTTAAATGGATTGAACAGAAGTAGTTAATATGAACTTTCATGTGGACACGTTATTTATTTTACTTTTAGTAGTTTATAATTATTTAAAAATGAAATGTAAATGTGCTCATTAAGGAATGCAATCTCTTATGTCTTTTATAAATGTAAATTATTGTGTGTATGTTATTGCTTTCTTGGTAAAACTTTTGATTAGTTCTTTGGATCCCTTGGTTGGGCATCATTTAGAATTAGTTCTGGGTAAAAGCACAAAGCTCTATCACCATTTGTGATATCTTGTACCGTTTCGGTCGGAACCCTTTTGGCCGTAACGGTTTCGGCCGTAATAGATCCGGCCATACACACGTGGCAGTTTCATGCGCCTACATGGCGCATACTATTTCAACCAAAATGGGTTCGACCAAAACCCCAAGATGGAATAAAACCTGGTGCAAACCTCTAGCAGCTATTATTGTTACTGTTGCGGTTCCTGAATGTTTGGAGAGTGGGTTAAGGGTTTCGGCCATAACTGGTTGGTGGTTTTTCCCTCCCCATTTTTTAATAGTTTTTAAATGTATTTTTTGATTAATAGATGTTAATCATACTTAAAATAGTTGTTTTTGACATATTTTGTGAGTGAAATGCTTTAAATTGTTTATTTTTTAATATGTTTAAATATTTTAATTATTTTAGAATGGTATTTAAATTAATTTGTTAGCAAAAATGTAGTTAAACATGAGATAAAAACATAGAAAAACATTAATTAAAAGTGTAGAAAAGCATTAAGTTAAAATATAGAAAAATATTAAGAAAAACATTAGGGTAAAATATAGAAAAACATTAGTTAAAAGTGTAGAAAAACATTAGGTTAAAATATAGAAAAACATTAGGTTAAAATATAGAAAAACATTAGATTAAAATTTAGAAAAACATTAGGGAAAACATTAGGTTAAAATATAGAAAAATATTAGGTTATAAGGTAAACATGTAAAAAAATATTAGTAAAAAATGTAGCAAACCTTTAGGGAACATTATTCAGTTTCTAACATAACCTGATGGATCTAGAGGTGAAACAATAATATCTTATGTTGAAATTAATTTTCACATTAAATAAACCTTCTAACATAACCTTATATTAACTACAATCATAACCCATACCACATTCTAACCATAATATAGGCCCTCTACTAACCGAATGAACCACACTTAGATATTGATGATGTTCATTTTAACAACTAGTTATTGTTAGGTAATAATGATTCTTACATTACCAAATGACACATAACAACCTCATGATACATTTCTAGGTATTTTTATCCATATATATGTTAAGGGGACCTAGGGACTCCTACTAGATCATTACGTCTGTTATAGGTTGTAATAGGTATTCATATGTTTACTAGCACATAATAGGTATTGTCCAGTAATAATGAGTCTTACATTACCAAACAACACATTACTTGATCACTTATGTCAACTGCATTTTTCAATACGTTATCCATACATGTGTGTCTTAAGGGGACATAGGAGTCGTAATAGGTCATACTATTTTTTATAGGTTCTAATAAATCTTAATATGTATTATTAGGATATAATAGCTCTTATTAGGTAATGATGGTTCTTACATTACCAAATGACACATAATGACCTCATGATACATTTTTAGGTATTTTTATCTATATATATGTTAAGGGGACCTAGGGACTCCTACTAGATCATTACGTTTGTTATAAGTTGTAATAGGTATTCATATGTTTACTAGCACATAATAGGTATTGTCAAGTAATAATGAGTCTTACATTACCAAACAACACATTACTTGATCACTTATGTCAACTGTGTTTTTCAATACGTTATCCATACATGTGTGTCTTAAGGGGACATAGGAGTCGTAATAGGTCATATTATTTTTTATAGGTTCTAATAAATCTTAATATGTATTATTAGGATATAATAGGTCTTATTAGGTAATGATGATTCTTACATTACCAAATGACACATAACGACCTCATGATACATTTTTAGGTATTTTTATCCATATATATGTTAAGGGGACCTAGGGACTCCTACTAGGTCATTACGCCTGTTATAGGTTGTAATAGGTATTCATATGTTTACTAGCACATAATAGGTATTGTCAGGTAATAATGAGTCTTACATTACCAAACAACACATTACTTGATCACTTATGTCAACTGCATTTTTCAATACGTTATCCATACATGTGTGTCTTAAGGGGACATAGGAGTCGTAATAGGTCATACTATTTTTTATAGGTTCTAATAAATCTTAATATGTATTATTAGGATATAATAGGTCTTATTAGGTAATGATGATTCTTACATTACCAAATGACACACAATGACCTCATGATACATTTTTAGGTATTTTTATCCATATATATGTTAAGGGGACCTAGGGACTCCTACTAGGTCATTACATCTTTTATAGGTTGTAATAGGTATTCATATGTTTACTAGCACATAATAGCTATTGTCAGGTAATAATGAGTCTTACATTACCAAACAACACATTACTTGATCACTTATGTCAACTACATTTTTCAATACGTTATCCATACATGTGTGTCTTAAGGGGACATAGGAGTCGTAATAGGTCATACTATTTTTTATAGGTTCTAATAAATCTTAATATGTATTATTAGGATATAATAGGTCTTATTAGGTAATGATGATTCTTACATTACCAAATGACTCATAATGACCTCATGATACATTTTTAGGTATTTTTATCCATATATATGTTAAGGGGACCTAGGGACTCCTACGAGGTCATTACGTCTGTTATAGGTTGTAATAGGTATTCATATGTTTACTAGCACATAATAGACTAACCTTACTATCAACCTTAATAAAACTATATCCCATTTACTTTATTAACATTCTTAACTCTAATTCAAACTACTAAATTAAGTCATGAGTTCTAAATTGTAAATTAACATTTGCTAACTAAACTCATTTACTTATCTAGTAACAAATTTTTCTATCCCTATGTCGTAACTCTTATCTACACTCCCCATAATCATCAAAGCATTTACATCAAAATTTAGATTTTAGTCAAGATTATATTTTTTTATTGCATGTATGTACATGTGTGCACTTAGTTATCATTTAATCAAGAAATTTTATTTTATTTTTATTGCATATACATGTACATGTACGAATATTTATTTTTCACATTTGCATGAGCACGTTACAATGTACATTAGATATGGTCTCTAAGATAATTTGTTTTAAAATACATATGTATGTTACATGATTGTTCATTTAGCACCATACATTTAATGTTGTGTATTTATATGTACATGTGTTTCAAATTAAATTTAACTTTTAATTATTTTAATTTAAATAGACTTGAATGTTTATATTTGTATATATGTACATGTGTAGATCTCTAGATATTTATCACTCAGATTGTAGCTTCACATTCATATTCTCATATTTATTTTCATATAAACATTATGGCATCCGGTTCTGGGGATCGTGCTCTTGCATCCTTAGGGGATGCCAGTGTTCATGGTGTGGGTCAAAGTGCTGAGTCTGGTACAACACGTAGATCAACCTCCACCCATGATAGACAACAGTTATTTAGAGATACGGTGGCCAGATTATCTCGTACTATGCAGGTTTTGGATACCTCGCTTTCCTCTTCTACCACCCTCCCTAATAGGGATGCGAGAGGAGTTATTTCATATGATTCAGATAGTTGAATCATACAAGCCTTTTAATGATATGAGCATTGAGACATTTTATTCTTCTTTATCTCACAGTGTCATTGGCACTATGAAGTACACACAGATTGATACTGAGGTTTCCATCGGCATGGTGAAAACCATGTTTCCATCTTATGCAGATCGTCATAGAGTCAGAGGCTACTCTACGACGAAGTGTACTGATCCACTCGTCGTACCATTGATGTATCCTTGTTGGTTGGCTACTCATCATAGATGGACACAGAAGGATGAGTTCCCCCTATATTTTTGCAAACAATTGTTTGTAGAATTTCATTTACACTATGATGTTGACTATACAGATTACCCAGGGCATGTTGGGCAGGGTCAGGGGAGACTTTCTGATAGATTTAGACCCACGGACACTCCTGTGCCCATTAACAAATAGGCAATGGTGGGTCCAAAGCTTTTGGTTATGCCGAGAGGTCCACAGATGGCTACTGCAGGTGAGAGTGTTCTTGATGACACAATTAGGACACAGATTTTTTTCGAGCATCGCCACAATCGCCACACAGTTACACGAGATATCTTCTGATCGATGTAGTTGATATATGCTACGATCTTGAGGTACCGCCCCCACAACTGCATCATCTAGCACACCTGTTGATGATGATTATGGAGTTGCAAACATACCTTCTCCTGTAGACATTTTTGCAGTCTTAGAGGTGGATGCATTGCATCGTTTGGCATCATATTTAGCATCTGATCTTTTAGATGCATATCGAGCATTATCTACACTCTTAGGGATTCCACTTCATGACATGAGCTCTCAGATTAGACATATTTTGTCATGTACAACAGTCCCAGAGGATTCACAGAGGCAGGAGAACATTCTCGCACCTTCTACTACTCCTACTACTACACAGGCCCAAGCTACAACACTAGCCCCAGCTACTCAAGACCCTACATCACCCCCCCTACTCAGGATCTTAGTGGCACCATACAGCCTGGTCTATTTACTTCCATGCTTTCAGATCAGGGCTGCACTATTGACTTGGATGCTGATACTATTTTTTCATTACATGATTCAAATATCAGTTAAATCGGCAGAACATTACATAATGCTATGGTAAATATCTCTATATGTTTAGATTTATTTTTATTATAGTAAAGAATATGTCTATATGTTTAAATTAATGTATATGTATGTCTTTGTGTATGTGTTATACGGTTTGAGTGATAGTATGTTATGTTTTGCTGATCTGCAGACACCGACAGATCCTACACGTTGTGAGTCCCAGGTATGTTACAATTTATATATATATATATGATTTATATACATGTAGATCTTGATATAATTTTTCTGTACACATAATTAAATGGTTCACTTGTTATCATTTGACACAAGGTTCAGATGCAGCTGATAGACCCTTTTAAGGACAAGGCTCAGGATCAGGAGGGGGGATGTAGCTAATTAGATCATATGTGGCCTTTTATTTTATTACACACATGTTATGTCTAGATACATATTTATATGGACAGTTTGATGTTTTATATGTTATTTCCATATGCATACATTTTATATCCAGACACTTTGATGTCTTATGTTATTTTCAGATACATGGTTTATATGGACACTTTGATGTTTTATATGTTATTTCTAGATACGTGTTTATATCATAGACACTAAATGATGTTTTATATGTTATTTCCAGATACATGTTTATATGGAGATTTTGATGTTTTATATATGTTATTTCCAGACATTTGATCTACATGATCTATTTTTATACATTTAATATGGGTACATTATATTCTCTAGATATATGCACATGTATGTTATTGATCTTTTAATGTAGACGTCTATTTTATTGATCTTTTGATGTCTTCATCTTTTATGTAACTTATGTATGTGTTATGCACATGTTTCTATATGTTATAATTCATATTTTCAATATTCAAGTTTACATGTATATGTATAGTTATTCATCTTAATGCCTTAATCTAAGTGTAATTAACTATATAATTTTAATGGTCGATGTACATAACAATCTAACATATATTTAATGACATGTCTTAATTAACTGTAGAATTAACTATATTTAGTCTAGCTATATTTAATGTAGATCATGTATTAACTATATTTAATGACATGCCTTAATTAACTATAATTAACTATATTAAATTTAATTATATTTAATGTCTTAATAATTAATTATATTTAATGACTTAATTAACTCTATTTAATGACATGCCTTAATTAACTATAATTAACTATATTTAACCTAATTAACTATAACTAACTATATTTAATCCTATTAACTATATTTAATCTAATTATATTTAATGTCTTACTAATTAACTCTATTTAATGACATGCCTTAATTAACTATAATTAACTATATTTAACCTAATTAACTATAACTAACCATATTTAATCTAATTATATTTAATGTCTTAATAATTAACTCTATTTAATGACTTAATTAACTCTATTTAATGACATGCCTTAATTAACTATATTTAACCTTTAAATTAACTATATTTAATCTAATTATATTTAATGTCTTGATAATTAACTCTATTTGATGACTTAATTAACTGTATTTAATGACATACATTCTTAATTAACTATAATTAACAGCATTTAATTAATAAAATATAATGTACATGTAATATGTAACATAGTTCATATAACACATACATGTAAGAACATAACGATTATATACAAACATAAAGAATGTATCATATAAGAACATATAAAGATTATATGTACATACAAATACATACAAATACTAAAAAGGTTATCTTAAGGGGAGGTCCTAAGAGACCTGGTCTTAAATGAGATATCCATGTCGAATTGAAATAAAAATAACAATACATGTCTAATTTTGCATATGCAAGATAAATGATCCAATGTACAAAAAATTATAAAACAAATATCCTATCAATATTAAATATGAAAGTATAAGAGCTATACAAGCATAACTCAACTAGAGCTCCACAATAAGTACATAGGTAAACTAGAGCTCCACAAACAATGTATTGTTAGGATCCTCTCTACTTTTTATTATCTCTAGAAGTTTTTCATGTTCTTCAATAGGCAATTTTCACTTTTGATTTCCACGACGTCCTTTTCTTTGTACTGCTTCAAATTGTAATTTGGTTGCTATAACATGGTTACTGTAGTGTAAAACCTTTTCTCGAGGCTTGTATTCAATAAATTCAATACCACTACCAATTACCCTTGTTTGTTGATAATATGTTCCTTCAATAACAACTGATTCAATCGGATATGACTGTTCATCAACATCTATAGTTCCTTCTAGCAACTTGTGTTTTGCTTTTGTGCATCTTAAAAGATAATAGTCCACATTTTTTGCATTATCTGGTAAGGCTTGAACTGCAAAAATATCTCCTGCATGTATATAAAAAGAGAAATATAAATTAATTTTAAAACAAATATACACGTATATTAATTTATATATATGTATATATGCACACAAACCTGCCACAACTAAATCAAAAATTCGCTCATAATTAGCTGAATATACAGGATCATGAATGTCAATGTCAATGTCAACATCTTCAAAAGGAGGCTTTCTAACTATCTCCTTCAAATCCCAATGTGAAACATATCCATTCTCAATATTTTCACATGCACTCACTACATTGTCCTTAATGCAGTCATCACAAAAACATGTTTTCTCTCTTACTTTAAGTACTGGAGGTTTATGGTTTCCTGTAGTCATCACTTGATGTAAACTTCTAATTCCAGGAATCGTTTGACAATTGTAAGGATTAGATCGATCTATATCTGTTACAAATACAAAAACTAATTGTCATATTTTCAACTTGATTTGAAAAAGACATAAAAAATATATATAACTTAGTTCACCTTTCACCTCCCAAAAGTAACGCTTATTGTATTCAGTATCTCGAGTAGTAAAATGAACTTTGCACCATTCAACAATTTGATTTGTGCTCTCTATCCTATTCCCTGTATGTACATAAAATATGCATGTATATATAAAATTTAAAATATATGCTATCAGAGTATTAAACATGTACATTTAAAAAATGCATATATTTACCTGAGAGTTCATGTTGTCGAAGCGCATGTTTTATACATGCTCCTGCTCCATCATGCTCCCCTTTTCTGTGTCCACTTTCAAAGAAATTCCATAAAAACTTAACATTGGTTCTAGCATGTTGCATTGCTAACCAATTAAATGCTTTTGCAGATTTGAATTGTCCTGTGAACATGAAACATGATAAGTATCTACAATTATCCAAGTACATATATTAAATAGAAATAGACATGTCCAAATAAATACAAGTTAAAATAAAGTTAAATAAATGCGTAACTATTTCGTGTATACTAACTTGCACATCCATCAGACCAAATCTAGTGCTCTGAAACATTTATTCCACGATTTCTGAGATCTTCAGAGAACATTGCAAAACAATGAGCCACATAACTCCTATCATGAACTTTATCATCACTAATATAGAAATGAACCTCTTTGATGATGATGCATTCATTTTCATCCAATCTTTCTATCTGATCCACCTCAAATTGTGCATGTCTATAGGTCACTTGCACAAATATTGCAACTTGTTCATAATGATAACATTGGCTTTGGAGCTCTGTATGAAGTGCAAATGTATAATTCTTAGAAAAATCTACAATTGAAAGTATACAACTAGGTGGAAAACAATTTTTGGAATCATGAAACTGTTTAGCTTGCCATTGTGCACCATGACAATGTTGGATATGTGGATATATAAATGGACGAAACTTGGCCATGAACTCATCATAATGCAATTCACTCTCCTTCAATACAATTTTTTTGGATTCGTCCCCTCTATTATTTTGGTATGTCTCATATTCATATCTCATCCATGAAACTAGTGCGGATTCATTAATATTCTCAACTTGCATAATTTGAGAAAATTTATGTAAATCTGCACAAACTTCACACTGATTTTTGATGCATTGCACTTTGAATTCATCTGAATCTTCTAATTTATCACATAATATGGACCTCACAAATTGTGTTGTACTGCTAGGGATGACCAAATTAGGATCAAGTATTGCCATAACTTTTTTAAATGATTGCAAGTGTAGACCAAATTGAACATGATTTCTACAACAACAAGAATCTTGCATCTTATTTATGCGTACAAAGGAATGACGTAAACTCTCAAACATTCTCTGACATATTTTGACATTTGAAAATTCTTGTTTGAATGCTTCAAAAAGTTCACTTTGAGTTATATCTATGAAATGTTTTGGATGTTCAATTTTGGCCCCTGTTTCTTGATCTTTAATTTGTATAGTATCACGCCTGTTGGAAGAAACACGAGAATGTGTGGTCCAAAATTCAATAACTTGTCTTTTTACTTCTTCAAAATTTTTATCTTTTCGAGGAACTCTACAAATATTCACTTAGTTATTCTCAATGTTATCATCTAGCATATTTCTCCTCTTGATGTATCTCTGGACAGTTCTTCTAGATATATGTAGTACATCAAAAATTGCACGTACCTATTTTCTATGT
Source organism: Cupressus sempervirens (assembly GCA_028749045.1). Classification (NCBI taxonomy): domain Eukaryota; kingdom Viridiplantae; phylum Streptophyta; class Pinopsida; order Cupressales; family Cupressaceae; genus Cupressus; species Cupressus sempervirens. The sequence goes on along the minus strand of CM053789.1, from coordinate 222,502,766 downwards.
GTCAATTTTCTACTAGATATAGTAGTCATCAATGCTCTACGTGCATTACTCAAATCACCTTCTCGAGTTGTGTTGTCAATTTTGTTATAAGCATTTTGCAAATTTTCAACTATTGTTTTATTAATATTATGAGCATGGCTTTTCCTGTTATCAACACCCAACAACTCTAAGACAGGTCTCATATCTCTTCTCCTAAATAACTTGACAAATAATTGTGCCTCTCCAAATATACTTTTATCCTTGAAATATTCATCCCACATGTTCTGACAATGCTTTTTCATAGTGTTATCATTTATCATATCTTTAGATGGAATTTGGTTAAAAAGTAGTTCTTCATCCAAATCCATCAAATTTTTTATGCTTTCTAATTTGTCTCTATCAATAGAACAGCCAATTTCTTCCTCTTCATTACTTTCATTTTCTTCATGAATCTCATCATGTTCAGGAATTTCAGTAGGTTGGTTTTGAGCATGTTTTGTATGGCCTTTCATTTTGTCATCTCTTTTTTTATCATATTTTCTTGATCTTTTCCTTTTACTACCCATTGAATAATTCAATCTGTAGAAAAAATAAATTAAAAAATTTAGATTTCACTAAATATCAGCTAATGGTTCAATATATAATACATAAAAATAAAAATAATTAGAAGAGAAAAAAAGCACCTTCAAAATATTCGATCCTTTGCAATATTGATTAAATCCACAAAACAGTTGTTGAAAATTGCTTCAAAATTAATTGTTTTTTGCAAATCTTCTTCCAATTTTCGCTGTCCCTGTATATTTAATTTTTAAAAAAAGATAAAACAATATTTTTTTATATCAAAAAGTCACACTAACCACTAGCAGTTTCTCAGGCCGACTAGGGGTTTCGGCCGGAACTCTTTCGGCCGAAACAGTTTCGGTCGTAACCGTCCATGTGATAGCCAAACAAGCAAAAATCAGAACTTCTGTAAACATCTCACTTTGAAGGCCAATTTGACCTACTAAGTTGAAGTATTTTTTAAAACTAAAAATATAATTTTGTAGTTCTCGGATTCATGATTATGATTGTATAATTTTTTTAAAGTTTTGATTATGAATAATATGTTATAATTTAAAAATATTACAAGTAGGTATCTTAAGATTCAGGAAGATGTCTATTCAAAAATAAGAAAAAAATAGTAAATCATGTTAAAAAATTATTATTATTTTATGGTGCACTAGAGGAGAGAGTCTTCTTCAAGAATATGTAATTTTTTAAAAAAAAATGTAGATTTGATGGAGAAATTTTGACGGAAGAAAAAAATTGTCTATTTCTGATAACTTTGACTTTGACCAGTTATAACTTCAAAAATATTAACCGAATTTCAATTTTTCTTTTTCGGTGCACCAGGTATACATGTTAACTCTAACATATTCCAAAATCAAACCAAAATATGAACATTTGCATATATTTTTTTGACGGGAAAAAAACTCTATATTTTTAGTATTTTTAAAAAATTAAAAAATACACTTTAAAAATTCAAAAATAAATAAAATTTTCACTCAATTTTTAAAAAAAAAATTATAGACATAAACTTCATCCAATTTTACAAATTTCATTAGTTTACATCATCTTCAAATTCTAAGCACAAATGCCACTTTTATTTCGTTAAAGTTGAAGACTTTAAATTCTGATATCACTTCTCCTTTATAAAAGGTGACACAGGGTTGTGCTTTTACCCTTCTATAATGTCAATTTGTATTGAATTTAACTCTAATCATAACCCTTAATATCATCTTAACCTAAGTAATCTTAATTTGCTAAAACCTACACCAGGCAATATATAAATAATTAAATAACTTGCCTATCTTACCTTGAGTACTAATTTTATAAATGTCAAACCCTAAGATTGAAAGGTAACCCTGGCCCTTAACTAGTTAATATTATACTTATAAACCAAATTGAATTAAACCATGATCATAAACCTAATTATATATCCCAATTTAATAGTAGAAACCTTGAATTTAACCTTAAAAATCCTTTCCCCAACCATTAACCAAATTGAACCATTACCAGGCTAGAAGATTGAACCAAGTTAAACATTGACCTTAAGACTAAACGAAATCACCCTAAACTAGAACTCAATAATATATTGAACACTTTAAAAAAAAATTCAAACCTAACTTTTTTGAATTAATGTTGGTTTTTAATCTAAAAGCTCTAACTATAATTCTATATCTAAAACTAAATTTAGCACTTTAAAACTTAATTCAATTTATTAACTCTTGTCCTAATTGAAACCTAAGCATGTAAACCTAATCAAATAGTACAAACAAAATTGAACCCTAATCCTAAAACTAATTAAACATTGATATCAAGGCCTCAAAATGATACATCATAAAAAAATTAGAAGAGACTTGAACAAATTAGGCATCTAATTAAGTAACCCTCCCTGACCATCAAGAGGTGGAGGTGTCCACATTAGTGCGAGTACCAGCCTAGACTAGACCCTTAGATGGGTAGCCTAAATGTTTATTACCTTTGCAGAATGGAAGGCCACATAACAAAATATTGCCTTATTCTATAAAAAGAAATACCCACCCCCTAGTGATATATATAGTAAGATCTTTCTCCTAATTTTACTATCAATTTTTTTGGTTAGAAGATGATGATAGTTCAAAATGATTTAGAAGATAGGGATACAATGAGAACCATCATTCCTAGAATGAAGATGCATTATTCCAAGTGATCAACAGAGGGCTCATAAAATTGATCAAGTGATCAACAGAGGGCTCATAAAATCCCTAGGTCAAGTAATCAATTGATCCCCAAGGGGAGATAAGAATGTCATTAAAAATTAGAGACATTAAAAATTAGAGACAGGACACTCCTAAATGCGTATCATACAAAATAATTATTGCCAAGGTCTTAGCCTCTAGACTAGAAGATATCCTACCCAAGATCATTAACACTACACAAAAGTGTTTTGTTAAGGATATTTATGCATATTGGAGAACTTGATAACCTATTGGAAGACTTTGGATTGAGAAACATTTCTAGGATAGAGTGTAAGCATGCTCAAGTAATTGATTATGAAAATGTCTACAAAAAGGTGGAATGGGGTTTCACTATGATGATGTTGCAAGCCTTCCATCCAATATTAAATGTCAAATGGTGTTCTCTCTTATGATTGGTGTCAAGGTTTTAGTAAATAAATTAATGGGGTTAGATCATAATTTTTAGGACTCTCTAGATCAATTATGAAAGGGTGTCCTCTTGCATCCTCTTTATTTTTTATTGTTGAACATTGACTCATTACATTATCTCCTTAGAGATAACCAATTGTCTCTAAAAGTTAGAGGATCTACTCTCCAAATAATAAATAAGTATATAATGTACATAGTATTGGATGGAGATTTCATAATTAAGTGGTTAGGTACCATCTATAGTAAACCCTAACATATAAATGAAATGTGTCTTTATATCAACAAGAAAATCTTTGGAAAACTCAACAACTAGAACTCTAATTATCTCACTTTGGTTGGTAGAATTCAAGTATGTTAAAAGATTCTCTCCTTCAATATTGGGTGTAAGTTTGTCTTCTTCCTGCTCATTTTATTTAAATCAATTTGGTCTTCCATATAAATCTATTAGCACCATTTTGTGGATAGCCAAGGGATTACTTTGGCAATAAAATGCATAGCCAAAGCTTCATAAGGTAATGAATTATGGATTATGATTAGAATCAGGATTATTATACATGGTTTAGGATAGGGTTCACATTTAAATTAGTTCATTACCTGACATGATCTACACTTATAGTTTGCAAGAAGGTTTTCAACTTGGTGCCATACTCTATTTTTGAGATCTTCTGAAATTGCTTTTGTAAGAGATGTTTATCTCAATACCTGTATATGTAAATAATATGATGGTGCTTCCCCATACATATATACTCAATATAATTTACACATTATATGCAACTTCTTATATTTTCACCTTTACATCTTTTCCCCCTTTCTAATGTAAATGCCAAAGGTGAATTTTACATGGTTATTCCAAAATGTGACAAGAAGTCAGAACATACCTTTAGAATTAGTGCCATTGTCTTGTCCCAGTTTTCTTGTAACATCTTGTTTGTGTGCAATGTAATCTAAACTTCTGCTGATAATTCTATCATCTGATCAACAATGGAGAAATTGTTAGCATGTGCTCTATGACATGGGTGTTTTCGACAACTTTCTAGAGAATACTTTTTATTAGCCAACTACTTTTTGTAGAACTAAGTGGATAATAGTTAGGATTCAAACTACAATCATAAATATTTTTTAATCAATTCATAATTCTATCTCTAAGATTTCATTAGATAATTGTAACCTTAACTCTCATCTTAGGACCATAATAAATATCCAATATAGGTAAATATAATTGTAACTAAAACCATAATCCTAGGTAAGTTCCCTAACATTAAAGGATCGCAATCATTATAATAATCTTAAGCTTAGCCATCATGAAAACTATTAACATAACAAAATTCCATAACCTTGTCATAATCTTAACTTTGTTTCATCCTGAGACATGAACATGTATAATCCATAATGAGTTCATACTTAAAAATTTAGTATTTAATGTTTAATTTGACTTAAGTGTTTAACTTTATTTATAATTTAATCGATATAATTTTAATAAAGATATGCACATTTATATAGATCTAGTTGATAAATTTTAGATTTAAATTTTATTAAATAGTAATTTTTTCATACATGTATTATGTTGTGATGTATTTTTGATGTGTTTTATGTTTTATGTTGTTTAAATATATATGCAGATTATATTTGATGGACCCAACGCCACCCCCTCCCCCTCCCATACCCCCACCTCCACCACCTCCATCTCCACCTCCACCTCCGCCTCCACCTCCACCCCCACTCACACCTCCACCACCCATCACAGATGAGCTCTGTAAAACCATGAGGCGTAGCCTCAACGACCTCATGAGTGATATAGAGGCTATCCGACGTGAGAGGCACCCCCCCCCTCACCTACTATGTCTTGCAGATAGCATGCAAGGCGTGGTTGAATCCATTCATCATTTTGATGTAGACATCAATTCATTTAGATCATGGAGGGAAAGCATGCGTGCCTTCTACTCTGATGGCTTATCATATAGAGAGGTTTATAACCTACATATAGGTAAAGGAAATTTTCAACATTATTTTGTAAACCCTAAGACGGGTGAACCAATTAGTGAGAAGAAGCCTCTCATTTCCATTAGGTGGTGTACACATCCACATATAGCAGCACATTTTTGGGAGTGGTGGTGGTATTTGACCATCCACCACACACTAATCATGAGGTTCGCATGTACTTCCTTAGGAATTTATGGGCTAAGTTTGAGTTGGGATTGAAACCCAACTATTTTGATATGAAAGGATTTCAGGGGGTTGGTAGAGGGATGCCTCAGGATAGGCCTGGGGCAAAGCTGAGTGACAGAACGAGAAATTGTAGGTGAGCTGAGCCCCTTGTACCTATTCCTACGCCTATTGTGCCTGCTCCTCACCATCATCATGCAATTTCATCTACTTTTACCCATTTGAGTGCCCTTTCAGGAAATTTAGTATAGCAGTGGACGCAGGTGGTACATGCTCCTCCACTTGGACATGTTTGTACTAGCTGTGGAGGCATATGCACAGGCCCCCAGAGTGATCTTGGTGCAGCACACAATGGCCATTATGCTAAGGGTGCAAATTTTGATGATGATGTATACGCTGCCCATGGTGATGGTAGTGACGAGATAGACGTGTCATCATTTGTTGACCTCATGCAGCAGGGAGAGCTTGGAGAGAGTCAAGAGTAGTAGGTAAAATTTTAATTTCAATATAAATATAAAGTGCACATAATTATTTACTTTCTACATATATGTGTAATTGTATTAACTATATTAATTTGTACTTTTCAAATAATAGAGGATGGATGACACTGTTCCTCCTAGGAGGCAGTATAGTCTTTTTCTGAGACCTACAAATGTTGGCATCCCTTATACGGTATGCACTTTGAATTACACTATAACAATGTACATTCAAATTCAAATTTAATAACATGTGCTCATATGTTCTTTTTATTTGATTGTGTAGGGATTGTCTGCATCTACACATACTAATGTTAGTACAAGTCCTACTCCAGTTACGACTGAGGCACAACCTCAAATACATGCGGTATGAACTTTTGATTGAAGACAAATAATTTGTATTATTTTTATGTATGTACATTATTATTAACGTATAATCTAAACAATTTTGACTCACATGTATATATATTTTGTGTGTTTTGATTTTACGAACAAGAGCATGGATATCATACTCATCCATACAGGCCTCGGTATAGTTTATTTTCGACTCCATCTTATGATTATCATGCTAGCATACATGTAGACACATCTATGACATTGGCTACCACTCAGGTATGATATATACATTATATATACATGTTCAATTTATAGTCTATAAAAAATGTAGTGTACAAATTATGTACTTTGTAATTATATTCATGTATATTTAATTTTGACTAAATGTTTATGTATCCATAATTTTAGGAGTATGTCACCACGAGTGTTGCTGAGAGCACAGGACTTAGCTAGATGGAGGTACCTACATCATCATTTGAGGTCAGTATTGTGATTTATGTACATAATGTATAGTTCATTATGCTCTAAAATCAAATTAAAAAAATGTATGTATTGTAAATTACAGGACCTCACCACTGCTGCATTTGGTAATTTTGACAGTGCGCCTCCTCCCATTATTGAGGGACACCCATCTCATGTGGTATAATTTATTTTATTATGTAGTGAATATTTAATTTATTTGCAAGCTAGATTTTGAGACCCATTTCAATTAAGCAAGTACATGATGAGACGTGCCTCCTGTTACACAATGTGATACATCTACCTCACAGGGTGTCCGACATGACGAGATGACTCATATTACACATGATGATCCATCTGAGTCCTCTTCGTGTGGAGCAAAGAGGAAATTTGATCAGATAGATTAGGTCTTGTTGGCACCTATAGATTGTGTTTTTATGATGTATATATATATATATATATATTATTTATGATGTATGTACACTTTGTGTTAGGATAGTTAAAACTGTATGTTAGACCATGTACTATTTTTTTATGATTTCTTATCATGCTTGTGTATGTTGTACATATATTACTATGTTTCACCATGTTTTAAATATATTCAAACCATTTTCTTTATTCTAACATATTTTATTCATGAACATATGACACATTTTGTAAGTATATATGCAAGATGAACAATAATTTTAACTATATATAGAGCATTATTGGATAAATATCACATCAAATTTATGCATTGAGATAATTCATACAAATAAAATTGACCTACTCGATTAAAAAATTTATTGATAACGTACCTAACAATGTATCATAAGTGATCTTAATGTGTTGTTTGGTAATGTAAGACTCATTATCACCTAATAAGACCTATTATGTGGTAGTAAACATATGAATACCTATCATAACGTATAATAGACATAATGACTTATTAGGACTCCCATGTCCCCTTAAGACACACATGTATGGATAACGTACCTAACAATGTACATCATGTAAGTGATCTTAGTGTGTTGTTTGGTAACGAAAGATATAATCAATAGAATGAATACAATGAGTAATGATCTTTAAATTATCATGTGCAAGTCACTTGTTTTTAATATTACAATCAATAGTAATTTGAAACTTCAAACAAACATTAATTTAAACATGCTTGAATGTAAAAGTAATAGAACAAAATAGGAGGTCATTACTTAAATTGACAATTAATTTATAATAATTTATCAAGTGCACATACCTTTAACTTTCAAATAGAAGTAAACTCTCATTTTACAATTAGTTTGTACAACATATTTCACAATATATGTAAGACAATGTCAATGATATATTTATAGTTCACTGAACTCATTTGAAACATAAAATTGGTTGAACGCATCTCTTCAAATGAGGTCCTATAAAATAAAAATGTAAAACAAAAACACACATGTTAATAAACACATAAATTAATATTCAAGGTATCTAAACTATGTAAATATATGTGTAATTTGTATGTACTTACTATGTGAAATTACACAAGATGTTGATGTTCGATCCACTTTAACACTTAAATTTGCATAAATTGTAATTGAGACCTGAATAAGACATATATAAGTTCTCTAAATTGGTATTGACAACACAAACATACATGTAATTAAATTATATAAGTACACACACACACACACACACACACACACACACACACACACACACACACACACACACACACACACACACACACACACACACATATATATAATACAATAATGAAAAAACTTACATGTGTTTTATTTAAATGTAGTCATCCCACTGTACCATCTGCATCCTCTCTCTTTTGCAATGCATCTATGATTATCTCATGCTCGTCCATTGAAATTGTCCATAATACCTTATTGGCGGGTCTCCCTTTGTACCTTTCTAATTTGATATTTGTTGCCACAACCAAATGAGAATAGTGTAAAATCTTCTTTTTGGTTTGGTAGTCTTCAAATGTTGGCAAACCATCTCTTCTTGTTAGGTATCTACGTAGCCAGGTGCCAGCTACAACAACAGACCCGACTGGATACTCAAAACCATCATCATCCACTTGATGACATGTCATTTTTTTCTTAGGTTCCACACATCTAGCTAGCCAATACTCAGTCTGTTCATCATTATCACTAGGTTGAATAACAGCATAAACATGTCCTACAAGATAAGATAAAGTATAGAAACACTTTAATCACTCGTGTACATATGCAAATTATATAAATTGAAGCATGAGATCGCAAAAAAAATGAGACCGCAAAAAAATCTAATTAAATTGTGCATACCAGGTTCTATGAAGTCTGAAATACGAATCATAGTCTTCTGATGCAAAAGTAACATTATGGCCTTCATTTACTATATCATCTTCAAAATGCGTGTCAGTAGGTGCTAATGATCTTTGTTGCCAATCTTCAACCCATTCTATATTCTCACATTCTTCCCATTCACCTGCAAGACAAAATTGACAAAAATAAGCAAGCTCCTTAATCCATATAGTCCAAGTGTTAGAATCTGAACTCCTAAATGAATGCCATTTAGCTGAACCACTAATTGTATCACAATCATATCTTGAAGGGATATTATTTTTTTCAACTAGGTAGAATAAATGTTTGATTGTAGAGTTTTGACTTGATCCCGTGTATAAATATTTGTTACACCATTCGACAATCTCATGTGCATTTTTGAATTTAGCTCTTTCCTCAAATTTTAATTGCTCTTTACTAAGGGCTCTCTTCACACATGCACCAGCACCATCATATTCTCCTTTACCATGTCCATCCTCAAAAAAATCCACACATGTTGGATGCTAGTTTTCTTATGTGTCCTACTCAACCAATAGAACATTCTAGCATTCTTGAATTGTCTTGTACAATTATCTGACCATATCCAATGTTGTGTCATTTGAATTTGTCTCTCTTTTAAATTATCGTAAAAGACCTTGAAACAATATTGGACAAACTCAGATGAATGGAGTTTATTATCACTTAAATAAAAATGGTACTCTCTCAATATTTTTTGATCCTCCTCTGTACTATCAGGTGCATGCCTATAAACTATATGAACATAAATTGTTACTTGCACTAAATTGTAATATTGTGGTTGTACCTCTTCTTACGGTGCAAGCGTGTAGTTCTCTGCAAAGTCAACAACTGAAAGTATAGTACCAATTGGAAATGTATTCTTACATATGCAAAATTTTCCATCAAGCCATCTAGATTATTGAGAGTGTTTAACATATTTTGGTATGATCACACTCTTAAACTCATCCATAAATGCATGAAAACTAACTTTATCTGTAACTAGATCACACCTTCTTCCAAACTTCCCATCCTTCAATGGATATTCAATAGTTTTGAATCCTTTTACCTCAACTAATTTTTGTCCAAAAGTAGTCAAAGCATTTTCATGCAAACATTCATCTAACAAAGAAAGATTGCCGCACATATCACATGTACTAGAAAGAAATGCATTGAAAAGAAAGTATTGATCATTAGGTGGCTTGCAAAACAAACCTGATATGAAATCTTTTATAGTTTGAGGTGGTATTTTTATACCACATTCTTGCAACATTTATTTACTATGCATGGTACCACGTATAAATTGAAATGCATCATAATGGTAATGAAATTGAATATGTTTTTTACAACAACATGTGATTCTTTCCTTGTTAATCCTTACATACCATGGTTTACACTTTTCAAAAGATCTTTGACTAATGGTAATATTTAATACCTTACCATCTACAATTTTTTTAAACAATTCAGTTTGAGTCATGTCCAAAAGGTGTTTAGGATGTGGATCACGTATTTTTGACCCAATTCTCAATTTAAGAACATATCTTGAATTAGGTGATACTCTTGTATTATCATGCCAAAAATTTTCAATCAAACTTTTGATTTCACTAGTAAGTTTCATATCACATCTCAGGAGTCTACCACTAGAAGTCCATAAAATATTTGTTGGATCACATTCAAAGTTAACCCTTCTCTTTACAGCTCTTTCTAAAGTCTTACGATTCACATTAAGATATCCACTTATGTTGGTAATCAATCTTTTGTCAGATGTTGATTTGTTAACTAAAGCTGTTGCTATTGCTCATTGTGCTGCATTCTTATCTTTAGACCAACTTCTCTTTCGGATAACATCAAAGGCACTAGCACCAGTGGATACAACTTGTTTTAAAGACTCATTTTTATTCTTTGGTTTTGCATACATTCCCAACCTTCTCATTACTTTTCACATTTTAGACATTTTAATTAGTTGCAACATTAGCTGACATTGAAACCCAAATTTCTTATTATAAAAAAAATGCCTCTACAATCTATTAGCATGTGTCCTAATTTTTCTCCATGAAACCAATCCCTCAAGATTATCTAACACATCATTAGGAATATGAAAATTATGTTCAGACACTTTACTATCATCTTGACATGTTTGTTCAGTAGTTCGTGTTTCTATGTCTACATTCATGCAATTTTTATTTTTAGACACTTTACTATTTTCACTGTTATTTGGGATTTGAATATCATTTTCAAATTTTCTTGGCATTTCTTTTGGGGTAGTCATTTCAATTGGAGTGTTTTGTGCATGATCGTTCGACAATAGCTTCTCATGAAGAAAATCTAAATCGTTTAAATCGTAACCCACTTCTAAAAAAATACCAATTTCATCACAAGAGAAAATTCGAGGGTTTGGAGACAGACCTGTATTGAATGCATAATTAGAATGTGCACTTGAATTTTCTTGTATTGGGTTCTCTTCTTTGACTTCTTCATCCATTGTGGTATCTTCAATGTCTTTCTCCTTTGAAACATTGTTCAAGTCTTTAATTCTCTATCTTCTCTCTCGTTGATGTTGTGCTTCATTCTCTTTATTTGCTGCAATCTCCTCATCTGTCAGAACTCTTGCTTTCTTCTTTCTTCGTTGTTTTGATCCCATGTTTGCACCAGTTTTGGATTTGAATCAGTAGCCTGCAACTTGTATAAGAGGACAAGAAAATAGAATAAGTGTAATGAAATTCGGTGTTGCAGGTTGAAACTGTTGTTCAATCATTTCAATCATTGAAATTGGGTCGGTGAGGCAGCTTTTGGGACCCAACGGGTACATCAAAAATGGGTACTCAATTTCTTAAAAATTAGGCACCTGATTTTTTAAAAATCGGGTACCCAATTTTTAAAAAATTGGGTGCCCGATTTTAAAAAAGTCGGTATAACGGTTTAAAGAAATCGGGCACCTGATTTTTGAATTACAAATTGGGTGCCTGATTCGTGAGACATGAGCGGAAATTTGGCATGGCTCTTGAATTTTGCATGGGGTTTTGCCTTGGGGAAAGGCATGGCATAGGGTTGGTCCCACCAAGCTATGCCTTTGTACTCCTTTTTTTTTCTAAGGCATTTAATCGACAATTTCTTATATTGTCATAATTTTTTTATAGTCATTCCTATTGAATTTTTTAACGAGACAAAAACCCATTATAGGTCTTTCTGTTCTAATTCCAAAAATGTAAATTTTATAATGTTATTAGTTTATTTTCTATTTTTCCATTATTTATTAATCAAAACTATCTCTTAAACGTTAAAAAGTGACATTCAGTAAAACTTTAATAACTTTTTTATTTTATAATTTTTCTTAAATTAATTTATATGCCATAAATCTACATACAATTCTTTTGATGTTAAAAAAAATAATTTGAAAAAAGTGAGATTTTGATCAAATTATGTGGTCCGTACACGAGAGGTTTTAAAATTTACCTTTATAGCCAATTAATAATTAATAATAAAAAAATTATTCAATAAAAAATTAAGAAAAAATATTGTCATCAATCTTAGGTGTATTAGGTAACTCCTTTTAAAAGGATTTTCAAAAATTCATTTATTTGTGTCAAATTATGGTGTCCATGCACGAGCATGGTATGGTCCTAAAACAGGCATTTTGAAAAAGTGGTTTTTAAATATCCATACCAAAAAAAAAATCTATCATATGGGTGCACAAATAAATTACATATTCAAAAACTAGATTCCGAACACTAAAAATTTTTTTTTTGGAGTTTTTAAATATTCAATCTCTAAATACCTCAAATTTTGACATCAATTGACAAAAAATTTCAAAAACAGGAAAAACACTTCCACTTTTTGGCCAAAAGTGAGACCCAACTTCTTGCACTGACCCCCAGATTTCTTACCTTTTCCCTTTTGGTTGTTGTAGTTATTGAAATCCTTCTTGCCTTTGTACTTATTACTTTTCTTTTCATCTTTGTTTTCTCTGTTTGGACACCTTACAACAATGTGACCTACTTCTTCACAAGAAAAGTAGATCAGAGGAACTTTACCTTTGTACTTTCCTTTGCCTTTGGAATACTTCCTTGCAAGTAGGGCTTCAACAACTTCAAGATCATTGTTTGAACTTTCTTTTGATTCTTCTTCTTCACTTCTTGATTGAATGAACTTTGATTTCTTATCATTTTTCTTGAGTGAGAGTTTAGCTTCAAATGTAGACTCAATCACTTTTGAACTAGGAACATAGTTATCAAAGTTATCTAACTCAAAAGTAGTCAATCTTCCAACTAGAGCATCCAAAGACATTTTACAATTTGGATCACATCTCATTTCTTGAATAGTAGACACTCTAATTGCATAAATAAGAAGAAGAGTTCTAAGTACCTTGCTTGCAACTATTTTCTCTTCAATGTCTCCTCTAGATACCTTGATTGCACTTATACTTGGTTTGATTCTTTCCACATATTTTGTAATGTTCTCACCTTCTCTCATTTTCATCTGATCAAAATGACCTCTAAGACTTTCAGCCTTAGCTCTTCTTTCATTGTCATCTCCTTCATAGATATCTTTCAGTTTTGTCCACATTTCATGAGCTATTTTGTAATGTTTTACTTCATTAAATTCAACATAATTGAGAGCAGAAGCAATATCAATCATCATGATGTTATGGTTCTTCTTCTCAATAATATCTTCAACTAATAATGTTCCAGTGGGAGTCTTGTATTTTAGCATCAAGATATTTGCAACCTGAATCATTGATAGTAGCCAAATGTAATCTCATTAGTCCTTGCCATGCTGCAAAATTGTCTCTTTTTAGCTTGGTAATCTCTCTTCTATAAGACATAATGATCTTTAGCTTAGGTCCTTGAAACCTTCTCTACAAGAACCAAAAGTTCTGATACCAATTGTTGGAAATATCAGAAGAGTAACTAAGAGAGGAGGGGTGAATCAGTTATCACTAAAATAAATCCTAGATCCCTTAGATGTCAGTACAAAAATAAACTCTGAAAACTGAATACTACTGATGCTTGACAAACAAAGAAATGTTGTAACTCGGTAAACACTATGATTGCTCGATAAAAATTAACATGCAAATCTTTAGATATTATCTATGATTACCATTACTTTAACTTAGTTGTAGAACACATAAAGAAAATAGCATGAACACATTTGACACCAAGATTTAACATGAAAACCCGATTTGGAAAAATAACCAATTGCAACTAGGTATTGTTTTCACTGAAGTGAGCCCTGTTAGGAGCCAACCCTATTAAAGGTTACAAAATACACTATTAGGTGTGACCCTATTAGAGGATTTAATCACACTATTAGGAGTGTCCTTGTCAAAGGTCTTAAGACAATTCAATAGAAGTGTGACCTTGCTCTGTTAAGAGATTTTAGATCACTGCTACAATGGTTAGAGAGTAACAATGAAATGACTTGATTTGAATGCAACTAAATTTATGATTATAGATCTCGATTCTGGCTTGTACTTGATCCTTCTTGATCAAATATATCTTTTCTATTCTATAAGGATATTCTGCTTATCCTTCACTTCCTCTACTCATTATAAAATCTTCAATTCATTCACACACTCATATTTTACATCCTCAACTTGACCTAATACTTATATCATTCATATTGTCAAGTCAACTAAAATACAACTTAGAATAATTAATATTCATCATCTCAGTTAACTAGAACCAATAGATAAACCAATTAAACTTAATATGCCAAAACAAGAAAATCCTTCGTTAGCCGACCCTGCTCGGTAGACACTAACTCAGAAGTGATTTTTTGTGTTAACCAACATAAGCTCAATTAACACTGCATATTCACACAAATCCTTTGGTAATTGAGTGAGCTTGGTTAACACTAGTTCCATCCAACTTGTCCTTCATTAACTGAGTGAGCTCGATTAACACTCATCTTCAGCAAACTTTCCTTTGACACCTGAGTGAACTCGGTAGATACTGCCTTCTGAACTAGGCAAACATAGGAATGCTTGGTAGACATAGAAAATTGTCTTCACTACCCAAGTGAGCTTGGCATACACTGACTAAAACTAATATGACATTTGTGTAACATCAAAAACAATACACAATTAATCAATTGTATCCAACAATGATAAGTATAGATTTTGGAGGTCAACAATTGATCCATTTAATTGCAATTCAATTAAATAGATCTATAATTATTAACTGATATGACTCTAATTTTGCAATGGATTGATCCATTGATCTTTTAGTTGAAGAACTAAGAAAATCATCCTTAGCATAAACTAAACTTTTTAAATAAAATATTATTAAAATTTTCTTTTAGAATGGAATATAATGTTGTTCACCAGTTTTTGCAATAATTTGTCATGTTCATTATTGGCTATTAGTGACTTGTCATTTGTTTTGCAATTTCAAGAAGTTTCAAGGCCAAATCTGCTGTAAAGGTTTTGTAATGTAGAATATAGTGCATGAATCGTCAAAATCTTTAGGTTGACCCACCTCGGTTTAGCAGAGCCTAAAGTGTAGAAAGCATAAGTTCTTTGTTTATTTGGTCTAGGCCCAAATAGGATATATCAAATATGGGAAGTAGCTAAACCCTAGGTATTATGTTATTTGTTGTCTCGTTGGTATTAATTCTAAATTTGTTAAATTAGAAACCAATAGAGTGCATTCTTACTTGATTTTGAGCACAAAAAATAACAAAAGAAACTGAACTCTGAACCATCTGAGTTTGCTGAACAATTATTTATCATCTTAAGGTAATGATTTCTTTTTATCATGTACATATGATGATTTTTTTATCTAGGTTTATTTCTACTATGGAATTTAAAGAAATAAAACTTTGAAATCATTCTTATAGCCTTGATAGCCTGAACATTCATTTTTTTTCTTGGATTACCAAACTATTCATTGATCTTGTATACACGCTTTGCAAGTATTTGTCACAAATGCTCTATGCCAATCTCATTATTTATAATCAAAATGACCACTAATTATAATAAATATTTTTGTCTTCTAATTTTTTCACTGGGGTTAGGCTACAAATTTTGAGTTCAAAATACTAAGGAATCTTACCTTGAACATATAGTCATCTACATTATATTGAACTAGGGTGAATGCTTAATGAACTCATTTCCTTGCTAGAGTATAATTGATTTTCTCTTGAGAAAGTTTTTTTTCTCCTCATATACACCTTCTATGAGATTAGACCCATGGATCTTGTGTACATCTCTCTTCTCACTTCTTTCTTAAGTGTGTATTATTTAATGCTCCATCCTAAGTTGTCACTTGTGATACCCACACCAACTAGAGACCCATGTTAGATAATCCTAGATGAGAGTAATGCATCCATTTAGACTCTTTGGACTTGTGATCCTCTATTGTCTTATGTAGTTCAAATGCCCAACAAAGTATCTTGTAGACTAGAGCTCATCAAAAGAACAATGGACCGACCAATGCATTACAAACCTAACATCCCCAAGTTCACATTGAACATAGATTTAAAAATGAAAATTTTAAATACAGGGAATCTCCTCCAAAAAAATCATTAACATGTAAAATATGTAACTCTCCAACATATTCAATTAAAGGTAAGAACAAAATAAGACTCCAATATACACTTTCCTTTTCCATTAATTGTATATGGATGAACTGAAGTTTGACATTGTTGATGGGTGAAAAGGCCACTGGATCATTGACATGACAACCTTCATTCTGATCTTTTCCTTTCTTCTCCATATTGGATTTCAAATATGGAATTCATGCCTAGGAAAGAACTCTGGCTCTCTAATTGGAAAAGCATGTCATTAAACACCCTGTAGAAGAGTTCAACACAAACATAAATGTTGGATCAATGTATAAGGACAAGGATTATGACATAGTATGTGTACCACTTGAAACAACAAAAATTCTATACACAAACGACAACAATTATGCCCTAAGAACATTGTAACCCTTTCAGCATCACAATTTGTGGCACCAATCTTTTAGGATGACTTCCTGCTAGCACTAAGGCCCATTTATACTACACACCCATTCTGTGACATTGATATATTCATTTAGTATGCACCTCATGCTTAAATCCACCTAGTCTTTGGAAATAACATTCTTGAACCAATTTCCTAAATTAAACTTATGCTCTTCATATGCTCCCCCACTTAGATATGGTTATCATTTTGCAAAATTTACATGGGGAAGTTAAATTGCAAAGGATGAGGATTATATATTGACTGATGACTCTTTAATTATTTTTAAATGACCTTGTCATTGATATTGCTATCAATTTGGATAAGAGGTGAGTATGGAAATGCATTCTGGTTTTCATTTATGACAACATAACATATGTATTAAGTCATCATATTATGGAGACACAATTTTGGTATGAAGATTTAGAGAATTGTCTAAGTGTTGCAAAGTAGAATTGTCAATAGAGATACCTTTTTTATTGTCATGCTTCATAGCCAGAGTTTTGGCAAGTGTGCAGTTGCCTGGAGGAAGTATAAAGTATCAAGATTTTGTACCTATGTGCGCAAGTCATGATGAGTCGTATAGACAAAGATATTAAAGGTTTAGTAGTCAGAAGTTTAGAGAGGTAGAAAATGACAGATCTAAGAAAATGATCCATTGTGTTAAGGAATTATTTTGGTTGACCAAAATAATTACTTAACTTATTAGGGATGACATCCTAGATGTTAATCCTAATAGGGAAAAGTCTAATTTTTTGTTTTGGGATTCATGTGAAGACATGAAGGCTGACATAACATAATTACTTGGTATAAAGGAAAGACTTGTATATGCAAAGTTGTTTGATGTCCTAGACATTGGAATTCTATTATATTATGATGCAAAATTTATGCTAGAAAAGAGTGAAGGAAGAGTATGTGAAGTTGTGAACAAAGAGGTAAAAAGGAGAGATCATATATTGTAAATATTAGCATTGTCAAAAGGTTTTTGTATTTATACCTTTTGTGTACATAATTTCATTATATATTGCATGTTTGGGTAGTGGGCTCATATTGCATAGATTTTTGTAATTCTAATACCAACTCCTAATAAGGTTGAGGCTTCTAAAAAGGCCCAGTCCTCTAAAAAGGGTAAATATACTATATGGATGTAATAGACTCCTAATAGGGTCAATATCTTTGACAAGATACTTTTGATTAGTGGAATTTTTTTTGGGTACCATCCCCACAATGGATTTCCCTTGGCTAGGGTTCCCCTAGTTAACAAATAATGGTGTTATGAGTTGCATTGTGTTATTGCTATGTTTAATTTTCAGTTTAATGACATGTGCATGTTTTAAGGTTGTAAAATATATCCATAGTTGGGAAAATTTTTGTGAAATAGTTATTCACCCCACCCCACCCCCCACTCTTAGTATTTCCTATTTCTAACAATTGGTATTAGAGCGTAGTTACTCAGAGGAGATGTAAAAACTTGAGTAAGATCTCTATGGATATGGCTCAATTACTGAAGAATCTAGAAGAAGCCCTTGAGGAAGTTGATGTAATCATAGACGAAAGTGATAGTCTAAAGAATAAATACAATGAGGGAATAGCCTACATTCAGAAGTTAAAAGAGGAGATTAAATCTACTAATTCTAAGAAGAATGAGTCAAATGATCAAATCAAGGACGATGATACAATTTTCAAGCTTAAAAAAAGAAAATGAGATCCTAAAAAATGAACTTGAAATTATCAATCTCAAGATGAGTTTGATAGAAGATGAGAAGAAAAATAAATCAGATCTAAGATTTGAGAATGACGATATAAAATCCAAACTTACCAAGCTGACATGTGAACTAGAGACTTCAAGGTTGTAATAAAAAATAAATTGAGAAGTACAATACTACTGTGAAAGAAGAGCTTACACAAACAAAGAAACATCTTGAGAAGTTGTATTTAAACATTGAGAAACTTGATGAAAAGGTCATGATACAAAGACTTAATTATGATAAGATTGGTATTGGTTACTATGAAGGAGAATCATTTAAGAAGACTAAAAAACTAGATCTTGTGATCCAACAACCTGAACAACCACAAGAAGATCTAAAAAAAGTTGAATATAAAGATGTACCTAAACAATTTGAACCATCTAAAGAAGTGAGAAGGCAATTTACTAGAAGATGCTTTGCATGCTATGAAATTGGTCACATGAAGAAAGAATGTACAAGTAAGTATGCTAACCCTATTTTTGGTTATTGTTATAATTGTTATTGTTGTGGTCATAAAGATGTTGAATGTAGGAAACATGGATATAATAATTATGATAATAGGATATATAGAGGTACTAACCCTGTAGCTAGTAGACGAATTGTAGGAACTAATTGCATAAGAGATGGAGTATTGTGTTATAAGTGCAACAAATTTGGACATATTGCTAGAGATTGCAGATTACAAACCATTCAGTTAGGACCTATATATGGAAATAATGTGAAAGCATGCCAGATTTGTAACAACATTGGGGAAGTATATTGCTGAATCCGAGGACACCTAATTTTAGAAGAAATATAAGCAATGCCAAAATAAATGAAAATAGCAATGAAAGATATAAGGACAATGTGAAAGAGCATGTATAAAATTTTAATGAAACATTTGTTAAAGCCAAGTTACCAGCAACAAAAAAAAATTGGATAGAGAAGAAGACAATTGATACATCTAAAAAAAGTTGAAGTCAATGATGGATTCTAACAAACCCCTAGCAATTTAATCAATTTATTTCATAAAAGATAATGGGGAATTTAATTAGAAAAATATTTAACCCTTGTATAATCGAGTTAAGATTTGTGCAGTTACTAGGAGCTAGATATGGATGTCAGGAAGCTACACCTAAGTGCACATGCAATTCCGAGTTAATACATCAGTACATGAACAAAAATAACTTCTTTGGTTAAGGGAAACAATATTTTGAAGCCTGTGTACTTGTATATTTAATGCATAACCAAATTGAGTTGGATTTAATGGTTGAGATCAATGAGTTGAATACTATTTGATTGGGTGAAGAGTTAAGGAGCACAAAGAAGTGAATTACTAGTAGTTTGGAGAATTTGTCAAAGATTTCCATCATATTTATGAAGAAAGCCCAAAATCATGAATTAAAGGTATTTACATCCATATGCAGTAGATTTTTGAAGTAAGGTTATTTTTTTTAAATTGTTGAAATAGAAGAATCTATGTTGCACAATGTTGAAGGAATCCCAAGACCTAAGTTGAAGTTGAACCCTATTCCACCAATGAGGGATGCCCCCATAACCACATTTTCACAAATTCTCAATGGAGTACTATATTTGGAAAACATTAGGAGTTAAACATGTAAATTTGAGAAAATAGGAGAAAACAACATATTGAGTGAAATCAACAAGGTATACAAGCAAGCCATGTGATTCAAGGATGGATTTGAACAACTAGGTCAAAATGATGTAGTTAAGTATATGTTTTATGATGAGTTTGACAATGAAGACTAAACCTAGATCATTTTGAGTAGAATTCATGATGAAAATTTATTGATAGGAGACAATGTATTTGATATCACAAAAAATGACTCATGATGTAATGAAGGATCAATTCCGCTGAATGAAAAGAATATCAAGAAAAGTGTTATTGAAAATACCAATTCAAC
Organism: Cupressus sempervirens; assembly: GCA_028749045.1. NCBI lineage: Eukaryota > Viridiplantae > Streptophyta > Pinopsida > Cupressales > Cupressaceae > Cupressus > Cupressus sempervirens. The sequence continues at coordinate 222,482,274 of CM053789.1, read as the reverse complement.
CTATAATGATAGTGGAATAATGATTAGTAAGATAAATTATGATGATGTAAGGTTTGTAAGTAAGATTATTGCTACAAAGTTATGTTCTCTTTTGAGAGATGATGAATTAGAAACTGGATTTGTTCATTCAACATATAAGTTACATGTTGAGAAAACTAAAGTGAACTTGTGTGAAATCTTGAGAATCTAGTTGATAGATAACTTGGAGAGGATAGAGAAAACAAGAAATGAATAGTTTAGATTTCCATCATTGATCACATACATGTGTTTCCATCTTTTGAAGAGATCTTCATTTATGCCCTTAGCTGATTGGAATAATGACAAGTGTACAATGGACAAGATCAAAAACTTGTATAGGAGACATCATATTAACAAGATTAAAAGTAGCACAACACTTATTTGGACAAAATTTCTATGAAAAATGAAGTGGATAACAAGGATCACAAAAGCTATGATTGAGAAGTATAAGGATGAAATATATTTTATGGTAGATAATGATTTGAGTTATATGGAGGTAGCCATACCTAGAGTATTATATGTTGACCCACTTGGTTATGAAGTTACCAAAGAGGAAATTGGAGTATATGCTCAAAGAATTATAAATGTAAAATGAGATCCAAAAATCTCAAGACTAAGAACTTGTGACGAAAACATGCAGTTGGTATACCAAGTCAAAATTGAAAAGTCTGTAAGAAAGAAAGTAGACAATGCTCATGGAAGAAGAACAAATGACCCCCCAAGATTTTCTTGATGTAAAGTAGACTATATCTAAAACAAAATAGATTAGTAAAAATACATTCTATTTGTTCCAGTGTTGTTAGTTGAAGGACCTAGCTCTACACCCATACTTGCACCACAATTTGTTTCAACATTGGTAATTGTATGAGATCAACCTTTCAAAGAAGATGTCGGTATAACACACATTTTTTCATATACACCTACCAACTCAAGAATGTCAATAACGTTGGTTGAGGTTAAGCAAGAACTATTAGAAGCCCCCAAGCCTAAAAGAGCCATAGAAATGGCTACTAGACTTAAAAAGAGATAGAAGATTATAGCTACATATAATGGAAGAAAAATGAGAGGAAAAGTTGCTACTCCTAAAGTTCAAACAAATCAGCAAGAGGAAGAAGAAAGCAATAGTAAGAGAAAGATCAATTAGAAACCAAGAATTAAGAACCTAAATGACTCAATCTTGAGGTAAGGAAACCATAAAAAAATACCGCAGTATTATGATACCCTATTTATGAGAAAAGGAGTTTGGATACAATACATGATCAAATTCAAGAAGGCTCTACTCTCTATTCATGGAAAAATCCTAAAAGAAATGTATGACATATTAAATGAGATAAGACTGACAACCAAGGAAGAAGAGGAAGTTTTAAGAAAAGAAGTTATTAACAAATGTTACAATGTGTAGTTGGAAAGGATAATGGACAAACTTAATCCCCTTGTTAAAGATAAGATGACAGTGATAAAAATAATGACAGGATTAAGAGATGGAGTCATAAGGGACATTGAAAATCTTCTAAATTAGATTCTAAGTAAGCATACTAGCAAAGACTACATAGATGATGCTAGAAATGAAGAGGTTATATTTCTACTTGTAGCAAAGTCACCTAGCACATAAGTGATGGACATTCTTATGACTACATAGAAGACTTCAAAAGACAACATACTATTAGATACATTTGAGGATAGTAAAGAGGAAGGAAACATCATGTTAGGGGGAGAAAATCTTAAGACTTCGAAGGAAGCTAAATTCAGTGTAAAAGAAGCTAGTAAAGAAGGAGAAGTAAATACAAAAGAGTCAATCATTGAGAAATCATACATTAGTATTGGTGAGACACTATGAATATTGACAATACTCATATTACTAATGATGAGACTAAGGATCCATTTAAGGATCAAGGAAACATTATTGCCAATTTGGATACGAAGAGCTTATTTAATTTCCCTAGCTATGATGAAGTGGAAGATGTAGGAATGAAAGAAGGAGAAGAAAATAAGGATGAAGAAGAGATAGCCACATCGGTTGAATCTCTTAAGAATATTGATTAAAGGTTACAAACTAATTGTAGAATTATTGTTCAAGAGACATCATCATTTTCCCTAGAACTGAGACACACTAAGATAGAAAAAGAAATCATTGTTAGTCAGTAGATGGATAAGTCAGAACAAAAAAAGGATACTATTGGTGATCAATCCCTACAAAAAACAAAGGATGTCAGCCAGACAATGCAAGATCGGTTGGTAACTCCAACCAAGGATATAAGTAAAGAAGCACCTAGTTTGTCAAAGTTTCCATTAGGATCTTTGATAGCTAGTATGATGAGAAACACTCCACTGACCATAGTAGAAGACCTTGAGATTGAAATTTTTAGTCGACTATTTGCATTTTCCACTAGAAAAATTATAGAGAAGAGTAAGGGAATAAAAAAACTCAGCAGATTCTTGAGAAAATGACAAGAAAAATGAAAAGTTTGATAAATATTTAGATTAGTGAGAGTAATCCACAAGACAATCATAGTATTAGAAGAATTTGATAATCATTTCAAGACTTTGGTAGAAGTTTCTATAGTCAAAGCCCAAGCTAAAAATGATGTAAATAGTTTCAACAAAATATGCAAGAATGTGAAAGATGATTTGCAAAACTTGGACAGAGACATTAAAGAGTTGAGAAGATATGTTCATAAAGGTAAGGAATCATATGAGAAATTTGCTTTGTCACATAATTGCATTCAGACCTTCACCAAAAATATTAAAGAAAACTAAGATGAATTGAAGAATGCGATAAGTAAAATAGGGAATGCAGATGCTCAAATTATTGACTTGGAGTAGAGAATTGGTAAGGGTTTTGATAAGCGTAGATTTTTGGAGGAAAATAGGGAGAAGATGTTGAAGAGATTCTCTTTATTAAGAGAACATTTATCCTTGAAGATAAATCTAGTACAAAAGAAACTTGATGATTTCTTGAAGACAAAGACATCTTATGAGAACTTTTTGACACAAGCGAGGGGGGACGAATAACTAGGACCAAAGGCTCACTTAGCTATCCAAACCATCCTGCAAGAGTTAACACAACGGAAGCAAACACAAGTGGATAGGAACTAAAGGAGGAGAAGAAAGAAATACTTTATTGATTCATCAAATAATCAGCATACATGCCTAGCTGTATGGCCTTCTAGGTTACGACCTGATACAAAATACAACTCCCAGATCCACGATCTAGCTTTAAATTCGCATTTGCAACCAACTATGCATTCCCTTTTTTCTTTAACTCTCTCTAAGTTCTACCTTAATCTAAGCCTAAGAACTCTATTTATACTTGCCAAAATGACTTACAAAAGATCAAAATTAAATTCATGATCAAAATTAAATACACAAGTCAGCTCCCACTAAGAATCAAAACACAGACAACTCGGCACCCACTGGATAACTTGGCACCCACTAGGAAACTGGCACTCATCATCAAATGGAAACTAGCACTTGACATCAACTGGAAACTAGGACTTGGTATCAACTGGAAATTGGTAACTCAGCATCACCTGGAAATTGGTCGCTCAGCATCAACTAGAAACTGGTCACTCCGCATCAATTAGAAACTAGTCACTCGATATCATCTGCAAACTAGTCACTCTAGATCAACTGGAAATTGGTCACTCAGGATCAACTAGAAACTGGTCACTCGGTATTAACTAGAAACTGGTCACTCGGCATCAACTAGAAATTGGTCACTCAACATCAATTGGAAATTCATCACTCGACATCAACTAGAAACTGGTCACTCGGCATCAACTGGCAGAATGAACAAAAGAATGAGCAGGATAACAAAGCAACCAAGGATACTCTTGCATCAAAAAATCAAGGTTGAAATAAATGATTCTCTTAAATCATTGAGGTGTCCCAACCTGAGCTGAATCCAACTCAAATTGAGAAATCCATGAAACATCTTCAATAGATCTGTTCTTCCACTTCAGCAAATATTAATAGTAATCTTTTCCTCTTGTACTCTTGCCAACTCTCCGATCCAATATCTGTTCAACTTCCTCAATCTATTTCTTAGGATAATTATCTAGTATAACAACTTCATCCTCTAACTCATGATACTTATAAAAATCAGCAATATTAAATATAAGAGATATATCCATGTCATCAGGTAACTCAACTTCATAAGCATTACCACTATGAAACTTTTTCAGGATCTTACAAGGTCAAAATTTCTTCATCTTCATCTTGCTATATGTTCCAACTGGGAATCTTCCTTTCTTTAGATGAACCATCACCTCATCACAACCTTCAAAATCATGGTGTCTTCTAGACTAATCATCATTCTCCTTATACTTCTAATTGCTTTGTTCCAACCTCAACTTCACTTCCTTATGCAAGGACTCCATAAAATCAGAAAATTCTTCTTCTACAACACTTTTCTTTTCTTCACCAGCAACATTTCTCAAATCTGATATACCTCTAGGATGCATTTTGGTAACAATCTTAAAAGGTGTCTTCCATGTACTCCTATTCACAAAATTATTATATTCAAATTCAGCTTGTGCCAATACCATCTCCCAATTACTTGGCTTATTCCCAACTAAACATCTCAGTGAACTTCCCAAGCTTCTATTTACAACCTCTATCTGTTCATCTATTTGTGGATGGAATGTAGAACTAAAGTTCAATTCAATACCCATCTTCTTCCACAAAGTCCTCCAAAAATAACCAACAAACTTACTATCTCTATTTGAAATAATTCTTCTTGGTAATCAATGCAATCTCACAATCTCTTTAAAGAAAAGTTCAGCAACATGCTCAGAATTTGATGTCTCCTTACATGGTATGAAATGAGCCATCTTAGAAAATTTCTCCACTACAACAAAATATAGAATCATACCCCTTTACTATTTTAGGCAATCCAAGAACAAAATTCATACTAATGTTAGTCCAAGGTTTCTCAAGAACAGTAATAGGTGTATAAAAACTAGTATTTTGACTCACTCCCTTTCCTACTTGACAAAATCCACAACTCTTTTCAAATTACTGAACAACCTTATACATTTGTGGTAGAGAATACTTCTCTTTCAGCAAACTCAATGTCTTATCAATTCCAAAATGTCTAGCTAATCCACCACTATGCTTTTCCTTAATCATATTCAACATCATAGGACTTCTAGGAATACACAACTAAATACTTTGAACAACATACCTTATTGAATGAAATACTCATCATACTTACTTATGTGATCTGTCAGATTTGGTGCTCTGCACTCTCTCCATGACTCAAAAAAATTAGGATCAACATCATATAACTCTTTAATCTCATCAAAACCAAGAACTTCAACCTTCATTTCAGTCAACAAAGAACATCTTCTACTGAATACATCAAAAACTTTTTTAGTAACTCCACTCTTGTGCTTGATCACAAATGTAAAACTTTGCAAATACTCAACCAACTTCATATGTCTCTGATTCAATTTATGTTGACTTCTGAGGTATTGTAAAGCTTTATGATCAGTATACAACACAAACTCCTTAGGCATCAAATAATGGCTCCACTTCTTCAATTCTTGAACAATAGCATAAAACTCTTTATCATATACAAAATATTTCCTTTTAGCATCATTCAACTTTTCACTAAAGAAAGCAACAGACTTGCCTTCTTGACTTAATACATCTCATATTGCATTACCACTTGCATCACATTCAATTTCAAATATTTGAAATTAGGTAAAGCCAATACATGTAATTCAACAACCTTTTGTTTCAAAGTCTCAAAAATCTTATCAGCTCCATGTGTCCACTTGAATTCCTTTTTATCTCCCCTCATTTTTCAGTCATAGCATTACAAACAACACTGAAATTCTTTATAAACTTTTTGTAAAAACTAGCCAAACCATGAAATGATCTTACCTTGCCCACATTCTCCAGTGTAGGCGATTCCAAAATTTCTTTAACCTTCTTAGGATCCATCCTCAATCCATCAGTTGAAATCAAAAATCCCAAATACACAATCTCCTCTTGGATAAAAGAACACTTTTTCAGATCAATCAGCAACTTTTCCTCTTTCAACCTTTGCAATACTTGTCTAATATGCTCAAGATATTCTTCCTTAGTCTTTTTGAATATTAGAATATCATCCAAATGAACAATCACAAATTTACCCAAGAATCTTTTTAGATCTTCATTCATCAACCTGATGAAAGTACTAGGTGTATTAGTCAAACCAAAAGACATAACCAACCATTCATACAAACCATCTTTTTCCTTGAAAAAATTCTTCCATTCATCACCTTGTCTGATTCTGTAATGATGATAGCCACTCTTCAAATGAATCTTGGTAAAATACTTTGCTCCTTTCAAACAATCAATTATGTCATCCATCCTTGGCATAAGAAACCTATATTTCACTATTATCTTGTTAATGGCTCTTGAATCAGTACACATTCTCCATTCTCTATTCTTTTTAGGTGCTAATACAATAGGTACAGCACATGGACTCAAGCTTTCTCTGATCAAACCTTTCTGCAAAAATTCATGCACTTGTCTATTAAGTTCTTCATTCTCTATATGTGTCAATCTATATGGTGCTTTGTTTGGCAAACTAGCTCCAGGGATCAGATCCATACAATGACTTATGCTTCTTACTGGAGGTAAACCATCAAGAATATCATTAGCAATAATTTCTTTATACTCATTTAACAACTCTACAATTTCTTCTAGCACTCAGTCAATACTACCATCTATCATTTGGTCACCACTGACTAGCACTCGGTTAACACTATTTTCTTGCACTTGGTCTCCATTGACAAAACTCAATTTTCTTGGAATTATGGCAAAACAAATTTGATTCTTTTTCATTTCCTTTTCAAATTATTTTCCATTAACCATGCAAATTTTTATAGTAGTACAATTAACCTCATCTAGACTTTCGATCAAAGGCAACAGTGTTTGTTTCTTCCCATTTACCCAAAGAGTTTATTGATTCAATCTTCCATCATGTACAACATATCTATCATATTGCCAAGGTCTACCCAAGAAAATATGACAACAATCCATGGGCATAATATCACATAAAAATTCATCAAAGTAATGTCCAATTTTTAACTTAACAAGGCATTACTCACTTACCAATATCTTATGATCATCTTTGATTGATGAAACATGATAAGGTTTGGGATGTTTTAGTCTTTGCAACTGCAACTTTGTAACTAGCTCTTCTGATGCCAAATTTTTAGAACTTCCACTGTCAATGATCACTTTTCAACATTTTCCAGCCATCTTACATCATCTTGAAAAGACTTCTTCTTAAAACAACTTCCTCATCACATCCTTTATTACATAAGGTTCTTCTCACCATTAAATTTTCTCCAACCTTAGGTCCACTTGGTGAACTCTCAACGTCTTCTTGAATCATAGCATTTCTATTATTCTATCCACCTTCAGAAGATCTACATTCAAAGGATCTATGCCCTTCTCTGCCACACCTAAAACAATTACCATGAAATCCACTTCTATAATAAGAATTAGTGCCTCCTCGATAAGAATTACCACTTTTCCATTTAGTCTTGCCTTTGTCATCATTCTTCCATTCAGATTTACCTTTATCCTACATAGAACTGTCAGATATGCCACTTTCTTCATAATATCTACCTCTGCCTCTCATGAATCTACCACCTCTACCTCTCTATCTTTATTCATGCTTCTTTGTCAAGATCTCCTCATCCTTCAAGGCATATTGGTATGTTTCTTCTAGACTTTCCAACTTCACAAAACTTATTTCATCTTGTATTCTAGATCTCAATCCATTGATGTACCTTTCAATTTTCTCAACATCATCATCACATGTCCAGATCTGATGTCTAATCTATAGAATTTCTCAGTATATTCTTTTACAGTCATGTATTTTTGCTTCAAATTTTGCATCTTTCTCAACAAGCTAACTTGATAATCAGCAAGAAGGAATTTGTTCTTTACCTTGTTCACCATCTTTGGCCAAGTTTTGATCTTCTCTTTTCCTCTCCTTTTTCTATTAGTTTGCAAGTGCTCCCACCATAGTGATGCATGATCTTTCAACTTAGTGACTATAATCTTCACCTTTCTATTATCAGGAGTGTTTTCATACTCAAAGAAATTCTCCATATCAGAGATCCAATCTAGCACAACATTGGTATCCAATTTTTCATCATAAGGAACAACTTCTACAATAGGTTTTGAATTCACTCTAGCCAATACTCTCAACAATCTTTCTTCATCTTGATCTTCTTCAGGTTCTGGGTTACAATTTGGTGCTACTGCTTCATCATCACTTATATCATCAAGATGTGCTCCTCTCCTCTGGGTTGTCTCCACAACATCTAATCTGGCTACAATTTGTCTCAATTGATCCAATATAGCATTATCAACATTATTTCCTCTACCATGAACCATCTTTACAAATTAGGTTCCTGCAAGATCGTAACCCTTTGCAAGGTTATAGGTCAAATTTGTAGATATGCCACCCTATAACCAAATCCAAATTAGGGTTCTACACAATCTAATCTCCACCACAATGGAAGAAAACACAAGTGGAAAACAACCAAAGGAGGAGAAGAAATAAACACTTTATTGATTCATCAAATGATTAGCATAAATACCCATCTATAAGGCCTTCTGGGTTGTAGCTTGATACAAAATACAGCTCCCAAATCCACGATCTAGCTTTAAATTCGCATTTTCAGCCACCTATGCATTCCCTTTTTTTTTTTAACTCTCTCTAAGTTCTACCTTAATCTAAGCCTAAGCACTCTTTTTGTACTTGCCAAAATAGCTTACAGAAGATTCTAGATCATTACATAATAGAAAGGTTGACACAAGATCCTATCATTAAATTCATGGTCAAAATTAAATAAGAAAGTTAGCTCCCACTAAGAACAAAAAAAATAGAAAACTTAGAACTAACTGGCTAACTCAACACCCACTAGGAAACTGGCACTCGACATCAACTAGAAACTAGTGCTCAGTATCAAAATGAAAACTAGCACTTGGAATCAACTAGAAACTGGTAACTCAGTATCAACTAGAAACTGGTCACTTGACATCAACCAGAAAGTGGTCACTCAACATCAACTAGAAACTAGTCACTCGACATCAACTCGAATTTGGTCACTCAGCATCAACTGAAAATTGGTCACTTGGCATCAACTAGTAGAATGAACAAAAGAATGAGTAGGATAACAAGGCAACCCAGGATGCTCCTGCATTACTTTTCTTAGCCAAACTTTCAAGATACATAATTAACATCTTATGGACTATGTGCCCTTATCATAGTTTTAGACTTAGTCAAGGATGCATGGAATAAAGGTTTGATTAGTTTAAAGTGTTAGAAAGTAAAGTCCACCAAGATAATCAAGAGGGAGGGGGATAAATCAATTATTAGATCAAAACAACATATTTCTTCCTTATTTAATATGAAACATGTAATAAACAAATGAAATAACAATAGGAAGACACTCATGCACAATAACACCAGATTTGTTAACTAGGGAACCCTTGATTAGAAGGAAAACCTCGATGGGGATGGTACCCACAAAATGATGTACTAATATATAAGTTCCTTGTAAGAGGATGGACTATGTTAGGAGTCAATAAATTACATTCAGTACATATAAGTACTTATTAGGAGACTTTGAATCCTTGTTAGGAGATTTCAACCCTACTAGAAGTTGTGCCAATCCTATTAGGAGTTGTGGAAGGTAGAAGGACCCACTGTTGAAACAACTTTTTGGGAAAGACCACTAAACTCACTATCAAAATAGTATATGTACTATCTCTTTTAGAATAATACCAAATAATCACCATCTTCTAGCACTTTTTGCTAGATCCAAACACTTATGCACTTAGTATGCCTCAACTACACCAAAAACTTCTCTGATCTCAATACCAAGCTCATTGGATCTCACATCCAAATTTTCTCACTTTCATTACCTTCATTCCACACTTAATTTACAATAAACACTTACAAATAAGGCAAAAATATTTCATTTATACACAGTCCTAATACAAATTATTGAGTTGGCCTTGAGGCTTTCCCAATTTATAATTATAATATATGACCTCATTAAGATAATACATTACATGTTACATTGCATCTTTTCATCAATTAGAGAATTACAAAAAAAAATTGACTGTCTATCTTCATCACTCTTCGCACATGTCACCTTAGACTTTACACTCTCAACCTCATCATCTTCAAAATGTTTACTTCCTCTGTCTAAATATGCTTGATCCAATTCAATCTCTATCAAGACCTATAATCAATATACTGGTAACTACCACACATGTATTCTATCTATACGCTATATTTAATAAATCTTGAATAATTATCTATTATCTTCAACTTACTACATGCACACTTAACCTCACGATCAAGACACTCTCAAGAACATGTCCTCAACTATGCAACATCTCATCTTCATTCCTCGAACCACACATCCTCGATCTCAGTTTGCTACTACCTTATTCTTCATAGAATTAATAGTATATTGATATCAATTACAAACACTTCCATGAATGCAACATAAAATCATGCTAACAATCTCCCAAATGCTCCAGCAATGCTAGGATACTTCCCCATAGGGATATCATCAACATTAATGCTAAAAATCTACCCCTTTGGCATTGATGGAAACATAGATGAAAAAAATATAAGTTCCATGAATACCAAATAAAAATATGTTGTAATTATACTGTAGTCATCTTCTTTTCAAATCTTCTTCATCAATCAAACCTAAATCTCTCAGAACTTCTCCTCATCAATATTAATCATTATTCTACTCTCATTATCCCTATTGTCATCAAAATAAATAACTCTCCCCCATACATCAAAGGATTACTCCCCCATTGAAATTAATTCATCTTATCATATACCAATCTCTCCCAAAATATGCATAAGATCTTTTTCATATACATTCTCTAGCCCATTGACATAATTGAAAAAGACATCATTAGGTCAACTCCACTACATAAGATCTTCAAAAATCTCAAGTGTCCAAAGACACTAGTAGATACTAGTTACAGAGACTACTAAATGACTCAACTCAAATACAAATACTGCCCCATAGAGGAAGCATCTGACATCTAGTCCAGATAAAGAATAGTGTTCTACTACCACAGGACTAAGTCAATTCCTACATCAACTACTTAGAAGTATATAGGGGCATAACCCTAAGATACCTCTCAAATAATCTAATATATTCTTTAGTAAAGGTTTTGTAAATATGTCTACTATTAGCTCGTTTATACTGATATACTCCAATTTGATCTACTTCTCTACAACTATCTCTCTCAAAATATGATACTTTATAGATATGTTATTTGTCTTTGAATGTAACATAAGGTTTTTACACATACTCACATAATATAATTGCAATTATAATCTACTGCAACATATTATTCTTCTCTTGTACTTTGTTCTTGCTAAACCAAGAAACCAATCTTCTTCCTCAGAAAAATGCTCCACCACTTATACTTTTTTTGTCATCCATTTTACCTCCCCAATTCACATTGGTATATGCACATAATGTAAAGTCATTTGATCTATCATACCATAACTCAAAATCAGGTGGTCCCTTAAAATATTTGAAAATTCTTTTCTTTGATGCATAATGTGACTCTTTGGGATCAACTTGAAGTCTTGCAACAATGCCAACTATATTAGCTATATTAGGTCTTCTATGTATCAAATATTGAAACCTCTAATCATAGATTTGTACTTCTTCTATTTAATAGTAGGTTACTCATCTTTTCTAGATAACTTGTCACCAATTACTATACGTGTACCAATTGTTTACAACTTTGCAAACCAAATTTATTCAACAAAATCTTTCAAATACTTAGTCTATGATAAGAAAATACCATCACTACTTTGTACAATCTATAATCCCAAGAAATATTTCATCTCACCAATCATGTTCATCTCAAATTCCTTCTTCATTTCTCTTGCAAATTCTTCACGTTCTTCATCATTACCTCTAGAGATTATATCATCCACAAATAATTCAACAATTTGTAGACCATTTTCAATTTCCTTCGAGTAAAAATTACTGTATGTAGTGCCTTTAGGAAATCCCAATTTTCCCAAATACCTATCCAATCTTGCATACCATGCTCTAGGTGCTTGTTTTAGTCCATATAATGCTTTCTTCAACTTTCAAGTCATATCTTTTTCTTCTATCAAAGGGAAACCTTTAGGTTTTTCAATGTATACTTCTTGAAGTTCTCCATTTAAAATTTTTGACTTTACATCCATCTAATACACTTTGAATTTAATGTTCACTCCATATGCTAAAAATATTCTTATTGCTTCTATCCTCACAACAAGCACACATATTTCTTCATAGTCAATTTGTTCCTATTGTGAATATCCTTTACATACTGATCTGACTTTGTTTCTTATTATAGAACTAGATCTTAGTGTGCAAAGAACATTAATAGTGAAGTAAAAATTCACAAACTAAAACTAAATTCACATATATGCTAAGACAAAGAAAGCAAAACAAGAAATGCAAACCTCAAAAAGAGAAAAAACTCCATGCTTTCTTGATTTTGTAGATGCGTCCTTTAATGTGGATGTATTCTTAAGATGCTCAAAGTTGCTTCAATGGTGGAGATGGGTAATGGAAAATTGGTAGCTTTGTGAGCTCTCAATTTGGAATTATAAGGTTAAGATTGATGACTTTGGTTCTCAAAATAGCATGGTAACTTTAGCTCAAATATTGTTGTTGAAATGGCTTGAGAGGGGATTCAATTTATAGGCTAAGGGCTTGAGGGATGGAGGGATAAGATGCAAGGAGATATGAAGGCTTAAGGAGGGCTAGGATGCACTCAAAGGAGAGCACATGGATTGTGCTTGTTTAGCACTAATGGGAAGGTGACACTTGTCACAAGGAGGATGAGTGTGAGAGGGTAGGGTAAGGGGTTTGTTAAAGGCATGATGAGTGGGGTTGAGTATGTAAGAGAGATGTAAGAGGAATGAGTATGGAAGAGGGAAGAGTGTGGAAGATGGATGTAAGAGTCATGAGTGGGCTTGTAAGAGTCTTTTATGTTTTGTAAGAGCACTCATGACTTGGTGGTTGGGATTTTTCAGGGGAGACTTTGATTTGGTTTAGGAAAGTCTTAAACTTTTTTAGGGAATGTGACAACATTAGGGGGTGGATTAGGCTTGGGTTTAGGATTAGATTAGAGATGTTAGAGATGTGCAAGTGGATGGCATTAATGAGGTTGGGTGAGTTAGTGCCTAAGCTAGGTTAGTATGGGTGGATGGGGTGGATTAGGCTAAATGGAGGATTAGGGATAAGTTAGGGGTTTTTGGATTTGAGGATTTTATTTATCAAATAGATTTATTTAATAAATGGGGATTTTTGGAATTAGATAGAAGAATAGGATTTAATTGATAAATGATAGGTTATTTGATTTATCAATTAGGACTATAGATGATTAATTAAATTAATCAGTTAGGTGATGGAAAAGGATTAATTAAATAAGAATTTAATTAATGATGCCTTTAGAGATGGCTAAATTAGATTACCAAAGTGGTGTAATCAAATTTAGGTGTCTAAATTTTGCCCCTCTTTGACATAGTGTTGAGACAACACTATTTCAAAGAAGTTTGAGTGAAGACGACATGAGAAAGATGTTTTAGCAACAATGTTGCCCCAGTTTTGGATAAGAAGAGGAGAGACTAGACTTAGATGATGCCCCCTCAAGAAGGCGACAAAGAGAGAAATGAGGCTCGACAACTTTTTGAAAAGTACAAAAAATTGAGACGAGCAGAGACACAGATTGGCAAAGAGGAGGGGCTAAATTAGCTCAAACTCTCACTATGGGAGAATGATAAAGGAGAATTAGAGGCACAATAGTAAAGAAAGCTTAAGACTTTCCAGGATTGGGGGGGGGGGGGGGGGGATGAAGGAGCGGAGCGCTATAAAAAGAATCCATGGTAGGGAGATGGATGATGGAATGATAAAGCTGATGCAACAAGATTTTAAAAGAGTCAGATTGGTAGAAGATGGGTTTCGGAGATCCCTAGGACTAGGATTGTGGATCTCGAAAGATGAGGCTTGGTGGATTGATTTGATTGGTGGATCCCTAAGACTAGGATTGTGGATCCCTAAAGCTAAGTGTGAGGAGTGATTCAAAGAGATACTGATGCATAAACTGGGATAGGTGCTGGATATGGATGGGGGATACTGGAGATGAATGGAATCCATTGAAGCTTTTTTGAGCGGGGGGGATACTTCAAAGAGAAGTACCACCATGTAGTTGAGCACTAGATTTGCTATAGGACTGTTGGTTAATTTCCAAGGTTAGCAAGAACATCAAGGCCTTTTCACCAATTGTCCAGAGGACTAACGAACTGACTCGAAACAAACACACAATGATTTCCCCAGTATCACACATTAATCCTAGAGGAAGCAGCGTGGAAACGACACTGGGTAACCCACAAGCAGAAAAGGAAAAAAAGCAAAAGATCTGAACAAGACCTTACACTTTGATTGCCCCATTCGCAGTATACCATGATATGGAAGATCGTGGCAACCTTGAGGAGGGAACAAGGAGATTTCTTGGAAAAGATATTTTCAAGACCCAAGAGGGAAGATCCCAAGTCAAAAGAAAGAAAAAATTGAAAAGAGAACCATTTTCCAACGAGATGGGTAGCACGAGGTACTAATGGACCAAGATCAGACATGAGGAAAGCTATATCCTGCAAGGACCTATCGGAGAGTACCTAAGCTGGTGGATTTGGATGAGTGATGCATCTGGCAAGCTGAACTAAGAAGGATAACACTTAGGTGACAGGAAATCTAGCTAAAGGATGCATTGGAATAGCTAACCAAGGTGTGTTATGTGTGCAAGATGCTGATCAAGGATGAACTGACACGAACACTGGATAGATACAACGGTACTAAGCTAGGATGGAAAAGCTGAAGGGGCTAGGGGGATGGATGATAACTGTGATGGTTGGCTGAAGCTGCAGGAAATAAGTGGACAGTGTGAGATGGAAGCTAGAGGGTGGAGGATAGATGGATAGATTGGAAGATGGAGTTGGATTTCAAGAGATGACCAAAAGCATGAGGGTGATAGGCTAAGCTGGGGAAGGCTGGATTACGCATGACACTTGTTTGCCAAGTTTTCATCATGGTACTTGTCCAAGGTGCTTGAATTGCCATGTTTTCACTAGTGGACGCTTTATTTTTTATTTTTTATTTTTTTTGACTTTTTGACTTTAGACTTAGTTGGAATGATGTTGGCTTTCTTTAGCTATTTTTGGCTATTTTTGGGATTTTTTCACTAGCTATTAGAATGTTCAATTTTGTTGCTAGTTGTTGGTACACCGAATGTGTGATTTATGCAATAGATTGGATTAGATGGGATTGATGGTAGGAGATGGAGGGATGAAGAGGCTGGAAAGGAGCATGAGATGGGGATGCTTGTAGGATCAACATTGGCACATGTTGGGACAGGTGTGAAAAGAGCATATGGGGGATAGATGGTAGATGCGGGCTTGATGGAGGATTTGTGGAAGCACACTTAGGGATATAGGCACCCAAGATGGAGTTAGGAGATGGGGGACATGAGTCACTAGATGGAAGATTAGCAATGGTGGATGCTATTATGCATTGGGTTTCAACTTTGTTCTTTGGGATCCACATGGTTTTGGATTTTCTTTTCATAGACTTTTGCATTATTTTGCATTCTTTGATTGGATTTTTCCTTTTTGGAGTATGTCTTTTAGGATAGACATATGATTGCCTAGGATGTGGATTTTAAGCTTTATGCATTTTGAAGTTGGCATTCACATTGCTGTGGTAAGCTTTGGGAAGATGGTTAGGAGAAGCTTTGTGAGATGGAGAGGATATGGAAGAGCATGTAGGGGGATGATGATGGATGATGTGCCCTGATATGTGCCTTTGTTAATATTGCATAGGAATGGATGGAATAGGATTTTTATGATGGATGATAGGAGGATGGAGGATGGTAGATTTTGGGACATAGGGACCCAAAATGGATTTAGTAGATGAAGGGGGGATATGCTAGGTTGTTTTGGTTTGCAAGGATGGTGGAGATAGGCTTGGATTGGGGGTGTGGTGTACCAACACCTTTAGATGGTGAGCCTTTGGATACATATCCAAGACCATGAAATCCTAGATTCTATTGTGCAATAATAGGCTTTTTGATTCCTTGTTCTTGTGGTCCTAAACCTTGACCTTGATAATGCCATCGATTGAGCATTTGAAATAGCTGAGGATACTTTTTGCTTGCAAAAAATGGTGGAAGTGCTTTATCAGATGTACTTCAATGGGGAGATATTGTTCTTAATTCTTCTGCTGAGAGGAGGCCACCATGGATGAATGTAAGTGAACCAAGAGGGTAGATTATAGATGGTGGAATAGGTTGGATAGGTTGTAAGATAAAAGCATGGAGTGGAGGAGATGGTAGGATAGGATCTTGATTTTGCTGATGGGATGAAAAGATATCCTATAGTAGAGGAGGTATGGCTTGAGGTTTTTGAGATGGACGGGATGGTGACTGCGCTATGGATGGAAGACATGATATGATGATATCTTTGTTTATGCTTTGGGGGATGTCAGCATGCTTTTGGGCAGGATCTTGATAGGATTGGATTGGAGTTGATGGTGCGATAGGAGGTGAAGGGATCGATTCTTCAAAGGCAGTGGATGGATAGATGGGAGATTTAGTAGTGGAGATGGGTGAGTAGAAGATGGATGCATAAGGGTCATCACGGGAGATTTGGGAAATGCTTGGAGGTGATGTGGATAGGATTTGGAGGGATTTGACAGGTGTGGGGATTTTGATGCTTGTGGGAAGTGGAAGGATTTTAAGCAATTTGATGGATGATATGGGGATGATAGCAATGGGAGATGGAGGTGATATTATAGATGGGGAAGCTTGATTACTGACTACTTCACATGGTTGGATTAGATGACATGGCTTATCGATTGTTGGAGGCTGCTTTTCTTGTATTTCCTCTGGGAGATTCCTTGGAGACTCATGTGTCAGAGGTGGAGGTGGATTGACAGGAATAGCTAGTGTGATGGGGGTAGAAGATTGGAAGCTTGGTTGATTGGGTGATGGAGGAGAAGCTGGGATATTAGATGGCATGACTAGATAGTTTTGCATAACTCTTGGATTTTGGGGGATGGTTAGTGGAATGTTTCTAAGGCTCTCAAGATACCCTTCATAGTCAACAAGATTTTCATCATCATTGAAATAGGAGGTGGCAGGAGCAAGGACAATACGACCGAACACATCATGATAGGATTGGTACTTCATGCTTTGACGATGAGTTTGATGGGGATGGGGTCTTGCATATGGATGAACATGGAAGCTCATGGTCAGATTTGGATTAAGCTCAGATTTTGGATTGGCTGATGAAAGATTTCCTAGGGAGAGTCAAAGTTGTATGAAAGACCTAAGGAGGATTGGCTGGGGATTTTTGGCTTTCCTGTGGATGGAAGACTTTCAAGGGTATGCTATCAAAAAGTCAGAGTTTTTCTTTCCTATGTGCATGATTGGTGGAGATTGTGTCAACTTAAGGATAGACTAATGATCCTATGGGCATGACACGAGATTGACCACTTGTGGATCCAAACCTTTAGCTCAAGGTGATGAGGGATACAAGTGACAAAGCTGGGTTACCCTAGACAATGCTCTGTCAGAGGGATAACCTTGGTGAGATTGGTTGATTGGTAGGATTGATTGGATAGCAAATTCTAGCAGAGTGACAACAACTCTTTAAAGGATTGGGTGTGATTTTGGATTGGGTTTCTAGTTGGTTGGGGGAGGTGATTTGGATGGAATTTGGATTTGAGATTGTTCTAAAGCAAAGAACTAGGTAGATTCGGTTGCGGCAGGGGAGCTTGGATGATTTTCTCATGAGGCAGTGACTATGCTAACTATGCCTTGAGCTAGGAGATTTCTACTTTTCTGGGATTTTGACTAAAGTTGGCAAACATTATTTCAAAAGCTATGAATAAACAAGCAAACAAAATTTTGGAGCAGGCACATCAAACACACCAACATCCTCGAAAGATTTCTACAAGGATGAAATTTGGTTTAGCTAGGGAGTCCTCGATATACACAAGGTACGTGAGGCCCAAATCCGTAGATGAGACCAAAAAGATGTCACATAGCCGAGAGGAGCGGTAACCCACTTCTCCTCTTTCACTTCTCAAGGGTATAAAGTTCCTTGAGGCTTAGCCCAAGTGACAAAATCTTTATCCCAAAAGAGGTGTCTTTTTATTCACCTCTCGATTCTTATACTCCGTCGGAACGCTGGAGTTGAGGTCGTCCAAGGGGTGATGAAATCCCAAGGCAGGCCTCCTAAAAAAAAAAAAGGTTTTGGATCCTAATCTTATGCACCCAAGATGGCCTCGAAAGACGACAAGGGGAGAGAAGACTTGGATGACCTTGGGCTAAAAAGAACGCTTGTTCTTTTACCAACTGACTCTTATGTGTGCTAATCTAGACTTTGCAAGCACTCATGTTTAAGAGACAATGTTCAATTCTAACTAATAGCGCCAACAAAAGTAAATTGATCGAAGAATGCAAACAAGAAGTAGAGTTAGGGTCAACAAAAGAAAACTCGCAAGCCCAGAGGCCCTCCACATCAAATATCGATTAATTTTCTTTAAGGCATTCAAGATTGAGTGTGAGTTTGTTTTAAGCCTAAAGAAAAAGTGTGTGAGATTCAATTTCAAGCGCACGCCCGGAGGCTCTCCACATCAATTGTTGTTCAATTTTAGTGCCCAAATTTGAAGTGTGATCGATTTAATCTAGAGTTTTGGTCATTTAAAATTTTTGATAAAATTAAAGCAAACGTTCAAAGACCAAGTGAGTTAGTTAGATTGTGGAACATTTAACACCTTTTTCAAGTAGACCCATCCCCATAAATGGCACTAAGATTGTAACCAATGGTTGAATTGATGAGTGATTAGAAAAGAGGTGAGTCCAAAGAACTACTCAAATTGATTTTTGCAAATTTGTATTTAACTTGACAAAGTTTCTTAATTTTTCAAAAGGAAAATTTGCTTAAATTGTATGCAAAAGAGAGATTTGTTTGTTCTTTTTAATGCCCCAAAAATTGAAGTGTGAGATATTGTATTGATTCATTGATTCTTTGCATTAAAGATTGAGTTTGTTTGTTTTAAGCATGCATTCCAAGAAAAATTGATTTTAATCCATGGCATTCAAGAGTGTTTTTTGAGCAACATTCATTCAATGGAAAATGTGTTTAACCATTCAAGTTCATTTTAGAAACATGCATTCAAAGACAAATGATTAAACATTCAAGTTCATTTTTTAGCAACATGAGAACCTGCAAGAAACATGGTTAGTGGTTTCATATGTGCTCCAACCTGTAATGAGACAAAAAAGAAAAGCAATTTAGTTAGTCACCCAAAATCTACAAAAATGAAAGCTTAACTATGGGAAATTATTTTTTTAACTTTTTTTGTTGTTTTTCATACGCATAAAAATGCTTAAAATAGTCTAAATCCTACAGAACTACTAAAAGTTAAATAAAAAGTGCAGGAACTGATATGCTAAAACAAAAATGCAACATAAACAAGTAGAGACGACAGTTTATCAGGCGGAGACGCGAAACTACGGAGACACCAAAACTTGCAGATGACAGTTTGATGAAGAAGGTAGTTTGCAGCGTCGAAGATGATAGTTGACTACTGGCAGTGGAGGAGACGATGATTGCCAAGCGGAGATGACAATTGACTGCTGGCGGCAGCGAAGATGACAGTTTGAGCTTTTGAAGGCAGTGCAGACAACAGAAGCTAGGCAGAGATGCTAAAACTCGCATACGCTAATTTGTGCAAATGTCAAAATTCGCAGATGACAATTCAGGTTTCGGCATAGACTACTAGAAAATAGGCAGAGATGCCGAAACTCATAGATGACAGTTTGGGCTTTCGGAGATGGCAGTTGAGCTTGCACAAAGGATGGTTGTGTAGGTACAGATGGCGGTTTATCTTTCGTAGATGACGATTGAGCTTGCGGAGATGATGGTTGAGTTTGCGCAGATGACGGTTGAGATCACAGAGATAATGGTTGAGTTTGTGCAGACAACGTTTTTCAGAGACGATAGACAAAGATGCCAAACTGCGGAGACGACAGGCAGAGATGACACTGCGCGAAGTGAACCAACGGGCACGAGTTTTTTCCAAAAATTTTTATTTTCTTGGTTATTTTTGAATTTTAAAGGGAGTATCTTTCTCTTTAGTGCATTCTTCAACCTGCAAAAACATGAAAAAACACCTTGCACCCACTCAACAACAACAAACCATTAGATTGTTAGTTTGTAAAAGCAAAATATAGATTGAAATGGATGAAAAAAATAAAAAATGACTCATAGCAGGGTCCCATCGGGCGTGCCAAAATGTAGAACTAGATCTTAGTGTGCAAAGAACATTAACAATGAAGTAAACATTCACAAACTAAAATTAAATTCACATATATGCTAAGACAAAGAAAGAAAAACAAGAAATGCAAACCTCAAAAAGAGAAAACACTCCATGCTTTCTTGATTTTGTAGATGCGTCCTTTGATGTGGATGTATGCTCAAGATGCTCAAAGTTGCTTCAATAGTGGAGATGGGTAATGTCAAATTGGTAGCCTTGTAAGCTCTCAATTTGGCATTATAAGGTTAAGATTGATGACTTTGGTTCTCAAAATAGCATGGTAACTTTAGCTCAAAGATTGTTGTTGAAATGGCTTGAGAGGGGATTCAATTTATAGGCTAAGGGCTTGAGGGATGGAGGGCTAAGATGCAAGGAGAGATGAAGGCTTAAGGAGGGCTAGGATGCACTCAAAATAGAGCACATGGATTGTGCTTTTTTAGCACCAATGGGAAGGTGACACTTGTCACAAGGAGGATGAGTGTGAGAGGGTAGGGTAAGGGGTTGGTTAAAGGCATGATGAGTGGGGTTGAGTATGTAAGAGAGATGTAAGAGGAATGAGTGTAGAAGAGGGAAGAGTGTGGAAGATGGATGTAAGAGTCATGAGTGGGCTTGTAAGAGTCTTTTATGTTTTGTAAGAGCACTCATGACTTGGTGGTTGGGATTTTTGAGGGGAGACTTTGATTTGGTTTAGGAAAGTCTTAAACTTGTTTAGAGAATGTGACAACATTAGGGGGTGGATTAGGCTTGGATTTAGGATTAGATTAGAGATGTTAGAGATGTGCAAGTGGATGGCATTAATGAGGTTGGGTGAGTTAGTGCCTAAGCTAGGTTAGTATGGGTGGATGGGGTGGATTAGGATAAATGGAGGATTAAGGATAAGTTAGGAGTTTTTGGATTTGAGGATTTTATTTATCAAATAGATTTATTTAATAAATGGGGATTTTTGGAATTAGATAGAAGAATAGGATTTAATTTATAAATGATAGGTTATTTGATTTATCAATTAAGACTATAGATGATTAATTAAATTAATCAGCTAGGGGATGGCAAAGGATTAATTAAATAAGAATTTAATTAATGATGCCTTTAGAGATGGCTAAATTAGATTACCAAAGTGGTGTAATCAAATTTAGGTGTCTACACTCACCACTTCCCCTTGTTCATTCACCTTGTTTATGAAAACCCACTTAGATCCAATAACATTCTTGTTCTAGGGTCTAGGAATCAATTCCCATGTATAATTTTTCTCAATCTGATCTAGTCATTCTCTCATAGCTTTAATCCAAAAGTCATCTTTACAAGCTTCGTCAACAATTTTAGGTTCGACTTGTGAAATCAAATATATTTATTCATGTACCTTTTTTCTTTTCATTAATTTTTTTTTACACATCCAATGTTTGATTAGCAAGGTGATTCTTAATAAGTTCTTGTTATGTGTCATTGTCTCAACTCTAAATTCAACTCCAGGTTCACTCTTTTTTTCTTCTCTCTACTCCACAATCTAGATATCATTCTACAAATTTGCATCAATCTCATAAAATCACTCAAAATTCTCCTTTGGATTAGTCTCATCATCAAAATTATAACCAAGTATTATTTTGTAAATTCTAAGTTTCTCATCCATTTTAACATTTACATTCTCACCAATAGTCTTAGTTATTCAATCAAAACATCTGTATGCTTTTCTTTTCAATGAATAACCAAGAAACATATATTCATCACTTCTTGAATCAAACTTACCAATATCATCTTCTCTCTTAATGTAACACTTCCAAAGATTTTGAAATACTTGTTGGAATTAATAATACAAAAAGTAAACTCTGGGGGGGGTTGGGAGAGGAGAATCAATGCTTCAAAACTTTTACCATAAAAACATTGACCACACGTGCATCTCCTAATTTGCATGTAAATTGAAATAACACGCGAAACATGTTCATCCATAGCATGAAGTAAATAACACATGACACAATAAGTTTGTTACCTAGAAACCCTCCAATAAGAAGGTAAAACTAGAGTGGGGATGATACCCAAAAATATTTACTATTACAGCTGTAAAGTGTATCCAATAAAGGTTACAATAAGTTTGACCATAAACTATGATTTACCCTGTGAACTTGGTTTGCCTTGTTAAAGGCCTATAAATTTTTTTAGCTCTCACCCTTTTAAAAGATTTAAATACCCTACTAGAAGTGTGCCTTATTAGAGGACTTAAAATTGCAATAAAATAAGCACTCAGTTAAGAGATTTACACAAAATTTTGTTAGGACTTGAAACCTGTCAAGGCTACTTTGTTAAGAGATTCTCATTGATTCACCTATTAGAATGTTTCAACATTGATCCTTCAATTAGTACTCTCTTCTAGATATCATATCTTCTCTTTCCTGATATGTACTTGATCCTCCTAATCATATGTATCTCTTCTATCCTTTAAGTGCTCTTTTATGGTCACTCTAACCAATTTTGCAATTGTAACATGATCATAACCTCCATAGCCACCATGAATGCTCTCTCTACACTTAGCATTCACCCTTCTCTTCTCATCCACACACAAAAAATCTTTAGGGTTTGTGCTCCTTAAGAAGACTTAGGTGAGCTAGGGTTAGGTAGGAATCAACAATTGTGATTCACCCATTTTGTCACTTAGAACATCCCTCAATTTGAATGGTTGCATGCACTATATAGGGATTCTCAATATAACTTCATATATATCTTCTACAATCATAAAAAAATCCTTAAGTTAGCCCAAAAAGGGTCTGCATAGGAGTTTGTGCCATTATAAACAACTATGTCCAAAACTGTTTACTCAACACTTGAAAGCTCTGATGCTTGACATCCATTACATCTTCAATGTTGTGACTTATCTCCTAAATGACTCGACATCCACTATTTGACTTGACATATATGTCTTTCTTGGAGCTTGAGTGACTCATCACTAACTGTCTAATTGGCACATACTGGTGCTTGACACTTACTACATATATTTCTTGACATAAACTACTTACCTGATACATACAAATTTCTATTAAGTAATGACCTAAATGTTTTCTCACTGCCTTTTAGAAACTAATATGAGACTAACAATCTTACCCTTTGACATGAGTGGCAAAAACAACATCACTCAGATAATTTGTATCTCATACAAATTTTAAAAATTTCAAAATTTGGCACAATTGATGGCTTAAGTGCCATACCTCTTTAAATTTTATAACTCCCCTTGAGTTGAGTGTTCCTTGTTGTATCTGAAATCTCTATAACTCCTTTTGAGTAAATATATTTTACAACTTCTATCCCCTTTTTCTATCTCAAAACTATGTTCCCCTTATCATCTTTATTCCTTTACTTTCTCATTCCCCCTTTTTTGACACTTATGTCATTTTGGCAGTACACTAATTGTGTGTTTGTCAAAAAATTATTTGTGGACCTCCATGATTATTGTCAATGCTACATCCCAATTATTACATGCTACCTCTAGAGATTGATACTAGATATCTAGATTGGCAACAAGGTTAGCTAAGCTTTCACGAGTGGAAAGATTAGAATCTTTCTTCAACAATGTTTCCACAAAGGTAAGTTCCTTGTGTAACACTTCCATGTATGAGGTCAGTATGGATTTAATGCTAATCAAGGTAGCATGATTGTTAACATCTTGTGCATGTAGTACTGCTAGCTAACCTTGAGTAGAGAGTAATCTTTGAAAATGAGCCTAGATTTGACCTGGAGATAGTTGTAAGATATTACTTGTAGTCTTTAGATCTCCTTGCAGCTAGTCAATAGGCCTCTATGCTTCTTGTGTGAATAAATTCACATCACAAAGCTTTATGGATAGAGATAAGATATTCTCCAACACCTTTTTGACATCTTCCATCTTGGTTGCTAACTAAACCTATCTTAGTGAAATGACACTAGATATCTATTCAAGTACTTTTTTTTGAAACTTCTTTTCTAACCACTCCAATAATTTGGTGTTTGAGTCAAGGTCATCATTATTGATCTTATCAAAAATATTTACAAATTGCTGAATAATAGGTTTCTCTTCATTAGGGGTTGGGAGACTGAAAGCATCAAGAAATATATCTTTGATGTCATGAAGCAATTTCTTCTACTTATGCTCCCTCATAAACAACTCTTGGTGTTTCTCCCTATGTAGAGCTTCCTATAGAATGCTCATGTTCTAAATAGTGATTGTTTTAAGATCAAACTTGGGTAGTTAAATCACCTCATCAAGACTCACATCTCCAGAAGATATGTCTTCTGATCTACTTGATGTCTTTATACTCGGCTTGGATATCTGCAATGGTGTGGCTTGAGTGCTCGGCCTTTGAAGAACTTGACTATTGGTAGGAGTCATAGAAATTGGTAAGGTAACTAGAGTCTAGATAGAAATTTGTTCCTTTTTAGTAGTAGTCACCTTTAATTCTTTAGGCTTGTCAATCTGACTATCCTCTTTCTTCTCTTCACCTTGTGTCTGTGGTGTAGGTGTAGGATTTCCTTCCTAACCTAATCTATTTTTTTTCCCATCTTCCTCAACTATAATTAAGGCTTTTTCATGAGAAATGAATGCCACAAGAGGTAATGCAACTAGTGTTGTAACAACACCTTGTTGTTTAGTGCT
Source organism: Cupressus sempervirens (assembly GCA_028749045.1). Lineage (NCBI taxonomy): Eukaryota > Viridiplantae > Streptophyta > Pinopsida > Cupressales > Cupressaceae > Cupressus > Cupressus sempervirens. The sequence continues at coordinate 222,457,197 of CM053789.1, read as the reverse complement.
TGCACTCTATGTCTCTATAGTTTTTACCTTTGGGGGCACACTTGATATGTCTATTTGCTTCTTCCCATTTGTTGCCATATCTTCCTTTGCAATTTCATCAGTTCTCACCAATACAAGATTTGTGCATAAATTAGCTGCCATAGTGGAACTCTTCAATATATTCTTCAAGTCATCCTTAGTCAAATGATTGATGTTTAGAGAAGAAATTTCAAGAACATCCTTTATTTTTACTAAGTCTTGCTGACTTACTCAGTCTTCATGTGGAGGACTAGCACTTGACAATTGTACTTTATGTACACTTTGATCATCTTTCCACTCCTCCTCAACTGTGAACTCTTCTCCTATTGTTTCTACAGTGCCTTCCACATGACCATCCTTGACTGACTCATCTTTTGCAGTCTCAACTACATATTGTTCAGATTTCTTAGGATTTTTCATTTCTTGCTCACCTTTCTCTATTATAGTAGGAATAGGTAACTTGTAAATGGATCTCCATATTTCTTTACTCATAGTTACTACATCCTCTATATTCTTCTTCAATATACTGAATGCTCTATATTTTTGCATAAATTTACCTTTGTGCAACTCCATAGCCTCATCTATCATTATCTTTGGCAATTCAGGCATGACCTAGGCTAACATGGTTTCCCTAATCTATCATTCAGTTTGTAAGTTGTATTTTCATTTCTACCCAACTTGGTCATAAAGACTCTTAGGTAATGAGTTGGAAATATCTATAGGAGTTGATTTGAATGTAGCCATCATCACATATATGGCTTCCTTTATAGTTTTTTGTTCAATTTTATCTATCTTATCAAAATCTATGTGTACAAAACCAAACAAATCTGCATTTGATTTTATATTCACACACAAATTATCTATATCAAAGGAGGGATTGTGGCTTACCACCTTGAATTGACTCATGTCATCTGAATCTATCTTCTCCTCATCTAACTTAGTTGGAGCTATATATTTTATCCTCTCATATGTCTTCTTCACTGGTTGGCTCAGCTCCGTTGAAGCAATAGTCCTGTTGCCTTTAAGTTTCTCAACAAAATTGACTTTCTTAGTGGCTTTCCTTGTGCTAGCCCTGGTAACAGGAGCTACTGGCTTCTATTGTGATAGTTTCACAACCTTCTTCTTGGGTTTCTCCACTATAGGCTCTTTATACTTTCTTTTCTTTTCAACAGGCTTGGGTGCTTTCTGAGCTTCTTCTTCCTCATCACCTTCTTCATGAGCTCCCTCATCTTCTCCTTGTCCTTGAGTAATTTCCAAAGGGGCTTGGACTTGTTCTTCCTCTTCCTCTTCTTCATCTTCATCTTCATCTTCATCTTCATCTCCCCCTTTGCCAAACCTTTTCTTTAGCTTCTTTATAAGTTAGTTCTTCTTTCTTACCACAAAAGCTATCTTCAAGTCAATTGTAATTCTAGACTTGGCTTCCTCATAATTCCCAAATGAGGTGACACTTTTATCTATTTCCTATGCTAGTAGAGTTGTAATAGATGTAGATGCTTCATCAATATTTAGCTCATATGGCAAGGGCTTAAGCCATTCGACCCTAGGTAAGACTGCCTACACATATGTATAATCAACATCAACTAGAAAGAAAACATCATTATAATATTTCTCAAGTAGTGACACTAGTATGCTTAAGCTTTGCTTCATATATTTTTTAAAGTCTTTAAAATAACTTGTCATCATTGGCTCAAAGTTGTCTCCAAGGTGCTTTATGAATTCTCCAATTTGAACTGTAATAGACCTATTGGTCTTCTAAGCAACTTTACCAAATGAAGGAAATGCGTTCTATATATAAAACAATATAAAAACTAATAAAGAACCAAATTTACAAGATGCAATCTTGGTTTTCCTTATGTACTACAAATTTTTAGATAGTTTCTAAAGTTACAACTCGACAAGGTCATAGGTGTGGTCTCTCTTTACTATTTTGTATCCCAAATCTACTGCCATGGAGGACACACTGTTTAATCTGCTAGATTGAAAGAACTTGTGAGCTATCACTCTCACAACAAATTTGCAAAAGCAATTAGGGGGTCTAAGATAGAATCAATAAATATTTCCCTGTTATTCCATACTTCACCTCTGTTCTTCTCAATCGTCCCTTTTTAATCACTTAGCATGCTCTTGGGTTGGTCTAGGGTAGGATACCCTAACACTTGGCTAACGATCCTTTTACTGATCTAATGAGTCCATCTTTTAGCCAAATGAATTTGGAATGTATTCTACTAAGCACTATCTTGATCCATTCAGTCTTGAATACATTAGGGAAATCTAGGTCATAGGTCAACCCTTTCATTTCTACAATATTATTCTCTTCACTTAAAAATCCATTATCACAAATTTGACTGAACACTTCCCTTATTTCCATGTCACCCATACTTCCAACTTTGCATGTGTAGTAACATTTGACATCTTGAATTAGTAAGACTTTCTATGGTATCATGGATAATGCACCAGACGGGTCTCCTTTCTATGCAATTTCAGGTATTGCTTGGAAAGGTAGTTTTCTAATCTCATTACTAATTAATTGCATATTCAACACTTCCTTTCCCTCTTTTCTAACATTTTTAGAAGATCTTTCTGCCATAATCAATATCTAGGGTTTATGAAAACTCAAATAGTAAAACTTAGCACTAGTTCAAAAATGCAAGAATCTCCTATTGCAATTTTCTTTCATTCTCTTCATGCTCTCTTTGATCTCAAATGAATGCAAATGAGTCGAGAAACATTTATATAACCCTAAAAATCTTGCAATAAATGCTTAATGCTTACACAACTGTAAGCTCAGTCAATATAGGGTTTCTAACTCACTCAACTTACTCATGAATTCCACTTCACTCAGTTTAGATAACATGCTTCACCAATACTACCATACCTTCATAGCTCGACATCAACTAAAATTCCATTCACGCTCAACAATAACTATGAAATCTTTCGTGCTTGGAAACAACATGAAAACTAACAAAACTTAAGATTTCTTCTAAGTTCTAACTATTCCATTACATCTTAATTCATGCATATGTAATCTTTTCAATACTTAGATTCTTGAAGCTGATGTACAAAATATATCATTGAGCTATTAGTTCCACATACCTTTTGATTACCTAGTTTGGAGGTGATGTGATCACTTGATCCATTGGATGAAGTGATCTCATCTGAACTTGATGTACAACAATATTCCTTCTTCTTCCATGTTTTTTTCATCTACACTTTTACTTTCTCAACATCAACCATTTCTTTGCCTTGGTTGAATTCACTGCTTGGTTCTTTTGACCTTGTTGGACAATTTGTACTCATATGACTAGTCTTCAAACAACTATGGCATGTAGTTTGACTCAACCATCTACTATAATCACTTCTAAAATGTGTTCTAATGCAATTCTCAACAACATGTCCATACTTTTGACAATAGTGATAACTATACCTTGTATTGTAATCTCAATTGAAGCATTTTCCATTGTATTGCACCTTTGTCTTCTTATTTGATGTCCACTTGGCATTAGATCTACATTCATATGCTTTATGTCCATACTTTTGACAATTGTGGCAATATCCTTTAAATATTTGTGTGCTTAAGGTCTTGGTCCTACATTCATGCACCTAATGTCCTTGTTTGTTGTACTTATGATAGTAACCCAAGGATATCTTCTTAGGGTTCTAATTTGCATTGTTGCTCCTGCAAACATTGGTTGTATGATCTAACTTTCCACAATTATGAAAAGTGGGTTTATAGTTCTTACCTTTGTTGTTTCTTTGTTCAACACTTTTAGATGATTCTACTTCTTTAGTGTCAGTGTATCGCAAACCAGTAGTATCATTGTTAGATCTAGGAGATCTCATTAGTTTCTCAAAGTATTTGATGGCTTCACTGGGTTTGTTGAAACTTTCACAAAATTCCTTTTCTTTTCTTAGTTCATTCCTTAGTTGTTCATTCTATAACTTTAGAGTTGTGAGCTCAGTGTCTTTTCCATTCAACTCATAGTTGGAAATCATTAATTTATTCATTATTTCCAGTTGCATGTTAGCAATCCTCTATACCTCTGATGTCTTTTCTTCTAGTTTGTTGGTCAGTGTTCTTTTGTCATCTTCAATCATGACTTTGTCTTCCTCAACTTTCTTTTTCTTCTTGGTCACCTCACATAGCAATACTAATTGGACTTCTTGTTCTATCTTAAGATTTCTGACCTCTTCAGTTAGGGCACCATTCTTTTCCATCAAATATGCAACTGTTGGAACAAATTCACTTGAGTTTTCATCTACAAATAATTTAGTGGTGTCTTCCTCTTGATAATGTACATCATTTTCCTTAATAGCTATCTCTTTCCTTCTCTTCAATGAGCACTTCAATTCATCTCTTGCTTCATTGAGTTGGTGTAGGGAAAGTTTGATTTCAATCTTCTAGTTCTCAATGACTTTTCCCAACTTGTATACTTACATCTACAAGATCTTTCGGCAAAAATGCAAATATTTTCTTTACAGAGAACAAGGCTTTGATACCAATTGTTGGAATTAACAATAAGGAAAGTAAACTCTGAGAGGGGGGTGGGTAGGGGGGTGAATCAACACTTCAAAAATTTAACCATAAAAACATTCACCACACATCCATCTCATAATTTGCATGTAAATTGAAATAGCAAGCTAAACTTGTTCATCCATAGCATGAAATAAATAGAACATGACACAATAAGTTTGTTACCTAAAAACCCTCCAATGAGAAGGTAAAACTGGAGTGGGGATGATACCCACAAATTTTTGCTGTTGCAATTGTAAAGTGTAGCCAATGAAGGTTACAATAAGTTTGACCATAAACTATGATCTACCCTGTGAAAGGTCTACCCTATTAAAGGCTTGCAAAGATTATTAGCTCTTACCCTATTAAAGGATTTAAATACCTTGCTAGAAGTGTGCCTTGTTAGAGGACTTAAACTTGCAATAAAACAAATACTCAATTAAGAGATTTACACAAAATTCTATTAGGACTTGAAACTTGTCAAGGCTACTCTGTTAAGAGATTTTCACCGATTCACCTATTAGAACTTTTTAGCATTGATCATTTGATTAGCACCTCTCTGATAGATATCAAATCTTCACTTTCTTTATGTGTACTTGATCCTCCTAATTAGATGTATCTCTTCTATCCTTTAACTACTCTATTATGTTCACTCTAACTCATTATGCAATTATATCATGATCATAACCTCCATAGCTACCATAAATGCTCTCTCTACACTTAGCATTCTCCCTTCTCTTCTCATCCACACACACAAACTCTTTTTGGTTTTTCCTCCTTAAGAAGACTTAGATGAGCTAGGGTTAGGTAGGAATCAACAATTGTGATTCACCCATTTTTCTGCTTAGAACATCCATCAATCTAATTGGTTGCATGTACTACATAGGGATTCTCAATATACCTTTGTATATATATTCTACAATCATAAAACAATCCTTAAGTTGACCCAAAAAAATAGTTTACATAGGAGTTTGTGCCATTACAAACAACTATATCCAAAACTATTTACTTGGCACTTGAAAGCTCTAATGCTCGACATCTATTACATCTTCAATGTTGTAACTCATCTTCTGAATGACCCGAAAATCCACTATTTTAATTGGCATAAATATCTTTCTCGATACTAACTGTCTACTCGATACATACTTTTGCTCAGCAATTATTGTGTATATTGCTCGGCATAAACTACTTACTCGGTACGTATATATTTCTGTTAAGTAATGACCTAAGTGTTTTGTCACTACCTTTTCAAAAGCAATCTGAGATTAACAATACTTAATTGAGGGTGCATGTCCAAACCAAAGATCATAGGGTGTTTTACTAGTAGTTTGTCTGATTTGTACCATGCTCATTGTGCATACTAATATATTCACTACTTCTCTATAGAATATCTTGTATACATTATTCTCAGACATCATAGCTCTTGTTGCCTCTATTACAAATATGTTTCTCCTCTCTTCTATACCATTCTACTCAAGTGTCTTAGGGGCTAAAAATTGTATTTACTTCATACAAACTGTTAAACTCATTTGAAGTAAACTCTCCACCTCTATTAGACTTTAGACATTTAATCTTTAATCTAGTTCAATCTCAACTCTATTCTTAAATACTTTAAACTTCTTTAATGCTTCAGATTTCTCTCTAAGAAATGGTACCCACATCATCCTAGTGAAATCATTAACAAGAATCATAAAATATCTTTCACCATAGAATGGCCTTGTCTTTGTAGGACCACTCAACTTTGTGTGCATAATCTCCAACTTCATTGATGTAGTTTATTTCTTGGTTGGAAATGATCATGTCTTCTACATTACCATAACACATTCCTTGCAAACCATGTTTGGGCTTCACAATACTATGAAAATCACTAACAACAAGTGTAGTTCTCACTTTCAAATTGTTATCAAAGTTTATGTGACAAAACATCTTATGCCATAACCAACTATCATCAAATTTAACAACTAGGCATGTCATTTTAGTAGGATTCAACTAAAATACATTACCTCTTGATCTTGTATTAGAACCAATCAATTTACCATCTTTATCCTTAATAATACATGTCTTCTCTAAGAATTACAACTGATATCCCATCTCAACTAGTTGTTCAACACTCAAAATATTATGTTTCAGACCATCAAAAAAGTAAACATCAGCAGTGTTGGGCTTTCCATCAAGAGTAATAGATCCTATTCTTTTTATATGATAGACTAGATTATTTCCAACTCTAATAATTCCTCCATCATAACTATTGAATTCAATAAATTTTTTCATATCTCTAATCATATGACGTGAACAACTATTGTCTATGATTGAATCAGATTTCTTCTATTCAACTTGTGATACCAATGCCTTTTCTTCTCTAAATTATTCCTTTTGAAGGATTTCTTCCTTAATTGCCACAAATCCTATCTCATCACTGTGATTATTACTTTCACTCAAAAAAAATTCCACAATAGCTTCTAGATCATCATGTCCAGGTCTTCTCATAAAGACATTCTCTAGGCCTTCTAGGCTTAAAGTTATTTCTATACTTGTTTACTCTCTTATCACATTTAGAAACATAATGACCATATTCATTACAATTCCAAAAGTAAAAGATTTTTTTACCATCATGTTCTCTTCTTACAAGTAGTGCAATACCTTCATCAAGCTTCTTGTCTTCTTGTAATTTTCTTTCATTATTGTCATACTCTCCACTAGTACTTGCACTTCTTGATAATGTGGGTCAAATAGTCAATGTGCTAAAGAAGTCTCAATTCTAGGTAGATCTCCACTCTATCTCAAAATTATCTCAACTAACTCCAGTCATCCAATAAGTGTTTCTCTTATAAAGTTATCTGTGAGAGATATAACTTGCTCAATCATCTATGGAATCTTCTTGTATGCTCATGTCAATGTTTTCAAAATCTTCCACACTATTTCATCTTCATCTTTCTTTGCATCAAAAACCTTTATTCCTCCTAAAATTTCTAATATTCTACCAAAATAGCTTCTAACATATTCATCTTCTATCATTCTAACTTGTAGAAATAAACAAAATCCAATTTTGTATTCTAACTTTTTTAACATTCTTATCACCTTCAAAAGTAGATTCTAAAGGTTTCCAAATTTCATATGCCAATCTCAAATATTTTAACTGATTGTACTCATTTTCAAGAAGACCTATCAAGAGTCCTCTAGCAAGCATGTTGCACATAAAAAAATCTCTCTTTTGTTCAATACATTTTTCAAGCTTATCTTCTTCAATCACATCTTTTTTTTCTTAGTGATCAACAAATATCCTTGACCCATGTATAATAAATATGTCTTCATTTTCTCCTTCCATTATTAATAGTTGATTCCATCAAACTTTGGACTATCCTTTCTAAAATGATTTTCCATAAATATCCTTAAGATGTTGAGATTTTACTTCAAGGACCGAAGCTCTGATACAAATTGTTAGAAAGTAAATTCCACCAAGATAACTAGGGGGGAGGGGTGAATAAGTTATTAAATCAAAATAACATTTGTCTTCCTTATTAAATCTGAAACATGTAATTATACAATGCAATAACCATAGAAAGATACTCATACACAATAACATCATATTTGTGACTAGGAAAACCCTTGATCAAAGGGACCTTGTATAAGCTCCTTATAAGAGGATGGACCTTGTTAGGAGTCAATGAAATATAGTTAGTACATATCAGTCCTTAATAGGAGACTTTGAATCCCTGTTAGGAGATTCCAACCTTGTTATGAGATGTAGAAGGCAAAGGGACCCACTATCCAAACAACTTCTAGGGAAAAACCACTAAACTCACTATCCAAATAGTCTTCGTACTATCCCTTTCAAAATAATACTAAACAATCAATGTCCTCTACCACGTTCTACTAGATCCAAACACTTTTCTCACTTACTTGACTTCAACTTCACCAAACATTTCTTTGATCTCAATATTAAGTTGACTGGATCTCACATCGAAGTTTGCTCACTCACATTCCACACTTGATCCATAATACACACTTACAGATAAGGAAAACATCTTTCCTTTATATAACCAAGTCCTAATACTAATTATTGAGTCAACCTTGAGTCTTTCCCAATTTAAATTTATAATATAGGACCTCATTAATATAATACATTACACATTACATTACATCTTTTCATCAATTATAGAATTACAACAAACTCCTGGCTCTTTGTCTTCCTCTAGCACCTTCTACTAGATGCAAACACTTTTCTCACTTACTCTGCTTCAACTTCACCAAACACTTCTTTGATCTCAATATCAAGTTGACTAGATCTCACATCCAAGTTTGCTCACTTGCATTTCACACTTGATCCATAATACACACTTAAATATAAGGAAAACATCTTTCCTTTATATAACCAAGTCCTAATACTAATTATTGAGTTGACCTTGAGGCTTTCCCAATTTAAATTTATAATATAGGACCTCATTAATATAATACATTACACATTAAATTACATCTTTTCATCAATTATAGAATTAAAACAAACTCCTGGATCTTTGTCTTCATAATTTTTCACACGAGTCACCTCAAACTTTGTATGCTAGACCTCATCATCTTCACAATGTCTTCTTTCTATGTCTAACTAAGCTTGACCCAGTTCCATATTTGTCAAGAGATGTAATCAATTTACCATTAATAGCTACACATGTACTCTATTGTAAATTTTCTCTAATAAATTTGAATAACTATCTATTGTCTTAGACTTACTACATGCACATTTAACCTCACGACCAAGACACTCTCAAGAATATGTCGTCAACTATGCAACATCTCATCTTCATTCCTTGAACCACATGACCTCAATCTCAGTCTTCTACTTTGTTATCCTTCACACAATTTCTAGTATGTTGACATCAATGATAAACATACCATGAATGCAACACAAATTCAAGCTAAAATTTCTCCCCAATGCTCTAAGAATGCTAGGATATTCCCCCATAGGAATATCATCATCATTCATGGCAACATAAAGAGATTTTTTTCTAATTTTATTATATTTCTACCAAATTCTTCAGCATAAATCAATGAAGGTAGACTTAAATTTTGACTTGTATATAGTTTTTGACCTACCTTTTTCATTGATGTCAAAGGGGGAGTGTATTGTATGAAAATTGTATATGCAAAGTTATAAGGTAGAATATAAACCAAGGGGGAGTATGTATGATGTAATAGATGGTCTTTAATAGAAACGATCCACATTTTGAAATTTTGTATGAACATGTGAAGAACTTCACAATTTCTCATTTTACAATTTTGGGACTTACCCAATTTTCCCATATATTTCCATCAATACCAAAGGGGGAGATTGATGGAAATTTGGCTAAGAGGTGAGTATGGAAATGCATTGAGGTTATCATTTATGGCACCATATCATTTGTATTAAGTCAACATATTGTGGAGACACAATTTTGGTTTAAAGATTCAAAAATTTGTCCAATTGTTGTAAAGTATAACTATCAGCAGAGATACCTTTTTGATTGGTTCTCTTCATGAAAAAAGTTTTGGCAAGTGTGTAGTTATCTAGAGGAAGTGCAGAGTGTCAAGATTCCATATCTATGTGTGCGAGTCATCATGAGTCATAGGTTTGCACAATCAAAACATGATAGAGTTAAAAAAATGATCAATTGTGTTAAGGAATTATTTTGGTTCACTAACATGATTACTTAACTAATTAGGGATGGCATCCTAGATGTTAAGCCTGAGTGGGCAAAGTCTCATTTTGTGTTTTGGGATAATGATAGCAAGATCCTTCTATCACTTGTCTTAACCTCTATTAGGACCTCACAAGGCTCCCTTCTAGGCCTTCCTAGGGTTCACTCCAAGACCTCACACCACTGGAATTCTTTTGTTCAATCATCCTTCCTCTACCTGGATATCTCTACCAACTTAGTACTTCAAACTACCACTTCACTATGATGCAAAGATTCAAAGCATTAATATCTCATTCCATTTATCAAGGAATTCACCAATTTTGTAATAGGAGGGAGGGATTCTTCACAAGTCCATTTGATTAATTTTAAAGTCTTCATGTTCACAAAAAACCATAGTTCCTTACCAATCTCTTCAAATTCTTTTTTTAGGGCTAGTAGCCTTTTTGCCGCAATTAGGCCTCCAACTTGACCTTTGTGCAAATAACACAAAAATTTACCTTACAAGGCTCCAAAAAAATTGGGGTTTTTATACCCTTTTGGGAGACCTAGAATATTTTTAAGGTTTTAGGTGTTAAACCTATTTGTACACCCCATTTCTACTAATAAGCCTATATTTAAGGGTTTTAACCTTACACCAGTTGTTTGATCCTTAAGGGATTCAAAAGGACAATAAATGGTTTTACCTTCTATTGAAATATTACTAAAAGGACCTTTAGACATTGCCCTTTATTCAAATGTTCTTGATTGGCAAAAACCAGTCAATCTACTCCTCCATCCAAGCTCTATAACAACCAAGAAACCTAGTTGGGTATGCTTGAACTCACCTAGGCTTGTCATCAAAAATAGAAAACCACTTCATATGGACTTAAAAATGAATATATATGAGGCATTTACAATTATCTACCTAATTCCAAAAGTTCATGGTGGTTTAACCAATAGAAATCAAATGAGAGCAACAGTTATCCTACCTACCTTGTATAGGCCAATGAACTAGTCACTGACAAAAGATTTTCTTTACACCTATCAAAACTAAAGAACAAGAAACTAAAATGTACTCAACCTTAATGATTGAAATTCCCTATCCAAACATGTATTTTATTCACTCAAGTAAATCCATTATACTATAGATGTATGAGCTACAAGATTAGTGTAATAGTAATATGCAATGAAACAATTATCTTTCACAACAAAATTCAGTTTAGTACTAACTCCAATTGTTCAATATGAATTGAAATGAGCTTATATAGATCTAGTGCTCATGGATGTTGGTTTGTAGGAAAAATTGAAATATAAAACATAATTATTTCGACATAACCCATAATAGATTTGAAATAAATATGTAGTTAAAATCCACATGAAAGAGAATAGAAAACATACCTACAAAAATATCACACAAGGTATACCTTGGGAAACCCTCATTGAGGGAAAAACTCAACCTCCAAAAGCATCCACTACCATGTATTATTCAGCAAATGAAATATAAAACTATATCATAACAAAAGATTACTTGCTATACTATAAATCATGAATAACATGAGCTGAGGACACAATGATAAGTCTTAATTAAAATATAGAATTTGCAACCTTTAAAACATCAAACCCAAGTCATGTTGATAGGAAAAAACAACAACTAAACACAAGAATACTATAATACCAACAACTAGTAAATCAATCATAGCTCTCTGAAATAACCAAACAAACCTCCATAAGTTACTAGAATCAAATATGAATATATAAATTAACTCCAATAAGAATAGTGACACTAGATATTCAATATATCATGTAAACATAATACATCATCCAAAATGGATAAGTATAGGAATACTATCTATAACAATAATAGTATATTAATATCAATGACAAAACAATAACTATAATACACAACAATCAAATCCTTGAATATGGTTTCAACCCTCAATAATGCATGTCCAAACTCACTCATCTCAAAAGAAATCATCTTGTCAAGCAACATATCCTTTGTAACTATAGATATTGTCTTGATTTTTTCAATAGAAGAATCTTTATGTTTAAAAGTAAGAGTTAAGGACCTTAAAACCTTACCAATAATGTAATCCTTAGTTATAATCACACCAACACTTCTTAGACCAAAAATTAACAACTCCAGTCACCCTTTGCATATAAGAAGTAACATTTTCAGTTTCACTCATATTTAGGGCTCCAAATTCCATGTGTATTTTCTAGTCTCATGAAATCAAAATACATTGAATTAGGTAAATCACTTAAATATGGCTCCCTTGAGTCTAATGTTAACATCAACACTCTTATTTTAATGTCCACTAGACTTTGAAGGATTGGCAATAATATAGGTTGATTCAATAGTCTCCAAATGCTCATTTCTATGTCATATTCTAGGAATGTCTCCATCTGATCCTTCTAGAAGGAATAATTGTTACCATCAAACCTCAAATTATTCTTCTTGCAAGATTCCATTCTAATCCCCACAAGATGTTAGGACTTAAAAGAGGAAATGTGGTCTGATAAAAATTGATAGAATTCTATAAATGCTACACAACTAGTGGGGTGTGAATCAATTGTGTTAGGATCTCATAAATTTTTATTGATTAAGCTTTCAACCTCATCTTATTTTTAAGGACATAATTGTAACACTACATGAACACATAACACCAAGATTTATTTGTGTAGAAACTATGTTAGTGGAGAAACCATGGTGGGGCTAGTACCTATTGATCTTAGATTGGTTTTGACAATTAAGTGTCAACACACTTAAAATATTTACTAAGTTCTTGCCCAGCTAGTAATATATGCTGAGTATAATATGTATAGATGTTGAGTTGCAATGAGTGCCGAGTCACTCATGTGCCGAGTTATTCAAGTTCCAAGTGAACACTAGATGCCAAGCAAGTTCAAGTGCCAAGTGAACCGTAGATGCCAAGCAAGTTTAGGTGCCAAGCCAGACAGCACTATAGTAAGTGCCAAGCGTCAGCATTACCAAGTGCCAAGTAACACAAAATGGACATAGTTGTTTATGAAGGCACAAACAACTATGTAAACCATTTTTTCTTTGCCTTATAGATAGATCTCAAAGTTTAGAGGATAAGATCAAATCTATTTGATTCTCATGCAATCAACATGCAACCAATCAAAAAAATGGAATGGTAAAGAGGTAAAAAAGATGAATCTAAGCTATAGATTCATACCCAACCCTAAGTCACAAAATATTTATAAGGAAGACAAATCCCCACATTTCAAAGATGGAATGGGATGCGTGTGAGCAAAGAATAGATGGAAGAAAGGGGTGAATTGACTAGAAGGAATTCAAGGTGACTTAAAAGAAGAACATAATTGCATAATCAATTTGTAGAATAGAAGATTAGGGGTACAAAAATTTCATATTACATTAGAAAGGATCAAGATGGATTGAATTGAGACTTGGAATCAACAATACCAGATTGTAAGTTGTTAGATCAAAAATTCTATTGTTACTTTCTAACAACTGTATTAGCAGGATGAAATCCTTAGGATTAAGGTTGATTTAACAATCATTGTGAAATCCTTTAATAGGGTGACATTCCAAGTGAATGTTTAGAAATCCTTTAAATAGGTACACTTCTAGTAGGGTGTGAAATCCTTTAGTAGGGTAGGATCTAACAATCCTTTGTAAGCCTTTAACAAGGCAGACCTTTCATAGAGTAGATCATGAAATTGGTCAAACTATGTAACCTTAATAGGTGAACTTTATTGGTGCAGTAGTGAAGAATTGTGGGTGTCATCTCCACCCTAGTTTTACCTTCTTATTTGGAGGGTTTATGGGTAAACATATCTAGAGTCAAGTTTTTATTTGGATGCATTTACTTTACATGTTATTTCAATAAGTTCATGCATGTATTGTTTTTGAATGTAAAAGTTTTATGGGTTAGAGATTAGAACTTTTGATTCACCACCCCCCCCCCCACAACTCTGAAAATTATATTTCCCACTTGTAAATTCCAACAATTGGTATCAGAGCTAAGTTCTCATCAGGAGAAGGTTTGTAGCTTAGGGAAAATGATCTTGAGATGGAGGTCTACAAACTGAAAAAGACTATAGAGAACCAAGGAATTGAGATCTAGCTCATTCTGCATTCACTGGAAGTAGCCAAGGAGGAATTAAGAAAATCCTTAAAGAGAAGGAAAGACATTGCCATTGTAGAAAATGGCACACAATACAAAGAGATTGACACCACAAAGTTATTTGCAAGTGGAAACTCAAATGAATTCAATGCAACAATTGCAGATCTGATGGAAAAGAATAGGACACAATTTGAAGAAATTAGAAATCTCAAATTGGAACAAAAATCACAAGCCATGATGTTGTGTGAAGTGACCAAACAAAAGAATAGAGCCATTGAAGACAAGGTCATGATAGAAGAAGACAAGAGAAACCTAGCTAACAAACTAGAAGAGAAGTCAACTGAGCTTGCCAGAATCTCCAACATGCTATTGGATATTCTAAGTCAGATGATGAATGCTCATCATGAGTTGAATGTCAAAGACATTGAAATCACCACACTGAAGTTGCAAAATGAACAACTATAAAATGATCTAAGAAGAGAGAGAGAGATTACTGAGAGCTTCAACAAGCCAAATAAATCCATCAAGTACTTTGAGAAACTATTGAAATCTTCAAGATCTAGCAATGATACATTAGGACTAGGCTATACCAACACTAAAGAAGGAGAATCATATAAGAGTGCTGAAGAAAGAAATGAAAAAGGTAATAATTCCAAACCTACTTGTCATTTTTGTGGTAAGAAAGGACATATTGCTAATGTGTGCAGGAGAAAGAATGAAAATCAGCATGACAAAACTAAAAACATGGGTCACTATCATAAGTGCAAAAAGAAAGGTCATCAGGGACATGAATGCATAACTAGAACTATGCATGCACAAGGATTTGAAGGTTACTACTACAACTGTCAAAAGTATGGACATAGAGCCTTTGAATGTAGATCCAAATCCAAATGGTCATCAAACAAGCCAACAAAGCGAAGAAGCTATGGAAACTCTTATTACAAGGATTACAATACAAGACATAGTTGTCATTATTGTCAAGAGTATGGACACATCCCTGAGGATTGTATTAGAACACAGTTTAGTGGCAACTACGAAAGGTGGTTAAGTCAAACCACATGCTTTAGCTATTTGAAGATAGGTGATATCAGCAAGCATTTCCCAACAAGGTCAAAAGCACCCAATTCAAAATTCAACAAAGGAAAAGGCAAGGTAGATGTTGAACACATTAGAGGAGAGATGAACAAGATATGGAAGAAAAGAGATGGAAGCAACACATTGAATGAAGGGATCACTTCGCGTAACAGGTCAAGTGATTACACCTCATCAAACTAAGCAATAGAAGGTATGTGGGACTGATATTTAAATGCTTCATTATACATTAGTTCCAAAATAGGTTAGTGCTGAAAAAGATAAACTACCATGAATAAAAGATGCAAGGAAACAAGAAAAATTCAATGTTAAATCTCCAAATTGTCACATCAATGCCGAGTGTGAAATGTCCTCTTTCGATGCTGAGTGAATGCCAGTATGTGCCGGGTTGTCACAAAAGCTAGTTGAAGTTGAGTAAGTAGTGGTTTTCAAGTAAAGGTAATGTTAGTAGCTGCTGAGTGAAGGAAAATCTGCATAGATGTTGAGTAAAGCATAAATTGTATTGAGGCCAAGTTTATAGTTGTATATGAACTATGCCTTAAATGCAATACTTTGAAGGGTATAAGGCTTATTTTCGCCATTTTTCATCATTTCAAATCCAAAGCAAGATTGAGAAGAGCAAAGAAGTAGTCTACAAACCTGCTTGAAGCATTTGCAAGGATCACAATAGAGATCAAGTGTCATTTCATTGATTTAAGAGGTACTCTTCAAGTCCCAAATTACGTAGTTTTAAATTTTTAAAACTCTAGTTCATAGATATGGCTTCTAGTTCAAAGAATGTTAACGATAAAGAGACCTTTGAGGTTTAGTTGGTTAGCAATGAGCTTAAACAACTAGATTTTAAGGCCATACCAGAAGTTTCATATAAGAATGACCCTTCAGGTGCTTTGTCTATGATTTTTCCCAAGGTAGTTATGGTGCAGGACATAAGAAAATGCTACAACTGCAAGATCAGAGGAATTGGGGACATGGAAATCTATCAAGCATATGAAAAATTGTGTCAAAATGGGGTGTTGAAGAAGGAATTAAATATTGTGGAAAGGAAGGGCTTAACCCATGGTCTAGATTTCCCAACTATTTTCAAAATAGAGTGGATCAAAATAGTTCTGAGCAGAATCCATGATGGATGCCTATGGTTAGAGGATGGACCTATCAAATTTCAAAGAGAATTGTGCATAGGGTTACTAGTTACCCAACCCTAGATTGGCCCAAGACCCTAAGGAGTGACTCAAAAGAAGTAATTGAGAAAAATACAAGGGCAAAATGGAACAAATATGGAATGACCATTGGCACTATCATAGACCCTCTTCTTGACTTTTCCATTAGGGTCATTTCACATAAATGCTATCAATTAAGCAGACTAAACAGTGTTCCATGTATAGTAGTTGATGTAGGGTATAAGATTGTCAAGAGAGATCATACTTATGATCTTGCAGAACTCCAAATGCAACAAATAATGGAGAATCTAGAAGCAATAAGGAAGTCAAAGAGTGCTCAATGTAATTTTGGTTCAATCCTTGTGTGCATATTCTTTTATGTACAAAATGAATTCCCATCTTTTGGCAAGGTTGATTGGAAAACAAACAGGTTATTTGCAACTCAAGTTAATGAATATATTGAGCAAATGGGAGAAAATTTTGAATCATTAATGACAAGTTACTTTGAAGACTTTAAGAATTATATGAAATAGAGGTTGAGCATTTCTATTTCATTAGTAGAGAAACATTATAATGACATCTATTTCCTAGTAGAGATTAACTACACATACATTCAGGTTGCAGTACTTAGAGTTAGATGGCTAAGGCCTTTGGGATATGAGATCAACATTAATGAAGTCTAAGCTTCTATCACTGCACTCCTCATAAAAGAAATTGAAAAAAGTGCTAAAATTTTTGGTAATTATGATATTGTCAAGTCTAAGGTTGAAATGGAGTTGAAAACTACCTGAACTTTGAAAAAGAAAGACAAAATGGTGAAGAAGTTGAAAGCTAAATTTGGAGAAGGTGATAATGATGAAGAAGATGATGAAGAAGAAGAAGTGTAAGCTCAAGGACCTTTAGATTTAACCCAAGGCATGGGTGAAGATGTAGAAGAAGAAGGTGTTGAGGAGGAACAAGCCAAGGAAGCACCAACCAAACCTAAAGCTAAAAAGAGGAAGGCTAAAACATAGCTTACAACTCAGCCAAAGTGAAAGAAAGCTACAAAACCAAGCCCTACAAAGCCTATAGCTCCAGTTACAAGAGCTAGCAGAAGGGCCACCACTCAAAAGGCTAAAGAACAAGTAAAAGAAAATAAAAAGGCTACTGAACTATAGGGTCTAGTATAGAAGAAGCAAAGGAGAAAATATATTGCACAACTAGAGACTGATGATGAAAGGACCAAGTTAGAGGACACCAACCAATTTAGAGTGGCATGTCATACTACCAAGTCTGATATTGAAAACATTTGTGATAATATTAGGGATAATATCAACTTAATAGGATTGAAAAATATTGAATTTAATAAGCTTGGTAGAGAAGATCATAATATGTTAGAAGAATCAATGTATGCTATGATGGAACAATTCAAGAACACTCCTCTTGAATTTGCAACACAATTCCTAAAGATTTATATACAATTGTTGAGAATAAATGGAATTATTGCCTAATATTAGAGAAAGAAAGGGAATCTACCCTAGCCCAAGTGATGCCAGAGTTGACGAGGAGGCACATCACCAAGGCAAGTAAGAAACATAGTAGCAATTTTTCACCCAAATATTGAGCCTTTTGCATTTTGCAAAATGATATTGAAGATGTTGTACAAAAATCTACAAAATTATGGAAGTTGATATATGGGTTAACTACTATGAAAGAAGGAGAAGAAGATCCCCTTGAGGGAAGGAATAATGAAGAAGATAAGGATTATGACAACAAGGAAGAAATAGAGAAGGAAAAGGTAGAAAACATAGTGGATGAGACATAACAAAAAGAAGATGAAATGGCAATAGCTGATGAGTAACAAATAGAACAAAGTGTACAAGACACACAATTATCAGCATTAAGGCCCCCACATGATACAAACACACCTACAAACACAATGAAAGTGAAAGATGTTCTTGATAAAAAACCTCAGAACATTAATCCATTAGCTATCAAGGATTTGAAGAATATCCTTGACCAATCCACACTTCAAGACAAATTGTGTGATAATCAAGTATTGGTCAGTGTGGATGAACTGGAAAAAGTTGAAGCTAATATCACTAGGGACAAGATGAATACATAAGAACAACCTTCTATCATCCCTATAGATACAAGTGAACAATCTCAAATGAAAACATCAATTAATACATTTGAAAAGGTTGACACCATAGTTAAAGTTGTTATGATTAAACAACAAACTTAGACTTTCAAGGAAAGAGAGCCCACAAAAGATAAACCAGGCTAGACAGAGGTATTTGTGCCTAACACACAAGCTCAAGGAGTAGGACAAATGATTGTGATTGATCAAGGTAGGTTATATGATGATAAGGACATTCCAAATGAGAAAGAGCAAGTAGCTATTTAGACATTGGTGAATTTTTCAATAGCTGGAACTCCTACCAAAGTTCTTTAGAAGCTGAGCAATGATGCAATACTACTTCAGATTTCAGCACCAGGCTCAAGCTCAACAAAGGTTGCAAGGGTACTTTACTATGGAGACCCTATAGTGCCTCTCCCATTTGACTTTATTAAGTTGTCCTAATGGATGCAACCTTGCTGATCTTTTGGGGTAATGGATCATGATTGTGACCTTGAGTGGTTTACACCATCGAGGTGTTTGGATTTATGTTTCTCTATCAGTTGCTTTGATTATGCTTTTGACTAATCTATGAGATTATGATGTGATTTATGTTCACTGAGGTTTGTGCCAGTGGTTACCAGGATTGATGTGGTATCACGATGTTGTTCCTTGATTACCTTGAGATGTGTGCAGAGATTGCACTATGTACTTTTACCATGCTACACTAGACTAGGCTCCTCTAGTAGTGGTTTGTCATGTTTATGGCTGTGTTTACTTAATTATTTCTAAGTGCCTTTTCTTGTTGTGTTAACAATGATTATTAAATGCTTTAGTAATTAGAAATGGATTGTCCATGTTGGATTATTTGGTTATGTGATGTGGACATCTACCTTGTTATATTTTTTATTAGAGAGATATTTGTTACTCATGTTATGTTTACATTTGAGACGACCTGAGGGTCATATGTTATACTTTGATTTCAATATCATAGATTTTAGACTACTATGTTGTTTAGTTGATCATATTGCATGATGATGCCATTTTGAGATGATAGTGTGTTTTATGATGATATCTGGTTATCTGGTATTTGGACATACCTCTGATTATGTTAGGTGATGGATTTAATGCTATGGTTATTTACTTCATTCCTCCATTGTTATGCTTTATGTGAACATGAGTGATGTAATAGATTATTTTAATATAATTAAATAAATGTTTAGATTAGGTGATTTAATGCATTTATTGCTTTGGCTATGTTATTATATGGAAGTGCACTTGTTCATGTTGTTTAGTGTGAAGGAATTATATCCCTGGTAGTAGCACAGAGAGTTAGTGATTCAACCATTCATATTTTACCAATGTCATCCTTATATGGTCGACGTATCCTTATTTTAATTATTTTATTAAACCTTTCGGTGATTATTAAATTTGAACTCATTTGCATTATGTGATTAGACTAGTGAGCGTGTCTATGCATTTAGAGGTTCGCATTGTCACGAAAGTTATTTAGGAAATTTATGTGTTTTTGGATTTTCAAAATATTTAAATGATTTATTTTAATTTTTGGTAGCTTTCCCATAGATGAATTCCTATTTATAACAATAGCCTATTTTCATTTGGGTCGATTCAAGGTTTAACTAGGTTGGTTGGTTATTTGCCCTAATCGATTATTCAATCAAAAAGTGAATAAGTATCCAAAAAGGAATTTAATTCCTCACTTCTCACTTTTGAATTAGAAAGTTTGAGAGTAAAACCTGAAATCCTCTTCATGAGGATTTATTGTTTTTTTTGTTGTGGGAGCTATGGGTGTGGGATCATCATGAGGTTGAGCTAGTTGGATCTAGCTCAGGGAAACCTTGGATTGTCATGATTTTCAGCTAGTTCTGCGGGCTATTTATTTCATGGTTCAGATTCCCATTTTGCCCTTTTGGTGGTGAGATAGGGCTTTCTTGTTTTATTGTTTCTACTCTATTTTTGCTTCTATTTTTGGTAGCCATTTTTGTGGAGGCTGAGAACTAGTATTCCCCTCCATTTTTGTATGTTAGTTCTACTCGATTGGGCGAGTACGAACATTTCCCTATTTTTTAGGATGAGGGTTTGGAGTTTTACATTTTTATGCTGGCCATTTTTGCATACAGTGTCCAAACTTGTTTATTTTTGAATTTTTGGGGTTTTTGTGCCAAAAGAACAATTGGATTTTAATTTTGTAGTTTTTTCAAATTTTGGGGTTTTTATCTCATTTTGTGTGCCACCCTATTTTCTTGAGTTTTCTTGGCACAATGTGGGTCATGGACTTGGATGATCTATTTGGATATCAGTCAGACCACTATTGCATTTTTTTGTTGCATGGGGATGCATGTTGCATTTTTACTCCCGACTTTGTGTTCGGTTGACTAATTTTCATACTTGGTTTTATGGTTTCTTTTGGACCTTTGTTATTGTTTTCTAGACACTAGGATTCATGTAGAATACATACTCTTAGATTGAGGCCAGTTGAGTGAGTTCATGATGTTTGGTCTTCTTGCATCATTGGGATTCATGTAGAATCCATACTCCTGGATTGAGGCTAGTTGAGTGATTTCATCATGTATGGTTTTATTGGCTCTGGGATTCATGTAGAATCTATCCTTCCTATGTTGCTTTCAATTGGGTGTTATCTTTTGCATTGTGTTCTCATCCTGTCCTTGTTTTTTGATCTTCATGATGGTGGTGTGCCCCACATGAGTATGTGCGTGTACATTTGTCAAGTGACTTGTGAGGCCCGATCTTCTGTGGTACTTTCAAAAGTTATGATCATTGGGGTTAGGATGGGAGTATGCATGCCCATGGGAACTTGTCATAGGATGAGCATGCATAGGGTAGGGTAGCATATGGAGGGGGCTTCTATCTCACAGCCCAATAATCATGATGCCATGGGTATGGCTGAGAGGAGCTTTGATTAAGTGATAACTAAAGAAAATGTGTGAATGCTAATAAAAATTAAGCTAATAAAATGTTGTGTCGAGCCATTCTCTGTTGAGGGGTACTTTATCTGCATGATCCAAGCTTGGGCTTGTCGATGCCAATCAACTCTCCATGATGTCAGCCCCTACTTATTAGCCTATTGAGTGTCTGACCAGGACTTGTACTCCTTGCATTGTCTTAGGTTTTTGGTTACAGCCATCATACTATTTGGCATGAGTGTTAGCCTTGGATGTTGTGCTTTATGTGTGTTTGCAGTTGGATCATTAACTCGATCAGCATGGTGGGTGTGGACCTACGAGTGCCACATGGTTGGGAGGCATAGCTACCTTCACTAGTACTAGGGATCAGTGTAAAGAGATGGTCTTGTCCTAGTGTGACTGTTGCTGGATGTTTTCACTTGGTACTTCGTGTTCTAGAGTATGCTTTCTTGTGATTTATGCTTTCATTGGAATGCTTGGATATCATGTTTAGATGATGTTAGTTTATTTGATGCATTCCCATATTATGATATTTAGCATATGATTAGATGATGTGAATTGTTTTACTAGCATATCTATTGCTTATTTATGTTTAGCATGTGATAGGTGATGTTATCTTATGTAGGATTATCTTATGCTTTTCTACTAGCATGTTAGATTCCTTATGCTTATATTGTTGCATGTTTTAGTAGTGACATCCCTATTATGATAGTACTAAGAATTTGGTTGGTGGCTTGGGATGTTACACACTAGGGATGGCTAGGATCCATGATGGTCTGATGATGCTATTGATAGTTTGGAGGAACTGCGGACCTAGTTTGGTTGTTCAGTTATTGCGATGTTATTTTTATACATTGTGATGTTACTTCTATTCACTATAATGTTGTTTTTAATATCTTCATTACTGCTATGGTTTAGATGGTAGATGTTTCTCTTTCTTGTTGTTTATGCTCTTGAGTGTTCATTCCTTGATTTACGTGGATATAGTACTCCCCAGTGTCGAGGTTTCCATGTTTTTATGCTTTTTGTTTGCATTTTGTTGTTGCGCTAATTTGTTTTCTCGCGTGGAAATGCACATCCTCATGTGAGACTATGCATGTCCTCACGCGAAAATGCAAGTCCTCATGTGGTGTGTAGAGAGTCCTCATGTGAAAATGCAAAACCTCATGCGATGCTTAGGAGTCCTCACACGAAGCCATGCACTTTCTCACGCCCAGTAGTGCAAGATCTCGTGTGAAACTCGAGACCAGTGTACTTTCTCGTGTGAGAAATAGGGTCTATCTAGGCTTGTTGGCTGAAAGTTTGGAAGGTTGTTTTGGACACCCTTTTGGTTTTTACACCTTCCTATTTCAAAATAGATTTCTTAAGGGGTGTAAAATATATCATTTAAGTATAAGGAATTATATCTTAAGTATAAGTTGATGTATATTTAATTCCTTATACTTAAGATATATTTTAATATATGTGACAAATCTTTTGAGATAAGTTTCAGACCTCTCGGAGATGAGATAAAGATTCTAAGAAATTTTAGGGCTTCAAAAGTCCAAAATTAGCCAATTTTCAGGGATTCAAGATTTCAGGCTTAGCCAAATTTCAAGATTCTGCATTTTACCCCAGCTTGGTTTTTTGTTTATGAGTGGTTGTCTCTTTGAGCCCTCATCATGTGCATGGTTGTTGTTGGCTTTTTTTTCCTTGTGTTAGTTTGGTAGTGGTGTTCAAAGATTCGTTGGTTGCCGAGATTGTGGTGAAGTCTTCCATTGCGATCATTTTGATCCTTGTATGATATTGTCATGTGCATTCATACTTGTAAAAAATAATAATTCTTGGCTTGTATTTTATCCTTATTTCTAAGGATCTCTAGGCAGAGCATTACATCTGGTATCAGAGCCCATGTTCAAACATTGGGATCTTTGTGTATATGTTGCCCATATAGTTGTTGTATGTTGGTTGAGTGCTAGCGTCTTGGTGAAAAATCATGATCTTTTTTGTTTTGGTATCTACTCATGATGGGATTGCTTGTCTAGTAGATACAACTAGATTAGCATGTGGACAAGGAAGTGAGTCTTCCTAGTTTTCTTAGTGGTATCAGTGTGCCTTCTTGGTTGGTTGCGTGTGTGCGACCTTTTTGGATGGAACCACTGATTGGTGTCCATGTGTTGGCTTTGAGTGCCTCTTCTATTCTCTTGGTGGAGTAAGGTGCATCGTTTCCATGTTTCTCCTTATTGTAAGTAAATAGATGAATCTTATTTTTGATTCTTTATTTTGTTGTTATAATAATAAAATGGTTCCTTTCATTGAAAATGAGTGTTTATTGTGAATCATTGCAAAGAAGTAGTTTTGCATTATATCCTTGGGTTAATGACTTAAGTCCCCAATTTATTTGCTTCACAAACTTATGTAAAACTGTATTAATTTGATGGATATCTAAATGTTGCATTGCATGGAAATTATTGTTGTCTACATATGCATGAAGTTACTGATGGTATATTGCTTGATGTGTGTGAGTGTGTTCTCTAACATTGCTAGGATGATTTTTTCCTTAGCATTGTGTGGTGATTTATCCCTCTTGTGTGACTATACTCAATTATCACCTATAATGTGATTTGTTTGATGCCTTATTTTATGTGGGTGGAGGTAATTTCCTCATGTTTTTTGGGCTAGCATTGGTTTTCAATATTTTCCTCTCTTGGAATAGTCATCAAATTTTATCTATCACTCTCTTTGTGACAGTTGTCACATTTGACTTATTGTTGAAATGAGCTCTTTTTAGTACTTACTGTTGGAATTGACAATTCCCCCATTTGGGCTTTTTGTTTTGTTTCATGATGACTACTCTGAATGTGTTTTATTTCTACCTAGTTGTGTGTTGTGTCTCTACCATGTTCATCTCAAACCTCTAGTGGTATGTATAAGGGATAATATCATGGAGAACATGCTAGTGTGTGCTTGATAGATTTAAAGTTGTTAATGTAATTGGATGGTTTACAAGATGGGTAAACCTAATGTTATTCTTGAGAGAAAATTGAAAGATATGTACTTGTTTTATGGTGACTCTTGAACCCTTGCTTGAAAATCTTTCAGTTTCATTATGCATTAGTGCTTATGTTATGTTTAATTAATGAAATTACGAGAGATAAGTGATGATCAGTTTTAGTGTGCGAATTACCTTTCATTCCTTGTCTTATGTTGTTTTGGGCATGTGTTTTCTTGAGTGGATTTGGAAGTTTTGTCCGTCGCTTGTCTTGGTGACCAAGACTATTATTTGTTTTTGTCTTTTTGGTGTTGTCTTGAATGGTGACTCAAGCTCTTTGATCTTAGGACTCTCAAAGCTCCATCATGTTTTAGTTCTTGTCAATATCTTTTCAATGCTTTTTGGATGGAGCCAATCCAAATTTTGATGTGAAGCTATGGCTTATGGAGTTGTTGATTGATGTTCTGAGTACCTTTTTTAAGTAGAGGCCAATTCAATCATGACATATCATATTTATGGCCATTGGAGAAGTTTAACTCTTCATGTTATTCATAATGGAAGAGTTATCTTGTCTTCATAATCTACTAGGTACTTGTTGGAATTCGTGCTTGGGTTTGTGTAGTTCCTATTGCACAGAACCACCCTTGTGAGGTGAAGTGTGGTTTGCAAGCATTCTTTGCTCAGGGTTGATGTTGCCTTGTCATTTGGGAGTGACTCAGTTCTTTGATGAGTCTAGATTCTCCTTTTTGGATGTTTTCTTTGGTGCATCTCCATATTCTTTCTCTCTTGAGAGAGTAGGCTAGTGTGGTTATGCCAATAGCTCAGTTAGTGTTTTCAAATGAGTAGTTGGATGGTTAGTGGGATTGTGAATATTCCCTAATGTGTCTTGGGCTGATTTTGTGTAGAGGTTGAGAGTGACTCCCTCTCAGTCCTTTACTCTATAGTTTCTTTCTCCCTAAGCTTTTGTCTTTTGTGGTTTATCTCAATCAAGTTTCTCTTTGACCATTGACTTGAGGGTAGAGATCGAGTTTAGCAGTAGGTTGGGTGTGGTATTCCTAGCATTGTGCTGGAGGGACATGGTATTTTTGGACACATGTTACCATCTTATGAGTTGGTATGCAGACATTACATGATTGTGTCCACTAACAAAATTCTTTGAACCTTGTGGAAAGGTGATATCTTGTCTAGTTGGGGTATGTTACCCTAGTTTCCTATGGTAGTTGAGCTTTGTGCATTGGTGAGGTGTCGTACTCCTATGTTTGGTGGTGAGTAGTATTTAGGAGTGTGTAATTTTGTTGGTAAACTATCATCCACTTTTTTCTAAGGGTGAGTTTATGTTGATTCTGGAATGCTCATGTGTGACATGATAGTATTCTTGGGAATTTTGGGATGGTTATTCCCCATGATTCCAACTCTTGTTGGAAGTGTGCCTTGTTTTGAACTTGTTTGTGGTCATGTGGTAGGTGCATGTTTTGGTTGGGCACCTCTTGACGAGGTAGAGTAGGTTTTTCCTTACCTTGTATTGTTGACTTTATGGCTAGATGGGTTTTTCCTAGTGCATAGAAGGTTCCTTGTTGGAGGACCCTATGTTTGTGTGAAACCTATTCTCTTGTGGTTAACCTATTTGGGGGTTAACGAGATGGTTTGAGAATGTGGGAGTGATTTGGATGGACTTGTGAAGGAATCAGTGAGTCATCCCCATTGCTTGATTTTATTTTTACTTCTGGTATGTTTTGGTTTGTATTCTTGGATTGTAGGCTTCTAGGAGTAAGCCTCATCTTTGGGGGAAATGATGTAGTGTCTCTCCCATTTGAATTTTGTAAGTAGTCCTGATGGATGCAACCTTGTTGATCTTTTATGGTGATGGATCATGATTGTGACCTTGAGTGGTCTACACCGTCGAGGTGTTTGGATTTATGTTTCTATATCAGTTGCTTTGATTATGCTTTTGAATGATCTATGAGATTATGATGTGATTTATGATTCACTGAGGTTTGTGCCAGTGGTTTGTATTTCTTGTCTTGTATTTCATCCTTGTTTCCAAGGATCTCCGAGTGGGGCATTATAGACCCAACATTAGATGAAGAAATAACTACAGCAAAGTATGACTATGCAACCATGACCTTAGAATAGATCAATGTGATGCGAGAGGCAATAGAGAGAAGGAAGAAACAAGAAATACTTAGAATGAGTATAAACAAAACCAAGAACTTCATG
This sequence comes from Cupressus sempervirens, assembly GCA_028749045.1. NCBI lineage: Eukaryota > Viridiplantae > Streptophyta > Pinopsida > Cupressales > Cupressaceae > Cupressus > Cupressus sempervirens. The sequence goes on along the minus strand of CM053789.1, from coordinate 222,430,429 downwards.
AGATTAAAGACATATTTTTAGATGCCTTTAGCTTGTAGACACTTGATGAAAACAAGCCCACATTGGAGTAATTGTTAGAAATTGTGGACCAGGTGACAAATGAAGACCAAGATACAAAAATTAAAATAATGAAATGGTCTAAAAAGAAGTTTCAAGGGAAAGTTAATGAGAAAATTTTTGGATACAATTAAGTAATTGTGTATTGTCTTTGATGTTACACAAATGCCATATCAGTTATCAGACAGAGTCTACCGAGTTCTATCGGTCAGGAAAATAGTTTACAGAGTCTACCGAGCTCAGTCGGTCAGTAAAGCCTTTTGCAGTGTATACCGAGCATTCCTGTATGTCACACGGTGAGTTAGTGATAACCGAGTTCGCACGGTAAGCTAAGGAAAGTTTAGTTCTTACCGAGATCACTCGGGTATCAAAGGATTTTGTAGCGAACGGTTAGTGTTTACCGAGTTCGCACGGTAAGCTAAGGAAAGCTTAGTTTTCATCAAGCTCACTTGGTAATCGAAGACAGCTTTTACCAAGTCTAGTCGATTTCCAAAAGAAGTGGCAGGTTTACCGATTTCCCTGGTAACTGTAGTTTTTACCGAGTTCTACCGGTTAACACAGGAAGCAGTTTTTTTTTAGCAGAGTCGGCCAGTGAAGAATTTTGTTTTGATTATTAGTTCAAGCCGACTTTTGGAATATGTTTTGTCAAGTTGGTTGGGCCGACCTAGTATCATGTATAGTATATAAAGAGAAGCTCAAGATGCAGAAAAGTGTGGAAAAAGAGTGTATACGAATAGTGCAAGGAAATGCAATGAAGAGACTTGTGTGTGCCTAAGCAGAGTTGAGCAGAAGGAAATCCTGGAGCTGCAAAGATATATTTAATCAGTAAGGATCTTGTGGAGCTAAACTGAGATCTGTATTCAACAAGATAAGTTGCATGTATTTTTAGATCATTCATTGTTGTTTTCTAACCATTGTAATAGTGATTCCAAAATCTCCTAACAGAGTTGGTTTAATAGCCATTCCATAAATCCTTTAAAAGGGTGGTAATTCAGTTGAATTTTTCTAAAGACCTCTTACAAGGCCACTGATTAAATCCTCTAACAGGGTCACACCTAACAATGTGTTTTGTAACCTTTAACAGGGTTGGCTCCTAACAGGGCTCACTTCAGAAGAGTGAAAATTGGTGACTAGTTGCTGGTGATTTTTCCCATATTGGGTTTTCACGTAAATCTGGTGTCTACTGTGTTCATGATTGCTTTCTTTTGCATGGTTTCTTATTTCAGTAAATGCTTAATAAATTAACTAAACATCTATCCAGTTTTAAGCAGCAATTTATGTGTTTACCAAGTAGCAGCAGCAACTAAGTTTAAGGCATCTATGGGACTGTTGAAAATGTTTTTGTGGTAACTGATTCACCCCTCCCCTCTCAGTTACCCCATCTTCATTTTCCAACAATTGGTATCAGAGCTTTTGGTGCTTGCAGGAGGAGATTTCAAGATATAAACCAAAGATCAAGATTTCTTACAAGAGGGAAATCCCAAGGCTTAACCGAAACAACTTCTCAGCATGGCAGGGATTAATGAGACTTCATCTGGCTTCCATTGGTGACACTGGTCTGAAATATCTTGATGAGAAATATGTAGAACCATCAGGTACATTATCAGTCAATGACATTGCTATAAAGAAGACTCATAACATTATGATGATTGATATTGCATTTGCCTTGAGTTATGAAGAGTTTGATGATGTCAAGGACTGCACTACTGCCTATGAAATGTGGGAAAGACTGAAAGAGATCTATGGTGGAGATGACAATGTTAGAAGAGCCAAAGCTGCAAGTCTGAGAGGATAGTTCGATCAGATGAAAATGAAAGAAGATGAAAACATTGCAAAATATGTTGAAAGAATTAAAGCATGTGTCAGTGCTATCAAAGCTTTTGGAGGAAGTATCAGTAAAGAGACAGTCATAAGTAAAGTTCTTAGAACTCTACTTCCAGTTTATGCCATCAGGGTATTAGCCATTCAAGAAAGAAGGTGCGAGGCCAATCACAAGATAAACCTAGAGGCCATAGTTGGAAGATTGACAGCATTTGAACTAGATAATTTTGATAATTATGTTCCAGCTGCAAAGAACATTGAGTCTGCATTTGAAGCCAAGTTTTCACTCAAGGAAAAAGGCAAGAAGAAGAAGGAATCTCAGTCAGAGAGTGAAGATCAATCAGATCAGAGCTTTGACAGCGACCTTGAAGTAATTGAAGCTCTACTTGCAAGGAAATATTCAAGAGGAAGAGGTAAATACAGAGGTAAAGTACCCCTAATCTGCTTTTCATGTGAAGAAGTCGGTCATATTGCTACAAGGTGTCCAAACAAGAAAGATAAAGATGAAAAGAAAGATAATAAATGGAACAGTAAGAAAGATCTCAAATCATTTAAGGATAAAAGTAAGAAATCATGTTTTATGGCTAAAGATTCTAATGATTCTAATGATGAAGAAGAGGATGAGATTGTTTACATTGCTGTAAAAGAAGAATCTGACAATGAAGAAATGGCACTCATCTCTCCCATAAGTAAGAATGATACATGGATCATTGATAGTGGCTACTCACATCATATGACTGGAGATAAAACAAAGTTTGATCAATTTGAAGAATATGATGGTGGCAGTGTAAGATTTGGAAATAATGAACCTTGTTGCATCAAAGGAAAAGGAAGAATCACTCTAACCCAGGAACTTGTATGTGATAATGCTTATTGGGTAGAAGGCCTAAAGCACAATTTGTTGAGTGTGGCACAGTTACTCAACAATGGACTCAAAGTAGAATTCATCCAAGGCAAAGCAAGACTGCTGAACAGTAAAGGAAAGCTGATTGGATCTGGTACTCAAACTAAAGGTAACTTGTTCTATCTTGAACTTGATGAACATTCATGTTTTATTGCTCAAGTAGAAGAGAGTTGGTTATGGCATAAAAGGTTATGTCATGTGAATTTTGACAATCTGGTAAAGATAAGAAAATTCAAGAAAGTGAGAAGCATTCTTGATTTAAAGAAACTAGAGGTCAGTTTATGCAAGAATTGTCAAATTGGAAAGATGGGTAAGTCTAGTTTCAAAAGCAAAAATTATCATTCTGAAGATTTATTAGAAATTGTGCATACTAACTTATGTGGACCTATTGAAACTGAAAGCTATACTGGTGAAAAATATTTTATTCTTTTTGTTGATGATTATTCAAGAATGATGACCGTCATGTACCTAAGGAACAAATCAGAAGCATTTGAAAAGTTCAAATGGTATTTGGCAAGAGTAGAAAATGAAATAGGGAAAAGATTGAAATGCCTAAAGTCAGATAGAGGTGGTGAATTTATTTCACATGAATTCAATAACTTTTGTATGGAAAGAGGAATCAAAAGACAGGTTTCAGCACCAGGTACTCCTGAACAAAATGGCATAGCTGAAAGAAGGAACAGATCCATCATGGATTGTGCAAGAACTTTGATGGTAGAAAAGAATGTTGCTATCAAATACTGGAAGGAGGCTATCAGTACATCAGTTCATACCTTAAACCGAGTACAGTTAAAAAAGGACTCATTCAAAACTCCCTATGAAATATGGTATGGCTATAAACCCAATGTAAGTTATCTGAAAGTATTTGGAAGCAAATGTTATATCTTGAAAGAATCTAGAAAAGGTAAATTTGATGTGAAAGGTGATGAAGGTATATTTCTTGGATACTCATGCAAGAGTAAAGCATATAGATGCTTGAACTTATCTACTCACAAAGTCATAGAAAGTAAACATGTGAAAGTTGATGAGTTTGCAAAAAAGACTGAAGAAGAAAGCAGAAAAGAACCAGAAGATTACAAAAGATTCGTCTTCAGTGATCCGGATATAATATCAACTGCATCTGAGAATCAGAAACCTTCTTCTACCGAGTCATCACTAACCGAGTTGTAGGAAACATCTATCGAGCCAACGTCTACCGAGTCAGAAAATACCGAGTTAGAGATTACCGAGCCAGAGGTAACCGAGCATGTGCATACCGAGCCAGTTGATACTGAGCCAGACCAAACTGAGCATGAAGGAGAAATGCAAGAAGATAACGACAAGATTCATCCAAAAGGAAAAGAACCTGTTCTAGCCAAATATGTCAGGAGACATCATTCAGCAGATCAGATCATTGGAAATAAATCTGAAGGAACCATCACAAGGAGTAAGTTGAAAGGTACTTGTTTACTGGCTGATTTTGAACCTAGAACTGTCAAAGATGCATTAGAAAATGATAATTGGATTGAAGCAATGAATGAAGAAATAGAGCAGATAGAGAAAAACAAAACATGGACTCTTGTACCCAGGCCTAAAGACAAAAATGTAATCGGTACAAAGTGGGTTTTCAGAAATAAGTTGGATGAAAATGGTAAAGTATCAAGAAACAAAGCTAGATTAGTGTGCAAAGGGTATTCTCAAGAGGAAGGCATAGATTATGGAGAAACTTTTGCTCCCGTTGCTAGATTGGAAGGTGTTAGAACCTTATTAGCATATGCTGCTTACAAAGGATTTAAAGTTTATCAGATGGATATCAAGTCAGCATTTCTAAATGGTATACTGAATAAAGAGGTCTACATTGAACAACCTGAAGGTTTTATAGATCCAGATAAAAAGAACATGGTTTGCAAATTGCACAAGGCATTGTATGGTCTGAAACAAGCCCCTAGAGCATGGTATGAAAGATTGCATAGCCATCTTATTCAAATTGGATTTCAAAGAAATAATGATAACAGTAATTTGTATATCAAGGAAGGACCAGAAAATAAGATTGTCCTGGTAGAAATATTTGTAGATGATACTATTTTCACAGGGAATGATGATCTTTGCAAAGAATTTTCAGAACAAATGAGCAAGGAATTTGAAATGTCAATGTTCAGTGAAATCAAATTCTTTGTTGGACTTCAAATTCAGCAAAACAAGAATGGCATCTACATCACTCAAGAAAAATACATCAAAGAGATATTGAAAAAGTTTGGTATGGAAGACTGTAAACCAATTGGAACTCCCATGTGTATTGGACTAAAACTTACCAAAGAAGATAATTCAAAGGAAATAGACTAGACATTGTACAGATCTATGATTGGAAAGTTGCAATATGTAGTTCATACTAGGCCAGATATTGCTCTTGCAGTTGGAATTGTGGCAAGATTTTCAGCCAAACTAAGAGAAAATCACATGATGGCAATCAAGAGGATAATGAGATATCTGAAAGGAACTGAAGATTATGGATTATGGTATAAATTTGGAGGAAACCTAGACTTAAAAGTGTTTACTGATGTTGATTGGGCAGGAAACCTTGACGACAGAAAAAGCACAAGTGGAGGTGCATTCTTTCTTGGAAAGAGGTTGGTTTCTTGGACAAGAAAAAAGCAAAATTGTACAGCTCAATCAACAGCAGAGGCAGAGTATGTTGCTGCAGCAGTAAACTGTTCTAATATTGTTTGGTTCAAGCAATTGCTACAAGGCATGAAGATGGAAATCAAGGAACCAGTCGTCATGTTTTGTGATAATACAAGTGCAATCAACATATCTAAAAATCCAGTAATGCATTCTAAGACTAAGCACATTGCAATCAAGTATCACTTTGTCAGAGAATTGGTGCAGGACAAGGAAATCAGATTGGAATATGTCCATACAAAGGAATAGATTGCTGACATATTCACAAAGCCTTTACCTAAGGATGCATTTTTGTATCTCAGAGGTAAGTTAGGGGTTATTCCCCTATCTGAAGTTCACTAAAAAATAAGTTTTAGTGATGCATCAGCTCTTACAAAATTGAACAATCATCAGTTGATGCAGCAAATCAAGGAAATATTGCATATGAATCAGTACTAAAGGTACAATGAAATTCATTGAAATTGGATTGTCTTTCGCATGTGTTGTCAAAGAGGGAGAGTATTACTGTCATATCTTTTCTGAAATTTGATTTTTTCATAGAGGGAGATTACTGTAAGAGGGAGAGTTCTCTATCTTAGAGGGAGAATTGTTAATTGTGTTGTGTTGCTGTAGACTTGCTTTCAAATTTTATTTCTGCTATGACATGTTGTGTTGCCATCAATGCTAAAGAGGGAGATTGTTGGATACAATTAAGTAATTGTGTATTGTCTTTGATGTTACACAAATGCCATATCAGTTATCAGAATGAGTCTACCGAGTTCTATCGGTCAGGAAAATAGTTTACAGAGTATACCGAGCTCAGTCGGTCAGTAAAGCCTTTTGCAGTGTATACCGAGCGTTCCTGTATGTCACACGGTGAGTTAGTGATAACCGAGTTCGCATGGTAAGCTAAGGAAAGTTTAGTTCTTACCGAGATCACTCGGGTATCAAAGGATTTTGTAGCAAACGGTTAGTGTTTACCAAGTTCGCACGGTAAGCTAAGGAAAGCTTAGTTTTCACCGAGCTCACTCGGTAATCGAAGACAACTTTTACCGAGTCTAGTCGGTTTCCAAAAGAAGTGGCAAGTTTACCGATTTCCCCGGTAACTGTAGTTTTTACCGAGTTCTACCGGTTAACATAGGAAGCAATTTTTTTTTGAGCAGAGTCGGCCAGTGAAGAATTTTGTTTTGATTATTAGTTCAAGCTGACTTTTGGAATATGTTTTGTCAAGTTGGTTGGGCTGACCTGGTATCATGTATAGTATATAAAGAGAAGCTCAAGATGCGGAAAAGTGTGGAAAAAGAGTTTATACGAATAGTGCAAGGAAATGCAATGAAGAGACTTGTGTGTGCCTAAGCAGAGTTGAGCAGAAGGAAATCCTGGAGCTGCAAAGATATATTTAATCAGTAAGGATCTTGTGGAGCTAAACTGAGATCTGTATTCAGCAAGATAAGTTGCATGTATTTTCAGATCATTCATTGTTGCTTTCTAACCATTGTAACAGTGATTCCAAAATCTCCTAACAGAGTTGGTTTAACAGCCATTCCATAAATCCTTTAACAGGGTCACAATTTAGTTGAATTGTTCTAAAGACCTCTTACAAGGCCACTCCTAACACGGTGATTAAATCCTCTAATAGGGTCACACCTAACAGTGTGTTTTGTAACCTTTAATAGGGTTGGCTCCTAATAGGGCTCACTTTAGAAGAGTGAAAATTGGTGACTAGTTGCTGGTGGTTTTTCCCATATTGGGTTTCCACATAAATTTTGTGTCTACTGTGTTGATGATTTCTTTCTTTTGCATGGTTGCTTATTTCAGTAAATGCTTAATAAATTAACTAAACATCTATCTAGTTTTAAGCAGCAATTTATGTGTTTACCAAATAGCAGCAGCAACTAAGTTTAAGGCATCTTTGGGACTGTTGAAAATGTTTTTGTGTTAACTGATTCACCCCTCCCCTCTTAATTACCCCATCTTCATTTTCCAATAGAAAATATCTAGTGAAATAGCACTATCACAAGTTGAATTGGCTACTAAAATTGAGAAAGTGAAGAAGGTACTAGAGAACATTTTCTCATTGTACACCAAATTGTGTGACCCCACACTCTTCACAATAGAAACAAGCCATAGGATTCTGAGTATGGAGAGAAATCTAAAGATATTAGGTATGCAATTACCTCAAAACCCAGCTCAAAGTGAGAAGTATTTCAATTCATTTCCTTAGACAAATAATCAACTAGCTGTGTTAACAAAAGAAGAGGCTACCATAAGAGCCAAGTTGATTAATATACAAGCCTCCCTTATCCCTCATATGGAAATACTTTACAAGGAACTAGCATATGCAGAAATAGAGTTGAAGAAAGACCCCAATATCTCAACATTAGAGGGACTAGTTCATCTTGCAGCTGAGATAGCCATCCAAATCAAGTCCTTAGATGTTGTAATAGATAATTGGAATGCTGCTCTAAAAATTATAATGGATGTCCACAAGAAATTTTTGGACAAATACACAATCAGTGTATAAACCCTTTGACATCAGTGTCAAAAAGGGGGAGAATAAAAAGAGGGAGATACAATAGATAAAGAGTAAGGGGGAGAAAAAACAAAGGGGGGGCAAAACAACAAAAGAGTAGACATCGAGTATGTCAGATAAAGAGTATCAATATTTTTGAAGAAAAAGAGCATTAGAAAGAAGAAAATCTACTCTAAGTAGAGAGAAGACATTTTGGATACAAAAAAGACACATTAACATAGGGGGAGTTACAGAATTTTGAGATATATAGTCCTTTACAAAATTTTGAATAATTTTGATGTTTTTTATATATGCCGAACTATGAATGTATTATACTCGAGGGAGATTATATTCATCATGTATAGTTAAGTGTTTTTGACACTCATGTCAAATGGGGAGATTTTTGATCTCAGGTTGGTTTTGACAATTTAGTGTCAAGACACTTAAAATATTTACTAAGTTCTTGCCAAGCTAGTAATACATGTTGAGCATAATATGTATAGATGTTGAGTCACTCATGTGCCGAGTTATTCAAGTGTCGAGTGAATAGTAGATGCTAAGAAATTACAAGTGCCAAGTGAATAGTAGATGTCAAGCATGTTCAGGTGCCAAGCTAGAAAAAATTACAATAAGTTTCGAGCATCAGTATTACAAAGTGTCGAGTAACACAAAATGCACATAGTTATTTGTGAAGGCAAAAAAAACTATGTAAACCATTTTTTTCTACCTTATATATAGATCCCAAACTTTAGAGGATAAGATTGAATCTATTTGATGATCCATGCAATCAAGATGCAACCAATTAGAAAAATGGAATAGTAAAGAGGCAAAAAGGATGAATCTTAGTTGTAGATTTATACCTAAACCTAAGTCATGAAATCTTTATAAGGAAGATGAAGCCCCATATTTCAAAGATGGAATGGGATGCATGTGAGCAAAGAATAGAAAGAAGAAAAGGGGTGAATTGACTAGAAGGCATTCAAGGTGACTTAGAAGAAATACAGAATTATAGAATCAGTTTGTAGAACAGAAGATCGAGGATACATCAATTTCATATTAGATCGAAAAGGATCAAGATGGATTGAATTGAGATTTAAAATCAACAATACTAGATTCTAAGTTTTTACATCAAACATTCTACTATTACTTTCTAACAATTGTATCAGTAGGGTGAAATCCTTAGAATTAAGGTTGATTTAACAATCATTATGAAATCCTTTAACAGAGTGACATTCCAAGTGAATGTTCAAAAAATCCTTTAAACATGTACACTTCTAGTAGGGTGTGAAATCCTTTAATAGGGTAGGATCTAACAATCATTTGTAAGCCTTTAACAAGGTAGGCCTTTCATAGGGCAGATCATGAAATTGGTCAAACTATGTAACCTTAATAGGTGAACTTTATTGTTGCAGTAGTGAAGAATTCTGGGTGTCATTCCCACCCCAGTTTTACCTTCTTATTTGGAGGGTTTTTGGGTAATCATATCTAGTGTCAAGTGTTCATATGGATGCATTTACTTTACATGTTATTTCAATATGTTCATGCATTTATTGATTTTGAAAGTAAAAGTTTTATTGGTTAGAGATTAAAACTTCTGATTCACCCCACCCTCTCAAACGTATATTTCCCACTTGTAAATTCCAATAGTACCCACAATAAAATATACTATATTAAAAGTTTAAATTACTACAAAGGGGAATGCACTTGCATTAAGGCACAGTTCTTAGAGCACACTAGTCAATTATAATGGAAGGCTCGCTACCTTAAAAAATTGGAATATAATCCAATACATCATGAACTTCCTTATAGAATCTTCCTTATGCCTAATTGGTTTCTTTGAATCTGATCAGATTCTACCCCTACCATGTAGAAACAAATACAAGATCATCCCTATCCAACACATAGTTACAAAATCATTTCATAATTACAATACTTTCTTTAATTGATCCATTAATTATGAGATAAGACATAAAAATAATCCAAAAAAACATCCTTGAACATGCCAATAAATACTTAAGAATGCTACAATCCATACTCAACATGTTTTTATTTTAGGTTGACCTTAAACACTATTTGTCTTGAAACCATTAACTTTTTCACCTCATAAACATCATTATCATTTATCATTAACACAATCCAATAATGGTAAGGATTCACAATGGAGTCTTTGATATTCCACAACCATCACTACTCATAACTCATTCCTATCAATCCTTTCCACCTCTCGCATTATCACCTTGTCATTCCTGAATAGTGATTGATCACCAATTTACTAGTCTTTGGTAATTCCACTACAACGTCCATAGTTCACAAAAAAAACCTTAGAAACTTGAAAAGAAATTCTACATGTAATTCTCTTATCCATCTATAGCCTTGCACCATTTGATCTTTAGCACAATGGCCCCAACGATCCAATCTTCTTGCGTAGTCATTCCTAAAAAAAATCTGTAACATTAGCTGAATAGAGAAATATGTTGACACTAATGATAACACATCTCCCTAATATGCGAGGTCACATATTTTTCCAACATCTTAAAGAAATACTTCACTGATAATTAACAATAATAAATTTAGCCCCTTCATCTACATTCATTTACAAAAATGCAATGCATTTTTTAACATTTATTGAGTTTCTTGACATTTGATATGACAATTCCAATCATTATTGACTCATAATAGCCTTTTGGTTAAAAATGATAACTTACTAAGTTTAATAATTAAATTTAAATGAAAATAAAAATTATACTATAAATTTATATGTAATTATTAAAATAAAAATATTAGCTTGTTAGATATCTCTTTGATATGTGTATATATACATTTCCCATGCCGCTCACTCAAAATCATGCATATGGGGGATGGTTTTCACAAATACAATAATTATTTGTCCAAAAATTGTATGGCAAGAAAGATTTCTTGTGATAAAAATAATAATAAATGATCAATTTGATGTCTTATATAACCCCTTTCCTTCCCAAAATTCATGTATGGTACCCTTATTATCTTTGTTTTTTAAATATACATGGGGGTATCCCTATGACCTAGCCTAGTGATGAACCAGTGGGTGATGTGATCTAGAGAAATAATAGTCCCCCATTGGTGAGATCAACTGACCACAAGATGCCTCACCTCTTAAACCTAGGAGAGAGTTGAAGTCGAGACCATGGGGAACTACCCATAATGTCAAGCTAACTCATCTAACTGTCTGGGCTCCCTTTTATCTTATATTCATATTACACCTCTTGTCTATCCTTGTAAAACCTATGACACTTCCCCAAAGGATCAATACCACAACATATGGACAACACAAAACCATCCCCTTATAGCCAACACAAAACCACCCCTGTATGTCAAACATAAGACCTTCAATGACCTTTTCACTGAACATAGACAAGACACACCCAAATGGAAATTTCTATAGAAACACATACACATACATATACAAAAATGTAGACATGTGTGTTGACATTATAGTCATGTCTGTTACTAGTGACACACACTTATCTAGACAAATAGTAACTACCGATGTTATTGTACAATTAACAATGTTAAAAAAGCATTCTGTTGAGTTGTCATTTTGCATGATGCTTAATGACATGTATCCTTTCAAACTCCTCTCTTGAAAATTTAATCTAAGGATCAACTCCAAGGTTTTGTGTGATCTTGCGACCTACTAGAATTTTCTTAGTTGAAGATAAATGTGAATGTTCATGAGGAGGCCTTTACTGGTTCAAAACATTTGGATGGGATGTAGAATCTGCTTACTATCAAAAAAAAAAAAAAAACACACGCACACAAAAAGAACTATGTTTTTGTATTTTCTATTTTTTAATGAATGCAATCCAACAACGCAACTATATGAATTTCTAATTTAACCAAGTGTTTGTAAAGGAAAATAACAAAGATAGGGTAATAAGAAGTTTAAGCAAATAACATGAAAAGTAAATCCTAATGGACATAAACTACAAAAACAATGCATTTGTGAGTTAAGCTTTTGAAAAGATCGGTGGGTAACCAATGAAAGTAGGAGCAGTGCTTCCTTAATTCCACTGATGCAATCATCGATGGGGATTTAGTAACTGTATTATGTTTCACTTTTCATCAAATTGCAAGGCCATTGAAAGTGTGCTTATACAAGACAAAAAGCTATGAAGGAACAAAAATGGGTGATCTCTTCTCAAACTAGATTCATTAGTGGAATTTGTAGACCCATAGCAAGCACTAGAATTAAAAGATCGCACAACTAGAAATAACACAATAAACTTTTGGCTCATTTACATTTCATGAACATAAATTCACAAAATCTAACACACTTAGGAAAGAATCAGTACACCCCAAATGCGAGCACCAAAAGCATATATTATTGCAAAATAATGGCGGCCCAAAATACATGTTACATTCTTGAATTTATAAGAAATATTCTCCTTAATTTGTGTTGAGAGTGAGAGATATCTTTATGCAATCATATGCTTCTAAACTAATAAAACAAATCTATTTATGTAAAAACAAACTATCTAACGGGTGCTAAGTAGGACTCTATCCATTTTATATCATTAATTGGATGCATGAGCCTTTACATGTCATAAAACAAAGAAAGCATGAAAGAATAAGAAAGAGAAAGCCTTGAGTTGAGGTAGAAGTGACTAGAAGTGCCAAAAATAGAAGCTCCATCTTCACTAGGCGTCTCTATGAGTTAAACTACTGTCAGAATGCATTTCTGATGCATGGAAAGCTCTAATTTTGGAATTGGTAGTTAACTATTAGCACACCTCTTACTTCTTCAAAATCTTCCAAGACACTATTGCAAAAAGTGCACCAGTGTAGTAGTGCACCAGCCACACCTTGAAAAATAGGCTTCAAAATTGCAAAATTTCACTAAGTGTCAAAATTAAAATTCTGGCATCTAGGTTTTGTTCCCCTTTATCCAAGAGCTATTTCTAGATATTTTCCCTTATATTTCTCTATTATATCAATGACTTGAGCTCCCTCTAAAAAATCTAAGGCTTCATATTTATCTTCCACTTTCTACCTGTAGTTGCTTACTTCTATATAGTTTTCTACAAAATCCCCAAGTTTCCCATCAAGCTCCAACAATGCCTCTTCCATTTGGAATGCCTGTCTAATATCATCATCATTCATAGCTTCCTCAAAAGTCCTTCAAAATCTCTCAACTACTATCTCTACTAGAATTAGTTTCTCTTGTGCATCATCCTCAAAAATATCTAAACATGCATCACTATAATGTTTCTCAGCTTCCAAAATTTTCTCTTGGGCTTGGTCCTTGAGCCTATGGATATTTGGGTGTAATGTTTCCATTACTTTATTACCATCCACAATTTTCTCTATTATTTCATCTAATTTATCCAACTCCTCAACTATATATACATCCATGAGCATCCGATACCTCTGGCCTTTTATTGCCTATAATGCCTGCAAGTCTTTCCCCTAGGTATGCACTTCATCCATCAAACCAAAATCTTGATTCAAAATTGCTCCTAACTTATCCACATTATCCTTCATGATGTGTAGTAGCTTCAAATTTCCTTTGATAATTAATACACCTTTCTCCTCAAAAATTTCAAAAATGGGTTCAATTGCACTGCACCTCTATTCCTTCTCTAAATGGCCACATTTAGAGTTTCTCTGTTGTTATTGGGATCCAAGGGACCAAAAACTTCACTCAAATATACCTTCAAGATTTTGTTTTGGGAATGAAGTCTCATAAATTCAACCCCTTCTTGCTTCAAGCTTCTAAACACTTTGTTCATCCCAGTTGTTACCATCAACTTTACAGTTTCCAAGGTTGGCTTCCCCAGCATAACTTCCTAGATCTGATAATCCCTTGGAGTCAATTCTTCAAAATTTAATTATGGAGGAGGGATAGCTACGTGAGAAAAAATGTCCTAATTCTGATCACTCATAACAAAGGATAGTGCTTGTGCATCCTTTGGAGGTCAATCAGGTTTCCTTAGGACTTCAATTAATTCCATTCTATCTTCCTCCTCTATAGTGAATTGATGTTTCTTATTCCTTATTATTTCTTTTTTGAGCCACCTTGGAATATGTTGTATTGCAGATTTTCCCTTAGAAGATGAAGGAGTTTTTTTTGCAATACCTTTCCCCTTATCACTCCTTTCCCCTTCTATGAGGGATCCACATTGGGAGTTTGCATTTTTGTGTTGTCCATAGTCATCACCTCTGTGTCTTGAGAAGTTTTCTGAGGTTGTTCACTCATTTTCCTTTCTTTTGACACTTCCTTGGTGGATACTTGTTGTGGCTCTTCCCCTTGTACTTATTCCTCTTCATTGTTTGGAGGAAAATGAGTAGCTAATCCCTTGTCAACAAAAAATGTGACTTGTCATTGGGAGAACGAAACTACCTCGAGCCCTTGTTATTTAGGTGACTATTGACTCCAATCCTCTTGTTGAGGCTGATTTGTTGGAATATCCCTTATTTTATCCTTGATCAATTCGGTACACATGGGCATAAAGTCAAAATTTGACATCTAAAAGACATCAGTGCCCTCCACATCCTACTCATCTATCCACTACTACATCTCATCTTCTAATGTGGTAGTTTGAATGGATTGCTCAGGGATAAGTGGTGGTGTGATCATGGAGCTTCTTCTCTACTCTTCTTCTATGGGTCTAGCAAGCTGAGCCCTTTGATTCAAAGGTAAATTATCCTCTTCATCCTCATCATCCTCTTCTTCTTCTTATGGAATAGGTTCGAGGATTTATGGGAAAGGAATTACTTTCTTTATCACATTTTGTCTCCTTTTGACCAAATTCTTAATCTTCCTTTTCTTTTTAGACGTAGAGGGGGATGCTTGTACTTGCTACAGAGGTATTTCTTGCATTCCATTTCATCTCCTCCTTGTCCCTCTTCTATAGGTAGTACTTGCAAATTATCTTGTGTCTCTATAGCTTTCACATCTTTCGGTCCTTGCACATTTTCTTCCCCAGTTTGTGTGGGTGCCTGAATTTCTCCCTCTTTAGGTTTAGCTTGTTGAGGAGAATTCATCTTCCTCTTGCACTTACTTTTACCCTTTTGAGTTTGATAATAACCAATGGGCCTATCAAGTTGGTGCACCAGTTTTGGTCTTATAGGTGACTAAGTTGTAAATGTAGGTACTGTGACCTTTGCTCCTCTTCCTTTGGCTAGACAGGCTTGTGCCTGGAAGATCACTATTTTAGGAATCAGATCTAGTCTAAAAGGTCTCTTAATCCACTCATTTTTTAACTTTATAACATGCCTTTCCCTATGATTGATATCCAAGTTTTCTTCTTTGTCAACCTTGGCATTCATTATAGGCCTGTTGCCAATCTTATCCCTTTTGAACAATGGATCAAGTAGATCCTCTGAATCTTGTTGTACACTTTTTAATGGAACCTTTATCTTTAAGGCTTTCTCTACCAGATACAAAGTCATCCTAAAATAATATCTTATGTAGACATCATAGTAATTTTTGCATTCATCCAATGGTCTTCAAGGGAATCTTCATGGTTAAATGCTTTACCTGCCAAGTATTGTACTCTCCTGATGTTATCAAAATAAGGCCGCAAAGAATTATACTCATCCAAGGGATACTAATCCCATTCACATTCAAAAGACAAAATGTCTTGTCTCCTATCCACCTAAAAAGGTCCAATGGTCATAGGCCATGTCCAACATGTCTTATGCTACTTTCTCACTTTGTCATATGAAGACAAGAGTTTTCAGGAGATCTCCAAGAGAATTAATCTATCACTAGGATACCTAGGGAGCTTCTTAGGGTTGATAAGTGTACCCGCTACCTTCAAATATGTGAATGTGTGGAACTAAATATAGTATGCCCTAACTAATAATATCTATGCGGCTGCCTCCTTTGATATTCTCTTTGCATAATCTCCTTCTATGAACCAAATTATTGCAAAGATGAAAGCATCATTTACAATTGTGTATTTTTTACTTTTCTCTAAAACCCTCTTTTTCACTAGTTGAGGATATACAATATATGGCTATGCATTTGCATCTTGCATGATACCCTTCTTATAGAGCCTAGGATAATCCAACACTAGTTGCTCACTCAAATTCTCACTGAGGGTAGTGGCCCAATCTAATGGCATCTCTACTTTCTTTATTGTCTCAATAAAGTGAACCATGAAAATATTTAGGTGCCCGGCTACCAGCAAACCCATAACTCTATTCAAGAGTGTGATTGAATATCCAATATCCTCTTTGATGTATCCCCTTGTCATGTCTACTTTTCCCACTTTATTTCCCAAAGGAGTCTTCTCTATAAGGTATGAAGACTGGCTAATCTCAGAAGCCTCGTTAATGTGTTCCTAGATCATCTCTTTGCTTTCTCATAGATTAACCCGATGAATTGATCCACCCTTGGGAGATGGAAAACTTTCTCAATCTTCTTTGATCAGAGGTCTAAAATGATCTCTCCAATAATGCTTTTCATGACCCTTTCTTTAGGAACATAGTGTTGTGTGAATGTCATGATCAACTCTGAGGATTGCACTAACACCGAGTGTGATGTTGCGCTAACAAGCCTTGATCATATTAATTCAAATATCATCTCAAACCTCTCTATAGGTTGGTTACACAACTTTAAGAACTCTCCCAAATTAGTGTGACCTAAATCTATGTCTTTAATTTTTAAGTAGTTATCTTGGAACCAAGATTTTGTAGGAACGCCCTGGAACTTGAATACAACAAGTTTTGGTGCCATTTTCTTAGGAAGGGAGGATGATGAAGACACCATAATATCTACACAAAAAGAAAGTACATTAGTTCAAAATTGAAAAAATATGATTACTTTAGATCCTATCTTAACATGAACCAAAAAAAAACCTTAAAACCTAATTCCCTCAAAAACACAAAAACTTGATTTTAAATCATTAGAATGCAAAAATAAAGATTGGTGCACCTAGCACACCTAGTAGGTGTGCCTGATGTGCCTTTTCAAATTGAAAACTTTATTATGTATGGTGCGCATTGGCGAACCATGTTTTAGCTTATGAGAAAAAGAAATGTTGATTGCTTAAGGTTTGCTAATGCACACCTGATTAGGTGCGCTAATGCGCACCTTAATTTTTCTATTTTGCTTAAGTTTTGTGTTTCTTAGTTTAGCAAAGGGAATAAGGTGCACATCACTGCACCTAGATAGGTGTGCATCACTACACCTAGATAGGTACACTGGTGCACACCTTATTAGTGTATATTTTTTGTTTCATTAGTGTTTTGTGTAGGGAAAAAGCGAGGAGGTAGACCTCATGGGGTGAAGTGTTGTGGTCTAGCAGAGTTGACTTAGTGCACAGGTGCAGCTTTGAGCTTGGAGACTAGAGAAAATGAAGAGTAAAAACAATGCGAAAAAGAAAAGGGGGGGGGGGATGGATTATATAGGCCCCGACTCTCTTGTGTCTTGCACTAATGCACAAAAAGAATCCTTCTTCTTTAGAACTTTGGCATAGTAGTGCACCTGATGAGCTGTGTTGGTGGACCCTTTTATTTTTTCAAAAGTCCTATTTTTGCAAGAGCTCTATTTCTGAAATCTAGATCTTTGAACTAGGACTTGGACATGAGCTAAAACACAAAATAAAATCCTAAAAGGACCCAAACCCAGACTAGTGTTCCAACTAACCAAAAAATAAAGTAGGGTGATCCCCATTTCTAGAAGAAATGGGTCATGCATTATGAAACCACAACACATTTTAGGTTTTATCGAGTTCTATAGTTACTATCGAGTGCAAGGAATAGTATTCAGTTTGCATTGAGAAGTTTCTACCATGATGGTGATCATTAGTGTAAACTAAGTCTCTTAGTGTTTATCAAGTTTCTTAGTGCAAACTGAGTTGTGCAATACTTACTGAGTTCATAGTTATAGTGATGTGAATCCAGTGTTGACCGAGCCACTCAGTGTCAACCAAGTGATTCAGTTTATATCAAGTTCATTGTGATAGCACTTATCAAGCTATGTAGTGTGAATCAAGTGATTTAGTTTATATGATGATTTTCATAGTATTCACTGAGTCAGCAGTGTAGACTAAGTTTAGACTACTTGGAACTGATCAGTATGAACCAAGCTTCTACATCTACCGAATGCATGACGATGCTGAGCATTGATAGTGGATGATGAGTATCAAAACCTCATGTAGTTAGTCTTCAAAACCGAAGTTCCTATAGATTGGGCAGACTTTGTTGATTTTTAAATTGGATTGGTATATATGTAATGTATTGTATCATATCCAATAACAAGTAAGTATGTAATGTAACTAGCAGAAAAGAGCAAAAGTGCAAAATACAAAGGCTACAATAGTATAAGGAGCAACAAAGATTTATCAATCACAGTAAGGTGATCATTACACTGAAAGGAATCTCACTCAGTAAACCAAGTTGTAGATCAAAGATCAACCACCATCTCATCTTAATAGGTGGATCATTTAAATCCTTTCACAAGGTAGACTTAATAGTCTTTTGTAAATCTCTTTATCGAGTGCATACTTTATTGTATGTTTGTAAATCTTTTTGCAAAGTGACCTAGCAGTCCTTATTGCTCCTAATAGGGAAAATCATCAGAAGTGATCATTGTAAGCCTTAATAGGCCAACTTTATGCTATAGTACTAAAGCTTGTGTGTATCATTCCCACCCTAGTTTTACTTTCTATTTGGAAGTTTTCTGAGTCACCATATTTTTTGTCAAAAGTGTTATGAATGTTTCGTTGCTTTCAAATTTTCATGCATGCAATTAGAACAAGATTCACATGAAGGATTAATTGGTGAAATAAAGAAGATGTTTTATTAATGATTCACCCCTCCCCTCTCAGCAACTTAGCCTATCATATATATTTTTGATAATTTGTATCAGAGCATTGTGGTTCTTAGAGAAAAGTTTAACAACTTGATCAAAGATCAAAGGCTATGGAGGTATTCAAACTTGACAAGGCTATTGATAATGAAAAGCTGGATTTGGAATGAGCTATTGGACAATTCAAGAAAGCAAAGGATCAACCCTCTCAATCCTTGAAAAGAAGAAGAGATCTTGCAATCCAGATGGATGACACACTCTACATTGAAGAAAGAATTGAAGACATCCATTTAGAAAGTAATTCAGATGAAGTTAATTAAGTAATCAAAGAACTATTGGAAAAGAATGGTACACTTCAAGAAGAAGTAAGAAAGATGAAAAGAGAATAAGAAATTTAGTCAATAAGATTGTGTGAAGTCATGGAAGAGAAAAAAAAGATAAACGAAGAGATAGAAGGAAAGAACAATGAAATTCAACACCTATCCCTTCAGCAAGTAGACCTCATGAATCAGCTCACCAATGCAAATGAAGAAATCTTGAATCTAAGATCAGAAAATGAAAGTTTGCAAATTGATCTAAACACTAAAAGGCAAACCAATGAGAGGATGATGAAATCTCAAGTAGACATGAATCAATTGAATGAGCAAAGCCATTACAGACAAAAAGGAAAACTAGGAATTGGATATATAGAAGAAGGTGAATCATCTAAGCAAGGAGCTTAAAAAAAATCAAAGACCTACTTGCAATCATTATGGTAAGATAGCTCATACATCAAATAAATGTTGGAGCAATGGGAAAGCTAAATTCAATGGAAAATGCTATAATTGTAATCAACATGGTCATAGAGCTAATGAATGCAAAGAGAAACCTAAGTTTGAAGGAAAATGCCACAAATGTAAGAAGCATGGGCACAAATCTTTAGAGTCCAAAACTAAGATATTGAACCCACTAGAATAGATTGTAAAAGCTATATTTGGTTGGGACTATAAAACCATATGTCATTATTGTGGAGAATTTGGACACATTGGACACATGAGGACAAGAGAGACCACCAGAAGATGTTTTATTTGTAGAGAACTTGGTCATCTTTCCAAGAACTATATGAATACTGGAAGAATTGAAAATGAAAAGAAAGCCAAGGTTGATAACATCAAAAAGAAGATGAGATAGCAATGGATTCCAAAATCTTTTGAGAATGCTATTCCAAGTAGTGAAGAAATTGTCATTCAAGAATTGGGTGACTCGTGTATTTCTACTTGATCTCTTGCAAGGAGAACTGGAACTAGGATTCTAAAGAAGATATCGCACATCAGTTCTAGTTAGCAAAATGAAAGATCCATATCAACATTCAAGATGCAAAAGGATCATTGAGCATTCAAGTAGATGCCAATCATTTATAAATGAGGTTGAGTTACATACCTTACCGAGCAAGGTCAGGTTGCAAGAATCTATCGAGCAAGATCAGGAGTAACTCTTTATTGTGTGGTAACTGAGTCATAGATGACTTTGCTAAGCACTTAATGTAAGCAAAGAAGAGGCCACTCTATCATTTGAGCAAACAATCGTAACAGACATTTATGGTGATCGAAAGGAAAAATTTGATAATAAGGTGAAATCAAAGTCATTTGTGTAAAGTAATTTCTGAGCATTTAAGTGATCTATGTGAATTACTATTGAAGATTTTCATGTTCTCTCTAACCCTACCAATAAAAATGGTATCCACTAGCAGCAAATCAAAGAAAGGATCTGATAAGTTGGTTCAAGGCATGGAATGGAAGGTAATAGACTTCAAGATGAGTCCTACTATCATAGAAACCTGAGATCCAAGTATAGCTTAATCACAAATTCCATCAAAGGTACTGTTAATGAATGACATTGAAGATGTGGTAAGAAATGCCACCAACACATGGGAGAACATTTATGTTCTTCACAAGAAAAGTGATTTTTTTGTCAATGGTAGTGACAAGGATGAAGATGATGATGAACATGAGAAAGATGAGGAAACTAATGATGAAGAGGTAACACATTATGAAAATGTAGATGATGAGGAACATGGACATGAAGCTACTAAGGAAGATTTACCTAAATTTTAGAATATTGAGGAGACTGACCTAGAGAAGATTGTAGTAGCAGTCATAGCCTCACTTCCTCATTCTCTGAGTGAAGAATTGAAAACATCAAGCCTAGAGAAAACTACTGCAGAATTGATTGTGTCAAACATTTTAAGTACAAGTACTCAATCAATTTTTGCACCTATTTAGCTTAGTACCTCATTGATAGAAGTGAAAAGAACTTCATCTATTGAGCAATCAACACTTCCTCCTCCATTAGTTTTGGTTACACAAGGTATTTCTTCAATAAGTGTAGTATCTACTTTTTCTGCCAGTCTTACTATTTCTACCATTGTTTCCATTTTGTGCATAAAAATAATAAGTGAAAGGACAGTTGAGACCAAGCATCAACCATGTACAAATTTTTTGAGTAAAGGAAAAGAGGAAGAAGAAGAAATTGATCTTGATGAGGAGATTGTTATTCTAAAATGGGATATCTCTAATCTTAATCCTGATCAAATGCATATATTTGGAGAGCTACTTCAGAAGAAAGCTAAGTAGCAGAGGATTAGAGATGAAATAAATAAGGAATTTCAAGTGCTTGAAGATGCAAAGAATATTTTAGCAGAAGCACTCGGCATAGAGGTTGACACTTCTCAACCAAGTTTGGCTTAGTTAATAGAGGTAGTCCAGAAATTCAATGAAGATTTGAATGGACAAGAGAAATTTTTATAGAGAGCTAAGAAGAAGTTTGAGAATAAAGTTTTGGAACTAGTAGCATAATAGATTGTTATTCATCAAGTAGACTTGTCTACTATTCTAGGCTTATTGGAGACCTCTTGCAACAATGTGACTTCATTATTTGGTAAAATCTATGATACTTAAATTTTATGCAAGGAAATTAAAGATAAACTTTCAAAGATTGATGAAGATCAGAAGGCAAGTGCACAATAGCTGCAAATTGACCTGAGTTACAACTCTGCCCACTAGACAAAGATCATATTCTTAACTGATATGTAGGCAAAATTGCTAACAAAAGAAGCGAAAATAAGAGCCACACTGGTAGACATACAAGGCATGATTCTTTGAAACGTGGATGTATTGCAGAAACATATTGCACATGCTAAAACCCTCATCCATGACAACAACTTCTCTATTGCAGACCACATGACAAAACTATCAGTAGAAGTGCAGATTGCATTACACACATGTAAGGTGTTGTAGGAGAATTGGGACAAGGCAATGACACTGATTCTAAAGGTACATTCAGATTTCTTGTCACATTTTGGCATTACTATATAGTATATAGCATACATCTTTGGCATTAATGTCAAAAAGGGGGAGAAGATGTATATTGTAAAATAAGATATAAGATGTAGTATACATAAAGGGGGAGAAAATGTATATATGATATGTGAAGATGAGGAGATGTGAAAAGATGTAAGGTATATAGTATATATATGTATGGGGGAGCATTATCACATTATATATGTACAGATATTCAGAGAAACATCTCTTATAAAAGTAATTTTGAAGAATTCCACAAACAAAGTACTCTCCTAAGTTGAAGACAAAAGATGGAGAATACAAGGTGTTCTTGAACTTTTTGAGAATTCAATTTTGACTGATAACAGTTTTGTTTTTGTCACTAATGCCAAAGGGGGAGATTAATGACATTACAGTCATGTTCATTATTAGTGACACACACTTATCTAGACATATAATATCTATCGAGATTATTGTATAGTTAACAGTGTTAACCAAACATTTTAGGCTTTACCGAGTTCTATAGTTTCTACCAAGTTCAAGGAATAGTATTTAGTTTGTACCGAGTAGTTTATACCATGATGGTGATCAGCAGTGTAAACTGAGTCTCTTAGTGTTTACCAAGTTTCTTAGTGCAAATTGAGTTGTGCGGTACTTACTGAGTTCATAGTTACAGTGATGTGAATCTGGTGTTGAATGAGCCACTCAGTGTCAAACAAGTGATTTAGTTTATATTAAGCTTGTTGTGATAGAATTTACTAAGCTATGTAGTGTGAATCAAGTGATTCAATTTATATGCCGAGTTTCATAGTATTCACTAAGTCACCAGTGTAGATTGAGTTCAGACTACATGGAAGTGATCAATATGGACCCAGCTTCTATGTCTACCGAATGCATGATGATGCCAAGCATTGACAATGGATGCTGAGAATCAGAACCTCACCAAGTTAGTCTTTAGAACTTGAGTTCCTATAGATTGGGCCAAATTTTTGTATTTTGTGTAAATTTTTATTGTAGCCAACTTTGTTGATTTGTAAATTGGATTGGTATATATGTAATGTATTGTATGACATCTAATAACAACTATGTATGTAATGTAACTAGCAGAAAAGAGTAGAACTACAAAATACAAAGGCTACAATAGTACAAGGAATAACATAGATTTATCTATCATAGTAAGGTGATCATTACACTCAATGGAATCTCACTCAGCAAACCAAGTTACAGATCAGGGATCAGCCACTATTTCATCCTAACAGCTGGATCAGTTAAATCCTTTCATAGGTTAGACTTAACAATATTTTGTAAATCTCATTACCGAGTGCATACTTTATTGTATGTTCATCAATCCTTTCGCAATGTGGACCTAGCAGTCCTTATTGCTCCTAATAGTGTAGATCATTAGAAGTGAGCATTGTAAGCCTTAATAGGCCAACTTTATGCTACAGTACTAAAGCTTGTGGGTATCATCCCCACCCTAGTTTTACTTTCTATTTGGAAGGTTTTTGGGTCACCATATTGTTTTTCAAAAGTGTTATGAATATTTTGGTGCTTTCAATTTTTCATGCATGCAATTAAACAAGATTCACATGAAAGATTGATTGGTGAAATAAAGAAGATGTTTTATTAGTTACTAATCCACCCCTCCCCTCTTAGTAAGTTAGCCTATCATATATATTGCAAACAATATGCAGAGATAGAGGTGAACATAGATGCACACATAGACATGGATATAGACCCATACATACACACACACACACACACACACACACACACACACACACACACACATAGACTCAAATGCAGATATAGATGTAGACGTGGACATGGATATGGACCCATACATAGGCACATACATGGATGCAATCATAAACATAGAAAAACATACATTCATAGATGTGAGAAAAGGTATAGACATAAACATAGATGCAAACATGGGGATAGAAGAAGATATGGAAGTAGAAATGGATGAAAAAAATAGACGGTTATAGCCATAGATGTAGATTTCATTTAGATAAGGGCATTAATGCTATTGATATGTGCTAGATCTAGATTACAATGTTGGATAAATTCCTTAGGTATAGTGGAGATAATCACATAGAGTAAAAAATATAGAATCTCATAGGTCAATTTTTAAAATAATTTCAGACAAAATATATCTGTGATTACAATAATTGAGACTCATAGGTAGAGTAGGGTGAGGGATGATTCTCACTGAAACTGCAAAGTGTTAGAGTAGAGAGGATCTTGTGACACACAATGTTGAACTTCTAGCTAGAGTTGGAAAATACAATTAAAATATTAAGGTCACCATGCTTAGAACTATGCCAAAAGAGGTCTTATAAGGGACCCTAACAATTTTTTCGAAGGCTTAGAAGAAGGCCAACAATAATTTATTAATTTGGGCCCCTTTATTTAATAATTATATTAATTAATTAAATAAGTTCTTGTGAAATTATTTAAAAGTTAGGACCACATAATTAATCAACTTAATGAAGCTACTTTATCAAAATTGGGGACATTAAAGTCCTCCTGACCTAAAGATTTCTTTCCCGTAAGCAATATGTAACTATCTCCATTTGACAAGCTTGGAGGTCCTTGACCATGCACTAACGTTGATATTTGTATTTATTGAAATCTCCATGTTCCATGATATTTAGATGCACACACTTAGATGTAGGTGATTAGAGTAAATCATCGTTAAGATTCCACTACTCCAATCTTCTATAAACATTGTCATGGCTCAAAGAGTCCCCAAGATCATTTCCATCAATCTCTTCTAGAATCTCATAGCTCCAATTCCACTTGTTATTTCTATGAGAAATTAAAAACATGCATGCTTCATGTCCAACCAAAGGATAAACTCCATATTCAACCAACTATAAAGATTTCTTTTGTAAGTGACCATTGGTATAGTTTGCAACTCCATGAGGTTGATCAATTGCTATTGCCTTCACAATTTTTTTTTTCATCCTTGCAATTTGTCTCAAAAGTTTACATGTTTTGAAAAATTTTCATTTATGGCTTATCCATATCCTCTTGTAGCTAGGGTGAACATGTCAACTTATCTTCATTTTTTATTTCATTATGATTGAGTTCCCAATTTAGGATCCAAATCCTCTATTCTATCCAAGGCTTTGATCTCCTTAGTTTCAGTTGAATACTCATTGAAGATTCTTATAACCTCCTCATGCATAGGTGTAATCTTCCTATCATAAGTAGATATTCTTGAAATATAAAAAGATTCTTCCTATTTTAGTATTGGTTATACAACTTAATTATTTTAGTGGCAACACTTTCATTATCCCTTTCTTCCATTTATTTTATTTTTGTAATCATCCAAAGCATTTTATAGACTAGTAGGATTTTGGCCTTGATACCACTATAATATTTTGTTTCGCCCCTTTACTCCCTAGAACCTAGATATGACACCTCATTTGTTTGACCTCCATATGAAATTTTTTAATCTCTCCTTATATGACCTACAACACTTCCCAAAATGGTCAATACCACTATGAATGAACAACACAAAGCCACCCTTGTATGGCCAAAATAATCCTTTCATGTACTAAGGATAACTTTAAGAAACCCCCTTAGTGGAAAAAATATAAATTTGTGGTGAATCCCGTATTAGTTTCAGGTGGGAAAATTTGATTTCTATGTGTGATTGTTTTTCAATGACAAGATAAATTGCTCATGTATAGTGGAGATAATCACATATAGTAACACATATAGAATTTCATAGGTAAAGTAAAAAAAAATTCACACAAAATATATCTGTGATTACAATAATTAAAACTCACATGCAGAATAGGGTGAGGGGTGATTCTCACCAAAACTGTAAAGTGCTAGAGTAGAGAGGATCTTGTGACACACAATATTGAACTTCTAGTTAGAGTTGGAAAATACAATTAAAAATCAAACTAATCATACTTAGAACTATGCCAAAAGCAGTCTTATAAAGGGCTGTGAGAATTTTTTTGAATGGTTGGAAGAAGGCTGACAATAATTTATTATTTTATTAATTTGGGTCCCTTTATTTAATAATTATATTAATTAAATAAATAAGCTCTTGTGATATTATTTAAAATTTAGGACCACATAATTAATCAACTTAATGAAGCTACTTTATCAAAATTGGGGTCATTAAAGTCCTTTCAACCCAAAGATTTCTTGCCCTCAGGAAACCTATAACTATCTCCATCTAACAAGCTTTGAGAGCCTACACCATGCACAAATGTTGATATTCTTATTTATTCAAATCTCCATGTTGCATGATGATCACATACACACACTTAGGTGTAGATGAGTAGAGTAAATCACCATCAATCTTCCATTGCTTCAATATGATATAAAGATTATTGTGCCTCAAAGAGTCCCCAAGATCCCATTATAAAACACATCTATGCTCATATCTAAAGCCTTTAGGTCATCATGTCCATCAATCTCTTTTGGAATCTCATAGCTCCAATTCCACTTGTCATTTCTATGAGAGATTGCAATCATGCATGCCTCATGTCCAACCAAAGGATTAACTCCATATTCAATTGACTATAAATATTGCTTCTACAAGGGACCATCAGTACAGTTTGCAACTCCATGAGGTTGATCAACTGCTATTGGCTTTACCATTTATTTTAATCCTTGCAAATTATCTTGAATCTTTAAGTGTTCTCCACTTGAAGGGAAAATTTTTGTCTCAGTCTTATCCATATCCTCCTATAGTAGGGGTGAACACGTCAACTTGTCTTCATTTTTCTTGCATTATGATTGAGTTCCTGATTTAGGATGCAACTCCTCTTTTCTATCTAAGGCCTTGATCTCCTTAGTTTCACTTCAATACTCATAGAAGATTCTTATAACCTCCTCATGTATAGGTGTACATTTTCCTATCATAAGTATATATTATTGAAATTTCATAAGATTCTTCCTCTTTTAGTATTGGTTATACAACTTAGTGATTCTAGTGGCAACACGTTCATTATCCCTTTCTTACATTTATTTCATTTTTGTAATTATCCAAAGTATTTTATAGACTAGTAAGATCTTAGCCTTGATACCACTATAATCTTTTGTATGGCCCTCTTCACTCCCTAAAACCTAGACATGACACCTCTTTTGTTTGACCTCCATATGACATTTTTTATCTCTCCTTATACGACCTACAACACTTCCCCAAATGGTCTATACCAATATGAGAGAACAACACAAAGCCACTCCTATATGGCCAAAATATATAACTTTATGGTGAACCCCACATTAGTTTTGGGTGGGAAAATTAATTTCTATTGATGATTATTTTTTCAACATCGGGAAAATTTTAATTTTAGATGCAATTTTTTTTGGACCATGGTGAAATATCATAAAATGAAGGCAATTTTTTGCATTGTGATAGAAAAATATATAATTTAAGACACGATTTTATCCATTGTGATACAAAAAACAAAAAAATAATTTATGAGGTGATTTTTTGCCATTAAATGAAATAAAATATTTTGGATTAGGAAACATTTCTCATCTGATATTTTTTAAAAATTAAAAATAAAAATAAAAATTATATATATATATATATATATATATATATATATATATATATATATATATATATATATATATATATATATATATATATATATATATATATATATATATATATATATATATATATATATATATATATATATATATATATATATATATATATATATATATATATATATATATATATATAGATATATATAATGCATTGGTCAATGTGAACTTTAAGACAACAACCAAGGTCATATAATCTGCAAATGATGTGATTACTGAATGAATCAGTGACTAGAAATTTATCATATATTTATCAAATCAGTTGTCCAACTATCACAATATTACAATCAGTGGTAAATCAAGATTAATAATAAAGAGTGGTATCTAAAGGATGACACATATGTGCAATATTCTCTTGCATTTATGGTGGAATGGAAACAATTGGGAAAAAAATTCTTTAATTTGTAGATATCCTTCTTAGTGCTTGTCATTATCAAAAACATAGTGGATTCCCAGAAACGGGACTCCATGTGGTAGAGGGAACATCAAATGAAAATCCAAGCCTTGTTGTCAACCCAGATTTGACCCTTGAGGAGGATGAGGAGAAAAGTGATCTTACTACTGGGCTTATTGCACCTTTGCAAGTTATGTTTGCTAAGCTCATGGATGCCATAAAGGAGCTAGAAAAGGAGCAAGAAAATGTAGGCGTGCAAGCTATTCTCATTGAAATGCATTTTGATAGTACTAGGTTTGAAGATGATAGTGCAAATGCGGTGGAACAAAATATCTTTAACTTAGATGATTTTGGTATTTTTTGAAAGATAAAAGAAGTTTTATGCCAAGAATAGTTGATTTAGAGTAAATTTTGTTAAAAAATATTTTTTGAAAACTTCATAAAATGTAGTGGTTCAAATCTTACACTTCCCTTTTTGAGCAAAACCACAACCATTTTTCGTATGGTGTGTGTGTGTGTGTGTGTGTGTGTGTGTGTGTGTGTGTGTGTGTGTGTGTGTGTGTGTGTGTGTGTGTGTGTGTGTGTGTGTGTGTGTGTGTGTGTGTATGTGTGTGTGTGTGTGTGTGTGTGTGTGTGTGTGTGTGTGTGTGTTTATATATAATTTAACCCTAATCTAATTTTCTAGTACATAAGTATTTTCTATTTAAAAAATAGTACACATGTGAACATTAAGTGAAAGTTTGAAGTGACGACATTTTGGAAAATGTTTTGAATTATGTGTCACGTAACATAATACATCTATCTACAATTACCCTCCATTATATATCAATGGTTAACATTTTATTTCATCCAACTTGTCTCAAATGACACCTCAACCTTATTTAAGTCTACAAAATGGTGACACCTCCCCTTCCACTATGTATCAATTGTAGTGGACATTAAATAGATCTCATGCCACTATCAGTGATGTTTTCTCTTCCATCATCTGTGCATGTATTACATTTTTTTTGACACAATTGGACTAGAATCCTAAAGTAAAAATGTATAATGGCAAGGGTAAAGGGTTAAGATTAATGAAATTTCTAGCCACTTGAGCTTATGTATAGGCAATCCAACTTCTTCCTTCATCATTTCTTATCTCATTTTTGTTAGTAAATAGTCTGTTAGTGGTAGTGCTCAATAAAATTTTGTCTAGTTTACTTAGTTGGTTAGGTAGAATGCTAGGCATTTTTCTACAAATAATTATTTTGGTGTGGTAGTGCTCCTATTTATAAAAATTATGAATCAAGATGGACACTTCAATTCACCTAACTTGTAAATTACAAGAGGAAATGAAGGACTTTTTAGGCAATGTGCCTGATGAAATCCTCTGATCAATTTGCAGTGAGGTTGCACCCATTGTGGATTTCATCATTCATGCTATGAAAATGGTTCTGGACTGTGAGTTTCTAGAGAATGTGAATAGGCATCGTATCAACGCATACATTACATCCCATTTTCCAGCCTCTCTTCTCGACCACAGAGAAGATAGGGTAGACATTATGTTGCTCCTGAGGAATAATTTTAAAGAAGAATACTTGGGCAATGAAATTGATGTTGTTTCTCATGCAAGGTGAACCCACAATAGTGTGTTACACTTTTTTGCCTAAATTGACACCGAGCTATGATTTTTCAAGAAACTTTCACTTTCAGATGCAAACTACCATTTAATGGATATGAATTTGAAGATGAAGTATATTAGAGTCTTTTAGGATTTGCTTTTAGAATCCAAATATACTTTAAATTTATTTTTTGAATTGATTTATTTTTTCTGCCATGAAAATTGGTATGTTATCAAAAACCTAATTTTTAAAAAGTGACTTTTTTTTGACACACAACTTTTTTTCTACAATACATATCAATGTGATTCTTTCAAATTTAGTTTTTTAACATCCATTCCAAAACCATGTAGGTGATCTGATGTCTTTATCCTTAGTATTTCATATTTTATTAGAGTTTAAAGTTGACCTAACATGAATTTGGACATACATGGCTTTTGACACATGTAACTTATAATATATTTACCCAATTTCAAAATTTATATTATTGATTGAAAGAGGACTTGAATGTGGAGACCATAGTTATTTTTCAAAAAATAATTTCTCTTAGGTACTATTTCTCAATGAGCATCCAATATATAGGTTTATTTTTATAACAAACCTTTGTTCTATTCACGTGCAAAAATGTATACCTGAAAAATTTAAAATGTAGCAAATTTAGTCATTAGAAAGCTCATTCAGAGTACTTCTATCATGAAAAATGACATGACTTCAGTTCCCCATCTGAACCTAGTGATTGAGCCTAGAAGCCATGAAAATACTAGAAATCTTCTTACACTTCAAAAATACCTGTAATTACCTAGTTTCAATAGAAACTAAGTTTCTATCGATACTAAAAACATCAATTTTGATAGAAACAAAATTTTCTTGTTTCTATTGAAACTAAGAAAGCTTAATCTGTGTGGTTAAATGAGTCATCCTTACTTTCGATTGAAACTACATTATGTAGTTTCGATCGAAAGTAAGGTCGGCCTTAAGGGGTTTTTTTACAAATAAAAATTGTCATATAAATAAAAAAAAATTCCGATTGTAAAATTCAATTCCAATAAGATAATTCACACTTCAATTGGGAGGGAGGAAATATTTGCAACATGGGCTATAAAGGTAAAAGAGAAAGTAAATATTCATGAAGAAGAACTGACGAACAAGAAGATGAAAATCATCAAGCAAGATAGTATAGGAGGCAAGGTACATTTGTTCAATATTTTTTCCAATGCATATTTAGTTCATATAGTGTACAATTGTATTGTATAGTTTTTTTTATGTATATAGTTAGGATTAGGGTTTATCCAATTAGGAATATGGTAAATATAAACTTAGGGTTACTAATAACTTAATATTAAGGGTTTATTGAATTATGAAGATTTAATATTCAGTTTTATTAAATTATGAATATTTAGGATTATTGTTTATTACAATATCGTTTTTAAATTATGAATATTTGGAATTAGGGTACATTTTAGTTATGGTGTTTTAATTTATGAATTCATTTAGGATGTAGTGAAAAAGGACAACTTACCGAGGTTGGAGAAGGTTTACCCCAAGTTCAAACATGTATGTATGAACACATCTCTTGCAAGTACAATCACTCTCTAGATTTCTACCTATCTAGAGGGAAACTTTATATCTTTCATTTTTAATTTTAGAGACAAATCCCCTTACAAACTTGTCTTATTTTATTTGTTATATCATGCACGTGTAATAGTAGATGATGAAAATGTTGGACATGAGGAAATTGAAGATGAAGAAATGGATATCAAAGAAGGACCATCTGAAGGTTAGATAATATGTATATACACATATGCGGACCCTAAAGATAAGTTGTATCTTAAGTCTTTTTTTAAATTTTTCTTGCAGCCCAAGATCAAACAACAAATGTGAATGTTAATCTAGCTCAAAGTTTGAAAAGAAAAGTTAATCATAGAAACATAGACCATTTAATTGAAATGGATGTGGAAAAATTGAGAGAATATGTTAGTCAACCTACACATACTACCAAGAGTGATGCTGACATTTGTTTTAAATAAGAAATGATGGGAAAAAATATAGATCTCTTCACTATCATCTCATAATGGGTATAGTCGAAAGACAATATTACATTATTTGAAAAGGAGAAACAATTTGGATGATAGTACATTAGAAGGAAATTGGGTGCTAATGTGTAGAGTTCCTCAATTTGATAGGATTGTGAAAACAGTTAAGAACATAGTCATTCAATTTTGGATTGATAATACTCATCCTTCACCAAATAGAAGAGATATCATCAAGTAGAGGATTGGGCCTAAGGAGTATCTTCAACATGCAAAACATTGGTTGGATGTCACACAACATGAACTGTATCTCTCATTTTTAAATTTAAGTCTTGACACAAAGATTGGACAAACAATGATTAAACTATTGAAACCCTATTTTGTGAAGATAAATAGATCTTTTTAAACATGTTGTTATCAATATCATGCTGAATTTGATTTGTACTATCAAGGGTTTAGAAAGATGATAGAAGAAAGTGGTGGTTCTCAATTTTTTTTTCATAAATGATCGAGCCAATTCATCACATCAATCTTATGTGACAAACCAAATGATCGTGCAATAGGTGAAATAGATTTCATAAGAGGAACTTGTGAAACATGTGCTAACCTGACCTGGTGGGGACACGACCCAAGCACAGAATGGACACAATAGGAAAAGGAAAATTGTATTAACTATGCAAATATGCTATTACATTTAGTATAGAGAAAATAGACTTCAAAACATGCCCTAAGGGCTTACAACAGTATAAGTCTGGAGATAATTTCTCCTTTTAGTACCTCCTCTCAAACTCCACTCTGAACTGCCTTTTACAATGCCAGAAATGTTCTTAAATAGACCTCGAAGGGTTAAGGATTAGGAATACATTCTAGAAAGTGCTAGTTGGCATCCACCAACCAAATAGAAGGCTCTAGAAGTCACATTAGAAGTCGGCACAAAATTAGAAGAATCCAGAAATGGTAACCGAACTTCTAGGAGGCATAACTTTTTAATCATAGCTCCGATTGATGAACCATTTACATTTCTGGAAAGCTCCCAAAGCGCTCAATAGCCCTATGGACAAGCTTCACTCATCCCCCATTTTTTGGCCCTATTTGAGGTCATTTAATTCCCTTAACCTGACTTTGAAACATTCTTAGGAGGTCTTCAAAAACTGAAAAACTGCAATAACTTTCAAACCGTGGGGCCTTTCGACCTGATTCTTTTTCTGGAATGCTCTAAATTACAATTACAATCTTATGACCAATTTACACCTTCTAGTTCACCAAAATGATGGCTCAATTACATACTCCTATTTTTTTGGCATTTACACGCATCCTAAGGTGTTCAAATACTCTATCCTAGAACACTAATAGTGGAACTATGAGAGTTGGAACCTTTATTTGACCCAAATGGGTATCCAAAAATGAAAACACATGAAACAAAAACTAATTCTAAGTACATTTTTTTGGTTGACATAGGATTGCCCTTATACCTCTGGATGCTCCTACATCATGACCAAATTTCCTTTGAGAGATGAAGATACTGATGTGATGAGGATGGTAAAATGTAAGAGATATAAGTACATAAAGTTAGAAACAAAATTTGGAAAAGAATCAACTATGTTAGAATATGTAGGGGATTACATACCTGCTAGAGAATTTATGTCAAGTTTTCATAAATTGATTCAACCATATATACATCATGCAATTTTTGCTAAGTGACAAGAAGAATAGTTTCAAACACTAAGAGAAACTTTCCCACTCAGGACAATTTTATCTATTGTTGACTTGGTAGAGAATTACTCCTTCATTTCTTAAAAACAATTTCAAGCAGAATACTACTATATAGAGCAGGTTACTATTATGGTTCAAGTTTCTTATTGACATGCACAAATTGATTTGGATGGTGTGGAAATTATAGATCAAGCATGAGTCTTTAAAAAAGAGTATCACTTTTATATTAGTGATGACAAAGAGCACGACACACATTTTGTGGAGAATTGTTTTAAGAATTTTTTTGATTATTTGAAAAAAAAGGGATAAAATGGAAAAAAAAATTGTATGGTCAGATGGATGTGCAACACAATTTAAACTAGCTAGACCATTTTATGTATTATATAGATATCATTGATACCTTAATATATCACACATTTGGAGTTTCTTTGAGAGTAGAGATGGAAAGGGTCAGCATGATGGTGTAGGAGCTTATATCAAACATGCTTTAAGAAAGTATCAAATATTCTGATGTGGTTGAATGGTGGGAAAGACATTTTACAGTGCTAACAAATAGAGATAACATGTCATCACAAGTGGATCAAGTCATACCATTTAGAGTGTTTTGGGAGGTATCAGGTATAAATTAATTTGAATATTATAATTGAATCAATTTTATATTTAATACGTTATGTGATAACTAAATTATTGTACACACATTTTTAAAACTCATTCTTATATGTATGTATGGACCTTACATTCAGGTGTCGATAGGAGATCAATGCATACATGCAAGAGGGTAGAGAAGACACGATCTTTGTATTCAATTATAAGTACAGATAGTAATGTGTGGTCATTATACACAAGAGAATACTCATGTTTTTGTCTTGATTACGTTGATGAAAACTATGATGGTTGCATTAATCAAGAACATGGATATGTGGGTGAGTGGACTTTGGTGCCACTAGATGTTATCAATACAAATGAGTTTTAGAATGAAAATTATGATGATATTCCATTGATTTCAAGTGATTATGACCATATTTTAGGATTGATCAGAGTTGGTATGTATGTATATACATACAAGTTCATTTGTTTCATAATTTTCATTAATTTATTATATACATATACTCATGTACATGACACATGGAATTTATATACATATACTTTGTGTAGGAAATGGTTTTGTAGTCATGGTAGAATCTGAAAACATAGAATGTGTTAGCTATTATTTATTGTGTTGCACCGTACAAAGAGAGAAGCTAAAAAAGACTGAAATAAGTGATGGAATTATGTTTCCCATAGGTTACTATATTGTTGAATCATGTACATGTATGTACATATATGTTTTTTATGAATTCAAATTTATTGACTTATTTGACTGACCTATATAAAATTTATGTTGTTGTACATGGAACATATTTGAAGCAAAATAGAGTACTTAAGAATGGGATTCATTTCATTGATTATCAACCTAACAACAAAGTGTATCAATATAGTAACCATGTTATTGTCACTGGTCTAACTCTTCATCCAATCAAAGGACCTAGAATACATAAGTGGAGACTCAATATTGATGATCATGGAAAAATATTAAATGTTATCCAACAACAAGCTGACCCACATGATACAAGATAGAAACAACTTTTAATTTGAAACAACTTGAACATTTTGAAATTTGGTTGAACTATTTGAAATCTGAAATTTGGTTGCATTAATTATATATTACTTTTAATTTTTCATTTAACTTGTGAAGTTTAAATTGTGGTTTGTAACTAATTATAGAAATTAGGAACTTGTATGCAACTAATTAGGACATGTGCCTTGAGGGGGAGAAATTTGAACACTTGTCTTAAGGGGATGAAATTAGCACTTGTGTCTTAAGGGGCTGAAATTAGGACTTATAACTAATTATATATTAATTTTACTCTTTCCTTTAACTTGTGAAGTTTAAATTGTGATTTGTAACTATTTATAGAAATTAGGAACTTGTATGAAACTAATTAGGACATGTGCCTTCAGGAGAAGAAGTTCAAACACTTGTCTTAAGGGGATGAAATTAGGACTTTTAACTAATTATGTATTACTTTTACTCTTTCATTTAACTTGTGAAGTTTAAATTTTAATTTGTAACTAATTATAGAAATTAGGAACTTGTATGCAACTAATTAGGAGATGTTCCTTGAGGGGAAGAAATTCAAACACTAGTCTTAAGGGGATGAAATTAGGGCTTGTAACTAATTATATATTACTTTTACTCTTTCATTTAACTTGTGAAGTTTAAATTTTTATTTGTAACTAATTATAGAAATTAGGAACTTGTATGCAACTAATTAGGACATGTACCTTGAGGGGAAGAAATTCAAACACCTGTCTTAAAAGGGGATGAAATTAGGAATAGACTTTAATGATATCTAAATATCACTTGCATTATTAGGAATTAGGAATGATGTAAAGTTAATTACCTAACCCTAACCCTAACTAATTTCATATGTATACATCAATTTAATAAACCAACATAATGTAACATAATGTAACATGTAAAAGAACATGTACTCTAAGATAATCCATCATAATCTAACATAATTTCCAACATAATAGAAAATTATCCAACATAATATGACATGTAAAAGAACATAATCTAACATAATCCAATATAATATAACATAATCTAACATGTAAAAGAACATAGTCTAACATAATCTAACATAATCTAGCATAATCCAACATAATAGAACATAATCTAATATAATCTAACATGTAAAAGAAATGTCTAGAGAATATATATATATATATATATATATATGTATGTATGTATGTAAATCATCAAACATGTATAATCTGGATGAAAATCTAGATCAAATAATCTATAATAAAAAAAAACTATAGATCGTTAAGTGTAGGACTATCATCATGACGTCTCCTCATAGTGTGGTCTTAAGACTGACTATTAGGATGCTCACTAGGATGTGTTGACCCCTATATATATATATATGTATGTATGTATGTATGTATGTATACATATATACATATATGTATATATGTATATACATATATGTATATGTATATACATATATGTATATACATATATATATGTATATACATATATATGTATATACATATATATGTATATACATATATATGTATATACATATATATGTATATACATATATATATATATATATACATATATATGTATATACATATATATATATATACATATATATGTATATACATATATATGTATATACATATATATGTATATACATATATATGTATATACATATATATATATATACATATATATATATATATATATATATATATATATATATATATATATATATATATATTCAAGAGAAAGTGGAATCAACATACATAATTTCATATTTAATTAAATCTCTGTTAAATTTATAAATTGCATGCAATTTATATATTACATTTAAAAATCACATGTCTAATTCAAAAAAATTAAAAGTCACCTGTCCATTACTGACATCATTGAATGAGACTCAACAATGTACATGATCTAGCATCAAAGATGGAGTAAAAAGAGGCATGCCCCTCTACAATACATGCATACACATGTGTAACAAATTGAATGAAAATATGCATTTAATTAGAAAGGCATGATATGTATACATGCATAAATTATTAGTTGAAAAAAAATTAAAAAATTTAACATGAATGTAAAAAAACCATAGATTTATCTATGTAGATGCTAGCATCTGATAATAGTTAGCCTACATAGCATCAATTGTTTCCACCAATATATCCAAATTTTATTGGGCCTCATCTAGCTCCATCTCTACATCTATGCTAGCATGATTGGTTGCTAGTACACATCCTAATAATGATGAGCCAAGTGGACTAACTAGATTAGATGGCATAGAAGTAGAATCATCATATGTCAACAAGTCCATCCATCCCGTGGTCAACAAGCTAAAGTCAACATCATCAAGGCTTGCATCTGAACTCTGACCATGCCCTGCACTAGATGAACTATTTGTACTAGTATGTATATGTCCCTCTACAACAAAATACTGGTCAGTAGGTGGATCATGATGTGTACTACCACCATGACCACTACTTTATTAATGAGAGGAATGTGGCTGATGATGTGTCTCAATGCCACCATGGACATTGTAGTGTCTCTCCCATTTGACTTCTGTAAGTCATCCTGATGGATGCAACCTTGCTGATCTTTTGTTGTGATGGATCATGATTATGACCCTGAGTGGTCTACACCGTCGAGGTGTTTGGATTTATATTTTTGTATCAGTTGCTTTATTTATGCTTTTGACTGATCTTTGAGATTATGATGTGATTTTTGGTTCACTGAGGTTTGTGCCAGTGGTTACCAGGATCGATGTGGTATCATGAGGTTGTTCTGTGATTACCCTGAGATGTGTGCAAAGATTGCACTATGTTCCATTACCATGCTACACTGGACTAGGTTCCTGTAGCAGTGGTTAGTCATGTTTATAACTGTGTTTTCTTATGTGTTTTAAATGCCTTTTTAATGCAAAGTAATCAATCATTATTAAATGCATTAATGATTAGAAATGGATTGTCCATGTTGATTTATTGGGTTATGTACTGCAGGCATTTACCTTGTTATATTTCTGATCTGAGAGATATCTGTTCTCATGTTATGTGTTACATTTGAGATGACTTGAGGTTCAAATGCTACTCTTTGATTCCAGTATCATAGATATTAGACTACTATGTTGTTCAGTTAATCATATTGCATGATGATGCCATTTTGAGATGATAGTGTGTTTTATGATGATATCTGGTATTTGGACATACCTCTGATTATGTTATGTGATGGATTTAATGCTATGGTTATTTACTTCATTCCTATGTTGTTATGCTTTATGCGAACGTGAGTGATGTAAATAGATTATTTTAATATAATTAAATAAATGGTTAAATTAGGTGATTTAATGAATTTATTGCTTTGGCTATGTTATTATATGCAATTGCACTTGATCGTGTTGTTTAGTGTGCAGGATTTACATCCCTGGCAGTGGCACTTGGAGTTAGTGATTCAGTCGTTCATATTTTACCAATGTTGCCTTTGTATGGTCGACGTATCCTTAATTAGATGTTTAATTTAAACCTTTCAGTGATTATTAAATCAAAACTCATTTGCATTATGTGATTAGACCAGTAAGCGTGTCTTTGCATTTTGAGATTCGCATTGTCCCAAAAGTTGTTGAAGAGATTTATGTGTTTTTGAGATTTCGGGCTTTTTAATTGATTTATTTTAATTTCTGGCAGCTTTGCCATAGATGAATTTCTATTTATAGGAATAGCCTATTTTCGTTTGGGTCAATTCGGGATTTAACTAGATTGGCTGATTAAATGCCCTAATCGATTATTCACCCAAAAAGTGAATAAATATCCAAAAAGGAATTTAATTCCTTACTTCTCACTTTCAAATTGGAAAGTTGGAGAGTAAAACCCAAAATCCTCTTCATGAGGATTTACTGTTTTGTTCGTTGTGGGAGCTACGGGCATGGGATCGTCGCGAGGTTGGGCTCGTTGGATCCATCTTGGGAAAAACTTGGATTGCCATGATTTTCAGCTACTTCTGCGGGATATTTATTTTATGGTTCAGATTCCTATTTTGCCCTTTTGGCTGTGAGGTAGGGCTTTGTTGTTTTATTGTTTCTGCTCTGTTTCTGCTTCTGTTTTTGGTAGCCGTTTGTTTGGAGGCTGAGAACTAGTGTTCCCCTCTGTTTCTGTATTCTAGTTCTACCCGGTTGGGCGGGTATGAACATTTCCCTATTTTTTGGGATGAGGGTTTGGAATTTTATGCCGTTATGCTGGCCGTTTTTGCATACGGTGTCTGATTTCATTTATTTTTGGATTTTTGGGGTTTTTGAACCCAAAGGCCAAATGGGTTTTAATTTTGTAGTTTTCCAAATTTTTGGGGTTTTTACCTCATTTTGCGTGCTGCCCTATTTTCTCGAGTTTTCTTGGCACAATGTGGGTTGTGGACCTAGATGATCCATTTGGATATCAGTCAGACCACTTTTACACTTTTATGTTGCACTGGGATGCGTGTTGCATCTGTACTCCCGACGTTGTGTTCAGTTGAGTGATTTTATACTTGTTATGGTTTCCATTAGACCTTTGCTTTTGTTTCGTGAATGCTAGGATTCGTGTAGAATCCATACTCTCAGATTGAGGCCGGTTGAGTGAGTTCACGATGTTTGGTCTTGTTACATCATTGGGATTCATGTAGAATCCATACTCTCAGATTGAGGCCGGTTGAGTGGTTTTAATGATGTATGATTTTATTGGCTTTGGGATTCGTGTAGAATCCATCCTCCCTGTGTTGCTTTCAGTTGGGTGTTTTCTTTGCATTGTGTTTTCATTCCTGTCTTTGTGTTATGATCTTTGTGATGGTGGTACGCCACACACGAGTACGTGCGCATACATTTTTTGGGTGACTTGTGAGGCCCAATCTTCTGTGGATTTGCCAGAAGTTATGATCATTGGGGGTTGGGATGGGAGTATGCACACCCATGGGCACTTGTTGTAGGATGAGCATGGGTAGGGTAGGGTAGGGTAGCATATGGAGGGGGCTTCTATCTTGTAGCCTAGTGACCTTAGCCCCATAGGGTTGGCAGAGGAAGTTTTAACTAAGTGATAATTAAAGAAAATGTGTGATTGGTAATAAAACTTAAGATAATAAAATGTGTGTGCGGGGTCCTCCGTTGAGGAGTTGAAACGCACGATCCAAGCTTGGGCTTTTCGATGCCAAGCGACTCTCCATGATGTGAGCCCCTACTTAGTAGCCTTTGAGTGTCTGACCAGGACATGTACTCCTTGCATTGTCTTAGGTTCTTAGTTGCAGCCATCATACTGTCTGGCGTGAGTGTTAGCCATGGATTTTGTTTTGTGTGTTTGTGGTTGGATCATTATTTCCATCAGCACGGTGGGTGTGGACCTATCGGTTCCACGTGGTTGGGAGGCGTAGCTACCTTCACCACTGCTAGGGACTGGTGTACAGAGACGGTCTCTTATCCTAGTACGACCATTGCTGGATGTTTTCACTTGGTACTTCGGGTTTCGGAGTATGCTTTCTTGTTATTTATGCTTTCATTGGGATGCTTGTATATCATGTTTAGATGATGTTAGTTTATTTGACGCATTCCCTTATTATGATGTTTGGCATATGATTAGATGATGTTATTTGATTTAGTAGTATATCTATTTCTTATTGCCGTTTAGCATGTGATAGGTGATGTTATCTACTGTAGGATTATCTTATGCTTTACTATTAGCATGTTAGATTTCCTTATGCTTATATTGTTGCATGTTTTAGTAGTGACATCCCTATTACAATAGTACTGACGATCTGGTCGGTGGCTTGGGATGTTACGCGCGGGGGATGGCTAGGACCCACGATGGTCTTATGATGCTATTGACGGTTGGGAGGAACCGTGCACTTATTTAGTTGTTTAGTTCTGAAATGTATCTTTGTTCATTGCGATGTTTATTTCTGTATGTGCTTTGCTTTTATGTTTTAGATGGTTAGATGTTCCTCTTTCCTTGTTGTTAATGCTCTCGAGTGTCCATTCCTCGATTTAAGTGCATCTGATACTCCCCGGTGTGGAGGTTTCCTTGTTTGTTTAGCTTTTTGTTTGTGTTTTGTGTTGCGCTGATTTGTTTCCTCACGCGAGATTGTATTTTCCTTGTGCGAGACTATTTCTTCCTCGCACGAGACTGTTTCTTCGTCGTGCAAGACTATTTCTTCCTCATGCGAAAGAATACACATCCCGCACGAGAATGTAAATCTTCGCGCGACGCATAGGAATCCTCGCGCGAGAATGTGAATTCTCACGCAACGCTTAGTAGTCCTCGTGCGAAGTGCGCACTTTCTTGCGCGAAGCGGTGAAAGATCTCGTGTGAAACTCTA
Organism: Cupressus sempervirens; assembly: GCA_028749045.1. NCBI lineage: Eukaryota > Viridiplantae > Streptophyta > Pinopsida > Cupressales > Cupressaceae > Cupressus > Cupressus sempervirens. The sequence continues at coordinate 222,389,141 of CM053789.1, read as the reverse complement.
GACCAGTTTTCTTTCTCGCGCAAGAAACAGGGGCTATCTAGGCTTGTCAGATGAAAGTTTAGAAGTTGGTTTTGGACACCCTTTTGGTTTTTACACCTTCCTGGTTCAAAACAGATTTCCTAGGGATTTAAAATATATCATTTAGGTATAAGTTGACATATATTTAATTTCTTATACTTAAGATATATTTTAATATATGTGACAAATCATTTGAGATAGGTTTTAGACCTCTCGAAGATAAGTTATGGATTCTAGGAAATTTTTAGGGCTTCAGGATTTCAGGCTTAGCCAAATTTTAGGATTTTGCATTTTACCCCAGCTTGGTGTTTCATTGATGAGTGGTCTTTTCTTGTGCCCTCGTCTTGTTGTGGTGGTTGTTGGCTTTTGTTTGGGTGTGTTAGTTGGGTAGTGGCGTTCGGAGATTCGTTGGTTTTCGGGATTGTGTTGAAGTCTTCCGTTGCAATCTTTGTGATCCATGTATGATGTTGTCTTGTGCATTCATACTTGTAAAATATATATATATATATATATATATATATATATATATCTTGGCTTGATTTGAATCCTTGTTTCCAAGGATCTCCGAGTGGGACATTACAGACATGATGTCAAAAATCTAATATGGGTATGCCAAGATGCTTTGATATGAATCTATATGGATATAATAGATCCTCAGCAAGACTACTCATAGTATCTTGTGCCAGCACTCTAGTGAGACCTTCTAAGCTAGTTAGTGAAGGGATGCCTGCTACACTGTACAAGTCTCCTGAAGATGAAGCACCAGATGATGATCTGGAACATTGATGAGACATAAAATATTGGCAAACCTCCTCACTTGAAATAGATCTAACATCTGCAAAAATCTCTCCAACTCCCTGAATCATGCCCCATAACTGTGTGCTATGCATGGCCTCATTAGCTAATAGACCTAATGTAGGGGAAATAGCAGGTATACTCTCTCGACAATCAACCTATGTGTCAGTGGTGGATGACCCAATTTCCTATCAACTAGTCTACCATGCCCCTATCCTAAATGTGATGGTAAATCAGCATAGTTCACCACCCTACCTAAGCAAACATCAACATAATGTTGTCATGCAAAATAGAGTGGAATTTGGTCATTATTTGGATAATGACCATGAGCAGAAAGGAAGTGTGGGTATATAAGTGCAGCCATCTATGGATCTATACACTTAAGGGGAGAATACCCCTTCACATACTTTATTGGAAGATAATGAGGGAAACATTCCCTCTTTAGTGTCTCTTTGGGCACTAAGCCCTATACCTATTGTAGTGAAAGACCTAAAGAGACTTCTCATCTCTTACTATCAAGGACAATATGTATAGTATGTGGAAAATATGGAGCAACACCATGAATCTCATCTCTAATATATGTGAGGCTCTGTATGATGCTTTGATATGTACTACTATACACACTAGAGCATGTGCCACTAACCAAGGATTCATGAAGTCTATGAATCTCTTGGTTAGTGCAATCATAGAGCATGTCAGGTGGCATAGGTTTTTGATCTATGGGAATAGCACACTATTAGGGAAGACAGGCTACTGCTCGAAGGGATAGGAGGTTGTTACTATTGGGGGTGGATAGGAGGTTCTTGCTACTCGGGTGGGGATAGGAGGCTATTGCTCAGGGGAGATAGGAGGTTGCTACTTGGGGGGGGATAGGAGGTTGTTTCTCGGGGGTGATATGAGGCTGTTGATCTGCTATGTGAAGGTTAATGTATTTAGTATGTGTACACAGTACACTACATGTGTGTTTTGTACATCCTAAATTAAAATATGACATTTAGTAAACATGAAATTTATTGTACTTGATGACATTTAAGAAACTAGAATTTTGTAAACACATGAAATTAAATAATACATGTTTAAACATGAAATGAACATATGTTATGTACATGGACATAGAATTTTGTAAACATGAAACAAACATAATATGTACATGTGTACATTGCACTATGTGTGACAACTTCATAAAATTATTTCAATTAAGTCTAGATAGAGTCTAGATCACATGGGTGGACTACCTGACACATAACTAGGTTAAATATAGAACTAGAGTCAATATATAATTTAACAGGTGTTAGGATTAACCTTAGACATAAATAATAGTTACATGCAAATACAACCAATATTAGAAAATAATAGATCACACAAAAGAGAACACAAGACACCAAGATTTATCCCTGGGCTATGTCTACCAACAACAAGTCCAATACTATTATTATCTAGTGATTACAATCCACAATCCCTTATAGCTCAATACCGTTGCCCCCAAATCTCTGTAAAAATAATATGGGGAGAAAACCACACCGAAAAAACCTTTGAGTCTGATTAGGTTCCACATCAAAACAATCTCCCACATGGAGACTGATTAAAATCACAACAATAACCTCCCACTTGGAGACTGATCATAGCACTGCTAAACCCATAGCTCTCACTAGAATATTAAACCACCCTGGACTCTATTGTCATTTTATTCTATTCAGTCTAGAAGACCAACCAAAGCTAAAGATGAGTTCAACTTCTCCCTTGTCACTACCTTTGTAAACATGTTTACTGGATTATCATTTGTATGTATCTTCTCCAACTTTAACTATCCATCATCCAAAACTAACTGGATGAAATGGTACCTCAACTATATGTGTTTTGTTTTTGAATGCAGAGCTGAATTCTTTACAAGATGAATGGCACTCTAGCTATCTATAAACAAATAATTATCCTTCCGAGGGTGTCCCAATTCTTCTAAGAAGAACTAAATCCATATCATCTCCTTGGCTGCCTTTGTAGTAGTAACATACTCTACCTTTGTAGTGGATAAAGAATTAACCTTCTATAATTGAGAAACCCAGCTCACTACTGCCCCACCAAAAATAAATACATAACCTATAGTACTCCACCTAGTATCAATATCTCCTACAAAATCTAAGTCAACATAGCCCTATAAATTAGTAGTAGAGCCCCCAAAATGTAAACACTTACTAGATCTTCCTCTCAAATATCTGAGAATCCATTTAAGTACATTCCAATGCTCAATTCCTGGATGACTCATATATCTACTAACAACTCCCACTGCATGTGGAATTTTTGGCCTAGTAGATACCATAGCATACATCAAGCTTCCTATAGCTGAAGCATAAGGTATCTTGGACATCTTAACCTCCTCTTCTTGTATCTTGGGACACATCTCCTTAGCCAACTTCAAGTGAAAAGGTAAAGGTGTGCTGACAACTTTAGCATTCTCCATAGAGAAACATTGGAACACCTTCTCAATGTAATCAGCCTGAGATAATGTCAATTTCCTATTCTTCCTATCTCTATAAATATTCATACCAAGGATTTGTTTTTTTGCCACCAAATATTTCATAGAAAATAAATGTACTAACTGGCAGTTTAGCTCCTTAATGTGATCCATATTAGACCCAACTACAAGCATATCAGCAATATATAAACATAAAATAATGTACCTATCATCATCCAACCTCGTAAAATAAAAAAAATGATCTGAATGAAACCTACTATATCCATGCTCATGCATGAAACTATCAAATTTCAGTTACCATTTCTGAGGTGCTTGCTTCAAGCCATATAAACATTTCTACAATTTGCACAATAAGTTCTCCTTACATTTGATGTCAAATCCCTATGGTTGTGCCATATATATCTCTTCATCTAAATCACCATGAATAAAGGCTATTTTAATGTCAAGCTGCTCCAAATGAAAATCTTTAGTAGCCACAATACTTAAAATAGTACAAACAGAAGTCATTTTAACAACATGAGAAAATATCTCATCAAAATCAATGTCCTTTTTCTATGCAAATTCTTTTACCACTAACTTGGATTTAAATCATTTCCTACATCCATCCTCTTATTTCAACCTATAAAGCCATTTATTCTATAAAGCCCTTTTACCTACATGAAACTTGCATAAATTCCATGTCTTATTTTTCAGCAAAGAGTCCATTTCTTCTTTCATTGCAGACTCCCATTGAATCTTTGTATCCACCTATACAAATTCATCATAACATTCAGGTTCACTAGCATCAATAAGTAAAATAGAATACCAAGAGGGAGAAAATCTTTCTGGAGGTCTACTTAGCCATGTTGATCATCTAACATTCACTAGTGTGTGTGGTATTTATTGTTGCAGTTATTGTAGATCATGAGGAATTAATGAAACATCATCTTTTGGAGTATCATCCAACACTACATAATCATCTTCTTTCTTCTCATGTTGCTGCAACAAATATCTGTATGATACTTTCTCATTGAATATGACATCCCTGCTTCTTACAATTTTATGATTTTCAAAATCCCAAAGCCTGTAACCAAATTCATCAATGCCATATCCAAAAACTACACATTTCTTTGACTTAGCTTCCATCTTGGTTCTATTTTCAGAATATATATGAGCAAATGCTTCACAAGCAAAGGTTGTGAGAAAAGAATAACTCACCTTCTTACCAGTCCATGCTTCCTCTAGAATACTACAACCTAAAGGAGTATAGGGGCCTCTATTAATCAAATATAAAACAATATTGATAGCCTCTTCACACATGTTTTAGGGCAACCTTGCATGCAACCTCATGCTCCTTTCATGTGTTCAACCACTCCATTTTCCTATGGAGTCCATGGAATATTTTTTTGTCTATGAATACCATTAGTGGAGCAATAATCTTCAAAATTCATGACTGCAATACTCACCACCATTATCAGATCTGAGACATTTTATCTTTTTACTAGTCTCATTCTCAACCAAGCATTTCCATTTCTTAAAAGTTTGAAATACATCAGATTTCTTTCTAAGAAAATAAAACCACACTTTTCTAGTTGCATTATCCATAAATGTAACATAATAATGAGAGCCACCAAGGGAAGATACCTGAGCTAGTCCCCATACATCTATATGCACAAGTTCTAATCTCTCACTTTTCTTTTCCTTCCCACTCTTCACAAAACTCACTCTCTTTTGTTTTCCATACACAACTTTCATAGAAATCCATATTAACACATTTTAAATCTAGTAAAACTTTCTTTGAATGAAGTACTTTCATAGCTTTCTCACTCATGTGCCCAAGTCTATGGTGCCATAGTGTTGTATTAGAATCTACAGCAACTGTTTGCTCTCCCTACTCAACTATAGCAACTATTCCTGAAGATTCATTTTTCCATGAAACAATCAAAGTAGAAAGAACAATATGACCTATACAAAGATATAAGGTGCCTACTTTCACACCTTTTTCTACTACAAGGGAAGTTTTTGAAATATTTCAATTTTTATCATTAAAGGTAACTAAAGCAACCCTCATCACCAAGTTTCCCTACTGAAATTAAATTCCTACTTAGCCTTGGACTATTTCTTACCTCATGTAGTAGCCAATGATTCTCATTATGCAACTTAATCTTAACTTTTTCCTTTCCAACAATCTGATAAGGTTCATTATCCCTCAAATAAACAAGCCCAAAATCCCCTTGAACATAATCAATAAAATAATCTCTATGAGGTGTAGCATGAAATGAAGCACCAGAATCTAAAACTCATGAATCATCAACACTTTCTAAAGACAAAAGCAAAGCATCCTTTCAGATTTTTTACTTACCATGTTTTCCTCCTTGTTCCCTTCTGGTTTATCTCCTTCATTTTTTTTCTGAGTCCAACAATCTTTCTTCTTATGCCCTAGTTTACCATAGTACCACCAATCTCTTCATCCTCTAGATTGAGACCTCTTCCCCTTTGACTTTCCTCTTGATTTCCCACAATTTCTTGAATTATTTCCTATCACAGTCATTCTGCCTCTACTTTGTGTGTTCAAAGCACTACCTAATATAGATCCACCTTAGGTTTTTCTATGAGTTTCCCAACTTAGAATAACACCAATCACATTATCAAATTTTAGGGTATTGGATCTAGAAAAAAAATTACTCATAGCCATTACCAAGCCATTCCAACTTTCAAGCAAAGAACACAAAATCAAGAGAGCCCTAATTTCTTCATCAAGTAATACCAATAGAAGATAACTAACTATTAATAGTATTAAAATCATTTAAATGATCCGTAATAGATCCACCTTCTATCATTTTCATATTAAATAAACGCTTCATGAGAAATATCTTGCTTGAAGGAGAGGGCTTTTCATATAGTTTTGCTAGGGTTTGTATCAACTCTTCCATGGTCTTCACTTTTGTAATGTTAAATGTCACTGATGGTGCCAAGCATAGTCAAATGCTTCCAAGTTCCTTCCTTTCCAAAATCTCTTAGTCCTCATCTAACATAGTTCCTTGTTTCTTGGATTTTCCTTCCAATGACTTCCATAAATCCTTCTAATAAAGATAGTCCTCCATTTGCATCTTCCATAACTGAAAGTTTTGTCCATTAAATTTCTCCACCTTTAACTTTTTTAGATAATGGGTGTTGCACACATTACGTAATATTATTATATTGTATTATTTTATTTTATTACATAATGTTGTATCTAGGAGCACCTAGATGGATGTGCAACATGTAAAGATTCCCATGGGATATAATTGATGGATTGTATTGTAACATTGTGATAATATTTCATGTAATTATTTAATATTGGAAAAAATAATTAAATTTTTAATATTAAATGTGGGGTCAATGGGTTAGGTAGCACATGGTTTATGTAATACCACTTAGTGGTTTTGTGGGACTTGCTACTATATAAGTAGTCATGCAAGGGTAGTTGTAGAGAGAAGAAAAAAGGCAAAAAGACAAGAGTCAAGTGGGACAAGGCTTGACAAGTTAGCCAAGGGAGCATTTGTGAAGGTTGGAAGCATGGCATGGGATGTGTAGATTCATGCTTGTTCACGTAGATTGCTCAGTTGTGGCTATGGCTTTGAAGGCTTCCATGTTTGTATTGCAATATTTTTTTTGTTGAATAATACATGGTGATGGATGCTTTTTGAGGCTGGATTTTTTCTTCAATGAGGATTTCCCAGGGTATATCTTATGTCATAATTTTTGTGGATATGTTGTATATTCTCTTGCATGTGGATTTCAATTGCATATTTATTTTAGATATATTATGAGTTATGTAGAAATAATTATATTCTTTATTGCAAGTTTCCTTACATAGCTTACCCTTGTCTGCCATTGCTCTCACTTAACTGTGAGACCTTCCTGCACAAGATTGCTAAAAAAAATGGTGACGGTTTGGGTTATAAAAAAAATGACGAAAGTCTGAGCTAAAAAAAATGATGATCATCTAGCTCTGATACCACATGTTAGGATTAACTTTAGATAGAAATCATAGTTACATGCAAATATAACCAATATCAGAAAATAATAGATCACACAGGACACTAAGATTTAACGTGGTTCACCCAATCCCTAGGCTATGTCCACCAACATCAAGTCTAATACTATTATTATCCAGTGATTACAATCCACAATCCCTTATAGCTCAATACCGCTACAAGAAGCTACAATATCACTATTACATTATCAAATCCCTAACCCTAAGCCTTTTTATACAAACTTTTACCACTTACAAAATTAGCGCTAGAATAAGTTGTCCAATAGGAAAAATAGTAGCTGACACCTTTTGCAATATAAGGGCATCCCCAGGACCTTGGAGGGGCATTTACCCCAAATCCCCATAGAAATAATATAAGGAGAAAACCATGGTAAACAAACCTCTGAGTCTGATTAGGCTTCACATTACAACAATAGGTATATTGTCACGATCATGACTAAGGTTACTAGGGAAATAAGTAGGACTATGGTAAAGAGTTAGAGTTAGTGTTAGGTTTAGAGTTAATTTTAGGGTTCTAGGCTTAAAGTTAAAACATTAAAGGGTTAGGTCAAGACTCATTATTAGGGTTATAGTTATAAAATTAGCAGTATGTATTATTCTTGTAGCATGTGCCTCATAGTGCATAAATTAATTTGATTAGGGTTGGCATTCAAGTTAATGTTATATCATGACTATGGTTTATATTATGGTTCTAGAGTTAATTTTAGGGTTACCTGGTTTAGTATTAAGATTGAGTTTAGGATCATTTTTAAGGTTTAACCATCATAAATTTTCATTAAGTTAGGGTTAGGAAAATATTTAGGGCTGGGGTTAAAGGAGTGTGTGCTCAAACTAGTGTTCTATGTTGAGTAAGCAATTATGGTTAGAGTTAGGGTTAGTGTTATAATTGTGTTTATATCTAGTCAGATCATTAGTGTTTAATATCAGTGTGAGACTTATGTTAGTGTTATGAACTTAGAATTATGATTAGGCTTATGATTTAGTGTTAAATATTGAGTAAGTTGATATAATTAGCATGTTAGGGTTTAATATTAACTAGGATTATGGTTCATGCTATAGTTATAGTTGCATGGTTAGGATTAGAGTTAGGATTGTGGTTAGGATTTAGAGCCATATCGTTAGAATCATGATCAATACATTAGGGAACTAATATAATGTTTAGGGATCTTTAGGATTAAATGTTTACGGTTAGTGTAAATATAGATTAAAGTTTTTAGTAAGGATTCATATTATGGTTTTTTAGGGTTAAGAAGTGAGGATCATGCTATAAAAAATTATAGTTCATCTTCACATCATGGTTAAGTTTAGGGATAACTTTTGGGTTAAAATTTAATATAAATTTAAGTTTAAAGGTTTATGTCTAGGGTTTAGATTTTATGGTTATGGTTAGAATCAAGGTCAATTCTAGGGTAAATATATAATGTTTAGGGCCTATTTGGATCATGGATTTGAGCAAGAATTAGAATTCAAAATTCTTTAAAAAAATTAAACCATTGTTTGGGTCACAAAATGAGAATTGGAATTTGGAGAAATGTGGATTTTGTATCCCAACTTGACCCCCAAAAAAATAATTCTATATTCCTCCAAAATACTTGTTATTTGGGATTCCCATTTTAAATCCCAATTTTTTTGAAAATGGTAGATTGTTGGTGTGTGTGCCTTAAGAATTGTTCCTGCATAGCCTTTGTGTAAAATGAAGTAACACTGCTACCATCTTTAGTTTCAATCTCTTCCATTCATAGTTCAATCTCAACATCAAATTTGCAAAATGACCAGAGAGAAGAACAAAATTGGAGATGAAAACAGGCACAAAATAGATAGAATTCTCCTGCAAATGATTCCTCTTCTTACCAAATGTTTTATATGCCTCAATAACTTGTAGGCCTTCATAAAATTCTTCCTTCCACATTGATTCCCAGGTGGATATCAAGTTTGTGATGCATGTACATCAAATCTACTGAAATGTTGAACTTTGTGGATTAACCATTAAGACCATCATTTTATTTTTTGGGTTCAATTCATCCAATCCTAAGTTATTGTCGAGTAATTAGATTTTCTCATCAAAGACTAGTAGGTGAGGGTTTTTAAGAGTTTTATTTGCTTGTTATTTTACTTTCTTCTCTCACAATCCTTTTAGGGCTCCTGTTGGTTGCATTTATTCTGCAGAAACATCGAAGAATGCAAAAGAAAAGCATAGAAAGGGGCATGCGGATCATGCTCAAAGTGTTCATCATATAAATATTCTATACCAATTCACTCTGCAGTCATAGAACATGAGAAGGAAAGCACACTAACTTAGAATTCTTAATTTGAAACAAATAGTCCCAATGTAAATCCAAAAATCGTAATCTAGATTTCAAGTTCCAAAATCCCAAATCAAGGGTTTTAGATTCCCATTCCTAAATTGTATTCTAGCAACCAAACAGACCCTTAGAGTTAAGATTAAGATTAAAGTTACATGAGGGTTAGCATTGTGTTACATGACATTTAGGGTTATGATTGCATGGTTATATTAATTTTTTAGGTTAGGTTTTAGTCAACGTTTAATTAGACTTAAGATTAGGGTGAGGAGGCCAAGGTGAAGTTTATATTAGGGTTCATATCATGACCTAACCTATTGGAACTAATGTTAGGGTTAAAGTTCATTGAAATTAAATTATTAGGGGTAAGGTGAACATTGAAACACACACAGACACACACACACAAAAACATGCACATATGAACTTAAATTTTAATATATTACAAGTTCACATGTGTACATTAAAAATTTAAATGTATGTGTACATATCCACAATATGTATGTATGCATACACATGTAGATATATGCATATATATACATAGACATGTACATGCATGCATCTATATATACATGTAGATATGCATATATATGTACATGATATGTATATAACATATATATATATATCTATATATATATATATTTATGTATATATACATGTATACACATGTGCATATACATATACATATATGCATGTATACACACATGGTATATATATACATATATACATAATATATATAGATATATACATGTATTCATATACATGATATATATACATACATTCAAAAAACAAATATAAAATGAAACTAAAATTATAAAATAAAACTAAAAACATATAAAATAGGTAAAAAAAGGGAAATTGTACCTTTTTCATGGGCTATTAAATTTAGATGCCTCTCTATTCTATGGGCTTCCAATCGAAACTCTCAACCCACTGTCAAAAATGACATGTGGGGTTGCACAATGACTATTTGCACAGTTCCTTTGTTTCTTAGTTTTGATTGAAACTATTATAACTAGTTTCGGTCAAAACTAGGAAGCGTGACGAGGTTAACAAACCTTAGTTGGGTTTCATAGTTTCAATTAAAACTACAAAGCTTGACTATGGGGTTAACAAACCTTTGTTGGGTTTCATAGTTTTGATCGAAACTACATAGATAGTTTCGATGGAAACTATCTATGTAGTTTTGATCGGAACTACATGGTATGAAAAGTTTTGATAAAAAAATTGCATTTTAATTAGTTTCAATAGAAAATAATTTGTTTCTATCAAAACTAAGAAATGTAAAATTCGTAGTTGCACAATTTTGGAGGAATTTCTTCCTCCAAAAAAGTGTAACCCACTATTGTGGGTTCACCCTATAGTATTAGGTGTGGGGATCCCTTGGGCAGGTGAAATCTACAAGCTTTTGGAACCTGGTCAGAGTGTGGCCTTGTAACCATTTCTTTTGGGCATGACTTCTAAGCAATTGAAGTACCATAGAAATGGGCACTAATTGGTACATATTTTATCCAAAAATGGTATAATATGGATGAAGTAGGAGAGGACAACTGGTAGCTTCAAGAACTCACTGACTTAGTAGTTTCTCAAGCTTTCTTTATAGACTAGTATAGTAGTACAAGGATTTTCCCATGTTGACATTTTTGTCTAGTTTCTATTTTGTTTTATCAAAATACAATCATTGTACATACATCTCTGTATAGATAAAAGACTAATTTTCAAGGAATTTGAACTAAATTTTTTGAGTTTCATATAAAATTGTGTTTTATTGTTGTGCTAACTTCTTCAATGCTTTGGCATAATACATTTTTTAATTTTCCCTATAAATTTTTAAGAAATAGAATGTAACATTTAACATTGAATTAAAATTAACTGATAGATTTATACCATTTATTAATTAACATTTCATTTTAAAAAGTAGAAATATTCTAATATATTTAAGAACTATAATATTAATATTGATGATAAATAGAGATCAATAGGCAATGCCTTGAGTACCGTTTGATGAACAAAGATCAATGACTCCAAATGTATTTAAGACGAATTTCAACAATATTTGACTTGTTTTCTTGAACTTCCCTGAAAAGATGACTAGTGGCAAACACATATCAACTATGAAATCACTAAGGTAATAGTAGTAGCACCATTTGATCAACTTGTGAACTTAGATTGATGACCCAAGATGATTTTTAAATTTTGTTATAAAATAAATTCATTGCAATAGTATAGAATATAGATGCAAATTAAATATGGTTTTTATTGCAAATTTTTTAATACAAATATTATTGAATGAAGTAGATAACTATAGTATTTAATAAATTCATTTCATTCTATTAATTAATTGGATTTTCAATATGGTAATTAATTATTTTATAAAGGGGATACCCTAACTACTATTGGATGAACAAAGATCAACAACTCATGATTTATTTCGAGCTGATCTTGGAAGCACTTGACTTATTTTTCCAAATGACCTCAGAGAGAAGACACATGGAATACATGTATCACCTGTGACTATTTACTATTCATTTCAATGTGGATGGTGGACCCATGGTAAACATCATATTGATACACATGGCTTAGTGACATGGCATCATTTATGTTGTACAAAAAAGGAAAAAGGTTGACCACTGTTCGATCAATTTAGATCAACGAATCTAAATGAATTTTGGGCCAATTTTGGCAATAGTGGACTTGTATTCCCATATGACCAAAAATAAAACATGTGGCATAGTTGAACATAGTGTAATATCTATTGAGGAAATGACATCCTTTACACGATTTGATAAACAAACATTGAATGACCCTAGTCATATTTTAGGTTGTTTTTGGCAAGAGTAGTCTTGCTTTCTCAAATGTCTGGGGAAGGAAGACATGTGACATACACATATCAGATGAGAAAGAAGACACATGTCATTGACATGGGCCTTGGTGAGGTGATGGGACATGTAAAGAGGCAATAGTTGATGCACCTACCATTGTGGAGCATTGAAGATCGACTACTTGAGATTTATTTCGAGCAGATTTTTGCTACCCTCATTTTTTCCTTCAAAATTTCCCCAAAAAAGAAGTCTTTAGAACAAAGTCATGGACTCTTCATAAATTAGGAATAATTACTAGAGATAATCCTAAAGTATATTGTAACATAGCATGTTTATGATTTATAATTAATTATAATACTAGCTGTCTGATGTATAATGTATGCAAGAATTTATATCAAACACACTATCTACTCTATCGATTTTATAATTTGTAAAATTTTCTTTTGTGTAGACAATAAGGTTCAATTTTCATTGTTCAATCATGATCTCAATAAAAACTACCAATCCAAGATTCAGTAAAAGTATTGGAGCATTAGAAAGGGTTTACAAATTACAATTTGCAAGATGGAATGTAGACCTAGTTTTCCATGGCAACTTACAGCGTTACAAAAAATAGTTATACTTATCAATTTGAGTTTCAACTTTCTAGGTAAGATCTTGAACAAATTTTTTACTATCTATTTAGTAACTAGTATTGGTTGTAGAATTCAGGGTTTAGTTCTCAATTTATCATGTATCGTAAGCCTAAATTGTTAACTTTCTAGCAGCTAGATAACTTGCAAAGTTAAATATTAGAATTATAAGCTAGGTTTTAAAGGTTAATCACATTTGTAAATTATAATTTGTGTATATCTATAGTTCTATAAATTTTTGAATGATGAGGAAAACATACAACAGTAGTGACATAGGCACCAGAAGTAGAAGTTTAACCCAAAATAAAATACAGGTGCTAGGGAAACTATATTTTGACTTGTACAAATTGGTCAAAATACCAAGTTTTAGTGTTGAATTCTATGATATTTGGGATCTTGTTATCTATAGAAGTAGTATTAAGGTAATCAGATATGCAATTGAAGATAAGTGGAATGATCCACAAAAGAAGTCAAAATATATTAAATCAAACAACACGATAAGGTGCATTGTAAATAAATTTGTATTGTGGATTGGGGAAATTTCCCCATTGGGGTTCTCTAAAGTATTCCCTTGTCAAGAATTTGTAATGGTTTGTGCCAAACATTATGATGAAAAAAGTATTAGAAATAGATAATACTAAGAGGGGGTGGGGGGGGGGGGGGAATGAATCAATATTCTACAAACTTTTTCCTGCAACTGAATATTGTTAATTTCTTTATAACTTGCATATGAATGTAAACTAATAATTTTGAATAGTAAATATAACACCCACATAGATAACTCATAACACCATTATTTGTTAACTAGGGAAACCCTGGCCAAGGGAAAACCCTAGTGGGGATGATACCCACTAGATGATTCACTAAACAATAGGATCCTATTAAGGATATTGACCCTGTTAGGAGTCTATAAAGTATATATAGCGTCTCGAGTCCCTATTAAGAGACTAGGCCTTGTTAGAAGCCTCAACCCTATTAGGAGTTGGTAGAACAAATACAATGTATGCAAGAAGAGTCCACTGCCCTAACATGCAATTATACAATTCAATTCTTCACAAGAATATATATACATACAATACTTGTTGTCTATTGTACTTTGCACTTATTCTAATCATGCACTAGAATTCACATCACATAAGGCTCCTAATTCTTTCAAGCTTTCTTTATAATTATTTGTATCACATAACACTTGCTTGTCTTTCATAGATAGCACACTTATCTTCACAAGATAAGATCTTTACTTCTAACTCACATATTTACAAAACTATGCTTAGTTGGCCTTGAGGTGTTCACACGCTTGACATACTATAAAATAACTTCTGAATTAATATCCACATAATCAACTCATCATGACTGAGTAAATAATTCATAACCAAAATAATTCCTAAGGCTGTACAATCCAATTCTCTACAATGCTCTATTCTGCACTGTTAAATACCCACACTAGTATTTTAAGCATATCTTATGTCATATTCTTCATACGGACTTGTGCATTGGTAGACGTCATCATGATACTGTAATGAAGCTTCCCTTAGCTTCACATGAGCTAACGCTCAATGACATCTATCTGACCATATTGCCAACAATCTCCCCATTTGGAATTCATGGCAACATTTGGGAAAATTGGCTAAGTCCCAAAATTATGTCATACATAACAAAAACAAAATAAAAGTTACTACAACAATTGCCTTCAAAAAATAACATTTTTTATTCATGTTTTGATGGATCATTAAATTCCTTATCACTCCTTTACATTGATACATACATAAGCTCCCCCTTACATATACATATAATTCTATACAATTTTCCTTCTACATAATACTCCCCCTTTGACATCAATGGAAAAAGTGTCAAAAATTGTATCCACAAAACTTTGGGTATTTTACTGCTGATCAACCTATTAATCTAGAAAAAAAATTTGCATACAAAATCTTTAGTCTCTCTATCTCTTTCTTTCAATTCTCCTTTACTATCTTTGATATACTAATCATTGTGTAAAGTTCATAGGATGCCACTTTAACTGCACTCAAGTCAATGTAGGCAAACTTGTCATAGGAAGCCTTAGTTGTAAGACATTCCTCAAGTTGCCTCTGCAAAATGCTGACTTTTGATGAAAAAATTTCTCTAAGACTAAAAAATCTCCTTTCTACTCTCTCCCTTTATCAAGTTCCAAGTTTCTAATCATATCATGTACCTTCTCCACTTTTGCTCCATAGTCTTCAATTCTTTATTCTGGGAGTTGTAACTTGACAAAAAGTATTTCAAGTTTACTTAACTTATCTCTAATTTGACTCTCAAAGTTTGTAAGGTACTTGTATGACTACACACATTGTCCATATAGTCTTTTCCCTTCATCAATATCCTTTCTCAATCCTTTAATGTTTCCATCAAGTTACTTTAGATCATTTTGTGCATTGGTGCACACTATGTTAAATAGTGTTGCATCATGTTTTACCTGAGCTTGTGTTAAAGCTACTTTTTCTAAACTTGTGAATTCCTTATTTTTCAAAAACTCCATGGCCTTTAACTGCAAGTCTAGTGGAATAGCTACAATTGTAGTAACTATCCTTTGCATTCTATCCAAGACTTCGGTTAATGTCTTCTCCAAAGACTTTACTGATTTGTTTTTCTCAAATAATTTACTCAATGTGCTCACCAAGCCTTTCTAATCTTCATCATATGATGTCACTATTTATACCAATGATGGAATGGTTGTTGATGTTGCCGCTATTATCACTAGAGCTACTACAGGAAAGAGTGGAACTACTTTTAGTTATGTGCTCTTCTTCTCTTCCTCAGCCTTCATCCTTTCTACAACTAACCTTTATGCTTCTTTCCTTGCTTCCTCCTTAGCTATTTTCTTATCTTTTTTTTCTCTCCTTTTTTTTTCCTCTTCTACTTTCTTCTTATTTTTCTCTTCTTCTTTCTTCTTTTCTTCCTCTTCTTGCATTTTCTTCTTTGCCTTTTCTCTTTTTACCCTTTCCTTCTTTATTTCCTCTACCTCTTGTTGGAAATATAAGAGGAGTAACTAAGAGGGGAGGGATGAATCAGTTACCACTAAAATAAATCCTAGATCCCTTACATGTTAGTACAAAAATAAACTCTAAAAACTGAATGATGCTGATGCTCAGCTAACAAAAAAAAGTTAGAACTCAGTAAAGACTATGATTGCTCGGTAAACATTAGCATGCAAATCTTTAGATGCTATCAGTGATTGTTTTTGCTTATCTTAGTTACAAGCACATAAAAGTAAATAACATGAACATAATGACACCAAGATTTAACATGGAAACCCCATTTGGGAAAACCACCAATTGCAACTAGTTACTACTTTTCACTCTTCTAAAGTGAGTCATGTTAGGAGCCAACCTTGTTAAAGGTTAAAAAACACACTATTAGGTGTGACCCTATTAGAGGATTTAATCGCCCTACTAGGAGTGGGCTTGTGAGAGGTCTTGAGAACAATTCAATAGAACTGTCACCTTGTTAGAGGATTTACAAATAGCTATTAAGCCAACTCTATTAAGAGATTTTAGATCATTGCTACAATGATTAGAAAGTAACAATGAAATGACCTGAATTGAATGCAATCAAATTGTTGATAATAGATCTCTATTCTAGCTTGAACTTGATCCTTCCTAATAAAATAAATCTTTTCTACTCCTCAAGGATATTTTTCTTATCGTTTGCTTCCTCTGCTCATAATCAGATCTTCAATATTGCTCAATTCACAAACTTCACACACCATCACACACTTGAATCCACAACTTGACCTTATACTTATATCATCCACATTGTCAAGTTGGCTCAAATATAATTTAGAATAAATAATATTCATCATCTCAGTCAGCTAGAACCAATAGATAAATAAATTAAGCTTAATATGCCAAAACAAGAAAATCCTTCATTAGCCAACCCTACTCAATAGATTCTAACTCAGAAATGATTTCTTGTGTTAAAAAATAGAAGCTTAGTTAACATAGAAAACACACAAAAATCCTTTGGCACCCAAGCAAATTCAGTAGATACTGGTTCTATCCAACTTCCCTTCATTAACCAAGTGAGCTTAGTTAACACTCATCTTCAGCATACTTTCCTTTGACACTCAAGTAAACTTGGTAGACTTTGCCATCTAAACTTGGAAACCATAGGAGTGCTTGGTAGACATAGAGAATTATCTTCACTACCTGACTAAGCTTCACATACACTGATTGAAACTGATATGACATTTGTGTAACATCAAAGACAACACATAATTAATTGATTGTATCCAACAATCTCCCTCTTTGGCATTGATGGCAACACAACATGTCATAGCACAATGAAATTTTAAAGCAAGAATAAAATAAGGAACACATCCTTAGTTTCATTCTAATTCACACCCATAAGAACTCCCTCTATCAATATGAGCTCTTTCTTGTCTACAAAATTTACCTACTATCAGAAAACTTCTGAACACTTCTCCTTCTGACTGCAAACTTCTCCCTCTTAGAGAAATTTCAAACTTCTCCCTCTTTGTGAAAATAATTTCTTGAGATATGACAATAAACTTCTCCCTCTTTGACAACACATGCCAAAGACAAAAACTCTCTTTTCAATATCAATGTACCTCAAGTATAGATCCATTTGCAATATGCCCTTGAGAACTCTCCATCAACTAATCATCTTCAACATGCACTGGTTGATGCATCACTAATATTTAATTAGTGAGCATAAGATATGGCAATGACCCCTAGCTTACCTCTTAGATAAAAAAATGCATACTTAGTTAATGGCTTGGTGAATATGTCTACAATCTACTCTTTTTTATTAATATATTCCAATCTAACTTCCTTGTCTTGCACTAATTCTCTTAAGAAGTGATATTTTATAGCAATGTGATTTGTTTTAGAATGCATCACTGGGTTCTTTGATATATTGATTGCACTGGTGTTATCACAGTATATGACAACTGGATCCTCAATTTCTATCTTCATACCTGCCAACAATTGTTTGAACTAAACAATGTTTGAGCAATTAACTACTGTAGCCACATATTCTACCTCTGTTATGGATTGAGATGTACAATTTTGCTTCTTTCTTCTCCAAGACACAAGTCTTTTACCAAGAAAGAAAGCTCCACCACTAGTTCTTTTTCTATCATCAATACTACCTACCCAATTAGTATCAATAAATACTTTTAAGTCCAAATTGCTTCCAAGTTTTTACCATAAGCCATAATTTTCAGTACCTTTCAAATATCTCATGATTCTCTTGATTGCCATCATGTGATTTTCTCTAGGATTTGCTAAGAATCTTGCCACCATACCAACTGCTAGTGCAATATCAGGCCTTGTATGCACTACATACTACAACTTTCCAATCATTGATCTGTATGTCATCTGATCTACTGCCTTGGAATCATCATTTTTGGAAAGATTATGTCCAATAGACATAGGGGTTCCAATAGGCTTTGAATCTTCCATTCCAAATTTCTTCAATATCTCCTTGATATACTTTGATTGATTAATGTAGATACCACTTTTGTTTTTTTGTATCTATAATCCAACAAAGAATTTAATTTTTTCAAACATAGACATTTCAAATTCTTTACTCATTTCTTCTAAGAATGCATTGCATAAGTCATCATTTCCTATGAATAAGGTATCATCAAAAAATATTTTTGCCAATACAATCTTCTTGTCTAGTTCTTCTTTGATATACAAGCTACTATTATCATTGGTTCTTTGAAAACTAATCTGTACCAAATAATTATGTATTCTTTCATACCAAGCTTTGGGAGCTTGCTTGATACCATACAAAGCTTTTTGTAATTTGAAAACCATATCTCTTTTGCTAGGATATACTTTAAATCCTCTTTGTGTAGCATATGCAAGTAAAGTTCTAACACGTTCCAATCTTGCAATAGGGGAAAAAGTTTCACCATAATCAATACCATCTTTGTAAGAAAAGCCTTTACATACCAACCTTGCTTTGTTTTTGGAAACTTCTCCATCTTCATTCAACTTATTTCTAAATACCCATTTTGTGCCAATTAAATTTTTATCTTTGGGTCTAGGAACAAGAGACCAAATTTTGTTCTTCTCAATCTGTTCTATCTCTTCATTCATTACCTTAACCCAACTTTCATTTTCCAATGCATCTTTAACATTTCTAGGTTCAAAATTAGCAAATAAACATGTACCTTTTAATTTACTTCTTTTCATTATACCAACATATTTGTCTCCAATAATCTATTCAGGTGCATGATGCCTTCTAACATATCTTGCCAACACAAGTGCCTTGGATAAAGACTAACTTTCACTATTTTCATCATGAACTTCAATGTCAGGCTCGGGTTCCACTGTCTATGACTCAAGTGCATCAAACTCAGTTTGAACTAGCTTGGTAGCCTCTGACTGCAACTCAAGTCCTTCAGACTGTGACTCAGGTTGCACTAAATGTTGTATACACTAATATGTTAGCAAGAAATACTAATCTATTAAGAGAACAAAGCATTAACTAAAAAAACTAATATAACATATAAGATAGACAAAAGAGGAACTCCTAATTAGGAATGTGAGCTAAATTAATGGACTCTCCCAATAGGAATTAGCTCTTTGCTTGGTAGACGAGTCTATGCAAATGATTGATATGTATGCTCAAGGCTTCTCAAAACTAGCATTATAACTTTAGCTCAAAGGTTGTGATGAAATGTCTTTGGAGGGGATTCAATTTATAGGCTAAGGGCTTGAGGGATGGAGGGCTAAGATGCAAGGAGAGATGAAAGCTTAAGCAGGGCTAGGATGCACTCAAAGGGGAGCACATGGATTGTGCTTGTTTAGCACCAATCAGGGAGTGACAAATGTCATAGGGTGAGTGGATGGAGGAAAGGGCAAGGATGAGTCAACAAAAGAGGCTCAAAGCCTTAAAGACCCTCATAAATGGCTTGTACGAGAAATGAATGGGTTTGTAAGAGTCTTTATGGCTTTGTAAGAGCATTGAAGGCTTAGTGGTTAAGATATTTTGGAGGGAGTTGAGATTGTTGACTTTTCTTGGCTTAGGAAAGTCTTAAGTTCACTTAGGGAATGTGACAAGGTTAGGGGGGGGATTAGGCTTGGGTTTAGGATTAGATTAGGTTTGTTAGAGATATGCAAGTGGATGGCATTCATGAAGGTGGGTGAGTTAGTTTCTAAGCTTGGTTAGTATGGGTGGATGGGGTGGATTAGGCTAAATGAAGGGTTAGGGATAGGTTAGGGGTTATTAGATTTGAGGATTTTATTTATCAAATAGATTTATTTAATAAATGGGGATTTTAGATAGAAGAATAGTATTTAATTGATAAATAATAGGTTATTTTATCAATTAGGACTATAGATGATTAATTAAATTAATCAGCTAGGGGATGGCAAAGGATTAATTAAATAGGAATTTAATTAATGATGCCTTTAGAGATAACTACATAGGATTACCAAAGCAGTGTAATCAAATTTAGGTTTCTACATTTTGCCTCTCTTTGACATAGTGTTGAGACAACACTATTTCAAAGAAGTTCAAATGGAGATGACACAAGGAAGATGTTTTAGCAACAAGGTTGTCCCAGTCTCGGATAAGAAGATGAAAGACTAGACTTAGAGATGCCCCCTCAAGAAGGTAGTGGGGAGAGAAGACGAGGCTCAGTGGCTTCTTGAAAAGCAAAAGAGAAGGGGTTGAATTAGCTCAAACTCTCACTATGGGAGAATGATAACAAGTTTATCAGATGCACAAGAGGAAGCAAGCTTAAGACTTTAGGGAAGGTGGAGGATGAAGGAGTGGAGTGCTCTAAAATGGAATTCAGGATAGGGAGATGGATGAGGGGATTATAAAGCTAATGCAATAGGATTTCAAAGAGTCAGATTGGTGGAAGATGGGTTTCGGAGATCCCTAGGACTAGGATTGTGGAGCTTGAAAGATGAGGCTTGGTGGATTGATTGGATTGGTGGATCCCTAAGACTAGGATTTTGAATCCTTAAAGCTAAAAGTGATGAGTGATTTTGAGAGATATAGTTGCACAAGTTGGGGTAGGAGAGAGAGATGCTAGATATGGATGGGGGATAATGGAGATGAAGGGAATCTATTGAAGCTTTTTTGAGCGGGGGGATACTTCAAAGAGAAGTACCACCATGTAGTTGAGCACTAGATTTGCTATAGGATTGTTGGTTAATTGCCAAGTTTACCAAAAACATCAAGGCCTTTTCACCAACTTTCCAGAGGACTAATGGACTTGACTCAAAACAAACATGCAAGGATTGCCCCAGCATCACACATGAATCTCAAAATAATTAGAGTGGAACCGACACTGGGTAACCCACAAGAAAAAAAGAAAAACAAACAAAAGACTTGATCAAGACCTTACGCTCAAATTTTCCCATTCACAGTATACCATGATATGAAAGATCGTGGCAACCTTGAGGAGGGAACAAAAGGATTGCTTGGAAAAGATATTTCAAGACCCAAAAGGGAAGATTCCAAATCAAAAGAAAGCAAAAATTCAAAAGAGAACCATTTGCCAATGAGATGGGTAGGAAGAGGTACTAACGGACCAAGATCATACATTAGGAAAGCTATATCCTGCAAGGATCTATCAGAGAGCACCTAAGCTAGTAGATTTGGATGAGTGATGCTCTTTGCAAGCTGAACTGAGAAGGATAACACTTTGGTGATAGGAGATCTAGCTAAAGGATGCATTGGAATAGCTAACCAAGGGTTGTGCGATGTGTGCAAGATGTTGATCAAGGAGGAATTGAAACGAAAGCTAGATAAATACAATGGTACTAAGCTAAAGAGGATGTACAAGCTGATAGACCAAGATATGTTACAAATGTACAAGGTTGTTCATGTTTTGGTTTTGTGATATGGAAATGTTTGTGAAGGGTGAAATTTTTGTAATAGTTGATAGGTGGATAGGTAGATGGTTTGCGAAAAGCTTAAGTTAAAATGGGGTTCTTTGTGTGCATGTGATAGGATACAAGCTAGGATACAAGCTTATGTACAAGCTAGAATATGGTACAAGCTTTGGACAAGATTTGGATATACAAGCTATGATGCAAGGGATGATACAAGATTTACAAGCTAAGGTACAAGATTTACAAGTTGAGGTACAAGATTTACAAGCTGGGGGACAAGATTTACAAGCTATATAGAATTTACAAGCTGTACAAGAGGTATTTACAAGCTTCATTAGATGTTGGATATTTGGTTGGAACACCAAGGGAACAAGTAGGTGTTTAATGGGATGGTGGGTGAATGGATGAGGGATAGAATAGTGATAGATAATGGATTAGTCTTAGTACACAAGGCACCTAAATTATTGGGTTTTCACCAAGATACCTATCCAAGGCGCTTGAATTACCAAGTTTTCACCATTGGATGCTTATTTCTCTTTACTATTTTTTTTATTTTTCAAAAGCTAGGTATACCGAGGATCTTCAAGCATAGAACTTCTTGAGATGAATGATGTTAGTAGGATCATTCAAGAGTTCTCCTTCTGGTGTAGATAGCTGATAGGCTCCAGAGCCAAAGGATTCAGTGACAACATAAGGACCAAGCTAGGTAGGTTCAAACTTGCCTTTCCTTTCTCGATCTACTTGGACTTTCATATTTTCTTTGAGGACCATGTCACCCGACTGTAAGTGTCATGGGAGCACCTTCTTGTTGAAATCCCTTTTGAGATGAGTTTGATATACTGTGATATGATCATAGGCTTGTTGTTCAACCTCTATAGGTAGTACCACTTTGGCACCATAGACTAGGGAGTATGGAGTTGTTCTTGTGGATGTACAAAAGGAGGTTCGATAGGCCCATAGGGCTGGATTTATTTGTAGGTGCCAATCGCAGTCAAAATCATTGACAACTTTCTTTAGGATTTTGAGATAATTTTTGTTAGTTGCCTCTACCTGGCCATTACCTTGTGGGAAATATGGGCTAGAAAAGAGATGATGGATGCAAAGGGAAGTGCATAATTCTTCCATGTTGAGATTTTCAAAGTTACCTCCATGGTCGGTGAAGATGGTGGATAGGATGTCAAAGCGGCAAACAATGTGATACAAAATGAGCTTGGAGACCTGAACTCCTATAGCTGAGACTAGGGGGATGACTTCCACCCACTTAGTGAAATAGTCTGTAGCTTTTATTATCCATTTATGTCCATCAGATGAGAGGGGTATGATAGTTCCAACTAGATCAAGGCCCCAACAAGCGAAAGGCCAAGGTGGTGCAATAGGCTGTAGATCCTGTGCTGGAGCGTGCACAAGATTTGCATGCTACTAACATGGGAGACTTTTTTGACAAAGTCACAGGAGTCTTCTTCAATGGTAGGCCAATAGTAGCCTGTTCTAAGGATTTTTCGTGCTAGGAAAATACCACTCATGTGGGCATCGCAAAGTCCAGAGTGTACTTCTTTTAACACCATGACGGCCTCATTTTGGTCTAGACACCTAGAGAGAGTATCATGATAACCTCGACGATATAGGATATTGGCTATGATAACATAGTAGGATGATTTTCAGATGAGATTCTGGTGTTGGGTACGTGTGAGGTGAGAGGAGATGATACCATCTTTAAGGTAAGCATGAATTTCATGGTACCAAGGGGATGGGGGACCAACCAAGATACAAACACGGTTTGAATCCTCATTCGCATAGGCGGGTGTGAGGAGCTGCTCGACTAAAAACTCATATTGTGTAGCTGCATGGGGAATTTCTACGAGCAAGCCAATAGTAGCCATAGCGTCTGTTGCTTTTTTCTACATTCGAGGCACTTTTGTAGATTGAAGCTTTGTAAAATGTTGGGTTAGCTGATCAACTAGCTCTTTGTAGGGTAATAGCTTTTCATCTTTGGTTTGATATTCATTTAGGGCTTTCTTGATGATGAGCTGAGAATTGCCAAAGATTTTTAAATCAGTGATATTCCATTCTGTAGCTATCTTTAATCCTGCTATGAGAGCCTCATATTCAGCTATATTGTTGGTGCTAGGGAATTGTAGCTTAAAGGCTTTCGAAGTGTAATCTCCTTGAGGTGTGACCAACAATATTCCTGCCCCTGATCCATGAGATGTGTATGATCCATCAAAATAAAGTTTCCATGGGGGTTGTTCCTCAATTAGGTAGATATGCTCATCTGGAAATTTTGTGATCAAAGGATATGCATCTATTAGAGGTGCATCAGCTAGGTGATCTACTATAACTTGCCCTTTGATTTCCTTTCTGTCCACATACTGGATGTCAAATTCACTAAGGAGCATAACCCATTTGGCCAAATGGCCTTTAAGTGCTATTCTGGAGAGCATATACTTGAGAGGGTCTATCTTGGAGACTAGTTGGATCATATGACTTAGCATGTAGTAGCGAAGCTTTTGAGTTGAGAAAACAACAGCCAAACAAGCTTTTTCCATAGGAGTATAATTGAGTTCATAACCAACTAGGGTTCTACTAATATAGTAGATGGCTCTTTCTCTACTCTAGTCATTGAGCTATGCTAGAAGTGCCCCTAGAGCAGTAGGAATTGCTGATATGTACAAGATCAAGGGACGACCAGGAACTAGTGGAACCAAGATAGGGGGATTGGCGAGATACTACTTGAGATGATCGAAGCTGCATTGACATAAAGGATCCCACTTGAAGTTTTCATCTTTCTTCAATAAATGTGAAAATGATATACACTTATCTGCAAGCTGGGAGATGAAGCGCCGAACAGATTAAAGCTTTCCCTGAAGAGAGCGAAGCTGTCACAGTGTCTGGGGAGGAGGCATGTCTAAGATAGCCTTGACCTTCTTGGGGTCAATCTCTATACCTTGTTTAGAAACTATAAAGCCTAGAAGCTTGCCAGATGTGACCCCAAAGATAAACTTCTTGGGATTCAGCATGAGATGATATTTGGCTAACCTATCAAAGACTTTCTCCAAGTTAGCAAGATGACCCATGCAGGTGTGACATTTAACCAAGATATCATCCACATAATCTTCCAAAATGCTATGGATAAGATCATGGAAAATGGTTGTCATAGCTATTTGATAGGTAGCCCCAACATTCTTTAGGCCAAAAGGCATCATGTTGTAACAAAAGGTTCCCCAAGGAGTAGTGAATGATGTCTTATGCTGATTCTCTTCTGCAATCTTGATTTGATTATATCCAAAAAATCCATCCATGAGGGACAGAATTTCATGTCCAACTGTAAGATCTACAATCATATCTATGTTGGGCAAGGGAAAATCATCCTTTCGACAAGCTTTGTTAAGATCTTTGAAATCAGTGCAGATTCTGATGTCACCAGAAGGTTTAGTGACAGGGACCATGTTGGAGATCCACTCTAAGTAGTCGATGGGTTGGATAACCTTAGCAGCTAACATTCTTTCTAATTCAGCTTTGACCAGTAATGCCACCTTGGGGTGCATTTACTGAAGCTTTTGTCTGATGGGCTTGATCTTTGGATCAACTGCAAGATGATGAACTACAAGCTTTGGATCCAGCCTTCGCATGTCCTAATATGACCATGCAAATTGGCCAATGTTCTCTCTTACAACCTCAAAGAGGAGGTCAGCTTGGTCTTGTGCTAGGGATGGAGTAATGTGAACAAGTCTGGGGATCTTTGAAGAACTGATGTTGACTTCTCTAGTATCCTCAATTAGAATAGAAGACACCTCTGGTCGATTATCTTGAGGAGGCAATGCTAAATCCTCATGTTCTTCTTGTGACTCTAGATTTTCTTACTGAGGGGCTCTCTTTGCTACCTTAGCTAGTCCTGGATTCACCTTAGTTCCAGTTTTGGGTGTATCAAAACTAGGTTGGGGATTTTCTCCAAAATACCCCTTGGGATCTAGTTTATAGATATAGGCAGAATCTAGCTTTTTTTGCTTGTGAGGTGTTTTGGCTCCCATGAATCTCAGAAGCACTTCCTTTGATGTGAACTCATCAATGTGTATAATGCTTGGTTGGTCCCAATCTATGAGTTGTGGATGGGCAAGTGGTAGGTCAATGAGGTGGATGGATAGTAATTGGAGAATAGAGTCTCCGAGGGAGATTTGGTATGGGATATCATCGTAAGCTCTCTTTTCAACTTCCTTAGGAATGTCTTCTATTTTGACAAGGTCATGGTGAATGTTCGAAAAAGCGTGACTGTTCTCATTGGTGCCCCCAGTTGTGGGTATGCCAAAGCCAAGACCTGACTTTGTTTCCCACTTGTGTGCTTTGATGGGGCACTGAATGCCTCTTTCTTCCAGTCCTAGACCACCACCTTGATAGTTCCATTTTTTAGTGATGAGCTTATGTTCTAGGGGATACTTGTGGCTAAAATGATGAAGGCGTGCTTGATTTCTTGGAGGTGCATCCTTATGCAACCAATTGTTGATATCTAGAGTGAGATCCTCATGAAGAGGGATTTTTTAGGATACAAAGGTTGTGGGGCCAAACCATTTGTATCGAGGAGGTGGAATCTCATGAGCTTTGTGATATGTCAAATGTCCATGGGCATGTGGATCAAGTGGGAGTGCCCTGATAGTAAATGCATCTGACAGACTATACTCTCCATAGCCTTTGTTATTGATCTTCACGGTAGATAGGGTGGAGGTGAGGATGGTTTCTGAGTCATTACAAGTGTGGGATGAGCTGGCGATGGCTGTGCCAATATCAATTCTAGGGCAATGTTTTGTATATGAAGCTTCAACCATATTGCAGTAAGCAAAGGGTTCTGGATCAACATGGATGGTTACCTCAGTGCCCTGATGCAAAAATTTGACGCACTGATTGTAAGTGGATGGAACGGCTTTCATGGCATGAATCCATGGGCGACCAAGGAGGATGTTGAATGGTAGGTTTAGATCAATAACATGTTAGAGTGTTTCTTAGATGACTTTCCCAACCTTGATTGGCAGCAAAATAGTTCCTTTTTTGGTTCTTTCCAAGGTTTCATAAGCTTTGATGGTGATAACCTCACTGATGATATCTGCCTCAGTATACCCAGCTTGTTTTATGAATTTTAGGGTACAAATATTCAAGGCTGATCCATTATCTATCATTACTCTTTTTACAGCAAAATTGGATACCATGATGGCTATGCGAAGTGGAAGGGTGTGATCTAGCTCGACCATGGGTATGTCAGTGGATTTGAATGATAGGGCACATGAGGAGGATAGGTGTCCAACAAAATTATGAAAATCAGTAACATTGATATCTAAAGGGACACAAGATTCTATGAGAGCATTGTCAAAGATGCTTTTGTACACAGGACTAGTGCAGAGAAGGTCTAAAATGGAGATTTGGCCTGGCATGTTCCCAAGGTGTTCCAAGATATCGTACTGGCTTTTTGATGGAGCTGATGATGCTGGTGAAACTGGTGGGCCTGTGATGTTAAATTGTGCTCCTCAAGTGGTGACTGCACACTCATTGTTTGGTCCTTGGATATTGATAACATTGACAGAAGGCTCTTTCTCGAATATACAAGCTATGAGGCTACCATAGTCTCTATAGGATGAAGTGTGATCATTGTTCTTTCCATGTTGTTGGTTTGGCTGGCATTTGTTGGTGTTGTTGTTTTTGGCTTGGATAGGTGCTTTTCCAGGATTTTGGTTCTTGTGAGGAGGAAAAGCATTTTGAGAGATTTGTAAGCTTGCATTGGGAGAGGTTTGGGCACCAATGGTGATTTCTTTCCTATCAATGAGGTCTTGCACATAATCTTTCAGTTTCATGCATCTGAGGGTGGTGTGACCTTTTACCCTATGAAATTTGCAGTACTCATTCTCTTTGTACCATGCAGCTTTGGATTTGCTTGGGTCAATTTGCTAGGTAGGAGGAAATTTGATGAGGTTTTCCTTAGTCAATTTCTCAAAAATGACATCCAATGGCTCACCAAGGGGTGTATAGTTTCTAGGTGCAGGTTGGAATCTAGGCTTTTTCCCTACAGCTACATTGATGGCATTAGCTTGATTGCTAGACCCTTGAAAGTTGGGTCTTGGATTGTGGCCTTGATAGCTTTGGTGATTTTGTTGTTGGTAGTTGATAGCTTTTTGATTGTTTGGTTGATATGGTGGGTTAAACTAATTTTGAGAAGTACCAACAATATTCACATGTCTAGTGTTAGTGATGCCATCTATTGCAATGTGCTTGTTTTTGTTCCAATACCTAGACTTTTCATTTGAATGTGTTTGATTTTGGTTGGCCTCCTTGTAAATCTTGACAACACCATCTTCAATGAGTCCTTGCTCGAGGATCATTCCTTTCTCTTTGATATCTTTGTAGGTCTGCAAACAGTTCATGGTCATATGGTGAGCCAAGCTAGGATGGGCATTATCAATAAACATTTTCACCAAATGGTGATCTGGCAAGGTGCAAGATATGCAGGTGGTAAGGGTTTGCCATCTTTGCAGATATTCAGGAAGGCTTTCTCCACCTTTTTTCTTAGTGTGGACAAGATCAACTACTGAGAGCTATGTTTCAACAAGATGGGCATATTGGGCTACAAATGCCTTAAACAATTTAGCAAAAATTTTAATTGTGCCATATGGGATTCTATAAAACCATTCAAAAGCTAGTCCGGCCAAGCTTTTGGGAAAGAGACACAAGAGGAAGATATCATCGTATGCCACTTCTTGGCAGTGCATGTAAAATTCTTTGATATGTGTGACAGGGTCTCCTTTTCCTCTAAATTTTTCAAATTTGGGTGTCTCAAAATGCTTGGGAAATGGTATCATGGTAATGGCTCTATCAAATGGGTAAGGACACACATTCTCAAACTTGAAGGTTTTTGGATCATTTCCCTCCTAGATGTTCTTCAAAGTTGTCTTCATGGCTTCCCATTCTACATTAATGGGTGATGGTTGGGGTGCCCCCAATGTAGGAGTGCCTTGAGGTAGGTATATTCTAGATCAAGCAATGAAATATGGATGAAATTGAGGTATGGGCTGGTAGGGATTGTACATGGCTTGGGCAACTAAATGGTGGATGATGGGTTGCTGAGGTGGAGGGGGCACATATTGCTGCATGTGTTGTGAGGCTTGCTGTTGATATTGGATTTGAGGTTGGGATTGAGGAACATAAGCTGGCTATGGGATAAATGGATTGCCTTGTGGAGGTAAGGTATAAGATGGTTGTGAATCTTGGGGAATGGATTGGGGAGCTCGTGGAACTTGACTTTGGATTTGAGGAGTTTTACCAATATATGTGGGTTGTGCCCCCATTTGGGAAGGTATCTACATGGCAAAAGAGGCCAAGTAATTGGTGGTTGGTGGTGGTGGATTTCCTCCTAGAAGTGGCATAGAAAAATAGTTGGTAATAGGAGGTAATGGATTAGTTGGGTTTAGAGGAGGTGGGAATTGAAAGCTTGGGAATGGAGCTCATGGGGTTTGATAGATTGGTGGTTGGATTTGAAAGCTTGGTAGAGTGGTGGCAGGAGCTTGGGTCACTTGAGAGCTTGGCACAATATTGGTAGTAGCTTGTGGGGTTTGATAGCTTTGTGGAGTGAGGGTAGTAGCTTGTGGATTTGTGGCTAATGGCATTGAGCTCCAAGAACCTAGTGGAAATGATGGAATTGTGTTTTGAGCTGAGGTAAACAAGCTAGGGGTAATAAAAGGTTGATTACTTGGCCCCATGGGTGGCATCCTAGTTGTATATTGCTGAGGTTGGCCAAAGATACTAGCACTGATTTGGGAGATGGGTGGATTTGGAAAGTTGGATTGGAGAGCAGTAGCAGCAATAGTGAAGGGAGTGAATGATGAGGTGTTTTGGGTGAAGGGGGTTTGGGATAGAGTGGTATGGACCAATGGTAGAGTGGTGGTGGTTGGATTTTCTTGTGGAAGGGAGATCTCAACTTGAGTGTAGGCTGGTATGTTTGGGTTTGTTGGATCATATGGGGTGGGTTAAGGCTCTTCTTTTGGCACATATTGAGGATAATTTGAATCATAAGAGCCTATGGGTGGTGGGAGTTGTCCAAATAATGGGTGAGATGGGTCTGATAAGGGAGGAGGTCTTCCAAAGTCAAAGGCTCCTATGTTGTCCCTTCGAAAGTTAGCCATGATTATTTCTTTGTTCTTGTCTATAATGGCATTCACCAATACTGCATTTCCTAGTTGGTTCATGAAAGCTTCAATGTCAATAGGTGATGGTGTAGCTTTCTCTAGGCTGAAGGATGGTTGAGTGCTCAAGGGGGGTGATGCTATTCGATCCAAATGATAGGACTCCATTGTTTCTTTCTTCTTGGCTAAGCGAGTGACAGGTGGCATGAAAATGCAGAATGTTCCTAGGGATGAGATGCAACAATGCTAATGGATGCAAAAGGGGAAGGCTTTTCTATGCAAATGATTTCCTAGGTTGAGGCAAAGCTGTATGAAAAAACCTAAGGAGGATTGGGTTGGTGATTCTAACTTCAAAGATATGTTGCCAAATCATGAAAGGTCTGCTTTCCTATGTGCAAGCTTGGTGGTGATTGTGTCAACTTAAGGATAGACCGATGATCCTTTAGGAAGAACACGAGATTGACCACTTGTGGATCCCAACCTTTAGCTCAAGGTGATGAGTGATAACAAGTGACAAAGCTAGATTACCCTAGACAAAGCTTTGTCAAAGGGATAACCTTGGTGAGATTGGTAACTTTGGAAGATGTTAGGAATGGCAAACTTTTGGCAAGGTGATAGCAATTTTTAAGGCTTGGATGTGAAGTTTTAGGCTTTTGGGATGCTAGCTAGGTTTGAGGGGATTGGTTTTGATTCTAAGGCAAAGATCTAAATGAGATGGCAAACTAAAATGCTTAAGGGGAGGACTAAAGATGGCTGGCTTACCTACAAGGATGATTCTAAAGTGAAGCTTATGCAAGAAGATGTGGAAAAACAAGGGAGTCTAATCATAGAAATCATGCCTAGTTGGTAAGGCATAAGTAGGGTTAACTCCTAGATGTTGGTTAAGTTGGATGGTGCGATCTAACCAGGCATCTTGAAGGGCTTTGTTGGCAGCTTTGTCCTCTTCTTTTTGGAGCTTGGCAATTCGAGGGCTTGGTGTTAGTTCCTTTCTCTTCACTGAAAGTTCTTGGTATGCTTGAGATGGCTTGAGTTTGGCTTTGTGAAACTTCTGTTTGGGTTTGGTTTGTTCTGACATGAATTCTTGAGTCTATTTGGCTTTGAGAGATCTCAATTGTTTTGCTTCAACTTATTCAACTTCCGAAACAGGTAGTGACTACGCTAAGTATGCCCTAAGCTAGGATTGACCAAGTTTGGCAAACATTCATTCAATAAATAAAAAATCAAGCAATAGATAGAAATTTTTGATTCTCAGAATGTGATACTTGCGCCGAGGAGTGTGTATGTTTTTCAAATGTTTCGATCAGTCACTTCAAACACATTAACACCCTAGATGGTTGTCTGCAAGGTTGATAGTTGGTTTAGCTAGGGAGTCCTCGATATACCCAAGGTATGTGAGGCCCAAATCTATAGATGAAAAAAAAAAGATGTCACACAGCTAAGAGGAGCGGTAACCCACTTCTACTCTTTCACTTTTCAAGGGTATAAAGTTCCTTGAGGCTTAGCCTGAGTGACAAAATCTTGATTCCAAGAGAGGTGTCTTTGGATTCACCTCCCGGTCTTTATACTCCATCAGAATGTTGGAGTTGAGGTCATCCCAAGGGGTGATTAAATCCCCAAGTAGGCCTCCTAAAAAGAGAAACAAGGTTTTGGATCCTAATCTTATGCACCCAAGATGGCCTCGAAAGACAACAAGGGGAGAGAAGACTTGGATGACCTTGGGCTAAAAAACACGCTTGTTCTTTTACCAACTGACTCTTATGTGTGCTGATCTAGAGTTTGCAAGCACTCGTGTTTAAGAGACAATGTTCAATTCCAACTTTGAAATGTGCCAACAAAGCAAAATTGACCGAAGAATGCAAATAAGAAGAAGAGTTAGGGTCAGCAAGAAAGTAAACTAGCGCACCCGAAGGCCCTCCACATCAAGTATCAATTAATTTCCTTTAAGGCATTCAAGAGTTGGTGTGATTTTATTTTAAGTCCAAAAAAAAGATGTGTGAAACTCGATTGTCAAGTGTGTGCCCAAAGGCCCTCCATGTCAATTGGTTGTTCAATTTTAAAATCCAAACTTAAAGTGTGATCGATTTAATCTAGATTTTTGGACATTGAAGAAATCTTATAAATTCAAGACAAACCCTTAAAAAGAGAATTAAGTAGAATCTGATTATGGAACACTTAACACTCTCTTAGGTGGACCCATCCCCATAGATGGCGCTGAGATTGCAACTAATGGTTAAATTGATGGGTGATTAAAGAGGGTGAGTCCAATGAAGAAACTACTCAATTTGATTTTTGTTGATTTGTTTTTAACTTAAAAAATTTCTTAAGTGTTCAAAAATTAACTTTGCCTAAGTTGCATGCAAAAGAGAGATTTGTTTGTTCTTTTTAATGCACCAAAAATTGAAGTGTGAGATATTGCAATGGTTAATTGATCTTTTGCATTCAAGATTGTGTTTGTTTGTTTTAAGCATGCATTCTAAGGAAAATTTATTTGAATCCATGGCATTCAAGAGTGTGTTTTGAGCAACATTCATTCAAAGAAAAAGATGGTTAAACATTCAAGTTCATTTTAGCAACATGAGAACCTGCAAGAAACATGGTTAGTGGTTTCATATTTGCTCCAACCTACAATAGCTACAAAAAGGCAATATGATTAGTAGCTAAAAAATTTCAAAATTTGAAGCTTAACTATGGGGAAAATAAAATCAACTTTTTTTGTTCTTTTTTCTAGGCGTAAAAATGCTTTAAAAAGGCTCTACTCTATGGAACCACCAAAAGTTAAAAAGGCTTAACTAATATGTTAGCAAGAAATACTAATATATTAAGAGACCAAAGCATTAACTAACAAAACTAATATAACATATAAGATAGACAAAAGAGGAACCCCTAATTAGGAATGTGAGCCAAATGAATGGACTCTCCTAATAGGAATTAGCTCTTTGCTTCGTAGATGAGTCTATGTAAATGATTGATATGTATGCTCAAGGCTTCTCAAAACTAGCATTATAACTTTAGCTCAAAGGTTGTGATGAAATGGCTTGGGAGGGGATTCAATTTATAGGCTAAGGGCTTGAGGGATGGAGGGCTAAGATGAAAGGAGAGATGAAAGCTTAAGGAGGGCTAGGATGCACTCAAAGGGGAGCACATGGATTGTGCTTGTTTAGCACCAATCAGGGAGTGACACATGTCACAGGGTGAGTAGATGGAGGAAAGGGCAAGGATGAGTCAACAAAGGAGGCTCAAAGCCTTAAAGACCCTCATAAATGGCTTGTAAGAGCAATGAATGGATTTGTAAGAGTCTTTATGGCTTTGTAAGAGCATTGAAGGCTTAGTGGTTGGGATATTTTGGAGGCAGTTGAGATTTTTGACTTTTCTTGGCTCAGGAAAGTCTTAAGCTCACTTAGGGAATGTGACAAGGTTGGGGGGATTAGGCTTGGGTTTAGGATTAGATTAGGCTTGTTAGAGATATGCAAGTGGATGGCATTCATGAGGGTGGGTGAGTTAGTGGCTAAGCTTAGTTAGTATAGGTGGATGGGGTGGATTAGGCTAAATGAAGGGTTAGGGATAGGTTAGGGGTTATTAGATTTGGGGGTTTTATTTATCAAATATATTTATTTAATAAATGAGGATTTTAGATAGAAGAATAGAATTTAATTGATAAATAATAGGTTATTTTATCAATTAGGACTATAGATGATTAATTAAATTAATCAACTAGGGGATGGAAAAGGATTAATTAAATAGAAATTTAATTAATGATGCCTTCAGAGATAACTAAATAGGATTACCAAAGTGGTGTAATCAAATTTAGTTGTCTACAGATGCAACTTAGTAGCTGATGGAGATTTTGGAGACTCAAGAGGTGAAGCCTCATTTCCTTCAGATGTGATTGGTAATGTATCAGGTTCATAGTAAACAAATGTTCTATAATCCTCTGGTTCTTTACTACTTTCTTCTTCACTCTTTTCTGCCAACTCATCAATCTTCACATGTGCACTTTCTATGATTTTATGATTAGATAGATTCAAACATGTATATGCCTTGCTTCTACTAGAGTATCCTAAGAACATGCCTTCATCACCTTTTGCATCAAATTTTCCTTTTCTAGATTCTTTCAGGATATAACATTTTCTACCAAATACTTTCAAGTAACTTATATTTCGTTTGTAGCCATACCATAGTTCATAAGGAGTTTGATATGAGTCTTTCTTCAACTGTACTTTGTTTAAGGTATGGATTGCAGTGTTGATAGCTTCTTTCTAGTATTTGAGAGCAACATTTTTTTCAATCTTCAATGTTCTAGCACAATCCATGATAGAGCATTCTTTCTTTCAGCTATACCATTTTGCTAAGCTGTACCAGGGGCTGATACTTGTCTTTTGATTCCTCTTTCAATGCAAAAATTATTGAATTCATTTAAGATAAATTCACCACCACTGTCTGATCTCAAACATTTCAAACTTTTTCATATTTCTTTTTCTACTCTTGCCAAATACCACTTGAATTTTTGAAAGGCTTCTGATTTCTCTTTGAAGTACATTACAATCATCATTCTAGAATAGTCATCAACAAAAAAATGAAAAAAATTTCTCCACTATAACTTTCTATTCCGATAGGACCACATAAGTCAGTATGCACAATCTCTAAAATTTCTTCAAATTGATAGTTTTTGCTCTTGAAACTAGTCTTTCCCATCTTTCCAATTTGGCAATTTTTGCATAGACCCATATCAGGTTTATTCAAACTAGGAAGACCTCTTACTCTCTTATGTTTGCTAATGTTAATCTAATTATCAAAGTTTACATTAAATAATCTTTTGTGCCATAACCAACTTTCTTCTGCTTGAGCAATAAAAAACAAATTTTCACCAAGATCTAGATAAAATAGATTACCTTTTGTTTGCTTGCTAAAACCAACTAGATTTCCTTTACCATCTAGTAGTTTGGCCTTGCCTCTTATGAATTTTACCTTGAATCCAATATTGTTCAATTGTGTCACACTTAGTAGATTATGCTTAAGTCCTTCAACCCAATAAGCATTGTCACATACAAGTTCATTGGTCAATGAGATATGCCCTTTACCTTTTATGCAACAAGGTTTATTGTTCCCAAATCTCACACTACCTCCATCATATGTTCTATATTTTCAAATTTTGTTTTATCTCCGATCATATGATGTGAATAGCCACTATCAATAACCCATGTATCAGTTTTGCTAACATGAGAGATAAGTGCCATCTTATCTCCTTCATTATCAAATTCATCCTTTACAACAATATATTCTTAGATAAAATTATTCAATTGTGTCTTGTCTTTGATGTTACACAAATGTTATATTAGTTATTAGATAGATTCTATCGAGTTCAGTTGGTTAGCAAGAAAGTTTACAGTGTCTATTGGGCATTCTCAGACTTTACCTTGTGTAGATAGTTGTTACTGAGCTTTCAAGGTTGGCAAAGGAAACTCAGTGTCTACTAACCTTACTTGGTCATCAAAGGAAAGTGTGGTAGAATCTAGTTCTTACCAAGTTCACTCAACAGCAACTAAATTTTGTAAAATTTGTAGTATTTACCGAGCTTTAGTCGGTCAACATTGGAAATTGTATCTGTTGCAGTGTTTACCAAGCAAGGTCGGCCAATGAAGGATTTCATTATTTTGTGAAATAAATTTTATTTATTTAATATAATATTTGTAGCCAACTGATGCAATGATTATTGGTTATTGTACTTGTAATGTAGTTGACTTGACAAATTTGTACAGTATAAATAAAAGGTCAAGTTGGGAATTCAAAGTGTGTATGAGTGAGTGTAATGAATAGCATGCAAGTATATTGATTGTGTGAGAAAATTTTGAGAAAGGATTGAATATCCTTGAGGAGCAACAAAGTTGTATTTGATCAGTGAGGATCTATTGAAGCAGACAAGAGATCTATACTAGTAAAGATAAGTTGCATCTCATTCAGGTCACTTCATTGTTGCTTTTTCATTATTCTAGCAGTGATTTCCAAATCTCTTAATAGAGTTGGTTTAATAGCCATTTTACAAATCCTCTAACAAGGTGATAGTTTAGTTGAATTGTTCTAAAGACCTGTAGCAAGGCCACTCCTGACAGGGTGATTAAATCCTCTAATAGGGTCATACGTAATAGTGTGTTTTGTAAACTTTAACTAGGTTGGCTCTTAACAGAGCTCACTTTAGAAGAGTGAAAATTGGTAGCTAGTTACTTGGTGGTTTTTTCCATATTGAGTTTCCACATTAAATTTGGTGTCTCTTGTGTTCATGTTAATTCTTTTATGCATGTATGTTAAATCTTTATGAATGCTTAATAAGTTGACAAATTCATCTACTGAGTCATAGCATTTTTTGTGTGGCTATCGAGTTGCAATAGTTTATGTTTTAAGACATCTCAAGGATCTATGGATATATTGTTTTGTGGTAACTGATTAAACCCCCCCCACCCACCACCCCCCCCCCCTTTTCTCAGTTACTCCATCTATATTTCCAACAATTGGTATCAGAGCATTTGGTGCTTGTAGGAAAGATTTCAAGGATCTAAGTTAAAGATCAGGATGTCTTACAAAAGGGAAATTCCAAGACTTAACAAAGATAACTTCTTAGCATGGCAAGGTCTCATGAGACTCCATTTGGCTTCCATTGGAGATATAGTATTAAAATATCTTGATGAATAATATGTGACACCTTTTGGTACTCTATCTGTCAATGACATTGCTAAGAAAAAGATACATAACACCATGATGATAGACATTGCATCTTCCCTAAGCTATGAAGAATTTGATGATGTCAAGGACTACAAAACTACTTTTGAAATGTGGAATAGATTGAAAGATATCTATGGAGGTGATGACAATGTGAAGAGAGCTAAACTAGAAAGTTTAAAAAGTCAATTTGATCAAATGAGAATGAGAGAAGATGAGAACATTGCCAAGTATGTTGAAAGAGTCAAAGCGAGTGTTAGTGCAATCAAAGATTTTGGAGGAGATATCAATGAGGAAACAATTATAAGTAAATTTCTTAGAACCTTAATTCCTATTTATGCAATTAGAGTTTCTACAATTTAGGAAAGAAGATGTGAAGCAAATCATAAGATAAATTTAGAGGCCATAGTGGGAAGATTGACTACATTTGAGCTAGACAATTATGACAACTATGTTCTAGCTTCCAAGAACATTGAATCAACATTTGAAGCCAAGCTTTCACTCAAGGAGAAAGGTAAAAAGTTAAAGAAATCTCAGTCAAAAAGTGAAGATGAATCATAACAGAGTTTAGACAGTGATCTTGAGGTGAGTGAAGCTCTAATAGCAAGGAAATATTCTAGAGGCAAAGGAAAATATAAATGTAAAGTTCCTCTAACCTATTTTTCATGTGAGGAAATTGGTCATATTGCTACTAGGTGCCCAAACAAGGAAATCAAGGATGAAAAAAAAAGGTCACAAATGGAATGGCAAGAAAGATTTCAAATCATTCAAGGACAAAGGTAAGAAAACATGCTTTATGACTAAAGATTCTAAAGATTCTGACAATAGTGAAGA
Organism: Cupressus sempervirens; assembly: GCA_028749045.1. Lineage (NCBI taxonomy): Eukaryota > Viridiplantae > Streptophyta > Pinopsida > Cupressales > Cupressaceae > Cupressus > Cupressus sempervirens. Next base: position 222,351,524 of record CM053789.1, on the reverse strand, counting down.
TGAAATTGTTTACATTGCTATGAAAGATGATTTTGACAATGATGAGGAAGAAAATATGGCACTTATTTCTCATGTGAGAAAAAATGATACATGGATTATAGATAGTGGTTGCTCTCATCATATGACTGGTGATAAAACCAATTTTGAACATTTTGAAGACTATGATGGTGGTAGTGTGAGTTTTGGTAATAATGAACCTTATTGTATAAAAGGAAGAGAAAGAATCTCACTAACCAAAGAGCTTGTATGTAATAATGCCTATTGGGTAGAAGGTCTTAAGCACAATCTATTGAGTGTGGCATAGCTACTCAATAATGAATTTAAAGTGGAATTTATTGCTACTCATGTTTTATTGCTCAAGTTGAAGAAAGTTGGTTATGGCATAGAAGGTTATCACATCTAAATTTTGATAATATAGTGAAGATAAGTAAATTCAAGAAAGTAAGAGGCATTCCTAGTATAAAGAAACCTAAGGTTGGTCTATGCAAGAATTTTCAGATTGGTAAGATGGGAAAAACTAGCTTTGGAAGTAAAAACTATTAGTCTGAAGAAATTTTAGAAATTGTGCATACTTATTTGTGTGGACCCATTGGAATTGAAAGTTATACTAGAGAAAAGTTCTTCATTCTTTCTGTTGATGATTACTCAAGAATGATGATTGTCATGTACTTAAGAGAGAAATAAGAAGCTTTTGAGAAATTTAAGTGGTATTTGGCTAGAGTAGAAAAGGAAATAGGAAAACGACTGAAATGTTTGAGGTTAGATAGAGGTGGTGAATTCATCTCCCATGAATTTAATAACTTTTACATTGAAAGAGGAATCAAAAGACAAGTATCAGCACTTGGAACTCCTAAGAAAAATGGTATAGCTGAAAGAAGAAATAGATCTATCATGGACTGTGCAAGAACCTTAATGATTGAAAATAACATTGCTATCAAATAATCGAAGGAAGCTACCACCATAGCAGTTCATACCTTGAACCGAGTATAGCTGAAGAAGGATTTATTCAAAACCCCCTATGAGTTATGGTATGGCTATAAACCTAATGTGAGTTACCTAAAAGTATTTGGAAGTAAATATTACATTCTGAAAGAATTTATAAAAGGAAAATTTGATGTGAAAGGTGATGAAAGAATATTTTTAGGATATTCTTACAAAAGAAAAGAATATAGATGTTTGAATTTGTCTACTCACAAAGTCATAGAAAGTGCACATGTGAAAGTTGATGAGTTTGTAGAAAGGACTGAGGAAGAAAGCAAAAGGGAACCTAAAGATTATAGAAATTTTTTTTTCATTGAACTTGATATAGTACCAGTTACATTAGTTGATTAGGAATCTTATACTCCCAAGTCTTCTATAATTGAGTTGCAGGAAGTTCAAACTAAGCTACAGGAACCCAAGTCCCATTTTGTTGCTACTAAGCCAATGTCTACCGAGTCTGAGGGACCCGAGCTAATGTCTACCAAGCCAAAATAGCTAGAATATGAAGATGAAGTACAAGAGGATGAAAATGCAAAGCATTCAAAAGGCAAGGAACCTGTATTAGCCAAGTATGTAGGAGGCATCATGCACCTGACTAGATCATTGGAGATAAATCTGAAGGCACTATGAAAAGAGGTAAGTTGAAAGGTACTTGTTCACTTGCTTATTTTGAACCTAAAAGTGTCAAAGATGCATTAGGAAATGAAATTTGGATAGAGGTTGTGAATGAAGAAATAGAGCAAATAGAGAAAAAAAAAACATGGACTATTCTACCCAGACCTAAAGATAAAAATGTGATTGAAACTAAGTGGGTATTTAGAAATAAGTTGAATGGAGATGGTAAGGTAACAAGAAACAAAGCTAGACTGGTATGCAAAGGTTACTCTCAAGAGGAAGGAATAGACTATGGAGAGACTTTTGGTCCTATTGCAAGATTGGAAGGAGTCAGGACCTTACATGCATATGTTGCACATACAAGATTTATGGTATATTAGATGGATGTCAAATCTGCATTTCTTAATGGTATTCTAGAAGAAGAAGTATACATTGAACATCCTAAAGGTTTTGTTGATCCAGAAAAGAAGGACATTGTGTGCAAATTACACAAAGCATTGTATGGTCTGAAACAAGCCCCTAGAGCATGGTATGAAAGATTGCATAACTATCTTATTCATATTGGTTTTCAGAGAACTAATGATAATAGTAGCTTGTATATCAAGGAAGGACCAGATAACAAAATTGTTTTGACAGAAATATTTTTAGATGATACTTTGTTCACAAGTAATGATGATCTTTGCAAAGAATTTTCAAAGAAAATAAGAAAGGAATTTAAGATGTCTATGTTTGGGGAGATCAAATTCTTTACTGGTCTTCAAATTCAGCAAAGCAAGAATGGTATCAGGATTACTCAGTCAAAATACATTAAGGAGATACTAAATTTTTTTAGTATGGAGGATTGTAAATTAGTTAGAACTCCCATGTGTACTAGATTGAAGCTTACCAAGGATGATGAATCAAAAGAGGTAGATCAGACATTGTATAGATCTATGATTAGAAAGTTACAGTATGTAGCTCATACAAGACCTAATATTGCCCTTGCAGTTGGTATTGTAGCTAGATTTTGGGCTAAACCAAGAGAAAATCACATGATGGCAATCAAAAGAATCATGAGATACTTGAAAGGAACTAAAGATTATGGATTATGGTACAAATTGGGAGGTAATCTAGATTTGAAAGTGTTTACTAATGTAGATTGGGTAGGAAAAATTGATGACAGAAAAAGTACAAGTGGAGGAGCTTTCTTTCTTGGAAAAAGGTTGGTTTCTTGGACAAGTAAAAAGCAAAATTGGACATCTCAATCAATAGCTGAAGCAAAGTATGTTGTTGTAGCAGTAAACTATTCTAATATTGTTTGGTTCAAGCAATTATTGGAAGGCATGAAGGTTGGAATCAAAGAACCTATTGTTATGTTTTGTGATAATACAAGTGCAATCAACATTTCTAAAAATCAAGTGATTCATTAAAAAACCAAGAACATTGCAATAAAATATCATTTTGTTAGAGAATTAGTGTAGGATAAGGAGATCAGATTGGAATATGTCCATACAAAGGAACAAATTGTTGACATATTCACCAAGCCTTTACCTAAGGATGCATTATTGTATTTAAGAGGTAAGTTAGGGGTCATTCCCCTATTTGAAGCTCACTAAAATGAAGTTTTAGTGATGCATCAAAAAGTATCAAGTTGAAGATCTTTTAGTTGATGCAAGATAGTCATGGAAATATTGCATATGAATCAATAATTAAGGTACATTGTTACTCATTTGGTTTGTGTTATCTTTGGCATATGTTGTCAAAGAGGGAGAGTATTGTCTGTCATATCTTTCTAAAATTTGCAAGAAAAAGAGAATTTATACAAGAGGGAGAGATTACTATGAAAGAGGGAGATTACTACATTTGAGGAGTTTTGTGGATTGAAATGAAAGAAGGAAAAAAAATTTGTCAGTAAAGACATGTTTTCAAAATTCATTCTACTATGACATGTTGTGTTTCCATCAATGCCAAAGAATATTCTACAAAATTTTGCCCACAATTGAATATTGTTAATTTCTTTATAACTTGCCTATGAAAGTAAACTAACAATACTAAATAGTAAATATAACCATGCACATAAATAACTCATAACACCATTATTTGTTAACTAGGGAAACCCTAGCGAAGGGGAAACCCCATTGGGGATGATACCCACTAGATGTTTCAATAAACAATAGGATCATGTTAAGGATATTAACCCTGTTAGGAGTCTATGAAGTACATATAGTGTCTCAAATCCTTGTTAGGAGACTAGGCCTTGTTAGAAGCCTCAACCCTGTTAGGAGTTGCTTCAATCTTGTTAGGAGTTGATAGAACAAATAGAATTTATGCAAGAAGAGCCCTCTACCCTAACATGCAATTATACAATTCAGTTCTTCACAAGAATAGATATACATATAATACTTGATGTCTATTGTACTTCGCGCTTGTTCTGATCATACATCAAAATTCACATCACATAATTCTCAAAATTATTTCAAGATTTTTGTACAATAGTTGGCATCTTATAACACTTGCTTGTCTATTATAGATAGCACAGTTATCTTCGCAAGATAAGATCTTTACTTATACCTCGAATATTTACAAAACTATGCTTAGTCGGCCTTCATGTGTTCACACGCTTGACATAATATAAAATAACTTATGGATTAATATCCATATATTTAGCTCATTATAACTTAGTAATTATTTTGTAACCAAAATAATTCCTAAAGCTGTACAATCCAATTCTCTGATATGCTTTGTTCTACACTATGAAATACCCACATTACTATTTTAACCATATCTCACATCGTACTATCCATACACACTTTCATACTAGTACACATCATCATGATACTATAATGAATCTTCCCTCAACTGCACATGAGCTAACTCTCAATGAATCGTCTATACCCTTAACATATGTTCATTGTGCTATTGCAAACTGTCTAACACTTAGACAATTTTCTAACTCTAAATGCATAAATGAAATGCTGAATGTATTTTGCCATAAATGAAAACCATCAAGAAATCTATCTAACCATATTTCTAACAAAAATAAAGGCAATTTTCAATCAAAATTCACAAAAGGTAATTTGGCAGACTATTGGACCTAGGGTATGAAGCACAAAACCCAACCCACATTGACCTAGAAAAATTGGCATAAATACATGAAAACTCACGACCAAATAAAAAACATTGTTATATCATAGTGTTAGAAGATAGATTGAATCTTCGTCATCACCATAAACATCCTTATGAATTGGATATTTTTTTTGCAATGGGTTCAGGATATTGTATCTTTGCTATCAATGTGTTTCGGTTTGAAAATTAATGAGAAAGTGGGTACTAACATTCTGGAAATGATTTTCAATATTCATTGTCTACAAGATCTAGTAAGATAAAATTATATTGGGAACATTGTACATCAAATGCAATAATAAATGTTAATGATTAAAAGAGATTTAGACACACTGTCACTTAAGGCATTTAGATACATGACCTACTTGTGCTATCTTTTATTATAAAAGCATTGTCAGATTTTTGAAACAAACAAGCTTTAGCTTAAGTTTGATAAAAAAATATTTGAATAGACACTTGTGATTATGATGGATGATCCTCAAGGGAACTACAAACCCTTTTCAGACTTCTTTTTGGCACCACTTTATCATAAAATTATAGGCACTTCAATACCTAGATCATCTATCTTTTAAACAATTAATTCAACTAGGAAGTCAAATTCAATTGGTTGACTGGTACTTTATGGAAGAGTACACTATATTAAGATTTTATGGTTCAACTATAGAACCCTAAAATCTTCCAATACATGTGATAGAGAGGGTTTTTACATTGGAATATGTGTGATAGATGGAAAGCACATATGTACTCTTTGATGGTCAACAAAAGAAACACTTTTTCCTAACTTGCCCATCGCATGTGGAGGGTTCACATTTGAGAGAAGAACATTCAATGTGGTACAATATTTTTTTATAGTTTTTAAATTTGATGTTGCTAGGCACTAACAATATGATCCACTAAACATAATTAGTACAAAGATTGTACAGAATGGGACTCCACAAGAAAATGTCAACATGAGAGTATGTCAAATATTCAAAGATTTAAAAACATGGACTCATGGGAAGAACTCAAAATAGATATGGAGAAATACACCTGTGAAAACAATATTTCAATATAGGAATTAAAGAATTACATGCATAGAAAGAAAAAGTGTAGCTCATGACATCCTACAATTCCTACCAAAAAGTGGATCTTCCAAGTAAAATCAAATCTTCCAAATGACATAACTAAAGATTGTGTAGCTACACATTGATGTTAATAAAAAATTAATGATTTTTTGGGGAAATGAGGAAGAATCCTTGTATCCCTAGACCTCTGCATATTTTGAAGAATTTTTGAGCATGAAATATTTAGCAAATTATGGGATAATGAGCATCTAGATGTAGTAGTAGCACAACTATTAGTATGAATATTGGTGGTATTCCTTTTGTGTGATGTCCCTTTCAAATTGACATCTCTTGGTAATTGAGATTACCCTATTATATGATCCCCGTAGGCTAATATGGTGGTTAGAGGGTTTCATTGGAGATTGACACTTTATGATGGGACATAATTTCATATTATAATATTATAATAAAGTGAAAATATAAGAATATCTTTTATCCCACAATGGGGAGAAAAGTAAGTGGGCTCCCACAAGGAAAGAATAAAAGGGGCATGAGATGTTTTTTTCTTATCATCTGATTATTGTTATTTGCATTTGATGAGTTTTGTGGAGCCAAGGATTTCAACATTTGCCACTAGAGAATGAAGTTCTTTTGTGTGCCACCATTTGAGCTGGTGAAATACTTTGGTATTGGGAAGACATCATACATGTCTTCTATTTGACCATATTGGTGAAAGATCCTTCAAGGGGTTGCAGCTATTGGAGAAGACAAATCAATCTTTTCATTGTGCCAAATTTGGTGCCCTAGGACTAGATTGTGGAGTACAATTGAAGGAATAAGTTGGCCATGGCTATAGTGATTTGTTGTGGTGTCTCCATGGCTACAGTGATTCACTATAGTAAATCCCAAATTTCTTGAGCGATCTCTAGGTTCCTATATGTTTATGTTTTGCATTGTATTGAGGTTAGATCTGAATATCTTAGGGCATTTGTAGGGATCTAGAAATTAGTTGTAGAAGTTATGTAATCTGATTTATATCATAATCTTATATAAAAAAGTTGTCAGAGGGGATCAAAATATCATTGAACATCATAGAAGGTATTTCCCTAGTGTCTTATTATTACAGATACATATTTTCTTATTTGTAATCAGTGTTATACAAAAACATCCACATCTTCATTGTTAGATATTATGGATTTCTTTGCAAGCACATTTATGAAAGTTTGGAATTTAGAAAGCAATCATAATTTAGATCTGCAATATATCTCTTGGGTACAAAGTGTTTGACAAAATTCTGAGGTTAAGAAATCACAAAATTAAAAATGAAAATTGCAAGGGATATTACATTAGTATCAGAGCTAAACTCTACCATCTTGAGGGTTTAGAAATCACATGCAAGCATATGAGCTTAGCTCTCACAAATTTTAAACTTCCAAGCGAGCTTTGTTTAACAGGGAAGAAGAATTTGATAGGCTGCTAGACACCATGGGAGACAGGTAAGAGAGTAGCCCACCAAGAGATAATAGGAATGAGGGCTAGGAAACAAGGAACTTTTTCAAAGAAATGGCTATAGGACTGGAGTAGATGGCTTAGGATTTCTAGGCAATCACACCATGGTTCAAAGCATGAACCCACATGATAGAAAAACTTAGGAGCAAGGGGATAACAAGAGTGCAGTTGAGTCACCTAGAGCTCATAGGATGCCCTCCAGGATAACATATATGCCTACTCATCCTACCTTCATTAGAGATGAGCTTGAGATAGAGCCTAAAGAAGAAGTAGTGGAGGAGATGTTCATAGATATCCTCATGGGTGAAAATGACAAATGGGATCTATTAGCTCCACAAGTATGAGGGAGGATGAAATTTGAGCAATTTTTTAACTCGAGGAGAGAGTATTATAAGACAATGAGATAGGATATGAGACCTCTATTGGCAATATGGTCAGATAGATATCTTGAGAGTTGTCATTTATGGAAACATGTATTCAACATTTCATTTATGCATTTAGAGATAGAAAATTGTCTAAGTGTTAGATAGTTTGCAGCAGCATAGAGACAAATGTAATGTGTACAAATGACTCATTGGGAGTTAGCTTGTGCAAAGTTGAGGAAAACTCTACGATAGTGTCATGATTGCATGTGCTAGTGCATAGATGTGTACAAATTGTATGACATGAGTTATGATTGAAATACCAGTATGTGTATTTGACAGAGAAGAACATAGCATAACAAAGAATTGAGTTGTATGACTTAAGGAATTATTTTGGTAACAAAAATTTTACTTAGTCATGATGAGTCGACTCTGTGAATGTTAATCCATAAGTTAGTTTATATTATATCAAGCATATGAAGACATGAAGGTCGACTGAGCAGAGATTTACTAATTTGTGAAGTATAAGTAAAGATCTTACCTTGTGCACATAAGTGTGTAATCTATGCGATATTTGTGATTGATGTGAAGTCGATGAGATGATATGTGAACTATGTGATGTGAGATCTAATGTATGATTAGAGAAAGTGTGAATTACATTAGTTAGATAGTATTGTATGTATATCTATTCTATTGAAGAACTTCATTGTATAAATCCATGTTCGGGCAGTGGTCTCTTCTTGCATACATTCTATTTGATCTACCAACTCTTAATAGGGTTGAGGCATCTAACAAGGCCTAGTCCTCTAACAAGGACTCAAGACACTAAATGTATTTTATAGACTCCTAACAGGGTCAATATCCTTAACATAATTCTTTTGTTTAGTGAATCATCTAGTGGGTATCATCCCCACAGGGGTTTTCACTTGGCCAGGGTTTCCTTAGTTAACAAATAATGATGCTATGAGATCTCTATATGCATGGTTATATTTAATATTCAACATTATTGGTTTACTTTCATATGCAATTTATAAAGTAATTAACAATAACTAGTTGTGGGAAAAAAATTGTAGAATACTGATTCACACCCCCCCCCCCCCTCTCAGTATTATCTATTTCTAATGACCTCGTGGTGATAATAATAAATTAAAGCATGCTATAGGGAATATTTCCTTGACTACATTTGATACTAGTAGAAAAATTATAGCTCAAGCTTGTATCCACAAGCTCGATGCCTTCTTAGCACTGAGACCTATGACAGAAGTGGAAGCAATAATATATGTCATGCTACATTTAGAGGGAGCTACACATGAGTGGTGGTACCATGGGACAATTATCCTTCAACATAACTAGATGACTTCTTATCAGGACTTTGTGGAAAGGTTGGTAGAGAGGTTTAATAAGAAGGATCCATAAGTCTACTTCAGGGAGTTGACACAGTTGAGATAGGTAGGTGGATTGGAGTATTTCATTAGTAACTTTCAAAGGCTATCCATTATGGTGTTAGATATCTCAAATCAGAGATTGGTTGTTTTGTCCATTGAAGGATTATTTAAGCCACTAAAGGGTTGGGTAAAAGCCTTTGATCTATTCAATTTGCAAGAAGCAATTAAGAAGGCTAGTAGTATGGAACAAAAAACCCTCAAAAATAAATTTTAGTCAAAGGGTGCATCATCTAGAAAAGACAACAAACCATTATTCAAGAAACATGAATGGAATGAAATAAACAGTTTAAAATAAAGATAAATCATTTGCTCCCTTGGATAGAGAGACATTGAATTATTTAAGAAAGAAAAAACTCTATTTTTATTGCAAAGGACCCTATGATATGAATCATGATTTCCCTTTGAGGCCAAAGGGGAAAGACAATAGGGTTATGTGGGCTTATTATGAGGATTCTGATTCTGAAAATTCAGATCAACAATCTGAAAATGAGGAATCAATTGAAGAAAAGGAAGGCATAGACAATGAGAAGTTGAGAAAAATGGCTTCAAGTCATGAGAATACTAAGGGTAGACTTAAGAAGGCCCTTCTCACTAGTGTACAAAAAGATGGATCATTTAGGATCAGAAGAGTATAGGCTGATCAACAAGTTATCACTTTGCTTGATACATGTGCTTCTCACAATTTTATTGATTCTAGGTTGATTGAGAGGCATGGGATACATGCATAGAAGTTTGAGGTTCTGAGAGTGAAGGTAGATAATGGCTACATCCTCAAATTTGATAGGAATATTATAGGTCTACCTCTAAAAATCAACAACTTTGACTTCAAAAAATATTTTTATGTTGTTAATATGGGTGATACTGATTTGGTTTTGGGTATAACTTGGTTACATGATATTGGGGAGTTCACTCTCAATTTGAGAGATATGGAGATGAAGTTTCAATCATATGGGAAGACCCACATACTTAAGGGCATTTGTGATAGTGGGTTTAGGATGATGTCTTGCAGACCCATGGAGGGCTTCTTGAGACATGACCAAGCTAAGTCAGCAACCTATTGCATTTTAATGCCATCACAGGGGCAACAAAAATCAGAATATCACCGATACATACAAGAACTAATGATGTAGGAGCATTGTGGATTGTATTTCTCTCTTGCTCATTTTTTTCCATTCTAACTATTTAAGCTGAGTGTGAGTCATTTCCTTGTTCCTATTGTTGTCGAGCTATTCAGTGATGACTAAGTCACTATAGCTAGTGATGGCTGAGCTATTGTAGCTACTGATGGCTGAGTTACTATAGCTTTCCAGTATTGGCCAAGCTATCTAGTGTTGGTTGAGTCTTCCTTCATGTGTTGAGTGACCCTGATATTTTCTCATGCTTGGTGTCTTCTTTAACTGAGTTAGTTTGTGATTGGTTCTTAAGTTTGAGCCGATTTATGTATTTAATTTGGATTGTGAATTTAATGAGAGGATATTGTCTTGGGATGAGTGCAAACCATTTTAAGGTCAACCTTTCTATTATGTAATGATGATATATAATCTTCTATTAGCCATTTTAGAAACTATAAGTAGAGGTATTTGGTTTAGTTTAGAAGAAAGGACTTAGAGAGCCAGATCAGATGTTTCTCGAATTGCAAATTTGAAGCTAGATTGTATATCTTGTAGTTGTATTTTGTATCAAGTCGTAACCCATAAGGCCTTATAGATAGGCGTGTATGTTGATAATTGGATGAGTGAAGAAAATTCTCTCTCTCTCTCTCTCTCTCTCTCTCTCTCTCTCTCTCTCTCTCTCTCTCTCTCTCTCTCTCTCTCATCTTGGTGTTGTTCTCTTTGTGTTTTCTTCCATTGTGTTTACTCAGCAAGGTGGTTGGATAGTTAGGCGTACCTTTGGCCCTAGTTGTTCAATACCCTTCTTGCACTAGCTGGTATTAGATCTTGAGGAGATTGAATTGTGTAGAACCCTAAGTTGAATTTGGTTGTAGGGTTGTAGTTCTATGGATTTGACCTATAACTTGCAGGGGGTTACAATCTTGCATAAACCTATTTTTAAAGATGGTTCAAGGTAGAGGAAATGTTAATATTCCTATTATGGATATGTTGATACAAATTGCAGCTAGATTAGATGCTATGGAGACAACCCAAAGGAGATGATCACATCTTGATGATGTGAGTGATGATGAAGCAATAGCCCCAAACCCTAATTTGGAACCTGAGGAAGATCAAGATAAGAAAATATTGTTAAGAGTGTTGTCTAGGGCATATTCAATGATTTTTGTAGAAGTTGTCCCTTATGATGGAAAAATGGACACCCATGTTGTGTTGGATTGGATCTCTGATATTGAGAAGTTCTTTGAGTGTGAAAATACTCTTGATAATAGAAAGGTGAAAATTATGGTCATTAGGTGTCACCGAGGCTATAGTGACTCGCTACAGTAAAATCTAGATTTCTTGAGCAGTTTTCAGGTTCCTATCCATTGACATTTTACATTTCATTGAGGTTAGATCTGAATATCTTAGGGAATTTGTATGGATTTAGAAATTAACTATGCAAGTTTTGTAATCTTATTTAAAAAGTGTTGCCCTAAATGTCTTATTGTTACAAATGCATATTTTCTAATTTGTAATTAGTGTTATACAAAAAAAATTGCATCTTCATTATTATATGTTAAGGAGTTCTTTGCAAGAATATTTATGAAATTTTGGCATTTAGAAAGAAATCAAAATTTAGATTTGCAATATATCTCTTCGGTGCAAAGTGTTTGACAAAATTCTCAAGTTAAGAAATCAAAAGAATAAAAAATAGAATTCCAATGGATATTACACTTTGGGGGAGTATCCTAAGCATTGCTAGAGCACTTGTGAGATTGTTAATGTTGCATTCATGACTGTGTTTTCCATTGATGTCAACATTATATTATTTTTGTAAAGACTAGTTGAGTAGTAGATAGAGAATGAGGTCGTATAGACTACGTATTGATGATTAGGTCAAGCACAGTTGAGGATGTACTCTACATTGTGTCATAATGAAGTTGAAAAGAGAACATATAGAAATTCAAAGAGATGAAGGAGATATTCCTAATTTATAGAGGATAGTATATAGAAAGAGTACCTGAGAAGCATTTTCTAATGTTTAAATTTTATCTCCCAATAGAGATACAAACTTGATATTGCCAATCTTATAAGAATTGAGGTAGAAAGTACTCAAGGTTTAAGTCTTGAACAATTTTATTTAAGGCTTAAATCAGTAATCATAAAAATGCCTTTTCATTATAGACCTGAGGAATCTTCCTTGCCTAGTATTTTCCTTGAAGTTCTAGTACCTGATTCAGTCAATTGGCCAGCACCTATAAGATTAGAAAGAATTTTGCAAATTGAAAGATTCATTGAGAAGATGGAAAGTGGTGATTATAGATTTCAAGTTATATCTCCTAATGATAATGAGTGTGCTGAAAGCCAAGGTAGCAATGAATATAATGAATCCGTATATAAAGATGATCTATCTTCTGAATGTGAAGAGAAGGATTCAAATGCAAATGAATCGGGTAATTGAAATCGACATAAGGAAGATGGATATGAAAGTGAAAATAAACTTAGTTATAGTAAATATGAAGTTGAGGAATTATGTAATAGCAATAAGGGTAGTGATTGCTACGATAAGAATGAATGTTGTAACAATTTTGATTTTCTAGATTGTTATACTAATGATCTTGCTGTTGTAAATTCTTCATGCCATTTGAATGATAATCAGAGCTGGGAGAAGATTTGTGAGGCATTCTTCTTAAGCCCTGATGAAATTTTAGATTTGTTGGCTCGTGCTTTTGAAAAGAATGTAAGTACTTCTAAGGATCTTCATATTTTTTGTCATTATGTTTCTTCATTTAGTCAAGTTACTTCCCCAAAGTTTGATGTATAAAGAGATGTGAAATCTAAAAAATCCTTATCAAAATTTGGAGGTGTAGATGATAGTACCTCAAATGTCTTTGCACATGACAATTTGTTGGATGCAAAAAATGTTAATGAAGGGAAGGATAATGTTGTTTCAAATTCTTTTTGTGTTGATCTTGCAGAATTTTTTTTTGATGTTTCATGTGATGAAAGGGAAAACAGTGAAGGTTGTCAGTCCAATTATAGATTTTCTTGATATGTTGATAAGTCTTGTATAGATAGGTTCAAGGTTTATTCTGACATTCAATTAGATGAAGAAAATGATTGTGATCAGCATAGTTTAGATCAGAAATTTCAGAATGAGTTTTCATGCTTGGTAACTAATTAGTTGTTTGAAGAAAGTAAAGAAGTTTCAGTGAAGGATAAATTTGATTCTATGAGTAACATGATTGCAAGTAGGCAACAATCAGATTTCACATATTCTTCATAGCTGGAGACACAAGGTGAGTTGCAAGTTTTTGGTACATGCAACTTGGTGAATGGTGTAGATTATGAAGTTTTTGTGTTTTCAATCAACATGCATGAATCATCGTTGCATTTTGATTCTCTATTTAGTTTGTGTAATCATGAGCATGCTGATGTTTTTTCTCATAGTGAGCATGAAGATGAAATAGTCTTTGAATTTTATAGGCACTATGAGAATGATGATAATTTCATTTTTCCAAGTGATATGATCCAAGATGCTAATCTGATTGTTAAAATTGAGAAAGATAATTCCAACTTACCTTAGAGAGATGTAAATGAAAATTAGGTATATGATAGAGGTAAGAAGTTTTGAAAACTTTTTGGTGGCCCGGGGCCATCATTTGTACATAATAGTAGTGGTAGTTGTTTCCTATTTTTAATTAATTTGTGCAAGAGAATTTTTTGAAGTTCAAGAGTGGTTTGCTTCTTGTAGAGATCTAAAATCTTGCCATGCCTGCAAGGGCATGCATCCCTAGACCAAGCCACTATTGGTCTGATTTTTCACAATGCAGACATTTTGAAAAATTTAGTGAAAAATCATGTGAGTCTTTGTGTCTTGCAAATTAGGGTTTTGTTCCTTGTATTTTTCAAACCCTTAGATTTCCCTAGTTCATAGCCTGGTCTCTGTGTCATTGAAATCCTATTAAATTCTAAAGGTTTGTCTTTAGAGAATTTCTTAGAAACCCTAGTGCCCTGTCTTATTTTACCCTAGTTTTGAAAAACCCTCAAAATATTTTTAGAAAAATGTTTTTAATGGTATATCATTTTACCTAAGTTTGGGCTTATGCAAGCATAATTTCATTAAATATTGTTTAAACCTTTATTAGCCGTGTTTTTTTTGCATCAGGCTCAATTATTTTATTGCAAAAAGGTCCTATGTAACACAGATTTTGTGTGACTGTTGATCTTGATCAAATCAATGGGTATCACATTACCACAATAACAAGATGCAGGGCTTTTAAACAATGTGGGCATGTGTTATGATGTCACATAGCCCTCCCTGACATTCCATTCTCAGTGTGCCACAAAAGAATTTTTGATCGTCGATCTTGCAAGAATCAAGGGTTATCGCATTCCTACAATAACAAAGTGCACGAATGTTATACATTGTGGGGAAGCGCCAATGTGACGCTTGGCATAATGTGACATCATGGACCCACCTTTCTTAGAAGGTAATAATAATTTTTCTTATGTGGTACTTGTTAGATGAGTTCGAGTATAGAGAAAGTGTCTTAATTGTCCGACTAGCTGACTAGATATTATAGTCATGCAAGATTTTTAATCATCAAATCAAGCATGGATCAATGGTACTCGCTAACTCACTATGAAAAGATGTGCAAAGATTATGTATAATGAGTTATTGAATGAGGGACCCACCATTGTTCTCTTATAAGTTGTTTCAAATATCTGCCATATGATCAAAGAAAAATTAGTGGTTATTACTATCTCGCTATAGCAAGATGCTTGAAAGTTACACATAGTGAGGTAGCAACTTGATGACATGTGTCCCTAGTCATTAGTGGGCCCAAGTTGAAATGCCAGCATTAAAGGAAAGGTACAGATGGGAGCAGTTTATTAGTTTGACTGCCAACATGCTAAGAAGAAAAGTGAGTCAACCTAGTTTTCATTCCTAGATCGTAGGATTTTTCAAGGATCAACGGTCAAAATTTAAAAGGAGATCTCACTAGTTCCAATCTCATGCAAAAAAAGATGTCACATTTTCTGAGCACAAGAGCCTATTGATCATATTGTGTTTAGCCTAGCATGGACATGAGGCAATCTTTTATCTGTTCGAAGAACAATTACAGAGGTTCAAAGAAAAACATGCCATAGCAAAGTCACAAAAAATGCAGAGGCATATCATGCAAGGTCATGTCTTTAACACTTATAGAGCTAGTGCTAAAAAAGAAGACTCTAGCACATCACAACAAAGCCGACTAGGAGGAACAAGTTAAAAAAGAGAAGGCAAAGCTCACGTAATATGGAGATATGGTACTAGTCAAAGAAACAAAGAAACTGCCAAGGAAAAAATAAAACCTGCATAATAGAGCAGAGGTAACATATATCCCACATTGGGGAGGGGATAGCTTTCCCAAAAATTTAAATACTATCCCACACAAATAGCATTTTGTCTTTAAGATGAGCCTTTTCAAAGGCAAGCCTCACATGGTGGGTCTATCTCAAACAGGTGGCAGCGATTGAAAGAATAATTTGAATGAAGACACATGGAAAAAGGTGATGTCAGTAGGAATGGGCCACTAAAAAAGTCTAGAATTCGGTAGTCACTACCTCGGTAGTTAGAAAATCTAAGGATTTTTAGCTAGTGACATAGCGAATTGCCAGAAAACCTAGAATCTAGTAGGACAGTGATGGATCTTGTGTGGAGATGAGGTGGAGGCATTAGCAAGTTACTAAATGACAAGTGGTAGCCTAAGAACAAATAAAAGGAGGACATTTGGTTAGTAGACTATGGATAAGATGATGACATGGCACCAAAACTAGAGATGGAATGAGATCATGCCTTGTGGTAGATCATGTAGCTATCGCTAAGTCACTATAGGAAAGTTACAAGGAAGTTACTATAGTGACATAGCGAGTGCCTAGGTGGTAGGACAAGTTGGAAATGAGGTGGCGATGATGTGGCATTGATGTGGAAGGAGAGAATAGATAGAATCAATTGAATCTGAGGTCTACCCACCTAGGTCTTGTAGAGCCTGAAGTAGAAGAAGGGTCAAGCCTTATAGTTGGCCCGATGTCTGAAATGGTATGTTGAAAATGGGATTTAGCTGCCCCTAGATGCGTCATATTCTCATCGGCATAATTGAAAACCCTCTAGCATTTTCAAACACCAACAAGAAGTGTGATCACTAAAATCAGAGCTGATATATCTTATATTTTTGTAAAGGATTAAATGCGTTAGCAGTGAATCATAGTGGAAAGTAAAATCCTTTAGGTCTCCACTCTGAGCCCTAGCAATATTCTCTTTCATGAATTCTAGAATGTGATTGACATAATCATAATCCCTACCATAGTAGGAGTCTTGTACATCTCTAGCAATTATAAATTCTACTCCATAGACCAAATCAGTCCCATCCTTGCTAGCCACCTCATGGACACCATATACTATCTTTAAAAAATAATTTTTAAACTTGTCCAATGGCATCAATTTATCTACCTTCTTAGGGTAATCACCCACATTCTTTCATTCCATAGGAATATGTTATAGCATAGATTTCCCAGTGTATGCCTTGGTGTTTGCTTCGAATTTCTTCTACAAATCTTTTAAATCTATAGGCTAGCCCATAGCTTCATCTAGTCCAAAGGCCTCAAGGAATGATTCCTAGTCTAGAGTCCAGAGGATGGTTCCATCTTTCCTATGGAAGGATTTTCTAGCTAGATTATAGCATCAAAATAGGGCCTTCATCAAACCTACATCTATGAAAATTTCTAGAAATATCAGTTTAGCTAGATTTTTCTTCCACAGGTTGTTCACAAGAATTTTATTCTCCCTATTATGATAGAAGTATTTGGAAAGCTCTAAAATTGTAGCACTAGAGCATATAGCATCTTTGAAAAGGGCATATGGATCAATGAAAGCTTGATCATTTGTACCACTAAAATTGGATGAACTAGGAAAGAGTTTCATCCATTCCTCAGCAAACCTATTAGGTTTCTTCTATCTAGTTTTCCCATCCTTTGAAGTTAAAGGCTCTGCAGCTCCCATGGTTGATGCCTAAATTTCTTCTAATTCTTTATCAAACATTTGATACTATGCAAGTAAACACCAAATATGAAAAAAAAAATTGGAAGCTCTAAAAATAACAATCTACAATACACTTGAAGCTCTAAAACTAGTCAAATTCTCTCTTTCTACAAATGTTGAACTATAATTTTGAAGCAAGGAAATATTTAGAACTTAATGTATGCAAATCAATGTTCACTTCGCATTGATTTCATCATGCTTGAAAAATAATATCAACTCATTCTATCAACTCAATGGAGCATCACCATTACTTCCTAGATATGTGTTTTTTGTACTATGCTTAACTCCCATTGGCTGAAATGCTCATTGTTAGTTCTAGCTTAGAAAAAGTGACTTAACACTTTAATGAAAAAGTAGGGCTTATTATGCTGCAACTATGACTGATGAATAGACCTATCACATTATCTTACAACTCCAAGAATAGTCTTTCAATGTTATGAAAACCTTTGAAAAACCCTTGTCAACTAGTCAGACACAATAAAAAAATTCTTTACAATTTTACAATTCTTTTTTTATTGCAGCATCAACACTAACCTCATCTTCCTCTATAACCTCATCTTCCTTTATGATCATACAACAAAGAACTTTGTAGCATCGTAGATTATACCCTCTCAGCATATGATCTTATGATCACAGTTACTATTACCTTTTCATAACATCTCCAGTGATCTATCAAGCTTTTATGATGTTATGATAAATAGTTAACCCTTAATATCATAGCATTGGTAGTTTAACATTTTTCATGTGCAATCTTATGACCATGACCTAATCATAATATTGGAAGACTTCTTTTATAGCCTTGAGATCTCATGATGAACCATTTATCGTAAGCTCAGATAACACCATGTGCCACTCAAAACTTATTATAATATCATTTTCTGGTCCTACTAATCCTGACATAGCATACATCTGGCATTCATACATCTATTCTAACCAATCAAAAATTACACACTTGTCTGATAGAACATCATCTTTATTTGCCTTTATCTTCTTTACAATGTTACGATCGTAAGAACACCATAGCATCATGACATCCCAACATTCTCTTTACGATCCTTTGATATCCTTTGTTTCATAATATTGTAGCACCCTATTTCATTATTCCCAATGCCACGATAACCTTCCTTTCCATAACATCGGAGAAAGCCATGATAATATGAACCAACTAAGTCAAGATATGACCATACGATACAAAGGAAATCATATGATTGGGAAGACAAATTTTCTCACCCATGACAATATGACACAACGTTCATTGTAAGATCAAGAGAACTCTAACCCTTGCTTGCAAAACTCCACTAAACCCCTTATTGTAACATCGTAGGAGATGATGAATAAGTCAAAATAGAAACCTACTCATTTATAAGGCCTAGGGTTAGGGCTTAAACTATAATTTCATGAAGATTTTTGCAATGTGGGACAAAATTAAAACCTTAGGTCATCAAACCTTACACTTGGGATACCAATAAAAATAATTAGACTAGGGAAAAATTGCTAGGGTTTTATCTAAGAAAGAAAGAAAAAATATACAACCCTAATAGTCACAAAAAATTAAGTATTTTCACCATAAAATCTTGAAAATTAAGCTCACGTGAAAATAGGAGCTATCAAATTGTTGATCAAGAAAATGGAAAGGAATAACTAGTCCATGATCAACCATAGGATGAGAAGGATCCATTCATTATTTATTTTGCGTCAGTCATTAATCCTATGGTTGCACTACAACAGGTCCTTCATATACTGTTAAGAGTGTTAATGAAATTGGTGTCGATTCCACCTCAGACTCCTCAAATAAAATAAAGAGAGGATGAGTCAATGGACCTAGTTCAAACTTATACAGTAAGTAAAAATGTAGTTTTTAATTGTAAAAAAGTTTGATAATGATTTTTATAGTATTCTCCTTTTTTGTGTCATTAAATAAAATGTATGTGTTATTTCTACAAAGGACGTGGAATAGATTAAAAGGCCATGCCATAGATGATGATACTTTAGGTGGTTCAAGTACATCGCATGTTCTATCCTACACTTGTGTTTTGCTCAAACATTTTTTTAATAGCTCTAACAATATTTTTTTGTGCTATAACATCTTATATGTCATCTCCTAGAATTGATCCCATGTTTACTACACCACCTAATACAAGGAATCAAATTGAAGAGGTAATGTCAACTGCAATGATGACAAAACTAGCATGGAAACATATGCGATGACAATGCCTATTGGTCAATAGATTCTATTACTATCATATTGGTTTTGACAAGGCAGTGACAAAAGACATAGCCATTATCTATCAATATTTTAGTGTAAGCTGAGTGATTAGAGTGAGCTAAGAAATCAGTGTGAACAAAGTGATCAAATCACATTGAGCATCCATTGTCAAACAATACATGCTAAGCAGATAGCATGTGTTGAGTCACTCATGAGCCAAGAAGACTATACATGTCAAGTGATTCAGGAGTTGAGTAAATAGTGAATGTTGAGCCATTTAGAAGCTGAGTTACAACATTGAGAATGTAGTGATGGTTGACCATCAGAGCCTTTAGATGTTGAGTGAAAAATTTTGGACATATTTTTGTAATGGCATAAACTTCTATGTCAACCATTTTTGGTCTGACATAACAATTATTTTATGATTCTAGAAGATATGCAGTGAGGTATATTATGAATCCCTATGAAATACATGCAACCAATCAAATTAAGGGATGTTGTAAGTGACAATGTGAAATGACCTTAGCCATTGATTCTTACCTAACCCTAGTCCATCTATGTTTACTTAAGGACGCAAACCCTAAAGATTCTGTATGCATAAAAGGAGATGAATGCTAAGTGTTGAGAGAGCATTCATGGTAGCTATGGAGGTTGCGACAATGATCTAAAATGCAAAATCAATTAGAAAGAATAAAGGAAAGAAGAGAGAGGATAGAAGAGACATATCTAATCAGAAGGATCAAGGTTGCATCAGTAAATAGAAGATCTAACATATGAAGGATCATGGTGCTAAATCATTTTAATAGGTCCTATAGAGGAAATATCCTAACAAAGTAGTCTAAACAAACTTGTGTAAATCTCTTAACCGACGGCTTATTTTATTGTAAGTTCAGCTCAATTTGCATATACACCAAGTGAGTCAATAGTACTCAGTACAAATAAAGGATCTTCCTAATAATTTAGCTCAGAACATAAATCCCTTGAAAGAAGAAGATTTCAAAAAGATACTAAAGGACTCCACTAAAGTAGCTCAATTATGCTCAAAACCCATATTCATGAGAGTTGATGAGATTTAGAACGTAGAAGTTACATCAGCAATGAAGAAACCAAAAGATACATCTAATATGCCCCCTTAATCCAGATAAGCAAAGGAGAAGGAAAAAAATGATCTACAAACATATCAAAGTGTAAACCTAAAAGAGACAATTATTACAATTGAGACACAATATGTAATTCTTAGAGATATATTTCACACATAAAAGAGGTTAAGGTATAATAGAAAAAACATCATTTCCTAGCCTATATAGTTCACATATGCCAGCTATACTTACTATTGAGAAAGATGGAACTCAAGTTTACATGGGTCAAGAAGCAACTCATGTACCTACTCCAAGCACAATAGGTAGAGAGTAAAGATGATAATCCAAAAGAGTTGAAGGTGAGTACTATAGTAGAAGAACAAATTACCATATAGACTCTAGTTACCCTACCAATTTATTTTACTCCTCCTAGTAGTCAAGCTCTTCAGAGACCGAGCACACATGTAACACCTTTGCAAATATTCAAGGCCAAGTGCAAGTACATAAAGGGGCATAAATGATACATCTTTTGGATATGGAAGTTTAGATGAAGTGATTGAGTTCCCAAGTTTGATCTAGCAACCATCACAATTGAAGAGATGAGCATTCTACAGGAAGCTCTATAGAGAAAGAAGACACAAGAACTAATGAGAAGGGAGTATAAGAAAAAACACATTTTGCATGAGATAAAATACATATTCTATGATGCTTTTAGTCTTCCTAAGATGAATGAAGACAAGCCCATCATTTAAGAACTTATCACTATTGTTGACAAAATAAAGGATGAAGACCTAGATTCTAATGTTAAAATTTTAGAATGGTCTGAAAGGAAATTTCACACAAAGGTACTAGAGAATATATCTAGTGCTATTACACTAAGATAGGTTGATTTAACACCCAAAATGGAGAGTGTGAAGAAGGTGTTAAAAAATATTTTCTCTCTCTACACCAAGCTATGTGATGTGAACCTTTTCACATGGGAAGTTCAGAGGGCTATTGACCAGCTACAAGGAAATTAACAAACTATAGGTACTACTCTTAAGTTATCTCCTAGTCAAAGCCAAGCTCATTTTTAGAGATTAATGTCCACACAAGGTACGATTTCTATGTTAAAAGAACAAGATGCAAACATTTGAGCTACCTTGATAAGTATTCAATCCATCTTGACCCCACATATGGAAGTGTTGAATAAGGAACTAGCCTATCCTAAGACATTGACAAAGAAAGATAACCAAATTTCAACTCATGATGGCTTAATTGACCTTGTTGCCTAGCTAGATATTCAATATCAATCTCTAGAGGTAGCATGCAACAATTGAGATGTAGCATTGAAGATTATAATGGAGATCCACAAATGATTTTTCTAAAAATACACTATTATTCTACCACCCATTACATAAGTGTCAAGAAAAGGGGGATTATGAGCTTTTTGTTCATAAAGGGGGATAGTGGAAATGAGCAATACAGTTTTGAGTAAGAGGGAGTAATAATGCAGAAATAGGTAACAACAAATGTGCTTAGGAGGAGTATCAAATTCAGATACAAAAAGGAAACATTTACTCAGAGGGAGTAATGGAGAAATGGAGAAATAAGATATGAGAGTTGAGTCACAGATATATGTTATCTAAGTTATGCTCATAATAGGGGTTGTATATGCATTACAATGTGTTTTTTCACTTCATGTCAAAGGGGGAGATTGTTAGTCTCATATTGGTTTTGACAATGTAGTGAAAAAAAACTTAGTCATTATATATTAGTATTTTTGTGCAAGCTAAGTGATCAGAGTGAGCTGAGAAATTAGTGTGAGCCGAGTGATCAAAGCATGTCAAGCATTAGTTGTCCAACAATACATGTCAAGAAGATAGTATGTGTTGAGTCACTAATGAGAAAAGAAAGTTATACATGTCGAGTAATTGAAGATCCAAGAAAATAGTATATGTCAAGCCATTTAGAAGCCACATTATAGTTTTGAGATTGTAGTGAGAGTCGAGGATTAGAGCCTTCAGATGCCAAGTGAACAATTTTTGACATAATTACTTGTAATGGCACAAACTTCTATGTAAACCATTTTTCGGAGGACATAACGATTGTTTTATGATTCTAGAAGATATGTATAGATATGTATGGAGGTATATTACAAATCCCTATGTAGTACATGGTGCAGGGAACCAAGACAAAGTTGCATAGATATAGGTTTAGGGATGTAATTTTGAAGGACTTTTAAAGTCATGACCACATGTAAGGTAAAATAAATCCTTGGTGCCATTATAAACCAGGATGTCACTTGGTCATTTTTGGTAAATCTAGGTTGTTTGGGTGGGAATAAGGGATTTTTAGTTCCCTAGGAGGTTTTAGGCACTTTAGTAGTCATTTTAAATGTTTTGAAAGCATAGGGGGGCAATTGAGTCAAAAATTGTCAAAAAGCAAAAAAATTGCAAAAGTGCAAGAAAAGTTGCTAAACAACAATTTTTGCAATATAGGTTGTCAAATTGAAAAGGAGTTGTATGGTCCTCAAAACCATTCAAATATTAGTTTTAACCATTGGAGGACATTTATTTAAGGTCTCCACAAGAGGAGAAAGTCATTGTACAAACAGGTGAACAGCAAGCATTGAATAAAACTCAAAATTTCTGCCTTTTTCTCTATTGTTTCAACTATTTTTGGCATGTAAAGATTTAAAGTATTGAAAGTTTTATATGCTTGGATAGAGGATTTATTTAATGTTTCATTGCAATTTTTTTGAATTCTTTATCTTACATAAAACAAAAGTTACATCAATTTTTGTGGAAGTTGCTCAGATTTACCCTAAATCTGAGGGTTTCATCAAGATCACCTCCTAACTTGAAAATCCACCATAGGATTTCAATGCCACTTTGGAGAATGAAAGTTAGGAGAGGTTTCTCTGATATGGTATAGATTCAAGACTATAGGAGTAGGGTACCTATTTTTACTAGCAAGCCCTAGATTGAACATGCTCTTATGTCTAGTCTAAATTTGAAGAAGAAAGAACGATCAAGCTTCCAAATTGATTGATTTGAACTAGGTGAAGGGTGTAGAAGGATAAATTGAATTTAAATAAGAGTTCCAAGGGGTCGAACCAAGTTTTTGAACCCATTTTCTCATGCTTCCTTTGTAACCTAGCCTAATCTGGCCAATTAGGATTGTGACTCAAAGTTGGCATAAGTTGGTGCTAGAAAAGAGTCTATGTTTGATCTTTTGGAATCCTTAATAGGTGGTTATAGGATTTCTAAAATAGAGAAAAGATAATGTGGTCCTTTTCAAGGTTTGGGAGTTTGAATGAGAAACCTAGGGTTAGCCCTAGTAGAAGTGCTGGTAACAATCATGCAAATTAGTTGTTGGGTGTTGGAGAACTTTAAAGTTTGGAGTTTCTTGTTGAATTTACTCCATAGAAACCCTTTCTATTAGAGAAGTTGAGTTCTAACCCAATTTAGGAAGAATTTTTTATTTGTGGCCTATTGGTGAAAGAGAGTCCTTAAGATTTGGATTGATCTAAGTTGATTGAGTGCCTTAGGTTTGAGGGTTGGGCTTGTAGAGTGGAGTCCACTTGTAGGGTAGAGTCTACCTATGTTAAAAGCCCTTTGGATCAATTAGTAAACTTGAAGGAAAGTTAAGGTGTTTTTTGAAGATCGGAAGAGCATTTTGTGCTTTTCTACAAGCTCTGCATCAAGTGGTATCAAAGCCACTAAGAGCCTAATTGGAGAAGAAATATGTAAGAGAATGACAAAGGAGAGAGGGAGATACCTCTTAGCATTACAAATGTGGAATTGGCCAAGTTGATCAAAGAGAAAATGGCAGAAAGTAGGGAAATGAGAGAAGAGAATAGAACCATGAAGAGGGAATTAGAAAGATTGAAAGGCAAGGTGGAAAGAGGAGTCCTAGAAGACTTTAGAGGAGAAGAAGAAAGAAATGAGGAAGAAGATCCTTGGTAGGATAGACAAGCCATGTCTACAGATCAGAGAGCAATGTTAAAGCCTTGGAAAGAGTGGGAAGGAAGGATCAAAGATCAAAACTTCCTATGTTTGGTGGAAAGATAGATCTAGAGGAGTGTATGGATTGGATTGAGGCACTTGATAAATTCTTTGAGTGTGATAATACACCTAAAAGTGAAAGAGTGAAGCTCACAAAATCAAAGATGAAATGATCTACCCTTAGTTGGTGGAACTTCTTGCAGAATGAAAGGAAGGATGAAGGAAGAAATCCCTTGGCAACATGGAGGAGGATGAAGTCAGAAATCAAAAGGCAATGGGTGCCTGAGGACTATGAGGTCCTAATACACTGAAGGTTGTAAAGCCTTAGAGAAAAGGATTTGGATGTGGGGGCCTATACAAAGGAGTTTCATAAACTCACTCTAAGGGCCAAGATTCTTAAGAAGGAGAAGCAAAAACTAGCAAGGTACTTGAAAGGATTCAAGTACTCCATCAAGGATGAGTTGATATTGTTCAACCCCAAATTAGTACACCAATGCTATCAGATGGTGCTCAAGATTGAAGACAAAAATAAGAGGAAGAGTGAGTCTCAATGTAGAGGAAGAGGGGAAAGTACTAGAGGTGGAGGAAGATTTGGAGGTAGAGGCTCATCCAATAAGTCTCAAGGGGAGACCAGAAATCAACAGAAGATAGAAGGAGATAAAAATCCTAGAGGATGATTTAGAGCTAGGAGACCTAATGGGAGAGGAAGGTTTGGAGGAAGAACTCTTAGGATATTTACTGGAATGTGTTTTACCTACAACCAGACAAAGCATAGATCATCTAGATGTCCTAAGAAGATGGGAGGCAATAATCAAGAAGGAGATAGAAAAATCCACTTTTCCCAAGAAGAGGATGTACAAAGTGACCTAGGAGCAAGAGGAAATGTTGATCCAGAGAGAGGGGAGTCTTTAATGTTCAATATAATCCTACTGAAGATAGTTGCAGAGCAAGAACCACCCGAAAGAAAGACCTTATTCAAGAACTTATGCAAGGTAAAAGGTAAAGTGTGTAAGGTAATTGTTGATTCTGGTTCAACTAATAATATTGCATTAGTAGAGATGGTAAATAAGCTTGGATTGAAGAGGTCACCTTATCCTAACCCTTACAAAGTTTCATGGTTAAGCAAGGAGCAGCAAGTTGTAGTTAATGAAAAAGTTAATATTGAATTTCAAATTGGAGAGTACAAGGAAAAAATTGTTTGTGATGTTGCAGAGATGGATGCTTGTCACTTGTTGTTAGGTAGGCCATGGCAATATGATGTCAATTCCAAGCATGGTGGGAGGAATAATGTCTATATCATCATCAAAAATTTGAAGGAGTACACTATGAAACCATTGCCAGAGGATGGAAAGGAGACCAAACATGCATCTAGTGTGATGATGGTTGGTGAGGAGTTTTTGAAGACCCTCAAGGTGAAGAACACACCATGTTTTTCTATTGTGGTAAGGACAAAAAGAGAAGACAAAAGGGAGAAGGATAGATTAGGAATAAGGAATGTGGAACCCAAGGAAGTAAGGCAACTTTTGGAAAGATACAAGGAAGTTATTTCAGACCCTGCTACTGATACCTTGCCAGAATTTAGAGAGGTAAGTCATTGTATTGACTTTATTCCAAGTTCTACATTTCCTAACAAGCCTGCCTATAGGTTAACACCAAAGAAAAATAAGGAATTAGCAAGACAAGTTGAGTAATTGCTTGCAAAAGGGTTCATAAGAAGGAGTATCAACCCTTATGCAGTCCCTACTTTGTTGGCACCTAAAAAGGAGGGTACATGGAGGTTGTGTATGGAATCAAGAGCCATAAACAAGATAACCATCAGATATAGGTTCCCAATGCCTAGGATGGAGGATTTGATGGATCACCTAGCAGGAGCAAAGTACTATTCTAACATTGACTTGAAGAGTGGGTACCACCAAATCAAAATAAGGGAAGGAGATGAATGGAAAATTGCCTTCAAAACTAGTGAGGGACTTTATGAGTGGATGGTGATGCCCTTCGGTCTTTCTAATGCCCCTAGTACATTCATGAGACTCATGAATGAAGTTTTGGAACCTTTTATCAATTATTTTGTTGTTGTTTATCTTGATGACATATTGTTTTTTAGTCAATCTAAAGAAGAGCATTTAACGCACTTAGGATTGGTTTTCAAGAAACCCAGGGAGAAGAAATTGAAGATAAACTTGGATAAATGTGTCTTCATGAAAGAAGAATTGGTGTTCCTAGGTTTTGTCATATCAAAGGGCAACCTCAAGATGGATCAAAAAAAGGTGGAAGCAATCCTCAAATAGCCTACACCAAGGAATGCAAGTGATGTAAAGAGCTTTCATGGTTTGGAAAGCTTTTATAGTAAAATCATTAAAGGTTTCAATGATTTGTGTGCCTCTATGATTGATACAATCAAGGGTGGAAGAAAGTGTCAATTTGCATGGAATGGGGCTACTGATCAGTCCTTTGAGTACTTAAAGAAGAGGGTTGCAGAGGCACCCACCCTTGCTCTACCTAATTTTAATAAGGTATTTACCATTGAGTGTGATGCAAGTAATAGGGTCATAGGAGGAGAACTAAGTCAAGAAGGTAAACCAATAGCCTTCTTTAGTGAAAAGTTAAATGAAGAAAAACAAAGATACTCTACATATGATTTGGAATTGTATGCAATGGTTCAATCATTAAGAATATGGAGGCATTATTTGTTACCCAAGGAATTTTTGGTTTACATTGACAATCATGCTTTGAGCTTTTTGAACAAGGAAGAGAAATTTAACCATAGACATGTTAAATGGATGGAGTACATCCAAGCATACAACTTCACCATAAAACATAAAAAAGGGGTTGCTAACAAAGTAGCAGATGTCCTTTGCGGGAGGAATTTGACCATCCAAGAAGTCAAATTGGAAAGTGTAGGAATCCACTCCATGAAAGGAATGTATGAAGGAGATGAAGATTTTGTTGAAGCATACCATGTATGTAAGGAGATGAATAATAAATATCATACTAAGTTTGTAGATTTTATCTTGTAGGAGGGACTTCTCTTCAAAGGCAATCAATTATATATCCCTAGAGGATCCATGTGGGATAATAACATAAAAGAGAAGCATTCTAGAGGACTAGGAGGACACTTTGGCTTGGATAAGACATTGGAGTTGGTCAAGAGGTTATATTTCTAGCCTAAAATGTAGACAAAGGTGAGAAGGTTTGTAGAAAAGTGCATGGTGTGCCAAACAGCCAAGGGAATAACCTCAAATGTAGGCCTATACACACCATTACCTATTCCTAGAGAACCTTGGGATTCCATTAGTATGGATTTTGTGCCTGGGCTTCAAAGCACTAGGTAAGGCTATGATAGTATATATGTTGTGGTGGATAGATTTTCCAAAATGGCCCATTTCCTTCCTTGCAAAACAAGTCATGATGCTTCCCATATTGCAAGGTTATTCTTCAAAGAGATTGTAAGACTGCATGGACTACCTTTGTCTATAGTGTCTAATAGAGACCCAAAAATTTTAGGATATTTTTGGAGAACCCTTTGGAAAAGGATGGGAACTAACTTGTCTGATTCTTCTACATATCATCCATAATCAAATGGCCAAATAGAGATCATAAATAGGTCCTTAGGAAACCTATTGAGGTGTTTAAAAAAAGACCATGGAGTGACATGGGATTCAGTTTTGACACGGTTAGAATTTGCCTATAATGACTTAGTAAATAGAAGTACTAGTTATAGCAGCTTTCAGATTGTTTATGGGACTCGTCCTAGAGGGGTAATGGAGTTAAGGGATATCAACACCTTGAAAAGAAAGAGTGCACATGCAGAGGACTTTATTGAAGTCATGAAGGAGATTCATGAAGAGGTTAAGATCAGACTTCAAAAGAATATTGAAAGGTATAAGGAGGGTAGATAGAACAATGAGAGATCTTCAATACAAGGTGGGAGACATGGTGATGGTTCACTTAAAAGGAAAGAGGCTAAGCAAATGCACCAAATTAATGATGAGGAAAATGGGACTATTTAGGATTTTGCAAAAAATGTGGAAAAAACACCTACAAAGTAAAACTACCCACTGATATTGGCTTATCAAATGTTTTTAACATCTCTAACCACTATCCCTCTAATGGATCTTTTGTTTTTGATGTAGGTGTAATCCATGAAGCAGAGGTGCCTGGAGGATTTCCTAAGAAGTCACCACCAAAAGTGGAGAGTCTCTTAGACACCAAGATAATGAAGGAAACTAGGAGGATGAACTATTATCATTACCTTATCAAATGGAAACACAAGCCTATAGAAGATGCAACTTGGGTGACTAAGAAAGATCTCAACAAAATGGGGATCAAAGTGGAAGACTTGCCAACTCAAGAGACTTGAGTTTTTTTGGCTAGAGGAGTATGGTGTAGGGCACCAAGAAAAATTTACATAGATATAGGTTAAGGGATGTAATTTTGAAGGATTTTTAAATTCATGACCACATGTAACGTCAAATGAATTCTTGGTGCCATTATATGCCAGGATGCCATTTGAACCAAAGGTCATTTTTGGTCAATCTAGGTTTTTTAGGTGGGAATAAGGGATTTGTAGTTCCCTACGAGGTTTTAGGCACTTTAGTAGTGATTTTAAATGTTTTAAAAGCATGGGGGGAAATTGAATCAAAAATTGTGAAAAGGCAAAAAAATTGCAAAAGTGCAAGAAAAGTTGCAAATTACAAAAAGTTGCTAAACAACAATTTTTGCAATATAGGTTGTCAAACTGAAAAGGAGTTGTACAGTCCTCACAACCACTCAAATAGTAGTTGTAACCATTGGAGGACATTTATTTAAGGTCTCAACAAGAGGAGAAAGTCATTGTATGGAGGGGTGAACAACAAGCATTGAATAAAACTCAAAATTTCTGCCTTGTTCTCTATTGTTTCAATTCTATATGGCCTGTATAGATTAGTAGTAGTGCAAGTTTCATATGGTTGGATAGAGGATTGAGTTAGTGTTCCATTGCATTTTTTTTGAATTCTTTATCTTAAATATAACAAAATTTACATCATTTTTTGTGGAAGTTGCTCAGATTTACCCTAAATTTGAGGGTTTCATCAAGATGGCCTCCTAACTTGCAAATCCACTGTGGAATTTCAATGCCACTTTTGGGAATGAAACTTAGGAGAGGTTAGTTTGAGATGGTAGAGATTTAGGACTATAGGAGTAGGGTACCTATTTTTACCAGCAAGCCCTAGACTGAACATGCTCTTATGTCTAGTCTAGATTTGAAGAAGAAAGAAGGATTAGGCTTCCAAACTAAATGATTTGACATAGGTGAAGTGTGTAGTAGGATAAATTGAATGTGAAAAGAGCTCCAAGGGGTAAAACCAAGTTTTTGAACCCATTTTCTCATGCTTCCTTTGTAACCCAACTTAATCTGGCCAATTAGGACTGTGACTCAAAGTGGGCATAAGTTGGTGCTGAAATAGAGTTTATGTTTGATCTTTTGGAATCCTTAAGAGGTGGTTGAAGGGTATCCAAAGCAATGAAAATATAGTGTGGTCCTTTGTAAGGTTTGGGAGTTTGAATGAGAAAACTAGGATTAGCCCTAGTAGAACTGTTGGTAACATTCATGCAAATTAGTTGTTGGGTGTTGGAGAACTTTAAAGTTTGGAGTTTCTTGTTGAATTAAGTCCATAGAAACCCTTTCTATCAAATAAGTTGAGTTCTAACCCAATTTAGGAAGAATTTTCCATTTTTGGCCTATTGGTGAAAGAGAGTCCTTAAGATTTGTGATTAATCTGAGTTGATTAAGTACCCTAGGTTTGAGGGTTGGGCTTGTAGAATGGAGTCCACTTGCAGGGTAGAGTCTACCTATGTTATAAGTCATTTGGATCAATTAGTAACCTTGAAGGAAAGTTAAGCTTTTGTTTGGAGATTGGAAGAGCATTTTGTGCTTTTGCTACAAGCTCTGCATTAGTACATGCAACCAATCAAATTAAGGGATGTTCTAAGTGGCAATATGGATCAACCTCAGCTATTGATTCTTACCTAGACCTAGTCCACCCATGTTTACTTAAAGTGACAAACCCTAAAGAGTTTGTATGCATGAAAGGAAATGAATGCTAAGTGTTGAGAGAGAATTCATGGTCACGATGGAGGTTATGACAATGATCTAGATTACAAAATCATCTAGAGAGAATAGAGGAAAAAAAAAAAGAGGAAAGAGGAGTCACATTTGATTAGAAGGATCAAGGTTTTATCAATAAAGAGAAGATCTAACATCTAGCAATAGAGTGCTAACTAAAGGATCATGGTGTTATTTTAACAGAAGATACAGAAAAAAATATCCTTACAGAGTAGTCTTAACAAAAAAAATTAAATCTCTTAACCAAGTGCTTTCTTTATTGTAAGTTTAAGTCCTCTAGCAAGGCACACTTTTAGCAAGGTGTTGAAATCCTTTAACAAGGTGAGACCTAATAGTCTTTTTAAGCCTTTAACAAGGCAGATGCCTCCTAGGGTAGATCATAGTTTATGGTTAAACTTATTGTAACCATAATTGGCTACACTTTACAAATGTACTAATCAAAATTTGTGGGTGTCATCCCCACCCCAGTTTTACCTTCTCATTGGAGGGTTTGTGGGTAACAAATTTATTGTGTCATGTGTTATTTGTTTCATACTATGGATGAACATGTGTAGTTAGCTATTTCAATTTGGATGCTAAATTATGAGTTGGATGTGTGGTAAATTTTTTATGGTTAAAGTTTTGAAGTGTTGATTCACACCCTCCCACCCTCTCAAAGTTTACATCCCCATTTTTATTTCAAACAATTGGTATCAAAGCTCTGTTCTTTAGAAAGGGATGCTTTACAACTTTCCCTACACTAACTCAATGAAATGAGAGATGAATTCAAACATTTTTTATAGAGAAGAAAGGAACTGGCTATTCATTTAAATGATACTCATTACCAAGAAGAAGACACTATTAATTTTTTTGAGAATGGAAACTCAAGTGAGTTTGATGTAGTAGTTGTAGATCTGATGGAAAAGAATAATGCCCTAACTAAAGAGGTCAAAAATCATAATATAGAACAAGAAGTCCAATCAGTATTTCTATGTGAGGTGACTAAAAAAAAAAAGAAATTTGAGGAAGACAAAGTCATGATTGAAGATGACAAAAGGACACTAACCAATAAACTGGAAGAGAAGACATCAAATGTGCAAAATCTTGCTAACATGAAACTGGATACAATGAAACAATTGATGATTATAAACCATGAATTGAATAGAAATTCCATTAATATTACAACCCTAAAGTCATAGAATGATTAGTTGAGGAATGAACTAAGAGGAAAAAAGAATTCACTAAAAGTTTCAACAACCTAGTGAAGCCATCAAATATGTTGAGAAATTGATGAAATGTCCAACACCTAACAGTGATACTGTTGGATTGGGATGCACTAGTACTAAGGAAGGAGAAACATTTAAAAGTGGTGAGAAAAGAAACAAAAAAAGGTAAGAACTATAAACCCACTGATCATAATTGTGGAAAGCTAAGTCATAGAGTGAATGTTTGCAAGAGAAATAATGCAAATCAAAATCCCAAGAAGAATTTCAAGGGTCACTATCATAAGTGTAACAAGAAAGGAAATTAGACACATGAATGCAGGACCAAGACCATAAAAACTCAAAGATTTGAGGGATATTGCCAAAATTGTTAGAAGTATGGACACAAAGCATATGAATGCAAATCTAATGCCAAGTGAACATTGGACGAGTAGAAAAGGGTACAACAAAATGGAAAATCCTATAATTGGGATTAAAACACAAGGAACAGTTATAACTATTTTGAAGAACATGGACTTGTTCCTATGAATTAAATTAGACACATGTTAGAGGCAACTTGATGTAGCAGTGGACAACAGAAGCCTTCAAATAGCAAGAAATGGTGATGTTTCCAAATCCCTCAACACCCAAGGTAAAGGGTCCATGTGCCAAATACCTAACACAGTTATAGAAAGGACTTAGAGAAGGTTATCACTGTGTGCTAAAATGTTGTCACACTTCTATGAATCATTACATGTAAGAAAACTCAAGAATGAGCCCTCACAAATCGATCCATAGCTCTCTACTCATAGAGTGCAAGGTTTTGCAATGGAGGCCTTCAGTTTGACCTATTTTTGTGCCCATGCAAGTACACCATGAGATGAGAGATTCAAAGAGGAAAAGCAAGAATGCTAGTCTCCATGATCTTTAAATATGCATGAAAGCAAGATCTAATCTATCAATGCAAGATCTAAGCTAAAAGCCCATGATTGGTGCAAGAGAGAAAGAGACAAGAAAATAGAAGTTCTCCACAAAAAGCTTTTGTATTCAAAATCCTTCAAAAATTGGTCTTCAAACCTGCAGCATAACGATAGCATAATCATGGGTGTCTAACATGAGGAGAGGGCTCTCCCTTATAAAGGAAATTATGGAGGTGAGAGGCTTCTCACAACCAATATGGGATAATAGAACTTGATCCATGTGAGACAAAATTCCACCAATGAGAAAAGAGGAGTGGTTGAGAAGAAAGTGGTGATCCATGTGAGACAAGATTCCACCAATTAGAAAAGAGGAGTGGTTGAGGAGAAAGTGGAAAGATAAATCCCACTTAGATCACATTTTTAAGTGTAGAGAAATTAAATAAAAAGAATTTATTTTATTTCCTTTTTTCATCAAAAGAGATATTTAAGTGGGATTTTTATTTAATTAAAAGGGAGCAAGTTCTTTTTAATTAAATAGAAGATATTTAATTAAATTAAAAGAGAGGTTTTTCTCTTAATTAATTAAATGTGGATGAACTGTTTAATTAAAAGAAAGGTTTTCTTTTAATTAAATGGGGATTTTATTTTATTTAATTAAAAGAGAAAATTTTCTTTTAATTAAATAAGACTTGAAATAAAATGATCAATCTTAGAAATGAAATAAATCGAATTTGATCAAGGAAATTGATTTGAATATATTACAAATCATTGATTCAGAAATTTTTTGATAAATTGATAAATTGAATAATGGGGGCCCATAGTCTAGGCGACCATTTTTGGGTGCATACATTTGCCCCTCTTTGACTAATGTGTGATTGATTCGGGAACACATGTAGTCAAAGAAAGAAATTGAAGTGTGAGGTCAATTTGGGATCATAAAACAAATCAGATGTGTGGTCGACTCGGGAACACATCAGGACAAAGAATAAAAATAAATTTTAACTTGAAAAAGTCGAGGATAAAATTGATAAAATTGAATCAAGGATTGAAATTGATAATTACTGCCCCCTCGTGATCGAAATCGAAATGAGATAGAGGAGAAACAACAAATTGATAAATTTGATCAAATCGAACAAAAGATAAGTTTCTTGATGTAAGATGAAAGATATAAGAATCATAGAACCAAGGTAGATCATCAAGCATGAAATATTATGCCCCAAAGGTGATTTAGAAGAAAAGAAGTGGGGAAAAAGAAAATGGAAGATAGAAGTTTGAAAGATATGGAAAGAAATAGAAATAAGAAAAGAAAATGCTCCAAAAATCAATCAACTGTTTAAGATAAAAATTTTGATTGAGATCACGAAAGAAAATAAGGAAATGAAGATCAAAATGTGACCACAATTGATTAAATGTCCATAATAAAGATGAAAGGAGAACCCTCTCAAACTCATAATGCAGCCTAAAAATGCAAACTAACATGAAGTCTAATAATGCAAGCTACATGAAATGCAATGGTGTACTTGCAAAAGAGCAACTGTAACATAGGATTTTGTGTTCATCATTCATTAGAGATTGTAAAAGAACTTATTTTCATCATTGGGCAATTATTAACAGACATCGAAAAATCACACAATCGTCACTAGTCACAAGCGCAACTATGAAGATATGAATGTAATTAATATCGGATTGGAATGTGGAAAGATTCTAACATAAGCATCAAAGACATAGAGATCAAGATGACTTCGATATTAGCTTACCCAATTTAATGTAGCAAAACCATGCTCGCATCAAGGCATAGATGCCAAGATGACCATAAGAATGGTTGTGCAAAAACAATCAAGGATGATACCTCAAATCTCCTAAGTGTTTCAAGGGGACAACAAGAGACACTCTAGAGTTTCAAGACCACACGCACAAGCAAACAACAAATAAAAACATGTCCCATGACCCAAGTCCTCTAGCAATGCATCATGGAGAGACTTATTAGACAAGGACACTCAACAAAAATCAATAATAGTCAGCACACAAAGAAAAAATCATGACATAAGTCAAGCATTAAGTGTTGCGTTTAAAATTTAAGTGTGTTAACTAATATTGAGTTCTGAGGATAAGAATCAAATGGTTGCAGGAAGGTAAGATCACATGATGATACTGGGTAAGACCAAACCAATAAGTGTTGAAAAACACTCGATGTCAATGGGTGTTGAAAAACACCATTTGCGAGGTGTCCTAAAGACTCACACATCTAAGAAACCAAAGCTAGCATAGTTATGCCCCCTAGACAAAGACCAATTCCAAATCAAGGTAACAAGGACAAGGCAAGGTGGAGAAAAGCTAAGTGTCGATGACATGTGCTAAGAAAAAGGGGTGCAAAGGCCTCAAGTAGCGCCCGTTTCCAAGTTTTCACCACTTGGATTTTTTTTTTTTTTTAATTTTTTTCAAGACTTTTTATAACTTTTTTTTTTTGTATTTTTGCTACCAAGGCGCCTGTTTCCAGGTTTTCACCAAGGCACTTTTTCTATTTTTTTGAATTTTTGAATTTTTGATTTTTTTTTTTGTATTTTTGGAATATATAATTTTTTTGAAGATACATCAAAGTGCCTTTTGCTAGGTTGTCACTAAGATGATCATTTTTTTAGGACATTTTTCAATTTTTAGAATTTTTACAATATATCATTTTTTTGGATTTTTTAAATATATCAATTTTTTTGAATTTTTTTTAAAAATATATTAATTTTTTTGAATTTATCATGATTCTTCTAAATATCGTTCAAATTCTTTATCTTCCAAGTCTTATCATGATTCTTCTAAATATCCTTCATATTCTTCATCTTCTAAGTCTTACGATAATTCTTCTAAATATCATTCACATACTTCATCTTCTAAATCTTACCATGACTCTTCTAGATATCATCCATCTAGGTCTTCACCTACCTCTTTTTCATGATATCATTCTTCTTCTACTTCTACCAAGAGTCTTATTCCTCTTATTAAGACATATGATAATGAACAACATGAAAAGTCTTGTGAAATGCCTATCTATTATTCTTCTAGTGACAATGATAATGATGGTGATGATTATTACATTCCAACAGTTCCTAAAAGTCCTCCTTCTTGAATTTGAAAAGTGTTGTCACTCCAATAGATGCATGGATGCTAACGTTGCAAAAAAAATGATTTAAAAAATGGATAAATCAGACACCTTTGCTAGGATCATGTGTAAGATCAAATCACAATATCCTTCTTCCAAATATTTTCCATCTTCCAAGTCTTATCATGATTCTTCTAAATATCATACAGATTCTTCATCCTCCTAGTCCTATGCTTGTGCTTAAAGGGGATGAGTCACGAAAAGATATTGATGGTAATTCACATGAATCAAATCTTGAAAACAACATTGATAAATTTTGTGAACAATACCTAAATGATAAATCTGCATTTTTTGACGAAGAGAAAGCATTTTTTTGTGCTGAAATACAACATCAATGGGATAAGAGTTCCTCTTCTAAGAACCCTCATGCTGAAAATAAAGATTACACTCTTGAGCAAGATCATGTTAATGTTGAACCTTTGTCTTCTAATGCTCCCCTTCCATCTTCTAATTCCTCCACTATCCATACATCCCCTAAAAATTCTGAGTCTCTCAAATCTTCTACCAATCATTCATCCAACAAAGATCTTGATAATTTTCATGCAGTTCCTTATAGTTATCCTCAAGGGCTACCTCTTAAAGAAACTCAAGCTAACCTTCACCTGGCTGCAAATACTTTTGATAATGCTAAATCTAAAGATCCTAAGCCTTCATGTGCTATAATGCCTACTTTAGCTAGTCTCCATGATCTTTAAATATGCATGAAAGCAAGATCTAATCTATCAATGCAAGATCTAAGCTAAAAGCCTATGATTGGTGCAAGAGAGAAAGAGACAAGAAAATAGAAGTTCTCCACAAAAAGCTTTTGTATTCAAACTCCTTCAAAAATTGGTCTTCAAACCTGCAGCATAACGATAGCATAATCATGGGTGTCTAACATGAGGAGAGGGCTCTCCCTTATAAAGGAAATTATGGAGGTGAGAGGCTTCTCACAACCAATATGGGATAATAGAACTTGATCCATGTGAGACAAAATTCCACCAATGAGAAAAGAGGAGTGGTTGAGAAGAAAGTGGTGATCCATGTGAGACAAGATTCCACCAATTAGAAAAGAGGAGTGGTTGAGGAGAAAGTGGAAAGATAAATCATACTTAGATCACATTTTTAAGTGTAGAGAAATTAAATAAAAAGAATTTATTTTATTTCCTTTTTTCATCAAAAGAGATATTTAAGTGGGATTTTTATTTAATTAAAAGGGAGCAAGTTCTTTTTAATTAAATAGAAGATTTTTAATTAAATTAAAAGAGAGGTTTTTCTCTTAATTAATTAAATGTGGATGAACTGTTTAATTAAAAGAGAGGTTTTCTTTTAATTAAATGGGGATTTTATTTTATTTAATTAAAAGAAAAAATTTTCTTTTAATTAAATAAGACTTGGAATAAAATGATCAATCTTAGAAATGAAATAAATCGAATTTGATCAAGAAAATTGATTTGAATATATTACAAATCATTGATTCAGAAATTTTTTGATAAATTGACAAATTGAATAATGGGGGCCCATAGTCTAGACGACCATTTTTGGGTGCATACATGTTGTCACACTTCTATGAATCATTACATGTAAGAAAACTCAAGAATGAGCCCTCACAAATCGATCCATAGCTCTCTACTCATAGAGTGCAAGGGTTTGCAATGGAGGCCTTCAGTTTGACCTATTTTTGTGCCCATGCAAGTACACCATGAGATGAGAGATTCAAAGAGGAAAAGCAAGAATGCTAGTCTCCATGATCTTTAAATATGCATGAAAGCAAGATCTAATCTATCAATGCAAGATCTAAGCTAAAAGCCCATGATTGGTGCAAGAGAGAAAGAGACAAGAAAATAGAAGTTCTCCACAAAAAGCTTTTGTATTCAAACTCCTTCAAAAATTGGTCTTCAAACCTGCAGCATAACGATAGCATAATCATGGGTGTCTAACATGAGGAGAGGGCTCTCCCTTATAAAGGAAATTATGGAGGTGAGAGGCTTCTCACAACCAATATGGGATAATAGAACTTGATCCATGTGAGACAAAATTCCACCAATGAGAAAAGAGGAGTGGTTGAGAAGAAAGTGGTGATCCATGTGAGACAAGATTCCACCAATTAGAAAAGAGGAGTGGTTGAGGAGAAAGTGGAAAGATAAATCATACTTAGATCACATTTTTAAGTGTAGAGAAATTAAATAAAAAGAATTTATTTTATTTCCTTTTTTCATCAAAAGAGATATTTAAGTGGGATTTTTATTTAATTAAAAGGGAGCAAGTTCTTTTTAATTAAATAGAAGATATTTAATTAAATTAAAAGAGAGGTTTTTCTCTTAATTAATTAAATGTGGATGAACTGTTTAATTAAAAGAGAGGTTTTCTTTTAATTAAATGGGGATTTTATTTTATTTAATTAAAAGAGAAAATTTTCTTTTAATTAAATAAGACTTGGAATAAAATGATCAATCTTAGAAATGAAATAAATCGAATTTGATCAAGGAAATTGATTTGAATATATTACAAATCATTGATTTAGAAATTTTTTGATAAATTGGTAAATTGAATAATGGGGGCCCATAGTCTAGGCGACCATTTTTTGGGTGCATACAATCACAACCCTACACTATAAGGTAACCTAATCACTAGGCTTACCAAGATCCTAACCACCAAAACACACAAATGTACTTTTGGACTCTTTCAACAAAAAGAGGGATCAAACCCCAAAAAGAAGATACAAAAACTAGGGGTGGCCTACAATTACTGTTCTATCCCATTTAGGTCTTATTCACAAGGACTCAATGGTTTTTTCCTTTAAAAGCAACCCATAACACCAAGTTACTTCACAACCCAAGGATTTGGCTTGTAGCCCTTCCTAGAGTGAAAATTGAACATAAGTTTGAAT
Source organism: Cupressus sempervirens (assembly GCA_028749045.1). NCBI lineage: Eukaryota > Viridiplantae > Streptophyta > Pinopsida > Cupressales > Cupressaceae > Cupressus > Cupressus sempervirens. The sequence goes on along the minus strand of CM053789.1, from coordinate 222,312,791 downwards.
ATCTCCAAATGAGATGATATTTTAGTTAGGGATTCTAATACCCTTTTTGGTTTTTCAAGACATGTCAGAACACCAAAGGATGGAAATGCATAGAGGTTGTTGTTGTGCAACATTAGACCAGGCTAATAAGCTTAATTAGGGCTCCAATTACACTACAAGTACTCTTTCTCCTATTTCAAAAATAAAAAAAAGCATGGATAAATGTGTGGGGATGTAAAATAACCTAAAATCCAAGGTTTCAAGCTTTGATGAATCCCCAACCAAGATCTACAGATGATTGTCCTTAATTGTTGTTTGGTGTACACATAGGGATGCACACCTAGGGTATGGCGGCAAATCAAACCCTTTACATTTTATAGCACTTAACCTAAAAATATCAAAATAAATTTATAATTCTTGTGTTCCACCAAGGGGTATCAATTTCCCATGGTGGAATGTATCACAACAACCCATCTCTATTAGAATCTTGATGTTAAGGCTGAATTTTAGGCAGCTAGAGTAAAAAATTGATATCTCCCACACTAGACCTGATCAAAGCATGAGGCTTGTTGCAAAAGGAAGAAGATTCAATGTTACAACTTTTTTTATTACTATCACATGCCCCAAAATCTATATCAATCTATACAATGGCCTGAAACATAGGATTTACAGAGAAATTTTGTTTTATTTTTATTGATAAATTGCCAAATTACACTATTCTTCCTACCACCCACCTATGAGGGCTTTGTAGGGAATTCCAAATGGTTACATGACCATTTTAAAATATTTTATCCATTGGGAGAAGAGATTACAAGTTTTTGACAACTTTTTAAAAAGTTCTTCAAAAGTTGCATGACAACTTTTAGTGCAAAATTTGCAAAATTACAAATCTAATGACCAAACTTGGTCCAAACACTATACTAATGATTCAAAATGGATCTAAACCTTAAAAATATGAAAAAACCTAAGATCTTATGAATATTTAGGATTATTAACCATTTTGACCTTTGTTAGTTGGGTGCTTATAATCATGCCATTCCTAAAATTAGGAATTACAACTAGGTCATATGTGCCTAACTAGTACTTCTAACCTAAGTAGAATGTTTAGGACTCTTAGGTGCATTTGTTTGATGAGTTTAGACTAGGTGCTCACACACCATACTCCCCTTGAATTTTAAAACTCAATTCCCTACTTGAGGGTAGCAAATACACTAAAGTGCCATGTTGTTTAATCTGGTCTTCTGTTAGCCAAGTAGCATCTATGTTGGAGAAGCCCTTCCATTTAACTAAGTATTGCATGTACTTCTTAATTATGGTCTACATTAGTATCTTTGCATCCAATATTTCTTCTAACTCCACTAGTTTACTTTGTGGAATATTAGTAATATAATCTTCATCAGTGGTGTCTTCACCTTGCTGATTTGATGAACCTACTATAGTTTAATACGGTGTGAGGTCTACCACATTAAATATGGGAGAGATCTAAAAATTTGGAGGAAGGGAGATCTCATAGGCATTATCACCCAAGTTTTTAATTATGTAGAAGGGGCCTACTTTCTTCATTTTTAGTTTGGAGTATCTTCCCTTAGGTAGTCCTTCCTTCCTTAGAAAAGCCCAAACTCTATCTCTAACTTTGAAGTGGACCTCTCTCCTTCTCTTGTCAACATTTTCTTTGTACTTCAAACTAGACCTTTGCAAAGTTTCCTTCACTTGTTGTTGTACCATTGTAATGAGTTCTTCCAATTCTTGGCCTTGAGAACTAATTTTAAAATTAGAGGTGAGTTCCATCAGATCCAATGGCCTTGTGGGGTGTAAACCATATACTTCTTGAAATGGAGTTTTACCTGTTGATCTATTTATAGAGTCATTGAAGGAAAACTCTACTTGGGGCATAATTGTATCCCAGCTTTGTGAGTATTGCTTGGTTAGGCATCTTAGGAGATTACCCAAGGACCTGTTCACTACCTTAGTCTACCCATATGTTTGTAGGTGATAGGTAGAACTATAAGTGAGATTTGTACCCAACTTCTTGAAGAGTGGCCTCCAAAGATGCCCTGAAATTTTACATCTCTATATAGTACAGTTTTTTGAGGCAAGCCATGAATTCTAACTACTTATTTAAAGAAGAAATTGGCTATATGAGATGCATCATTTGTGTTCTTCCATGGCACAAAGTGGGCCATCTTGTTGAATTTGTCCATTATGACAAATACACTATCACATCCTTACTTGCTTTTGGCTAGTCCCATGACAAAATCCATTGATATGGATTCCCAAGGTCTTGAATGGATTGGTAAGGGTTGGTAGAGCCCCTGATTTATTGTCATCCCTTTAGCTTGTTGGTAAATTGTACAACATTTAACGAACTTCTTAACTTCATTGTTCATCTTGGGCCAAAAATAACTTCTATTAAGCATGTTTGTTGTTTTGTCAATGCCAAAGTGACCTCCTAGGCCACCAAAATGTTTTTTTTAGATTATATTTTCTCTCATTGAACACTTTGGTATGCATAATTGTGCTTCTTTGAAAAGAAGCCCATTCTGAATCAAATATTCAAAATAATTAATGTGATATCTACCCTCCATTTTTTCCCAAATTTGATATACTTCTTCAAAATCAGGGTCATCTAGGTACAAGTGTCTGAGGGACTCAATTCCAACACTTTGTAGTTGAACTTCTTCAATAAGACCAACCCTTCTACTAAGAGCATTAGTGACCTTGTTCTCTACACCCTTTTTATGCTTAATATTGAAGGTATAACCTTGCAATTGTTCCACCCATTTCAGATGCTTGACTGGAAGTTTTTCTTCTAAATTGAGGAAGCTTAATGCATGATTGTCCATGTAGACTACAAATTATTTTGGAATCAAATAGTGCCTCCATTTCTTGAGGGCTTGGACCATGGCATAGAGCTCTAGGTCATATGTAGAGTGCTTTCTTTTAGCCTCATTCAATGTCTCTGAAAAGAAAGCAACCGGTTTGCCTTCTTGGCTTAGGACTGCACTTATAGCCAAATTCCTCACATTTATTTCCACAGTAAAGACTTTGTTAAAATCATGGAGGACCAAGATAGGATATTGGGAGACTCTATTCTTCAAGTATTGGAATGCATTATTTGCTTCATTTGTCCATGCAAAATTGGTTCTCTTCCCACCTTTTATTGTTTCCAACATTGGTGCACATACATTACAGAAATTTTTAATAAATTTCATATAGAAAGTTGAAATCCCATGGAAGCTTCTTATATCACCTTGATTCTTTGGTGGAGGCCAATTAATGATTGCATCTACCTTCTCAAGATCCATCTTGAGGGTACCTTGTGAGATCACAAAACGTAGGAACACAAGTTCCTTCTTCATAAACATGCATTTTTTCAAGTTGATTACCAACTTTTGCTGATGGATTCTTCTTAGTACCTATTCCACATGATCAAGATGGTCTTCCTTGCTATGGCTGAATATTAGTATGTCATCAAGATAAATAACAAAAAAATTTCCAATAAAATCAATGAATATCTCATTCATAAGCCTCATAAAAGTGCTTAGGGGTATTGCTTAAACCAAAGGGCATTACTAACCATTCAAAAAAACCTTCAGTAGTCTTGATTGTTGTTTTCCATTCATCTCCAAGCTTGATTCTGATTTGATGGTAACCAAACTTTAAGTCTATCTTGGTGAAGTAGAAAGCACCTCCTAGTTGATCCAATAGGTCCTCAATCCTTGGCATGGGAAAACTATACCTTATTGTGATTTTGTTTAGGGCCCTATTATCAATACATAACATCCATTTCCCATCCTTTTTAAGGGCTAATATTGAAGGTATGACACAAGGACTGAGACTCTTTTGGGTGAGCCCTCTTTCCAACAATTTAGTGACCTGTTTTGCAATCTCTTCTTAATAAAATGTTGTCATTTTATATGGTGCCTTATTAGGTAGGGATGAGCCTAGTATGAGACCTATTTTATGACTGATGTCCCTAATGGGAGGGAGGCTAGTGGGTAGGTTACTAGCAGTGACATATTTACATTTTTTCAGTAGTTTTATAGCTTCATTTGGTATAGGCTCTTTTTTATCAAATCTGATGTTATCTTTGGGCTTTGAGATTAAAATAAATGGCTCCATATTAGATTCTTTCAAGGTTTTTAGCATCTCCTTTTCTCCTATGATAATCATAGTAGGTTCCTTCTCAGATTTGTTATCTGGTAGGGGCTTCATAGTGAAGGTCTTCCCATCTTTAGTGATGGAGTAGGTGTTATTCCTATTGGTGCTCAAAATTGTAGCCCTAATTTTGAGTACCATTTAGAAATCAAGCCCCATAAGTGCTCTTTAATGCATATGTACCCAGCTGTCCATTTAAGGCCCTTTAGGTGTTTAATGTTTCTAGCACCTTGCATTCAATGCATCTATGTATTTCATGAAGACAAATTTTCATTCTTAGCCATTTCATGAAGTTTTTTTTTGAGCAATTGTCAATTTTGCATTTGCACCTAAGTGTCAAACACCAACAGGAGGCTATGTTCACAATTGAATATCTCACACATAGTTATGTTTCATGAATCACTGCTTGGGGAATGTCTAGTGTCCATACCATAGAGCCTATGTTTTAGATTTTTAGTTTTCTCAAATCTGTTTGTCCAAGTTTTGAATCCCTTAAAGTTGATAATTTATCGATGTCATGCTGATGTGAACTTTTCTAAATTCTGAGAAAGCCTATTTGACTTGTTATAATTTTGACCCATTTGACTAAAATGCTAAAATTCCTTTTACGTTGCATTTAATAGGTTAGATACTTGCTATGTTTCTATTTTCAGCTTATGATGAATCCATTTGATCAATTTTTGAACATGATTCCAAATGCACCTTGCAACTTTTTAATGGTGTTATGACATGCAAATTTCTCAGAACCCCTGTTCATGGTGTCATATCTTGAGATCTGTCATAGGTGAAATTAAATGGATTGTACCATTATGTTCCACTCTAAAAATACTTCAAGTATGCCAATTTTCAAGTCTTGACAAGTTCATCTGCACACTTTCCCAGGTAAATTCCATTTGCAAAAAATGGTTTTCTAACATTGTTTCCAATCTTCAAATTCTAAGTAGCTCACTTCAAACCTTTGCCAAATGCATCCAATTATTTTTCATGAGCCCAAATCATAGATTTATACTCTCCCCATGAAAGTGAACCAATGTCACAGTTTTTGTTCTCCCAAGTGTCAGTTTACCCAATTTTCAAAGCCAAATCTAAACACGAATTATGGTTTTTTTACATGTTTTCTTGCAGGTGATTTTAAGTAAGCAACTTTGGAGGTTGGTATCTTTTGACCCTGGTCTTGTCATGACACAAAATTCAAAAGGGTAAAAGTGTGTGGAATAGAGAATCAATGTGTCTAATTTCAAAGCCTTGTCAGTTGTTCAGGTCAATTTTTAAAGCCAGTCTAAGGACCTTCTGGCATTAAAATAACAGTTGGCAGTAACAGGTGAAAAATAAGTTTTTAAGGATAATTTAATGCTTGATTTTGATTCCACTCAGTTTGAAGATCTCACTAGATCAATTTGAGGATTCAGGTGCTCAAAAATGAAAAAAACTTTAGCCAGACCCATTTTGGGGCCTGACTAATTGCACCAGATTGATAATATAAGAAGTTCAAATATTTAGAAGCCAAAACTTCAATTGACACTATAATAATATTTGCAATGAATGTAACCCTCTCAATCATGTACATGCCTTACAGAAGTTACAAATGGATGCTCATGTTAAGCACTTGAAAGTTTTTTTATTATACTCTCCATAAAAAATGGAGGAGACAGTGTTGATTTCAGCTAAGCAAGGTAAGGTGCTTGATACCCATTTAGAAATTTTAAGTTCCATAGTTTGTCAAACACTTCTTAAATGAGAAACTTCCCAACTTTCTAAGAGGTGGGATGAAATCCAGGATTAAAATAGTCACACCTCGAAGTCAAATTTTGATATTGGTTATCCAAATTTCAAGTTGTTTTCAAAAGATATATTAGCATGTGCAGCGTTTCAGACTCATAAAATCCCAAAGGGTTCTATCATTCAAAAGATTCCTTGATCAGGAGGATATGGAAAAGCCACAATGAAAAAGTGGGGTGAATAACTTTGGAGGCCTTGGGGCATCCATTATAGACTCTCTTGATACATTGTACATAATGCGATTAGATGAGCAATTTCAAAAGGCAAAAGAAGGGTTGACCAACTCACTACAGTTCAACAAAGATGTTGATGCAAGTTTTTTTTTTTTTAAACATATAGAGAGTGGGGTTGGGATATATTTCAAGCATTTCAAAAGCAATCACAAATTGACTCTGGCTATGTGGGACTTAGAGATGTCAACAATGGTGAAAAGGATGACATGATGCAAAGCTTTTCCTTGCTGAAAATTTTGAGGTACTTCTACCTTCTTTTTCTCACCATCATCTGTTATTCCTTAGGAGAAACTAAAGATGATTAGAGTCAAGCTTTTGCATGTTGTTTAAAGATTAGGTCAGACTCCTCAGAATGTTGTTGTTACACAAGTTTTGTACAGGTTGGGACTTGTTGAGGGACTAAAAAGAGGTGCAAGTACCAATAGGTCATTTAGTTCTGACAAAGAAAGTGCAACTATAGAGGAGCTAGAAGCTGCTAGGCAAGAGGACTTGGATTTCACTTGTAACATTTTGGTTCTTTAGAAATTGAGTGTAGGTAAGAGTGCCACAATCAATTCTATTTTTGATGAATCTAAATCTGAAGCTAATGCATTTCAACTAGCAACATGCAAGGTTAGGGAGATACTGGGAACTATTCATGGCATTAAGGTCAATGTAGTTGATACACCTAGTCTCATGCCCTCTTCTAGTGATCAGCCTAGAAATAAAAATACTATTTTGTCCACCAAAAATTTATCAAGAAAATTCCACCAGATATTGTTTTGTATTTTGATTTTTTAGATGTACAAAGTAGGGACTACAATGATCTTTCTTTGTTCAAACTTGTTATTGAGACATTTAGGGCTGCCATTTGGTTCAACACCATTGTAGTTATCGCTCATGCTACATCAACTCTGCCTAATGGAGCCAATGGATCACCTCTTAGTTATCAGATGTTTGTAGCTTAGTGGTCTCACATTGTGCAACATTCCATACGCCAAGTAGTTGGAGACATGCAACTCATGAATCATGTATCTCTTATGGAGAATCACCGAGCACATAGAAGAAATAGGGAGGCCCAACACATTTTATTGAATGGTCAGGTTTGGAAACCCTAATTGTTGTTGTTGCACCTTTCATCAAAGGTCTTGGCTAAAGAAAATGCCCTTGTAAAATTGCAAGATAGTACTCTTGGAAAACCACTTGGGCTTTGCACACGAGCTCCACCATTACCTTTTCTATTCTCCTCTATTTTGCAATCTAGAGCATAGCTGAAATCTCTAGAGGAGGATGGGGAAGATGTTGATTTGGATATAGATTTGGATGATTTATCAAACACAAAAGGTAAAGATAAGTATGATCAACTTCCTTCTTTTAGATATTTGATAAAATCTCAATTATCTGAACTAACAAAGAAGAAAGGGAAGCTTACTTTGATGAAAAGTATAAAAGAGAAAAATTATTTTAAAAGAAGCAGTGGAAAGAGGAGTTGAAAAGGATAAAAATTATAACAAAGCAATGAGATTTTGATAGATCAAGACCAAATCTTGAAGAAGAGGATGATGGTTTGCCACCACAAGAGCCAGTGCCCATGCCAGATATGACAATGCCTCAAACATTTCAGTCTGGCAATCCTAATTATAGGTATCCTTATCTTGATACTCCTAGTTAGTGGCTTGTCAGGCTAGTTCTGGGCATGAATGTTTGGGACCATGATACTGGCTATGATGGAGTAAATGTGGAGAGGATGTTTATTATTAAGAGGATACCAGCCTTAGTTTATGGGCAACTTACAAAGGATAAAAATGAAGCCTCAAGCACTGGGAGAAGGTTAAATATTTAATCCCACATTTCTTGTATGCAGGCATCTTTTTCTTTTTAACTACTAAAACACATACTAAACATAGTGTCTTAAAGATAACGCATTTTGGAAGGCAACTGCATGAATGGTGGGGCCTGACCTAGATGTGAAAGATAGTTGGAGGTGACTAGAAATAAAATTTTCACCCAATATACTCCAAGAAAAGGGATGACATCAGCATGATTAGCATGTTCCCAGAAACATGGTGGAAAAGTTAGAAATGGTGCCGAAAAAGTTGAAGTTTTCGGTGGTTTCCATGTTGCAACCAAAAAATGGGAGGGTCTCACTAATAGAAACATGGTGACCTCCTGCAAAGTGGAGATTTTGACAAGCAACCCATTGGAAAACTTAAAACTTGACGAAGGAAGATCTGGGTCCCCCTAGATGTCAACACGAATCAGATAGTGACAAGTGGTAGCTAGGCAGTGTGTAGTTGATGACGTGGTGATAACTAGAAGAACCACAAGGTGCCATGTGGCACAAATTTTGAGGAAGGTTATGACATGGTGATCAAATTGCAATGATGAACAGGATGGGAACATGTGGCAGATCCAATGGTGGTCGCCATGTTGCCAAGACAAAGTTGCTCACTAGATAACATAGCAACATGGCAACCCAATAGAAAGTTGACACACGACACTAATGTAGTGAAAGGTGGACCATTCTGATAGTGACACATGGTGGAGGCTCTAGATGTGGTGCAATTCTCGAGGCGCTGAGGTGGCAATAGATGACATATGTCGCTCTGTCGTTATGTCATTGATGATGTCGCAAATGCAACCTAGGATAGCAACATAGTGACTGACAACATGGCAGGATGATATGGCATGCTAACATGGTAGAAAAAAGGATGAATTAGATGCTAACACATGGAACCCAGTTGGAGGGGTCCAACGAAATGAGCCAATCAAGCTTTGACACATCTCACAAGGGTGATGAAACCAAGTTTGACCCGAATGGAATCTGTGAGGAGAATTTTCAAAAGATTACTTTTTTAATATTTTCTTCCCTAAAGTACATGTAGGTCAAAGTTTTTTAAATAAATGTTTGATGGATTCTATAGTTCAGACTTTATAAAAGGTTAAATTTTTGTGCAAATGCTATGCAAAACCATAGAAGGAGCCAGAACTTCAAAGGGGCATAACAAGGGCATTTTCTCACCAAAATGGGCACTCCAATATACCGTCAAAACTGAGAAAACATGAGCTATCCATTTCTAAGGTCAATTTTTGCATAGTTATTCATCAGTTTGCGCTATAAGCAGATTTGTGATTTCTAGGGCATTCTCAGCAAAACGGGTAATTTTCACCATGGATCATCAAAATTGGTTAGAAGGAAGATATAAAAGCTTGTTGAAGCTTGATTGTGGAAAAAATTGATTCTAAAAGATTATATTGCATTCTAGAGGCCATTTAACTAATTTTTCACTTTTACCTTGAGTTCAACTTTGGCAACAAAATTAGTTATGATTTTCAATCAAGTGTTTTAGATATTTCTTGCTTTTTGAGGCCAAAATGATGAGGATTTGATTCACTAGTTGGAGAGAGAGATTAGAGAGATTTGACACATGTCATCTTCGTAGCAGATCCAAAAAATTTGTCCTCCTATATCTTTCTTTCTCTCATCCATTGTAAGGGTTGGAAAATATTGGAAAGTTTTTCTAGAATGAATACATTTAGCGGAATTGGCTCTAGAATTGATGAAGTCTAAATGGAAGATCTAGGATGTGTTGGTTCTAGACCATGAAGCTTTTGCTTTGGCTGTGATACCCCCTTCCCATCCAATCAATTTCTCATTCCCACCATTTTCTCTCTTATTTGATAGCATATGTTCATTGTATGGTCTAGATTATTAGGTATCTTGTGAGTCAATTTTATGCATTTTTTCATGTATTATTTCAAGGAAATCAATACAAAGAACAATAGATATTGAGTTTCAGTTTAAATCTTGTCTCCTTTCTCAGTGGGTTGTGATGTTTTATGATCTTTGAACAAAGACCCTAGATCATAGTTGCAGTCCCTTAAGGTTGTATGTTTCTTCATTGTTGCTTGTAATTCAAGGAATTATATAAATGCTTTAGGGAAATCAACAAGGTTGCAGGTTTATTAAGGAGGATATCAGGTAAGAATGAGATTTAGATCGAACATTGATATCCAATTTACAAGGTAAATGGATAAATCTGGAGTCTTGGCATATGATATGTGTCTAGGATATCCAAAATGCATAAGAGAGATTTATGAATTTTTCCAATGGGTTAGGCACTGATCAACTACATGATCATTAATTTGTTGTCCATGCATGGTTTTCATCTACTTTCCCCACCCACATAAAATCAAATCAAATTCAAATCATCTTTACATTTTATGTTGAAGAGCTAGAGTAGACTACCCTCACTCAGCTTATGAATTTCATAGATTTTCATTTAGCTGTTGTAGATCTATGTTATTTCATGAGTTATTAGGAGATATAAGGGTTAAATCTACTTTGATAGATTTAGGAGTATGTTTTTGCACTGGTACCATATTAATTGAATCTAAGGTCCACCCACCTAGGTTTTGCACAGCCTAAAGTAAAAGAAGGGTCTAGCCTTATAGTCAGCTTGATGTCTGAAAAGATGTGTTAAGGATGGGATTTAGCTGCCCCTAGATGTGTCTTATTCTCACTGGGGTAATTGGAAACCTATAGCATTTTCAAACACCAACAAAATGGCGACTCTATTGGGGACTATATTGAATCTGAATAATAGACAAACCTTGAGAATTTGAAAGAAGGAAATTCAATACACTAGGAGAAGTGCATGGAAAAGATTGCAATAGTAAGTTCTCTAATGTATTTTTCCAGCTTTCTTACTTAAATTTCATGCACCCCAGTGATGCTTTGTTCAAGAGAGTAGTATATTTGAAGGATTGAGTGCAGATTGTGTTGCTACTACATTTTATTTTCAATCCATTCAATCAATTTTGTTTTCAAAATACTGCTATAAATTCAAAGTCAAAATTATTTTTAAGTGGTTTCTCTCTTCGAAGTGTTTAAAGATTTGCACAACCCATAAGTTGAAAGTTCAATTCAGATTTGTCATGTTTGAATCATGTTTTAAATCTTTCTCACAATTGTGAGTGGTGACTCTCTAAAAGATCTCTGTGCTAGTGAAAATTGGTTCTTTATAAATGTTTTTAAAGAATTTTTAGCTTGGTAATGCAGATTTGAAAGTTATGTTAAGTTTTAGACAAGAAGAGAGAGTCTATGAGTTCCTAACTGATGAGTTTTAAAGTGTTGATTGATTTTCTATTGTAAGAAATTTGAATGTTAAAATGAATCACAGCAGTGATTTCATTTTGTTCTCCTCAAGGAGATGGTGGCTCTATAGCAATTGGATTAGTGGTGTAAAAAATTGAAGTTTACACAATGCCAAATTAGTAGATCAAAGGTTTTAGCATCAATACATGAGGTTTTTTCCACTTTCATTTGATTGCATTTCCATGAAAGTAATATTTACAAAAGTTTCTCTGTCAAGTGGTAATTATAGCACTAAGTAGGAGAATGGTTTAATACATTTCAACAACTTTATGAGAGATAGATTCAACAAAAGCATTTTTACATTTTGAAGTATGTTTGAAGTTTTGAATTGGTAGAAAGAATTCCAGATCTGCTACAAGTAATGAATTATGAAAGTGATTATGGTGAATGAGTTTTAAAACTATGAGAAATGTCTAATTTCCCTTCATCAAGTATGCAACCAGTTAGTAAGAATTATAGACATGTTTCTACCAAGAGATATATGTCATTATGTTTTGATGGCATTCATGGTTTCCCAAACCCTATGCCATATGATCTCAGAAAGTATTTACCTAAGTTCAATGGGGACCATGAAAACTCAGCCAGTCCTCATGTTCAATTGTTTAGTGACTTGGTTGGTGATTTTGAAATTATTCATGAAGACGTTCATATGAAGTTGTTTGTTCAAACTCTAGAAGGTGATGCTAGGGATTGGTTTTCCTTTCTACCAGCATGCTCAATTTCATCTTGGGATGAATTACTTTTAGCCTTCATGAAGTAGTTCAGGGAAAGAATAAGCATATCTGATTATTTTGATAAGTTCTTGAAAATCCAAATCAGGAATAGTGAGTTAGTTCCTGAATTTAATATTAGATTTGCAAAGGTTTTAAATGAAATTCCCAAAAGTTATAAGTTGGATGATCAAGTGTGTCTATTGGTTTATCTCGGTGCATTTGATAAGAAGACAAGTTACTTATTGAGAGATAAGGAACCTAAGACTTTGCATTAGGCATTCATGATGGCAATGGAGATTGAAAAAAACATAAAATATGGAATGATGAGGAATCATTTCTCTAGAAATGTTTACTAGCAAGATGAGGTTCAAAGGACAAATCAATGTCATAAAGAGTGTAATATCAAATCAGCAAGTAGATACCCGTTTTGTGGTAAATAATGTTGTTGAAAATTCAAAAATTAGAGATATGTGCAAATGAAGTTTCTTGGTTTCAAGGAAGAGATGATTCTGTTATTAATGAATAGAGTGCACATGTTTGTAATATCACAACAGCAAATGATAAGGTGGCTTCACTTGATCAGTCAGATATGCAAGAAATTATTTCTCTTATTGATAGATTGCATTATGTTGAGAATGTTATAAAATTTGAAGTTGTAAAATATTCATCTCAGTATGAGGAGGAAGAAGCTGGTAGTGATTTTTTAAGTGATGAAAGTCAAGTTTCTGATCCAACATATTATGAAGAAGCCTCACGTGAAAATAATGATGAGAGTGGTAATTAGAGTCAAGTAGAGGACAATGATAGTACGTGTTCATCTTCATGTGAATCAAATGCAAATTGGGAAGAAGAAAGCAATGATGGAAGTTAGTACTCTTATGCTAGTAAAGGTATGAGTTCTTTTTCTAAGTTTGAATGTGAAGTTCCATTTTAGAATTATGCAAATCAACCTGAGGTTGAAAGTTGTGAAGAAGAGTTGTCTACACACTATGAGGATAAAGAGATTGTTTATAAGGATAGATTACCTAATTGTGTAGATAAATGTCTTGAGGATGTGTGTAGTGATAAGCAGTATATGAGTGATCCTAAGATTAATGCATCATCACCTAATGGTAAGATAAATAATGATAGGTTTGCAAGACATTTGAATCACCTACATGAAGACAATGAAAGTAACTTTGATTTATATTCTACATGTTTCATTAATGGAGTTGACGGTGTGTCTTCTTGTAATAATTCTGATTTTTCTTCTTAATATGTTAAAAGTGTCCATGACAATGATGTTAGAAATGGTTTTAAAATTTTTGGTAATCTGTTATATGGTGAGGAGTTTGATGTTGATCAGCACATCACTTTTCATAATGTCTACAAAGGCGCTTTGCATGGAGTTATCAATCCTCTTTTTGAAGAACACATGGATGGTTTAGATTTAGTTGAGGAAGATCTTAATGATGATACTTTATCCTACTAATATGAAAAATTTGATTTTTCTTCTTTTGAGTTTGATAGTGAAAATGATTATTATGTTGCATCTCATGATATGAATAACAAGGTGTTTGATGAGGTTGTTAGTGAAAATCAGCATGCACCTTGCAATGAGTTTTATGATGAACTTTCTAATGAGATGACTAATCCACTTGCTGATTTCAAAGAATCATTGGAGGACTCTGGATTAGTTTTAGATTCTAACATTGATGACATATGTGAACACAAATCTAATTGCTCATTTAAGTACCATCTAGTTATGCACAAGGATATACAATTTGAAGGTATGTGCGATACCTTTCCCCATGTTGAATATGAAGCTTTCATATTAGAGATTGATAGCGTGCATGTTTCATTAAATGAAGAAGATTTTCAGTTTGAGTCTAATAATTTTGAGTATTCTGATTAGAACTTTCATAATGAGCAAATGGTTGAAAGTGAAGCTAGTTTTTGTATGCTTTGTGAAAGTGAAGATGTAGATTCCATTTGGCCAAGTGAGTTGTTTCAAGATGTTAATCTAATTGGCAAGACTGATATGAACAGTATTTCTAGCTTACCTCATGATGAAAGGAACGAGAATCAGATTTATGATAGAGGTAAGAAGTTTTGTTGAAGTTTGGTGGCCCAGGTTAATTGTTTGTACATAGTAGGAGTAGTTGTTTCTTTACTTTCAATAAAGTTGTTCGAGAGAAGTTTTGTTGTTTTTGAGTGGTCTACTTATTTCAGAGATCTAAACCTTTACAAAGCCTACAAGGTACATGCATCCCTAGATAGAACCACTATTGGTACTCAAAATTGTAGCCCTGATTTTGAGTACCATTGAGAAATCAAGCCTCATAAGTGCTCTTTAATGCATATCTACCTGACTGTCCATTTAAGGCACGTAAGGTGTTTAATGTTTCTAACACCTTGCATTTAGTGCGTCTATATGTTTCATGAAGACAAATTTCCATTCTGAGCCATTTCGTGATGTTTTGTTTTGAGCAATTGTCAATTTTGCATTTTCACCTAAGTGTCAAACAGCAAAAGGAGGCTATGTTTGCAATTGAATATCTCACACCCAATTATGTTTCATGACTCGCCGCTTTGGGAATGAATAGTGCCCATACCAGAGAGCTTATGTTTTAGATTTTGAGTTGTTTTGAATCTGTTTGACTAGGTCTTGAATCCCTTAAAGTTGATCATTTATCGATGTCATACTGATGTCAATTTTTCTGAATTCTAGGAAGCCCTGTTTGACTTGTTATAATTTTGACCCAGTTCATTAAAATGCTAAAATTCCTTTTGCATTGCATTTTAGAGGTTAGAGACTTGCTATGTTTCAACTTTGAGCTTATGAAGAATTCGTTTGATCAGTTTTTTAATGCAATTCCAAATACAACATGCAACTTTTTACTAGTGTCAAGAAGTGTAGATTTGTCAAAACCCCTGTTCGTGGTGTCATATCTTGAGATCTATCATAGGTGAAATCAAATGGATTGTACCACTATGTTCTACTCTAAAAATACTTCAAGTGTGGCAATTTTCAAGTCTTGACAAATTCGTCTGCACACTTTTCCAAGTCAATTCCATTTGCCAAAAATATTTTTTTGACATTGTTTCCAGTCTGCAATTCTGAGTAGCTCATTTCAGACCTTCGCCAAATGTGTCCATTTATTCATCATGAGCCCAAATCATAGATCTATAATTTCCTTGTGACACTCAACCAACACCCCATTTTCCATTCTCCCAAGTGTTAGTTTACCTAATTTTCAAAGCCAAATCTGAACACAGTTTATGGTTTTCTGACATGTTTTCTCGCAAGTGATTTTAAGTAAGAAACTTTGGAGGTTGATATCTTTTGACCCTGATCTCGTCATGAGATGAGATTTGAAAGGGTAAAAGTGTGTGGAACAAAGAATCAATGTGTTTGATTTCAGAGCCTTGTCAGTTCTCTGGGTCAGTTTTTAAAGCCAATAAAAGGACCTTTTGGCATTAAAATGACAGTTGGTAATAAGAGGTGAAAAATGAGTTTTTAAGGATAATTCAATGCTCGATTTTGATTCCACTCAGTTTGAAGATCTCACTAGATCAATTTCAGGATTTAGGTGCTCAAAAATGAAAAAATAATTAGCTGGACCCATTTTGGGGCCATACCAATTGCACCAAATTGATAATATAAGAAGATGAAATATTTAGAAGCCAAAACTTCAATTGACACTATAATAATATTTGACAGTGAATGGAACCATCTCAATGATGTACATGCCTTACAGAAGTTACAAATGGATGCTCATATTAAGCACTTGAAAGTTTTTCGATTATACTCTTCATACATTTTGGAGGAGAGAGTGTTGATTTCAGCTAAGAAAGGTAAGGTGCTTGATAACCATTTAGAAATTTTAAGTTCCATAGTTTGTCAAATACTTCTTAAGTGAGGAACTTCCCAACTTTTTAAGAGGTGTGATGAAATCCATGATTCAAATAGTCACACCTCGAAGTCAAATTCTAATATTGGTTATCCAAATTTAAAATTGTTGGCAAAAGATATTTTAGCATGTGCACACAATAAGTTTCAAACTCATAAAAGCCTAGAGAGTTCTATCATTCAAAATATTCCTCAATCAGGAGGATATGGAAAAAGCCACAATCAAAAAGTGGGGTGAATAACTTTGGAAGCCTTGGGGTATCCATTATAGACTTTTATGATACATTGTACGTAATGGGATTAGATGAGAAATTTCAAAAAGCAAAAGAAGGGGTGACCAACTCACTAGATTTCAACAAAGATGTTGATGCAAGTTTTTTTTTTTTTTGAAACATATAGAGAGTGGGGTTGGGATATATTTCAAGCATTTCAAAAGCAATCACGGATTGACTCCGGCTATGTGGGACTTAGAGATGTGAACAGTGGTGAAAAGGATGACATGATGCAAAGATTTTTCTTGCTAAAAACTTTGAAGTACTTCTACCTTCTTTTTCTCTCCATCATCTATTATTCCTTAGGAGAAACTCCAAATGACTAGGGTGAAGTTTTTGTGTGTTGTTCAAAGATTAGGTTAGACTCCTCAGAATGTTATTGTTACACAAGTTTTGTACAGGTTGGGATTTTTTGAGGGACTAAAAAGAGGTGCAAGTGCCAATGAGGCATTTAGTTCTGACAGAGCAAGTGCAATTGCAGAGGAGCTAGAAACTACTAGGCAAGAGGACTTGGATTTCACTTGTAACATTTTGGTTCTTGGGAAATCGAGTGTAGGTAAGAGTGTCACAATCAATTCTATTTTTGATGAATCTAAATCTAAAACTAATGCATTTCAACTAGCAACATGCAAGGTTAAGGAGATAATGTGAACCATTCATGGCAGTAAGGTCAGGATCATTGATACACCTTGTCTCATGCCCTCTTCTGCTGATCAACATAGAAATAAAAATACTATTTTGTCTATTAAAAATTTATCAAGAAAAGTCCACCAAATATTGTTTTGTATTTTGATCGTTGATGTGCAAATTAGGGACTAAAATGATCTTCCTTTGCTCAAAATTTTCACCGAGACATTTGGGGTTGCCATTTGGTTCAACACCATTGTAGTTCTCACTCATGCCACATTAGCTCTGCCTGATGGAGCTAATGGATAAATTCTTAGTTATGAGATGTTTGTAGCTTAGTGGTCTCACATTGTGCAACATTCCATACACCAAGGAGTTGGTATCATTTGACTCATGAATCCTATATCTCTTGTGAAGAATCACCCAACACATAGAAGAAACAAGGAGAGTCAGCACGATTTACCAAATGGACAAGTTTGGAAACCCCAATTGTTGTTTTTGTACCTTTCATCAAATGTCTTGGCTAAAGAAAATGCCCTTCTAAAATTGCAAGATAGTACTCCTAGAAAACCACTTGGGCTTCATACACAAGCTCCACCATTGCCTTTTCTATTGTCCTCTCTTTTGCAATCTAGAGCATAGCTGAAATCTCTAGAGGAGGATGGGGAAGATGTTCATTCAGATATAGATCTGGATGATTTATCAGACATAGAAGGTAAAGGTAAGTATGATCAACTCCCTCCTTTTAGGTATTTGACAAAATCTTAGTTATCTAAACTGACCAACGAAGAAAGGGAAGCTTACTTTGATGAAAAGTATAAAAGAGAAAGATTATTCTAGAGGAAGCAGTGGAAAGAGGAGCTAAAAAGGCAAAAAAAATTGAAGAAGCAACGAGATTATGATAGATCAAGACCAAATCCTGAAGAAGAGGATGATGGTTTGCCACCACAAGAGCTAATGCCCATGCTAGATGTGACAATGCCTCAAACATTTGACTCTGACAATATTACTTATAGGTATCTTTTTCTTGATACTCCCAATCAGTGGCTTGTCAGGCCAATTTTGGACATGAATGGTTGGGACCATGATACTGGCTATGATGGAGTAAATATGGAGAGGATGTTTTTTATTAAGAACATACCAACTTTAGTTTCTAAGCAACTTACAAAGGATAAAAAGGAACCTTGAGCACTGGGAGAAGGTTAAACATTTAATCCCGCATTTCTTTTATGGTGGCATCTTTTTCTTTTTAAATACTAAAACACATACTAAACATAGTGTCTTAAGGACAACTCATTTTGGAAGGTAGCTGCATGTGTGGTGGGGCCTGACCTAGATGTGAAAGATAGCTGGAGGTGACTAGAAACAAAATTTTGACCCAATACACACCAGGAAAAGGGATGATGCTAGCATGATCAGAATGTTACCGGAAAGATGTCAAAAAACTTAGAAACAGTGCTGAAAAAGTTGAAGTTTTAGGTGGTCACCATGTCACCACCAAAAAATGGGAGGGTTTCGCCGGAAGCAACATAGTGAACTCTCAAAAAATGGAGATTCCAGCAAGTGACCCATTAGAAAACTTGAAACTTGGCAAAGGAAGATGTGGGTCCCCCATAGATGTCAACATGAATCAGATAATGACAAGTGGTAGCTAGGAAGTGTGTAGATGATGACATGGCATTAATTGAAAAAACCACAAGGTGCCACATGGTACAGATTTTGAGGACGGTTGTGACAAGGTGATCATATTATAATGATGAACAGGACGGTAACACGTGGTAGATCCAATAGTGTTTGCCATGTCACCAAGATGAAGTTGCTCGATGGATAACATAGCAACATGGCGACCCAATAGAAAGTTGACACGTGGCACATATGTGGTGACAAGGTAGACCATTCTAATAGTGACACATGGTAGAGGATCTAGATGTGGTGTGGTTCTTGAGGTGTTGAGGTGGTAGTAGATGACATGTGTGACTATATTGCTGATGATGTCACAAATGTTGACTAGGATAGTGACATAGAAACCCACAACGTGGTAGGATGATATGGCATGCTATCATGGTAGAACAAAGGATGAATTAGATGCTAACACATGGCACCTAGTTGGAGGGTTCCAATGACTATTCATGAAACAAGCCAAACAGGGTTTGACACATGTCACAAGGATGGTCAAACCAAGTTTGACCCAGATGGAGTCTATGAGGGGAATTTTAAAAAATTATGTTTTTAATATTTTCTTCCCTAAAGTACGTGCAGGTCAGAGTTTTTTTAAATAAATGTCTGATTGATTATATAGTTCAGACTTTATAAAAGGTTAAATTTTTGTGCAAATGCTATGCAAAACCATAGAAGGAGCCTAAACTTTAGAGGGGCATAACAGGGGTATTTTTTCACCAAAATGGGCACCCAATATACCATCAGAACTAAGAAGAGATGAGCTATCCATTTCTGAGGTCAATTTTTGCACAAGTATTCATCAATTTGAGCTATAAGCATATTTGTGATTTCTAGGGCATTCTCAGCAAAATGGGTAATTTTCACCATGGAGCATCAAAATTGGTTAGGAGGTAGATATAAAAGCTTGTTGAAGCTTGATTGTGGAAAAAATTGATTCTAAAAGATTATATTGTATTCTAGAGGCCATTAACTAATTTTTCACTTTTACCTTGAGTTCAAATTAGGCATCAAAATCAGTTATGATTTTCAATCAAGTGTTTTAGATATTTCTTGCATTTTGAGGCCAAAATGATGAGGATTTGATTCACCAATTGGAGAGAGATATTAGAGAGATTCTTTTCATTGTTGAAAGGAGGTTTTCCACCTAGACACATGTCATCTTCATAATAGATCTGGGAATTCTCTCATTCTATATCTTTCTTTCTTTCATCCATTGTAAGGGTTGGAAAATATTAGAAAGTTTCTCCGGAATGAAGACATTTAGCAAAATTTGCTCTGGAATTGATGAAATTTGAATGGAAGATCTAGGATGCGTTGGTTCTAGACCATGAAGCTTTTGCTTTGGTTTTGATACCCCCTTCCCATCCAATTAGTTTCTCATTCCTGCCATTTTCTCTCTTGTTTGATAGCATATGTTCATTTTATGGTCTGGTTTATTAGGTCTCTTGTGAGTCAATTTTATGCATTTTTTCATGTATTATTTCAAGGAAATCAATACAAAGAATAAAAGATGTTGAGTTTCAGTTTAAATCTTGTCTCCTTTCTCTATGAGTTGTGATGTTTTATGATCTTTGAACAAAGAGCCTAGATCATAGTTGTAGTCCCTTAAGGTTGTATGTTGCTTCATTGTTGCTTGTAATTCAAGGAATTATGTATATGCTTTAGGAACATCAATAGAATTGGAGGTTTATTGAGGAGGATATTAGGTAAGAATGAGATTTAGATTGAACATTGATATCCAATTTGCAAGGTAAATGGATAGATCTAGAGTCTTGGCATATGATGTGTGTCTAGGATATCCAAAATGCATAAGAGAGATTTATGAATTTGCCCAATGGATCAAGGATTGATCAGCTATAGGATCATTAATTTGTTGTCCATGCATGGTTTTCATCCACTTTCCCCACCCACATAAAATCAAATCAAATTCAAATCATCTTTACATTTTATGTTGAAGAGCTAGAATAGACTACCCTCACTCAGCTTATGAATTTCATAGATTTTCATTTAGCTATTGTAGATCTATGTTATTGCATGAGTTATTAGGAGATATAAGGGTTAAATCTACTTTGATAGATTCAGAAGTATTTTTTTGCACTAGTACCATATTAATTTAATCTGAGGTCCACCCGCCTAGGTTTTGCATGGCCTAAAGTTGAAGAAGGGTCTAGCCTTATATTTGGCCCGGTGTCTAAAAGGATGTGTTAAGGATGGGATTTAGCTTCCCCTAGATGTGTCTTATTCTCATCAGGGTAATTGGAAACCTATAGCATTTTCAAATGCCAACAATTCCTACAATGATGTACGTCATCAACATCAAATTGCTAGGGCTTACCTAGAAGGATGCATGAGGCATCCATTTCAACCACTTCACAAAAGACCTTGTCCTTCAAGTTAGTAATAGAAAAATCTATCTAGGCTTGTTCTACGACTAGAATTTTTTGGCCTTTGGTTAACCATGAAACATTATAGGAGTAAGAGTGTGGCTTCTTAGGTAGGCTTAACTTCTAGATCATTTCACAAGACACAAGATTTTTAGTTGAACCAGAATCTATAAGAAGATTCCATACCTTTCCATGACATTTGATCTTTTTCCTAAAGAGATTCTTCCTTTGTGGAGGTTCTTGGGTTTGTGGTACTTGAAAGAAGGCCTAGCTCATTATCAAGCATTCTCCTTCTTTTGGTTCCAATTCTCTAGCATCAACATTATCTTCTTTCTTATCTTCTTAGACAAGTTTTGCTCTCCTCTCACCTTGGTTGTTGTTGTTCCTCTTCTTAGGGCATCTTCCTACATGATGTCACATTTGGTTGCAATTGAAACATTTCAATGGTTCATTATCTCTTCCTAATTTTTTTCTTCCTATATTGAAATGCCTTCTTCCTCTATAGTTTCCTCTTGAATTAGAGTCACTATTTTCTTTGTCTCCTTGGTCAAAGGTCTTGCTGCTGCTGCCACTATTTTGTTCCTTATTCAAAGAGTTTCTCTTGCCTCTAAAGTTCTTGCATTTCCAAAGTTTTTCTTTCTCTTCCATTTTTCCTCTACCTTGAGTGCCATTTGATGGCACTTATTGACTGTGGTAGGGTAGTGTAGGCTTAGTTCCTCTTGAATGGGCACCTTCAAGCCATTCATGTACCTTGCTAGTTTATCTTCCTCATCTTCTGCCATATTGGTCTTCATACATAGTTTTAGGAACTCCTCAGTGTATGAGTCGACATCCATGTCCTTCTATTTCAAACTTTCCTTCCTCCTATGGAGTTGCACTCCATAATCCTCAAGTACATATGTCTCTTTAATCAAGGTTATCATCCTATTCCATGAATTGATCATGCTCTTTCTATTCTTCACCCTCTCTATTTGGATGAAGTTCCACCAAGTTAGGGTTGCTCCCTTCAACTTGGATCTTGCCATCTTTACCCTCTATTTTTCAGGGATATCCTCACATTCAAAGAATGTTGTCAAAGCCTCTATCCAATCCAAGACTAAATCTACATTCATCTTGCCATTGAAGACTAGAAAATCTATCTTCTCCTCCATGGTTCTCCTCCCCATGGATTTCAAGGCATCTGTGAGAGGCCTTTGGTCTATAGGGATGTGTTGTTCAAAGCCATCCTCCTCTTCTTCACTCCCTCCTTCATCTTAAGACCCACCTTCTTTTTCCTTATCATCAAGCTCCTTCTCATGTTCTTGAAGCCTCTTAGTTAAGGCTTGATTTGCAGCCTTTTGCTCTCTCACCTTCTTTTCTAACTTGCAATTTGTGACCCTTGCAAGGATCTCCTTATTCTTAGGATCATCCATAGGCTCTAATACCACTTGATGTAGCAGTGGACAATGAAAGCCTTCAAACAGCAAGGAATGGTGATCTTTCAAAATCCCTCAACACCCAAGGTGAAGGGTCCAAGTGCCAAATACCTATCACAAGTATAGAAATGACTTAGAGAAGGTTATCATGCAACCCTACACTGTAACATAACCTAATCACTATGCTTACCAAGGTCCTAAGCACCAAAACACACAAATGCACTATTGGATTCCTTCAACAAAAAGAGGGATTAAACCCCAAAAGGTGGATACAAAGACCAGGAGTGGCCTACAATCACTTTTTTGGCCTATTTAGGTCTTACTCACAAGGACTCAATGTTTCTTTCCTTCAAAAGAAACCCATAATGCCAAGTTGCTTCACAACCCAAGGATTTGGCTTGTAACCCTTCCTAAAGTGAAAATTGAACAGAAGTTTGAATATATCCAAATGAGATGATAGTTTTCTTAGGGATTTTGATACCCTTTTAGGTTTTACAGGACATGCCAGAACACCAAATGATGGAAATGCATAGAGGTTGTTGTTGTTGCCACATTAGATCAGGGTGATAGGCCTAATTAGGGCTCCAATTGCACTACAAGTACACTTTCTCCTATGTCAAAACTCAAACCAAGCATGGAGACAAGTGTGGGCTAACCTAAAATCCAAGGTTTCAAGCTTTTATGAATCCCCAACCAAGATCTAAGGATGACTCTCCTTAATTGTTGTTTGGTGTACACATAGGGATGCACACATAGGGTATAGCGACAAATCCAACCCTCTGCATTTTATATAACTTAACCTAAAAAATATCAAAATAATTTGATAAGGCTTGTGTTCCACCTAGGGGAATAAATTTTCCATCATGGAATGTATCAAAACAACCCAGCCCTATTAGAATCCTAATTTTAAGGTTGAATTATAGGCAAAGAGAGTAAAAAATTGATATCTCCCACACTAGACCTGATCAAAGCATGAGACTTGCTACAAAAGGAAGAAGACTAAATGTTATAATTTTTATTATTATTGGCACATTCCCCAACATCTGTACCAATCTGAACAATGGCCTGAAACATGGGATTTGCAGAGAAATGATGTTTGTTTTTATTGATAAATTGTCAAATTGCACAATCCTTCCTACCACCTACCTATGAGGGCTTTTTAGGGCATTCCAAATAGTTATGTGACTAATTTAAACAATTTTATCCATTGGGAGAAGATATTATAGGTTTTTGACAACTTTTAAGAAAAATGCTCAAAAGTAGCATGAAAACTTTTAGAGCAACATTTGCAAAATTTGTAAAATTGCAAATCTAATAACCAAACTTGGTCCAAACACTATACAGATGATCCAACATGGATCTAAACCTTAAAAATATGAAAAACCTAATATCCTTTGAATTTTTAGTCTTATTGACCATTTTGACCTTAGTTAGCCAGGGACTTGTAATCATGCTAATCCTAGAACTACGCCTTACAACTAGGTCTTATGTGCCTGACTAGTACTTCTAACCTAAGTAGAATGTTTAGGACTCTTAGGTGCATTTTTTTGATGATTTTAGAATAGGTTCTCATAAATCAAAACTAAAATATATAGTTAAGTGTGACTACATGCTTTAGTTATCTCAAGACTGGTCATGTCAGCAAAAATTGTCCAACTACGTCACCAACACTGAGTAATGGAAACAGTAAAAGAAAAGAAAAGGTCAATATAGAGAATGTAAAGGTGAAGATGAAAAATAAATGGAAGAAGAAGGAAGGTTGCAACACATCAAGCTCAGATGAGGTCACTTCATCCAATGGATCAGGTGACCACATCACCCCCAACTAGGCAATCAAGAGGTATGTATGGGACTAATATTTCAAAAGTTATATCATGCATCAGTTCCAAAAATCTAAGATTTGAAAATATTATATAAGCATGAATTAAGATGCAATGTATTGGTTAGAACCTAGAATAAATCTATAATTTTGTTATTTTCTATGTTGATTCCAAGCATGGAAGACAATACTATTGTTACAGAGCAAGGAAAGGACTAGTGGTTATTGCCAAGTTATGGAGACATTATTGTTAGAAATTTATTCAACACTCTCCTCGAGATTTGTGACAAGGGCTTAACCACCTCCTATGTACTATAAGTTGAGTGGTTGTATCAAGCATTGATAGATTGGTCTTTTGGTGCAATAGGAACCCCACTCTAACAAGTGGTATCAGAGATAGGTCACAGGTTCGAATCCTCAGACCCTCAGGTAATGTTGAGGGGGAGATTGTTAGAAATTTATTCAGCACTGCCCTCAAGATTCATGACAAGGGCTTAACCACCTCCTATGTATTATAATTTGAGTGGTTGTATTGAGCATTAACAGATCGGTCTTTTAGTGCAACAAAAAGCTCACTCTAACAAAGGTAGTAAGTGTCGAGCTCACAATATTGACCAAGCATGTTGAAAGTCCTATGATAGTCAAATGTATCTAGTTGTGTAACACTGAGCATTTATTGCCAAATATGAATGGTTATATACTCAAATTGACTCATTTTCACATCCCAGAGTTTATTGAGCACATGAAGAGCATGAAGGAAAATTGAGTAAGAAAATTCAAGTATTTTTTAACGAGATTTAGCTACTACTCATCATTAATCATCATATTTGAAAGGTATTTAACTATTGCCGAGTTAGATTTCTTGAATATTTGCAAACCCTATATATTTGAATTGGCATCTAGCTCTTCTACAAATGTAAGGAAAGAGAAGAAAGAGGTTTTCAACATTTAATTGATAAGTAATGACTACTTACTTTGAGGGTTTTAAGAAATCCATGAAATGAAGGTTAAGGATCCCTGTATCACTTGTGGAAAAACATTATGAAGATGTTTGTTTCCTAGTGGATGCAAACTACACATATGTGCAAGAAGCTATACCTAGGGTCAGATGGGTGAAGCCTTTCCCATATGAGATAAATGTAGATGAGGCCTCCACAGCTATTACAACTCTATTAGTAGAAGATATTCACAAGAGTGCCACCTCATTTGAAAATTATGAGGAGGAAAAATCAAGGATCACAATAGACTTGAAAATAGCTACTATTCTTAGGAAGAAGAAAAAATTGGCAAAAAAAATGAAGCATTTGGTGAAGGAGATAGGGAAGAAGAAGAAGACGAAGATGAAGAGGAAGAACAAGGCTAAGCCCCATTGGCATTAACTTAAGGATAAGGAGAGGATCAAGAAGAAGATGTAGAAGATGTTGAGGGAGAAGAAGTCAAGGAATCACCAAAGGACGCAAAGGCCCAGAAGAGAAAGGAAAAAGAACAAACAATGGAGAAACCTAAGAAGCCTATGAAGAAGCCACAATAGAAGCCTACGGTACCTACTACTAGGTCAAGCACAAGGGAAACCACTATTCAGGAAAGTGTAGTTGCAAAGCCTAAAGGAAAGACTTGACACATCAAAGTTGAGTGAGCCTATTAAGAAGACATACAAGAGATTAAAGAAAAAGACAATGCCTCAACCAAATTCAGATGAGGAGAAAATAAAGTTAGATGACATCAACCAATTTAAAGTGTTGAGGAAGCCATATATGTCATGATGGCTACATTTAAATTAACTTCTCTAAAAAATTTCAACTCACTACCCAAGAGTCTATATGACTAAGTTGAGCAAAAATTGCAATATATCTTGCAAACTAAAAGACAAATTAGGGAATCAACTTTAGCCCAAGTTATGCCAGAATTAGACAAAAGAAAGATTGCTAAAGCTATGGAAAAGCATAAGACTAAAATTTCCCACAAATATAGAGCTTTCCATATCTTGACAAAGAATATTGAAGATGTGGTTACCAAAGTACAACAATTTGGAAATCAATATTTGGGTCATCCACTCTAGCAATCAAAGACAAAGGTGAGCAAGAAATGCAATATCCTAAGAAAAGTGAACAAGAGGTAGTGAATATTACAAAAGAGGTTCCAGTCAAGGATGGTAATCTGGAAGGTACTGAGGAGATAGTAGAAGAAGAGGCCTCAGTTGATTATGCACAACAAAATGTTCAAGACAAACAAGTGTTGAGTGTCATTCCTCCACATATAGACCAAGTGAATTAATAGTAAAAATAAAGAATGTTCCTAAAAATTCAGCTCTAAACATCAATCCCTTAACTAAAGAAGATTTGAAAAAAATATTAAAGGACTCCACCACAATAGCTCAATTATCCTCAAAACTCATATTGGTGAGAGTTGATGTGATTCATAATGTAAAAGTTGCATCAGTAGGGGAGCAACCAAAATATGCATCTAATGTGCCCCCTCAGTCCATAGATGTATAGGAGAAGGAAAAACAAGATCTACAAATGTATCAAAGTGAAAACCTAAAATAGACAGTTATTGCAACTGAGACACAATCTATAATTTTTATAGTTATATTTCAAATAAAACAAGCTGAGGTATAAGAGACACATACAACATTGCCTAGCCTACATAGTTTGGGTATGCCAGCTATAGTTACTATTGAGAAAGATGGAACTAAAGTTCACATAGGTTAGGGAGCAAGTCCTATACCTACTCCACCTTAGAGAATAAAGATGATAAGCTTGAAGAGTTGAAGGTGATTGCTGCAGTAGAAGAACAAATTGCCCTATAGACTTTGGTTACCCTACCAACTTATTTTGCTCCTCCTAGTAGTCAAGCTCTTTAGAGGTTGAGCACACATGTAACACATTTGCAAATATCAAGACCAAGTGCAAGTACATCAAGGTGCACAAATGATACATCTTTTTGAGATGGAAGTTTAGATGAGGTGATTGAGTTGCCCAAAATTGATCTAGCAACCATCATAATTGAAGAGATGGGCATTCTATAGGAAGCTCTATAGAGAAAGAAGACACAAGAAATGATGACAAGGGAGTATAAGGAAAAGAAAGTTTTGCATGAGATGAAAGAAATATTTTATGAAGCTTTTAGTCTCCCTAAGATGAATGAAGACAAACCCATCATTGAACAAATTGTCCCTATTTTTGACAAAAAACATGATGAAGACCTAGATTCTAATGTTAAAATTTTAGAAATGTCTTCAAGGAAATTTCACACAAAGGTATTGGAGAAGATATTTAGTTCTATTTAACTAAGATAGGTTGATTTAACAACCAAAATGGAGTGTGAAGAAGATGTTAAAGAATTTTTTCTCTCTCTCTACACCAAGCTATATGATGTGAATATTTTCACATGGGAATTCAAAGGGCTATTGACCAGCTACAAGGAGATTTACAAACTACAAGTACTAGTCTTAAGTTATCTCCTAGTCAAAGCCAAGCTCATTTTTCAGAGATTACTATCCACACAAGGTATGCTTGCCAAGCTGAAAGCACAAGATGCAAACATCCGAGCTACCTTGATAAGTATCAAATCCATGTTAACCCCACATATGGAAGTGTTGCATAAGGAACTAGCCTATGTTGAGACATTGATGAACAAAGTTAACCAATTGTCAACTCATGATGACTTATTTGACCATGTTTCCTAGCTAGATATTCAATATTAATCACTAGAGGTAGCATGAAACAATTGCAATGCAGTGTTGAAGATTATAATGTTGATCCATAAATAATTTTTGGAAACATACATTATCAGTCTACCACCCATGACATAAGTGTCAAAAAGAGGGGGATATGAAATTTTTGTTGGTAAAGGGGGATAGTGGAAATGAGCAATATATATTTGAGTAAGGAGGAGTAATAATGCAGAAACAAAGAACAACAAATCTACTTAGTAGGATTATTAGATTTAGATATAGAAAGGAAATATTTACTGAGAGGGAGTAATGGAGAAATAAGGTATGATAGTTAGTCATCTATTTTGAAAATTTTTGAAGTTTTGAAGTTTTGAAATTTTGTATGAGAGATGAGTCATAGATACATATTGTCTAAGTTATGCTCATAATAAGGATTGTATAATTATGACAACATGTTTTTTCACTTCATATCAAAGGGGGAGATTGTTAATCTCATATTGGTTTTGATAAGGTAGTAAAAAATAGTTAGTCATTATCTATCAATATTTTAGTTCAAGTTGAGTGATCAGAGCAAGCCGAGCAATCAGTGTGAGCCTAGTGATCAAAGCATGCCAAGCATTAGTTGTTAGACAACACATGTCGAGCAGATAGTATGTTTCAAGTCACTCATGAGCTAAGAAAAAATACAATCTAAGTAATTCAAGAGTCGAGTAAATAGTGTATATCAAGCCATTCAAAAGCTAAGTTATAGCATTGATAATATAGTGATGGTTGATCATTAGAGCCTTTAGATGTTGAGTGAACAACTTTGGACATAGTTGTTTGTAATGGCACAAACTTCTATGTAAACCATTTTTGGGCCAACATAACTATTGTTTTATGATTCTAGAAGATATGTATAGAGGTATATTACGAATCCCTATGAAGTACATACAACCAATCAAATTAAGGGATGTTCTAAGTAGCAATATGGATCAACCTCAATCGTTGATTCTTACCTAACCCTAGTCCACCTATATTTACTTAAGGAGACAAACCCTAAAGAGTTTGTATGCATGGAAGGAGATGAACGCCAAGTATTGAGAGAGCATTCATGGTGGTTATGGAGGTTGTGATAATGATCTGAATTACAAAATTGGTTAGATAGAATAGATGAAAGCAGAGAGAAAATAGAGGAGACATATTTGATTAGAAGGATCAAGGTTTTATCAGTAAAGACAAGATCTTACATCTAGCAACAAAGTGCTAGCCGAAGGATCATGGTGTCAAATCATTTTAACCGGTGATACAAAGAAAATATCCTAACAAAGTAGTCTTAATAGACTTGCATAAATCTCTTAACAAAGTGCTTTCTTTATTGTAAGTGTAATTCCTCTAACAAGGCACAATTTTAGCAGGGTGTTGAAATCCTTGAATAGGGTGAGACTTAAAAATATTTGTAAACCTTTAATAGG
The DNA here is from genome assembly GCA_028749045.1 of Cupressus sempervirens. Lineage (NCBI taxonomy): Eukaryota > Viridiplantae > Streptophyta > Pinopsida > Cupressales > Cupressaceae > Cupressus > Cupressus sempervirens. The sequence goes on along the minus strand of CM053789.1, from coordinate 222,283,573 downwards.
GTAGATCATAGTTTATGGTCAAACTTATTGTAACCATAATTGGCTACACTTTATAGTTGCACTAGTGAAGATTTATGGTTGTCATCCCCACCCCATTTTTACCTTCTTATTGGAGGGTTTCTAGGTAACAAATTTATTGTGTCGTGTGTTATTTTTTTCATGCTATGAATGAACATGTGTAATTAGATATTTTAGTTTACATGCTAAATTATTAGATGGATGTGTGGTGAATGTTTTATGGTTAAATTTTTGAAGTGTTGATTTATTTCCCCCACCTCCCCCCCTCAGAGTTTACATTCTCATTGTTATTTCGAACAATTGGTATCAGAGCTTTGTTCTCTAGAAAGGGAAACTTTACAACATTTGATGAAAGATCTTGAAGATAGAAGTCTACAAGTTGGGAAAGACTATTAAGAACTAGAAGATTGAAGTACATCTTGTCCTACACCAACTCAATAAAGCAAGAGATGAACTATCTCATTCATTACAGAGAAGAAAGGAACTAGCTATTCAGCTAAATGATACTCATTACCAAGAAGAAGACACTACTGAATTGTTTGAGAATGGAAACTCAAGTGAGTTTGATGCAGCAGTTGCAGATTTGATGAAAAAGAACAATGCCCTAATTGAAGAGGTCATAAATCTTAAGATATAATAAGAATTCCAATTAGTATTGCTATGTGAGGTGACTGAATAGAAAAAGAAAGCTAAGGAAGATAAAGTCATGATTGAAGATGAAAAAAGGACACTAACCAACAAACTGAAAGAGAAGACATCATATGTACAAAAGCTTGCTAACATGCAACTGGATACAATGAATCAATTGATGATTACAAACCATGAATTGAATGGAAAGGATATTGAGATCACAACCCTAAAATTATAGAATGATCAACTAAGGAATGAACTGAGAGCAAAAAAGGAATCCACTAAAAGATTCAAAAAATCTAGTGAAGCCATCAAATACTTTGAGAAACTAATGAAATCTCCAAGACCTAACAATGATATTGGTGTATTGAGATACAGTAGTACTGAGGAAGGAGAATCATTTAAAAGTGGTGAGAAAAGAAATAAAAAAGGTAAGAACTAGAAACCTAGTTGTCATAATTGTGGAAAGCTAGTTTATACAACAAATGTTTGTAGGAGCAACAATCCAAATCAAAACCCCAAGTATAAATTCAAGGGTTACTGTCATAAGAGCAACAAGCAAGGACATTAGGCACATGAATGTAGGACCAAAACCATAAGCACTCGGAGATTTAAAGGATAGTGCCACAATTGTTAGAAGTATGGACACAAAGCATATGAATGTAGATCTAATTCCAAGTTGACATCAAACATGTAGACAAAGATACAACAAAATGGAAAATCCTATGATTAGGATTACAACACAAGGTATAGTTCTCACTATTATCAAGAATATTGCAAAACATGGTAGAGAAATAGTATCACATGGAAAGAAGGTATGCCATAACATTAAGAATGAAATTATGTACTAATTACTCTTAATACTTATATGATCTAACATATTTCAAACTTCACATAGGTTTCTTGACACATCAAAGGCAACTAAAGCAAGAAAACAGAAGCACAAATAGCACAAGCCCAGCTCAGTTGGATATTCAAAACTTGTTGCACAAATTGTATGTATAACGAAATGAAAAATTATATACAAATATTTATAAATTGTAAACAATTTGGTCCTGATGAAATTGATTACAAAATAAATTCATGATACCAAGAAAAAATGTAGGCATTGGAGTTTTAATAAACAACTTCTAAAGAGGACAAGCAATTAGCCTACAGACAAGGCTATATAGTCATGGTTGAACAACTCCGAGCAATGAGTGTGCAAGGTTCTTCTATTGGATCCATTGATGAGGTAAAAAAGAATTTGGTAAACAGATTGTTCTTCTTCTGATTTTCCTTTTAATTTGTGCAATTTGTAATGAAGAACAACTTTTCACAATAGTTGGGAAACTATTTATGAGAATAACTAGTTTCCCTCTGAATTAAGGTACAGCTCCCTATGTGAAAAATATTCAATGAATTTCATTTCAATTCTAATTCCTACTGTAGGTATGTTCTTAACCAAAGAACAATAGAGGAAACTGAGTTCCACCCAGGCAAGTGAAATCTTAGGCAAGATCTAAATGCAAAGATGCTATGTTGATGATTTTCACAATAACTAACAAATAAAGTACAAGCGGAAAATTAGAATTTTAGTACGCTCTTTTCATTTAGGCAAGATCTAAATTGTTTTTTTCCGCCAAATTGCTGTTCTCCGACGGAAAATACCAAAATGGCTTCTCCTCTTCTTTGCCAAAAACCCCAAATGAGCTTCTCTTGTGGCAAGAAAATTAGAAATCCAGTTCTATATTCCATTTCCAACTCTTCTTCTTTTTGTATACACGATCAAAATTTTTTGAAGACTCTAAGTGAGATTATGAACATGAAGCTAAAGAAGCATAATAAATCATATCAACCTAAATCTATAATTTTGAACCAAGGCAATGAACTCTGAATTGTAGCATAGGAACTTTCACATCTGCATCGATCTTTCATAGAAACATTGTTAAGCACACTGGAAACAATTTTGTGAAATTCTTTACAGGAGGCAACCTTAAAAAAAAATTTAAAAATGGTGTACTAAAAGTGCACCTACAATTGGCTGTGAATGGGGATTATGTGCTACAAAGTACGTAAAGAATCCAGAATCTCAGGTTTCATAGACCAGGCCTTAGACATTGGGCTATAGAGTCAGGCCAAAATGAGGGAAAACATAGAGCTACCTACTAGGAGAGCAGAGGGGAGCAAAGCAAACTAAAACTACCAAAATAGGAGGACAACAAACTACGAAAGCAGGGGAAGACTAAGCTAAGCACACCCAAAACTGGAAAGCAAAACCTAACTACTATAGGTGAGGAGACCTCACCAACAAGACAGAGAATAAAGAAGGGATCATACATGACCATTGACTGGAATAGAGAAATATGACCCTTTACGAAATAGAGGTTTGCATATGTATGTATTCTTTAAGTTCGTCAGCAACCCCTTACTTTTATGAGAACAAGACCAATTCAGTAACCTTTCAAGTAATGGTAATTTTCCAAATAACCATTTTTCATCATAAAATTCCTCATGACAGGTTTCTATACTTTTATGCTTTGGCTACAACAGAGACCAATTGAATGTTGGATTATCTTCATAACACATACTTTGTTTAGGATTGAGACCTTCCTGAGAATTCTGAACTTTACTGTCACAAAACATCAGACCATCCATCAAAAAGTCATCATCATTATGCTCACTAATTCTATCCTCCTTAGCTTTGACTAGTGATATCAACATCACATACCTTAGGGAAACTTTTTGCAGCCTTAAGTGATTCAACTAAAAGAAGTGATTGCTTATCTTGTCCATGATCAACATTATCCTCTACTTCAATCATCATCTCCTTACTCTCCCTTGCAGTTAAAGCAATCTCTTTAGTTTCAATAATTTTAGCATGATGAACTAGAACTGATTTTTCTATTTGCAATATCGAAGATGGTTCTAGATTCACATTCATAATTTCTTGGGAAGCATCCAAATTGCAGTCTACCATAGGAACTACCTCCTCTTGATTGACTTTGTAAGTTTTATCAAAAAAGTATAATCCCTGAACATCTTCTTTAATCACATCTGAACTATTTGTAGTGTTCTCTTGACATTTAATTTCAGATATAGGCAGAGCATTTTCCAAAATCTTCTCATTATGCTCATCCTTAGAAAAGAAAGTCCTCTTTTCACCTTCAAATGAAGAATCTAAAGGTGTGATTAATGATTCCAAAGGAAATACTGTTGAGTAACCAGGAATAAAAACAACCTTTTCTTCTTCCTGTGATGGTTCAGGCTGGAAGTGCTCTTCATGTTGATGACTTTCTTCATGATCAATGTTGTGCATTTTAGATGTTGAGTGCCTTTGTCTTGTTGGAGGAACTTTTGAATTAGCAGCTACCTTTACATCTTGTTTCTCTGAGTCTGGTTCGTATTCTAAAAATAAATTTCCAAAATTGTCATTCACCATTTTGTTTGGAGTTTCAATTACCCATCTTTGATGTGGTCCAAGCAACTGTAAAGGTTTATTACTACATTCACTAGCTTGCTCTAAAAAGCCTCTTTGATATGGATTGTTGAATTTTGGGAGCTATCTTTTTAAAGCAATAAGCTCATTGGACAACTTATGAATCATCTCTTCCTATGAAGTAGCCTCACTAATGCTAGCTATGTTATGAATTTCATGATTCCATGTTTTTACAACAATCATATCATCCTGTAATTCTACAACAATTCTTTGAGCTACCTCCAAATCTACAGGTTTAGATCTTGTCAATTCAAAGCCTATGTCAGGAGGCATAACACCAATGAAAAATGTTTTTAGGTTACCTATTGTAGGTCTATTTGCTGCTGGAATTCTATGAATGATCTTATTGAAACTAGCAACAAAATCTCTCATACTTGTAGAAGATAACTTCTTCACTGATGTCAGTTGAGCCAACAAAGCATATTCATCTTCAACAATTTTAAAATGATTTTCAAAAGTTTCTCTCATTATATTCCAACTCATAATAGAACCATCATCCAAGTAATAGAACCAGTCTGTGGTTGCTTCAATAAGAGTTTCAACAAATAACTGGACTGCAACATCTTCATGATTAACTCCCAAGATGTTTATAGCTATGAAAAATGCTCTTATGTGTTCATCTGTAGTAACCTTCCCATCTCCTATGAATTTAGGTATATTTTTTCTAGAACCGAATGGAAGAGGATGGTAGGCTACAAAGTTAAGTGGCCCAATAGCAACTGCCCAAGGTACAGCCATGTCCTATTTATCTATTGCTCAGAAGATTCTAACCTCAATGCATTCTCTTAAACTATTTGTATAATAGGGTAACAGAAACCTACATAAAATTAATGAGAAAGAGGATGATGTTACCTCAATCTTGTGAGTCACTGAATGTTTGAATTGGTGCTTGGGTTAGCCTCTAATTTTTGGATTTTCCTTTATATCACAGGGACCAACTTTCCGGCTAGTTCTCCTTCTTTCAAACTTCACTAGCTCTTTTGTTAGTGGAATTATATCTTCATGAGGTTGCACCTTTTTTCCTCATGACAGGTAAAGTGACTAATTGTGAGCATTAGTCTTCTGACCTTTTCAATTAACATCAAGGCTCTATAATTGAAAACCTTGTAAATGGGGTTCTTTGAGAATAGAGTCACCAATTGCTCAGGAAGCAATGAAATTGAATAATGCAGCTTGAAAAATCAATGTGTTCTTCCTCTTAGTCACCAAAAACACATGTTGGGAAACTGAATGATAAGAACTTTCAAATTCTTCAAACTCTAATCTGAAGTAGGGTTCTTTTAAAACACAGAATCGCCAATCTCCAGTAGAGATAATAAGACTTAGAAAACAATCTTTAGCACTGATCTTCTTTTCCAACTCCCTAGTGGAGTCGCCAAAAATCTGTTGGTAAATAGATTGTTCTTCTTTTGATTCTCCTTGTAATTTGCCCAATTTGTAATGAAGAACAACTTTACACAACACTTGGGAAACTGTTTCTGAGAATAACTAGTTTCCCTCTGAATTAAGGTACAGCTCCCTACATGAAAAATATTCAATGAATTTCATTTCAATTCTAATTCCTATTGTAGGTATGTTCTTAACTAGAGAACAACAGAGGAAACTGAGTTCCACCCAGGCAAGTGAAATCTCAGGCAAGATCTAAGTGCAAAGATGCTATGTTGATGATTTTCACAATCTTATGAATTTCCCAACACAACAATTTCAAAATGCAAATTATGAAATGCAAATGAAGCATGACTATGCGAGTTATGAAATGCAAATGAAGTATGCTAATGCAATTCCACAACTACTTATAATTCTCTGATTATTCTACTGATTGGCTAAATTGAAAACAACAAAACAAAGCTCTATTTATTTTCCCATCTTCAATTCAACACAATGAAACAACATCAGATACAAATGATGAAAGTGGACAGTAAAATAATGGCATTAAGCTTGATTGTCTCTGCAACTAGCTTCACCAAAATATCCTCTCTTTTACATCTTTTACAACCACTGAGATAGAAAACATAGCCCACGCCCTTTAGAGGAATGTGAATTGATTCAAATTCAGAATTTGAAAGGTTTTTGGAAGACTACTTTTGAAAATACAAATAAGAGAAGCTCAAGAGACTTCTATCTCTTCTTTTGGTCTGCATGCATAACTACTAGTTTCTTATGCAACCTTTTCCCAGACACTGCCAATCTTCTCTGCATATCCTACCTAATTATAAACAAATCCTTTCAGTATGTTGAAGAGGTCGTTATGTCTTTCTTGTTCAAATCTTCCAAGTTCATTCTTATTATTTTCCTTGATGTGCTCATATTCCTTCACTGCATAGTCTTGCGCCTCTTCTGTTACTTTTATTGTGTCTTTTAGTTTTTCTATTTTACGATTCCTAGTTTTATCACCTCCAAAGATTTTTGAGGAAGCAACAACCAATTTTTTAGCTCAGGCATTCATAGAAGTAAGGTCAGATAAGAGAGTTTGTACAGTCAATAGAGCATTTGATCTGTCCAAGAATGTTGTGTGTACAGCCTGCATCAAGCTGAGGTACTCATGTAGCTTATCCAAGTGTTTGACTGTGCATTTGCCTCTCGATAAAATTGGCTTGCTTTCATGGTAGTAGTGGCCACACATTTGCAATCTGCAACGCGAATTCTCTGTGCATTAAAAGTAGTCTCCTTAGTTTCAAAATTCAAAAGTTTGATAAAGGCTAGACCAAGTTCTCCCATTGTTTCTCGAATCTCCTGTTGAGCTTTTACAAATATCTCAGCCCGTACAGCCCACCGTAGGTGACAATTGTTGTGATATTGCGTGCATAGAATGCCATAAACTAACTAACCTCAAGCTATCATTTGTGTCCATTTGCCTCGTTGATCCATAGTCCTTGCAAAAAATGAGGCCGCCGAATTTATTTATGATAAACAAACTGTATAGGCTAGCCATGCTTTAGGTAATTCACCAAATTTGTAGTCATTCCATAGTAAGCCAATTTCTCACAGTACTCATTCGCCAAAATGAACGGGCATGCCCTCCAATTTTCGGACTTGCTCTTGATAGAAGGGCTCCCACGAATGTCCACAGATCCATCCTTGCTCAATTTTAGTGTTTGAGACCGTATCCCATCACCAGCTGGAGTCATTGATCACTCTTTGTGGTTTCACAAATTTGCAATGGCACGAATTCACCAATAACACCCTGACTCATTTTGCAGATGAGAAGATTCTGGTTCAATAGCAAATGTTGTTTCTGCCTTTAAGACTTATTCTATCCTTGAATAGCTTTTGATTTTAGATAGGATCCGTTAATCATTCTTTATGCCGAATGGGATCCACGACTCCCGTGATCCTGCAAACTTCAACTGTCGATCAACGTATATCTCTGGGATTATGGGCACTGTTGGGTGAATTCCAAGCTCAATTCCTTTGTAGGGTGCTTAGTGGGGCCTTAGATATGCCAAGCACTTTCATTTTGGTGCCTTTCCCATACATCCCCGAGCAAAGATCTGAGGGGAATCATGATTTAACAACTCACCATTGTGGAAAATCCTAAATCCGGCTCTATATTGCCGAAAATCCCAAATGGTGGACGAAAGACGCCTCTTTCTTCATTTTCTGCAAGAGGTGATAATATCTTTTAATCAACATTTTTAAACTTATTTTCTACTGTCAATAGTTTTTAATGTACCATTTGGTTCAACACCATCAAGATTCCTACTTTGGAGTGCCCATCACATTCGGTGGAAATCTCCACTTTGAGGGAAAAGAGCGTACTGAAATTCTAGTTTTCCCCTTATACTTTCTTTGTTAGTTTTTGACTTGAGCTTTATTTAGTAGGAAGAGTAAACCTTCCTTTCGGTACTTTCATCATCTATGACCACTTTGCCTTCATTAGTCCATTTGGCGGAAAACAGCAATTTGGCCTCTCCGGCGAAAAATACCAAATTGGCTTCTCCTCTTCTTTGTGGAAAACCCCAAATGAGCTTCTCTTGTGGTGGGAAAATTAGAAATCCAGTTCTATATTCCATTTCCAACTCTTCTTCTTTTTGTATACACGATCAAACAATTTTGAAGATTCTAAGTGAGATTATGAACATGAAGCTGAAGAAGCATAATAAATCATATCAAACTAAATCTGTAATTCTGAACCAAGGCAACGAACTCTGAATTGTAGCATAGGAACCTTCACATCTGCATCAGTCTTTCATAGAAACATTGTTAAGCACATTGGAAACAATTTTGGAAAATTCTTTACAAGAGGCAACCTTAAAAAAGAAAATTAAAATGGTGTACTAAAATTGCACCTACAAAAGTCAATTGATTTTTATTTCAAATTGAACACTTTAGCAATTATTGTATTTGATCCTGATTTCCAAAAATATAAGTCATTATATTTGTTTTAAGTAAGGAAACAATGATTATATATTTGTTTAACACTTTAAAGTAAATATATTTATATGTATTAAATTGAATAATTAACATTTCTTAGTATTCGTCTTATATCTATATGTATATATTGTTGATAAATGCACTAATTATTTACATTGGATTGTAGCCTGTCAATCCTGATACACCATCTAAGCACCATGGAGGCATCGATTCAAATATGCATTGTAGTACTAAAGGTATATATTTTATATCCAATTTTTTATTTCTGAATTATTAATACAAGTAAACATTTTAAATTGAATTTGGTGTAGTAATACAAATTTAACTATAATATGTGTTGGGATTAAGAAAACATCTTGTATTGCAGTTGCAAGGGATGTAGAGGTTGTTACTGATAAGTGTGTTGAGGTTCAAGTCATTAGGAAATATAATGTGGTCGGACAAGGTAAAGAGCACCACAATGTTCTTTAAAGTCTCAAATTCTTTAAATTTAACCCTTTTATTTGTTATTATAGAGGACCCACTTTTGAAAATGACAGTGAGATCACATCCATGGGTGAGAAGAAATATCGATGACAACATGGATATGCATCTAGAACAATATTGGGAAGAACAGGAAAAGAAAAAGGCAAAAAAGAAATGATTCTCATTTATGTAACTTATTTGATAATGGTTGATGTTTGTGTCTAGATGTTTTAATTATGTTCTATTGAATGTTCTAATTAATCTGATGTTTTAATGTTAATGTGCATGTTCTAATGAAACTTATGTGCTAATGCATGTTATCATGTGATAATTCATGAATGTTACATTTTATTAATAGAATTAATGAATTTTAGATGTTAATCGGGAATTTAAATGGTTTTTTATGTTTTTTTGGTGGGGGGGAGGTGGGGGTGCAAGTCATCTTCCACCTTCATGTGGTTGGCCTTGATTAGTAGAGAATATTAAACTATTCTCGAAACCAAGTGAAGCTCAACGTTAACCTATGATTGCATGACAACTAACTATGACAATTTCTTGGTTTCAGGCAATGCAGAAGGAGAACATAGTTCAATATGCAATCTCAATTCAAAGTGGCAGAATCTTATTTTAGATGCAAATGCAATGGAAAAATGGCATGCACCAGAAGATGAGAAAATGATGTCACTTTTGCAGGTATGAAACCATTTTTTGATATATTTTGTCATACGTATCCACATGAATATGAATATTTTTAAAGAAAACTAATTTTATTCTCTAAGAATTTTAGATTTTCTAAAAGAATTAGTAAAAATTAAAACAAATGATTGTTAATGAAATTGAATACAATACATCTACTCCTAATTTATATATCATAAAAGATCAACATAGTCCTCACTATCATAATAAATACTACATTCTTATGATAAAACAAAATACTAAATAAAACTCATGTGAGTATTGAGTCTCTATTACAAATATCCAAAATAGTGAGCTCTTGAATTCCTAATTTGCTAAGAGGGGACATATACCAATAATAATATAAGTACATTATTTTACAATTTTTAATGGAACAACATAGTCAATGTAGGAGTTTTCAATCTCACCATCCTTCACATGTGTGACATATAGATCACAAGAATATTATTGAGTAGCTAGACCCTTTTCACACTCCAAAGCCTCTCCCCATCAAGTTCTATCAAACCATCCATGTCATTCACTATATAAGGACAATAAAGAGCACTGAAATGGACAATTTAAATAATCTCCTTGAGTTGATATATGACATAGAAAGGATTCTTCCTTAAATTCAAGGATTTATCTACTCTAATCACAATGTATCTTCAAGATGAAGAGATATTATTTAAATTTCAGGGACAAGAATTCAAACCATTATCTTTCTTCAATGATGTTCATACTCTTCCTTTGTATGGACTTGGCTTTTTTATGGCAATGATCTCTATACGATTGATTTTGGTTTTGGTTTAATAAGCATTAATTCTAAGGTGAATATCTACAAATTTTAATGAATGTGTGTTGGTTTGGTATAGTCAGTTAAAGTTTCCAATCAAATATAGTTGGTTTGGTTTAATAAATATTAGGTAGAACTAAAGAATCCATGTCAACAATTGATTCATTGATGTCCCTATTTTCTTTGAAAGGTTTTTTTTTTTTGCAGTCTTCTATATTGTTAGAACTTCTTGCAATTGGATTTTTTTCTTAATCTTTTTGCTTTGTAGGATATCTTGTTTGAAGATATGGATGAATCATGATCTATATATAATCTTGAGATTTTGTAATAAAGCTCATGTTGTAGTATTTTGTCTTAGTGTTTAGTTTTCTATATTATTATTTTTAGCTTTATGGATAAGAAAACTACATGTATAGATAGTAAAAAGCTACTCAATTTGGTTTTAGATATTGTTTCATGTTGTTGGATAAATAGTCAAGTTTATATGCAGAAATTATATAGCTTATTCTTCGAATGAGAAGTCATATTTATTGGTTCCATTCTTCTAGCTTTTAAGTGTAGTTTTATAGTTTTAATTTATATCTTATCTAATTAAGAATTTGAACTAATCTAAAACTAATTAGACATTCTAAGAATGTAAAAATGAGAGTCTATTGTTTTTTTCTTAAACAAAAAATCATCATTTTGAGTAATCATGGATCCTAGTTACAAGTTGCCTTTAGTTAAGTAACCACATGTACAAATATCTAATCCCTTTAGTTAAGTTTTTATAGATAGTAAAAAGCTACTCAATTTGGTTTTAGATATTGTTTCATGTTGTTGGATAAATAGTCAAGTTTATATGCAGAAATTATATAGCTTATTCTTCGAATGAGAAGTCATATTTATTGGTTCCATTCTTTCAGCTCTTAAGTGTAGTTTTATAGTTTTAATTTATATCTTATCTAATTAAGAATTTTAACTAATCTAAAACTAATTAGACATTCTAAGAATGTAAAAATGAGAGTCTATTATTTTTTTTTTAAACAAGCTATCATCATTTTGAGTAATCATGGATCCTAGTTACAAGTTGCCTTTAGTTAACTAACCACATGTATAGATATCTAATCCCTCAAGTTTACATAGGAATTAAAGCTAACCTAAATGGACTATGCTATTTATTTCAAATCAAAAGACATTTTAAAACATTTAAGCCAACACAGTTACTTATTCCAATACTCATAATGAATCTAAGCCCCAAGGATGGAATTCTTTTTTATTTTAGCCCAGGTTTTAGATCTAATTTTATGGTAACTCCTACAAGGAGAATTTGTATGGTGGTAGAAATTTTGCTAGAATGAATATACCAAAGAATATAAAGTAAATTCTGAATAGACCATATCGATAAGAACAAATGATTTGTATATGACATACCTAATTTGATATGGTGATGGAAGAGAATTTGGAACCTTTTTCAATGTACCTTTCTTCCTCTTCTATATTAGAATTTTTTTTTTCATTCCTTGATTCCATGACCCAACAACAAAGGTTACAATTGACTGATAGGCTTGAAGTTGTGGGTCGGCCTCATGGTCTCGAGTTTGATTCTTCCTCCAAGTTCAAATGGTGAGAGTGGCTTGGGCCTAGCTATTATTCACACATGGGAGACTAGTCTTGCCCTACGATCACTCCCACAACTACTATCTCATCTACTCTCATAGTTAACTAGTTCTTATGTATTCTTGTAGGTGTAGTAGCAACAGAAGAGTCCATACGAGTATTCTATGAAAGGTTGGGTGATAACTTACCATATCTAGAGGAAGTGCCAAGCATGTACACCTCCAACAGAATTGGCAAAGTTAGAATATATTATGTTGATCAGAAGACTCTCAATGCATTCCAAAACAAAGGCATACAAGTAACAGTGGGAGTCCTAAATGAGGAGCTCCCTAACAGTACATCAAACCAAGCCACTACAAGGTAGTGGGTTGCAGACAACATTCAACCCCAATACCCCAAAACCCTCATAAAATACATCTCAATGGGGAATGAGATACTACCTAATACACCTTACACATCCAACCTCTTCCCTGCCATGAAAAACATCTACAATGCACTCCAAGCCATCAACTTACACAATGAAATCAAGGTCTCTACAAAAATACCCATGTTTTCCCTTAACAATTCTTATCCTCATTCTTCAAGAACATTCAACCCTAAAATAACCTCAACCATGTACTCCATCTTCGACTTCCTTTTAGTCCTCCTTTATGGCAAATTTGTACCCTTATTTTGCCTATGCCTCTAATCAAAAAGATATTCCTCTCCCTTATGCCCTCTTCCAAGAGAGGACCCCAATGAAGTGGGTTACAAGAATTTGTATGGTGCAAGTGTGGATTCTCTCATTTATGCCATGGAAGCCTTGGGTCACTCAAACATTCCTATTATTGTTGTTGAAAGTGGTTGGCCTTCTTATGGGAATGCCAATGGTGGTGCAAATGTAGCCAATGCAAAGATTTACAACATCTATATCAAGCACATTTTGTCTAATCAAGGGACTCCCAAGAGGCCTAACCAGGCCATGGATAGTTTTGTGTTTTCCATGTTCAATGAATATTTGAAGCTTGGGGATGCCATAGAGAAGCATTTTGGCCTCTTCCAGCCTACCCAAACATAAGTGTACCCTATAAACTATATAGGTTAAAATCTAGTGGATTGTAATTTGTTCCCCTAGTTTTGAATATGTATGCATCACTCTCTTTGCTAAGTTCTTATCAACATGGATCTTTTGTTGGGTTTAAGCATGCTACAAGTTTTTCTAAGTCTTCACGATTCTTTACTATGTTGTGTCACATCCTTTTCTCTTGGGGCTCTACAATCCATAAAGAAAAAATTCAAATATGAAGTAGTATCATGAAAATAAACCATAAACAACATTAAAGGAATCACAGGCTTTCCCATGTAGAAACTATGATCTAATAATAGGCAACTTTTGGTGTCATGACTATCCATTGGTCTTGCAATGGCACAAAAGCAATATTTTGTTTAATAGTTCAACCAATCATCACCATTGTGACAGTCCATTCCAATGGCTAGTCGTCCCTTACACAACACATCTGTTGCAACAAAAATAGAACTACATAAATCTATCTCTTAGTTGGCTAGTCAGTGCCTCTAATAGTCTTCAAGTTGTTCACAAACTTATTCCATCTGACATCTGTAATGACCCTTGATTTTGTCACAAACTAGTTCATGTCTACCTCAACCTTAAATAGAGAATCAATCAAATCATAGAAAGAAATTTCGTCAACATCTCCATCATATATTGTTACAACACTTTCCAATGTCACAATATGATCAAAAGTTGTCAACCACTCCTACCAGTCTTTCAACTTGTTATCATTATCAATAATAGAAGGAATGAAATTATCAATACCTTCACTAATTATCTTCATCTTACTTTGTATCACCTCTAATTTATTTGTAAAATAGCCAATCAACTCCTTAACTACTTCCAAATCCTCTTTTACTCTAAAAATTTTGTCTAGCAATTCTAGCTTCTTAGCCATAAGAATGATCAATCTATTAAAGATTTGAATTTATGATCTCCACTGATTAAAAATAGGAGTTAGCCATGTCAAGGCTTCATTACATATATCTCCTAGATTCTGCAAAGAGATAAAGATGTTGTGAATTTACTGGGACACTCTCTTCAAAACTTATATGTTGTGAATTAACATTCCCTTGAGCACATTTACCTTTAATTGGTTGTCTTGGCTTGGAGCCCCAGTCTTCATTATAGCAATTTCTTGCTCTATCCCAACTTCTTTTTCCTCTATCATCAAAGCAACTTGTTCACTGCCTCCTTCTATTTTGTCAACCTTCATATCACTCTTACTTTCTTCCATGACCTTGAGTTTCTCTTTCAAAGTGGAAATTTCATTTTCCAGTCCTTGTATCTTATTTTCCAATTCTTTCATCCTTTTCTTTAGTACATAACTCTTTTTGAGTTCTTCCTCATACAATTTTCTAGTGTCAATATATTCTCTAAATCTTTGGGCAAGGTAGTCTTCAAATTTCCCTACCTTAGCTTCATTCATGAAAGTAAAGCGCTCCAAGGACTTAAGATCTCACTTCTAGTGGTGGAATCCAATGTGCATACGGTAGCACTACCTTGAGTTGTATCTTGCACATCCATCAATCAAAACTTTTTTGTTTCAGGAGAAAAGCTCCATACAACTAAGATCTTTGTATCTATGTTGAAACTTGATCCTCTCTAGAATCCTTGTGCCCCAAAGGTTTCATAAGAGATGGACTTATCATGTCTCCTAATTTGGTCTATCAAAAAGGTTGTTCCAAAATTCCACCCAGGCACCAACAACATGCCAGTACTATGTACCATATCCCTAGCCTCATTCACCATCATGGCTTTACTATATAGGTCATAGGCTAAGAGCTTCTCTATAAGCTCTTTTGTCTTCTCCTCACTCTCCCCTAGTTTCAACATCAAAGTTAATTCACTTTGCTTGACTTTATACAAAACGATTTTGAATTATTTTGATTTTATAAAATCATCATCTTCTAAAAAAATTCAGCTTGGATGATCCTATCATCCAACCTTGTCACAGTTAATTGCAGATCTACCAAAGAGCTCTCTGTTGCCTTTATTCATTCCTCCAAATAATTTTTCCTTATGTCTGCAAAATACTGGATTTTTTCTAGGCATTAGTTGCAATGTCCTTTCCTTTACTCATTCAGGGATACAAACAATCTTTTGCCTCTCATTTCCTTTTTCCACCCATGTGGATGCTTCAAGTTGATCTTCTTCTTCTTCCAACTCTACATCTAGCTCTGAAGAGTCTAGATTTACTCTATCTTCCTCTCCTTAATCATGTGGCAATTGTGGCATGATATGGTAGTATTTTTGCAACAAAGTTTCAAGCCTAAATGGATAGGCAACTTTTGAACAAAAACTCTCAAAGTTAGGGTCCTTTTCCTTCATCTCCCTCTCTACTCTTTAAATGTCTTCAAATTTCCTCAACCTATCCTCCACATCACTCTCAATCAAATTATTTCTAATTAAATCTTCTTGAGGTAATTCTTTATTGTTTGGAAGAGTGTAATTTCCAAAATTCCTTCAAAGCATTTCTAACTACATTCTTAGGATCATAAATTTTGTATAGTGCAGAAGACAAATTATAATGCCTTAGAAATTCATGAATTTGATCAACTAGTTCTTTACCAATTGTAATATCTCCAATCTTGAAACATATGCATACGAAGGGGTATTCCCTAACCATCATGATGAGTTGCCATAAGCATTCCATTATTCCTAATCTAGTTAGTATATATCTACACAATATGTGTGGGGGTTGGGGGCATGCATAAACCCTCATGACAGAAATTGTTTGGAACAAGACTACATCTCCCCAATTATGATCTAATTTCTAGCATCATCCCTCAACAACGTAGACCTTAATATTCTCTTTAGAATTTCAAGAATTCTTTCTTGTTGGGCACCCAACATTCTCATGACAATAGAGCTAAAAATATTTTAAAATGAAACAAAACTAGAATACGGCTAATACCTATCCCATACCTCAGTCCATAGTTACACTGGCAATTCCCCATCAATGTTTGATTTTTTTATCAATTAAATTGGTACTAAAGTAGCCAACGTTCTTGTATAGAATCATATGCATAAAGAGTAAATAGTGATGGAATTTGAAATTTCCAAATTTCCCCCTATGGGTAGCGGTAATTTGTTCTTGCATCTTCTCAATGATGTACTTAACATAATAGTATTCAGTATTTGTGAAGGGATCTTGAATATTTAGGGCCATGAGGTAGGTCCTTCATACACCATATCAAAACCATCACTCCCTAGTGCTTTATGCAAACCATAAATTGTGTTTTGCAAATAATTTATGAATTTTTTTCATAGGGAAGATCTTGTCCAATTTCTTCGGGTGTCTTCAACTAATTTGAACTCATATGGAATATGGTAAATCATCACCTTGCCAGTATAAAACTTGACATTCCTCTCAAACTTTTCTTGGAAGTCTTGGATGTTTATCTCCACACTCAATGTCCTTTGAGTTCCAAAACCAAGGAGGCACGATCAAGTGTGCACAATATGTTCCCATCCTACTTGTAGAAATATTTGGTTGCAGGGTTGTATGATGCTATTAGGGCTTTCAATAAGTCTACGTCGACTTACAACTCAGAGAAGATGAGCTTTGCCAAATTCCTTCTCCATGGGTTTGAGGTGGTGGCTTTTTAAACCTGTTACTATAGAAAAACATGAATAGCTTATACCCGTTTGTGTTTAGGAAAATGAAATATCTGCAATACATATATGCATCACTAAAACTATGATCATTTGTAGCAATTACATTTGACAATCCAGGCAAGAGATGGAGCCATTCTTCTGCATATTAATTTGGCCTTCTTTGCATTGTTTTTCCATTTTTTAAAGATGATTCTTGAACTATTTCCACCTCTTTATATTTCCCCCCATCACCTCCTATTTCAAACATCTTTTCTTTGCAACTAAACCCCAGATTTTGAAATTCTCAAGAGCAGTTTGACAGTTCGAAAGCTCGATTGCTTCTACAACTCAGTAATTTCTCCTTTGGAAACTGGTCAGTCACTGAGAATCTCTTTATGTAAGAATGAGTTCCATAAACTTCATTTAGTTCATTAAATGCTTGCATGCATGAGGATTCAAATTTCACTACAAAAGTGTCACTTCATAGTTCTAGTGTCGTTACTACTAGTTAAGCCTTTTATTTTATGCTCGGAACCTATGATTGGCTGGAAACCCGTAACTTTTTCATATTCGGCGAAATCAATTTATGTATTTTTGTCTTATTAGGGCTTGCAATCTTACGCCACACTAGACCTTTCCTTTCTTCATAACTCTGTCAAATTAACTGCTAGAACCCTTCGCTCTTATGCTCAATAGCTTATCTGACAGTCAAGAACTTTAACTATCAAACTCTTTTTTAACTATGAACTTACGCTAATTGCTCGCATCATCCCTTTGAAAATAGACCTCTAGTTTTATGCCCAACAACTTTCGTAACTTTGGAAGGCGTCAAAATGAGTTTTACGATCTCACATTTAGCCTGTAGTCATAGCATTGAATCAATGCTTATAACATACTTACAACCCTATTCTTTCCTTTAGAACATAAGTTCGGGAGACCTAATACCTTAACAAAAAAACCTTTTACGAACTTGCGATTAAGACCAAAGTGTATCTTCAAATGACTTTTGTAATTGGACTCTTGCACTTACATTTCCCTTTGGAGGGTATCATCATGACTCACTTTAAGCCCTAAGGACTTTGGCTTACGATATTATGCTCATTTCTTAGAACGTATGTTCGACACACATTTTCACTTTTACTAAATAGACCTATGACCTTACATTTTTAACCCTAAGTGTAAGATCAGGACATACTTTCACTTTTATCAAAATAGCTTATGATGATATGTTTATAAGACTTAGGCATAGGGTCTAAACTTTGAACAAAAGTCTTTACAATGCTACGCTTACACTTACTCATGAAATCGTGGGGAATATGGAATATTCTCATTTAGACTCATGACCTCCTACTCAAAATTAAGACTTAAGAAGACTAAAGGGTCAACCATAAGGTATAGATTCTTTGACTGATTGCATGACATGTTTAAAACATTTCAACATAACCTTAAGTTATAAAGGGTGACTTAAAATTCTAACCCAACCTAGGGTACAAGTCAAACAATTTAGGGTTTCTCTACTAAAACCTCTACAACAAAAACATGGAATCCCTAATTTCATTCATTCACCTAATTTTCACAATATTTTTCAAAAACAATTGAAATGGTGAAAATACAGGCCATCACACTCAAAGAAACCTAGATTCACAAAAAAAAAATACTAAAGTGAAATGATGCCTAGATTCCTATTCAGAAAATATGATGTATTTTTTTTATATTTCAAAGTCTCAACAAAGTAAGCTTGAAGTGATATCTCCGTGATAATGAATTCTTGTTTCTGGGTTCAATTGTGTAGACAATTTTTTACCAACAACGTTTCGGATCATACTACATGATCCATCATTAGGATGCAAGAGAACCAAGTAAACTTTGAAAAAATAGGGGGCAATGGCCATGGGGATGTGTAGAAGCCTATACTATTGGGGCATAAGGTGCATGTGATGGAGCCCAATCATTAGATCTACCATTTCTATTTTTTGATGACAGTGTCGGGCCATCTCCACCTCTGCCACTTACATGTTTTCCCTCTCCCCGAGCTCTTTCTAGCAAAGGGATCGACAAAGTCTACATTCTAGAATGATATAGATGAGGGCTTGAATAGAGAGAGGTGGTGGGAAAAATGATTAAAAAATCGAGAGAATGATCTAGATAAAGTAAAGGTGTCCATTAATGTGACATTCTTTTTAAAATTTCTTTCTAATTTTGATTTGGAAAATAGATTTTTCTAATTGCTTTTTCCTATGGAAGCCAATAAAAATGTAGATAATTAAAGATTTCTCACTTTAAAAATGTAAAAAGTAATAAACTATGTAATATACTTTAGAAATGAATTAATTCTAAAATATTATTGGTTGAAATAATAAAGTTTTATGCACCTAAAGAATGCATAAGTATTGAGGAGCTAATAAATAAAAATAAATTGTTAAATTAGATCTACCAGACACAAGAGCGGGTGGCTTTCTTTTCTTATGCAATGGGATCTCCTTGGGAAATATGCCATCCATTTATTTGGCTTCGCCCATTTTCCACATCGTACATATCCACCTATTCCCAAGACTATCTTTTCTACCATATTTGACCAACTTCCATTCGGATCCGTTTGGTTCATGGAATTGTAGAAATTGAGATTTATACAAATATGGATTCAAAGGGAAGGGATAATGTCACCCCTAGACACTGAAAAGACCACATACATGTGGTCTTCAATTTTTTTCTAGAATAGGACAATTTTTTGCAACCTTGCTTGTCTAATTGCTGGTTGACATCAAAATATTCCCTTGTTAGTACAAATTAACTATTCATCCATATTTACATTAACACAACTATAAATATAGTAGATGATGGATAGCCTATAGAAATCCTCTTCTATAAATAATGGTTACTGTAAACTTGTAATTTTTGATAGAAAGTATGTTTACAATGTGGCCCTTAATAACATTTTTGTTGTTGACAAATGCAAAATAGTTGAATGAAAGATTTAATTTTGGACCAAACAAATTTCTTTCAAGGCCTTCGTCGGACGCGTAGTGTAGAGAATGAAGAGACACTTGTTCTTTCTTCCCTAGCCCTTAAGGCATACAAGATTGTGGTACTACAGTCATCCAAGGTAGCTCAAAGTTGACATAAGAGAAAATTTAATTTTATTTAGTGGGAAGGTAGCCTCTCCTAGTAGCTTGTTGCTACTAAGACACCACCACAAAAGAAAGTAATCTCAACACAAGAGCAAAATGCTTCCAAGAGAACAATCCAAAGTCAAAAAATTAGAAGTTTGAAATTCTAATTTCATTTTACTTCTTTTTTTTTAAACAAACCCAAAAAAATTCATTTCCAGATTTAAGAAATATCAATTCGAGTCATCTTCCATGAAGCAAACGAACCCTTAGGCCCCGTTGGGTTGGGGAAGATGATTTTTTGATATAACCAGGTTATCTTATAACCAGGTTTTCGAAAACCTAATTTTGTGGTTTGGAAAGCCAATGGTCCGTTTGGTTGACACAGAAG
This sequence comes from Cupressus sempervirens, assembly GCA_028749045.1. Taxonomy (NCBI): domain Eukaryota; kingdom Viridiplantae; phylum Streptophyta; class Pinopsida; order Cupressales; family Cupressaceae; genus Cupressus; species Cupressus sempervirens. The sequence continues at coordinate 222,263,392 of CM053789.1, read as the reverse complement.
ATGAATATACTGTGGACCCCACAATATTATTAAAAAAACTGTCATAAAATTCAAAACCTGGTTTTAATTTCGAATTCCACCTTTTTGTTGGAAGAAACTTCTTCCAATTTTTGACCAAAATTGGAGATGAAATTGAAAACCAGGTTATAATTTTAACCAACCAAACACCAAAATTTTTTTGCAAAACCTGGTTTTGCCTCTGATAACCCGGTTTTGGCCCTCATCTTCCAGCAACCAAACAGGGCCTTAGGACTAATGGAAATTGAGGGGAAGCTCCCCCGCCATGAGAATGTCAAATCCGTCTCCCGCCAATTTTGTACTCCCCGCCATCATTTTGTCTTATCCGTTCCCATGCCAATTTTCCACAACGTAAAAGGAAAGCTAAGGCATAGAAGTGGCTATCTATTCACGCTCAAACATCGAGGCCCTCGCATACACATGCCCCAACGATTGCTGTCAATGAGGAAAATCAGTACCATCGAAAAGACACGTGAAGACTACTTTTATGTCCCTCACAGAGAGAAATCAAGCTGTTTTTTTGGAAAAATTGGCTTCTCCTTCTCGGTCCGTAGGTAAGTGATGTAACGAATCTAATTATTACACACTTGCAGGCCTTGGTGTCGTGGTGGAATAGACATCCACTAAGTTCCTTTTCTAGGCCATGGAGAATTAGCATTATGCCTCGTATCATGAACTTTCTCACTAGGCATAGTGAGCAATTAGTCTTATTATTATTATTTTTTCATGTAATTGCGTGTATGTGGTGTAGTTAGAGTGTTTAATTAATGAATAAATGGAGTCAAATATATATGTCTAGGCTGTTGGATAATTGTTGTTTATAAATAAAGGCACACCTATGTAATTGATACAATTTTTTTATTCTTATTATTATTAAGTATTAGAGAAAAAATATTATTATTTATTGAGGAGGTGTTGGTTATGTCTTAAAATCTTCTTGTAGCAAAATTTCTTACAACATTACTTTTTAAACATCAATGATCTTTTCCATTTCTTTTTATTATTAACTTGTATGATCTCGATCAATTTGTACATCATAAGACCTAATGTCTAATGAATTGGGAAGATCATATTTTATTGTTTCTCTTGATGTTAATCTATGAATTATGCTATTGAAACGAAGAAAAAGTTATAAACTATATTCATTATTTTTTATATGCACAACACTTGTCATATGTTCAAGGGGGTTGTAGAATCTCTATTAGCAAATCTACTTGACTTTTGGAGGCTTCATGTGCACATGGTATATTTACCCTCAAAGTTATTTTCAATTCTTTAATTATCTTGTAGGAACCTAAGGCTCTATGTTCCCAGGCCTAGAATAGCATAAATTAAAGAAGACTCGCACTACCCAAAAAGTTAGTCTCAAGTTAATTCCTCCATTCATGAGTTTCAACTAATTTCTTTGAGTTTGGCATTTCACAACCTTCAAAATTGGTATCCACACTACAAAAGTTGATTACACACCAGATGCCAAGCTGGGGAGTAAGAGAAAATATGCAATAAAAGAATACAAACAATTTTATACAAAAAAATGTCATACTTCACGTTGTGATTTTCATTCAATACATATTTTCAGGATTATTCAATCCTGTTTCCGAGGAAATGTTATCAAATAGATTTCTAACAAAATAACCTTTTAAACAAACCTTGTGACTAATAATAATATTCAGTCAAGTTTATTAAAAACTTAATCACCTACTCATCATAATCACTTCCTCTTATGATTGGGCACAACAATTCCAATCACTTTGCCATGTTATAAATGGGGACAAAAGACATGTGAAGCCACTACCTTCTCTGTCCCTCACACAAAGCCATCAAGGTATTTTCAATAATAAAATTCACGCCTTCTTCTCGGTCGGTAGATCGCTGGGTAAGTGCTGTAACCCATCTGATTATTACACGGTTGCAAGCCTTGGTGCTCGTGCTGGAATAGACTACCTCTCAGTTTTTTTAAAGGTCTTGGAAATGTTTTTACAAAATAATGCACGCGACCTTTCCATATCCAACGTATTTGACCAATATATTTGCCGTTTCTTTAAAGAATTACTGGCTTTGTAGCGGTTGCCGCTTAACTTCTCGAACATGACGAAACCCTTAATAATATTTAAGATTCTTTAGTTTAATCAAGTTTAGTTTGTCGTCCATGCGAGAAGAATTGTTTTACGTTAATTAATAATGTGGTTATATCTTTTAAATAATATCCCATATATTTAATTTATTAAATTATTAAATAAATGAGTCTAAACAAATAAATAATAATAAATTATTGTTGTGTTCTTGTAACTCTTGGAGAAACTTCCCAAAGTCATTTATAAGGTCATGTTTGACATAGTTGTAGATATGATGAATTTGATATTTTAATTGTATTTGCTAACTTAGGTTGGAAGCTCAACATTGTCTATCATTTTGTAGGTGCATGATCTTCTTTGTTCTTACACTTAATAGTTTCGGTAGGAATTATTCCTCACTTTATTCTACTGTTAATCTCAGTTACTCTAGTTATAGATAAATTTTATGTAAAATTTTATATTTGTTCCACTATGCGATTATCCCCATTATAACTGAGTAATTTGCCCAACATTGTGTATGAATTTGGCATAAATCGATAGTATTAAGTTCCTTATCTTTATTGTGTCCACATCTGTATTCATGTCTGTGCATGTGTATGTATTTGTGCGTGCATTTGCATCCGTGATCACATCTGTGTTTGTGTCCACACTTGTCTTCATGTTTGTGTTTGCCTCTATGATTGTATCCATATATGTATATGCCTCTGTCTCCATGTCTTCGTCTTTGTCTAGGTTTTTATATGTGTTTGCATCTACGCTTGTGTTTGCATCCTTTTAGTGTCTATATCTAAGTGTGTCTTGTATGCATATAGTGAAAGGAAGATCATACATGAAAGACCTATATTGGCCATATAGGGGTGGCTTTTTGTTGTTTGTTGTTAAATTTGTAGGATCATTGCATATGTAATTACATTGCCTTCTTGGCATATGTAGATATGATGAATTTGATATTTTAATTGTATTTGCTAACTTAGGTTGGAAGCTCAACATCGTCTATCATTTTGTAGGTGCAAGATCCTCTTTGTTGTTACACTTAATAGTTTCGGTACGAGTTATTCCTCACTTTATTCTACCTGTTAATCTCAGTTACTGTAGTTATAGATAAATTTTGTGTGAAATTTTATATTTGTTCCACTATGTGATTGTCCCCATTATAACTGAGTAATTTGTCCAACATTGTGTATGAATTTGGCATAAATCGATACTATTAAATTCCTTATCTTGACTGTGTCCACATCCATATTCATGTCTGTGCATGTGTATGTATTTGTGCATGCATTTGCATCCGTGATCACATATGTGTTTGTGTCCACACCTGTCTTCATGTTCGTGTTTGCCTCTATGATTGTATCCATATATGTATATGCCTCTATCTCCATGTCTTCATCTTTGTCTAGGTTTGTATATGTGTTTGCATCCGCGCTTGTGTTTGCATCCTTTTAGTGTCTATATCTAGGTGTGTCTTGTATGCATATAGTGAAAGAAGATCATACATGAAATACCTATGTTGGCCATATAGGGGTAGCTTTTTTTTGTTTGTTGTTAAATTTGTAAGATCATTGCATATGTAATTACATTGCCTTTTTGGTATATGTTTTCCAAAATCTAACTCCATCTCTTATAGCATAATTCATGAAGGGATATATCCATTTGTTAATATAATAATTTATTATTTACACACACACACACACATTGTATATAACTCCAGTTTAGTCTGTTGAGTTTATCCAACTGAAGCTACAAAACATTAATACTCCCTCTTGACTAGAGAGGATAAACACAAGACATCATTTACACCATTGGTAATATTAGGCATGTGACAAATTTTAAGGATATCTTTGATCAAATATTTCCATCATTATTATATCACATATAATATCAAGAGTATTGAATATCAACATATGATATTCAACAAAACTCTAAGTAATGGTCTCTAGAATATCAACACTTGATATTCACCATGTACTTGATGGTCTTCTGAATATCAACACATGATATTCACCATTTTGATATCACATTTTACTATTGGCCTCTAGAATAACAATATATATGATATTCGCCAAATACTCTTTGAGTAATGGCCTCTAGAATACCAAGTTGTATAATAATCAACATGTACTTTGTATAATGGCCCTAGTACATCAATTCGCATAACATTCACCATATACTCAAAAGTTATTATAGGTATTTGCACACGCATTCTCATAATGCTTACCATATAAACATCCACCATGCAAAAATATAATCTATTCTGATCTACATAGATATCGTAAGATATCCATCATAATAGAAAATTAAGTTATTGTACGATTGTCACCCTTCAATAAATTTTGCAAATAAAAGTGACATCAATTGGAAGTCATCACTTCCTCGTTATGTAAATAGGGGGAAGGCCCATTAAAATCACATATTCATGAGGTATATTCATGAATCACAATCCTCTTGACTGCTACAACTTAATGATCACTGGAAAATCCATCTCAACATAGTTTACTACCTTGAATCATCAAACGTTGAATCATATCCTCTATCTGCTCCTTCTGATGGATGTGTCAGACTCCCTCTAAACATCTATCTTCTGAGCTCCTTTACCTTTGAAGAAGTGTCACTCCCTCTAAATACAAATCATCTAAGCTCTTCATCCAGAATTGTCACTCCCTCTTAATCTCCCTTGTTCTACAATAACATTCTCAAAGAAAAAGATCAAAGCACATAGCTCAACTCATATAGAAATATGGATAAGAGATAATACTCAAGGATAATAATTTTGCATAATAATATAAGATTATCCCAATATAATATAGATAAATGTATATGCTTCAAAGATATAAGCACATCTTCCATTATCTATATATATACTATGATCTAAATTTTCAATATATTATAAATCTTTTACTAATATCACATATAAAAAAATAAGGAAACCAATTTCATTTATATTCATAAAAAAAATTTAGAAAAAATATTAATCACCATATATTTTCTATAATACTATCTCATATAATATAACTAAGAAATAAATATTATTAATGATGACAAATCCCTTAAATAATATTCTAAATATCCAAAACATATTCTTACCTCCAATATCACTCTAATCATTAAAAAAATAGTAGCTTTCGATCAATACTTGTGTTTGACCACATGCCATTTTCATATATATATTACTATTTTCAATATGTATCCACGTAGGATATATGTTTACTATCCACTCCCTTAATCGTCAGCTATGTCAAACCAATCACCGAGGGCACCAAAACTATTCTAGACTCCTCAATCCTATGCCATGTACCTCAAACATTGCGGCTCTATATGTTTTCATCTTGGGCCACCTTATCCACATTGTATATGAAGTGGTTTGAGGAGATTCTTTTATTTTCAAATTAGTTTATTTTATTCGTTCATTATTATTTGCATCTGGGTGAATAGTTTTCACAACATCCCATTATGGTCTATGTTCTTCTCCACAGACAAAATAATATAGTCAAGAGAGGCACAAATGCAATCACCCATGCACACATACTTTTCCATTTAAATATTTCAGAGATTTTGTCCATGTTGTTTATGAATGCTAATAGTGTTGGGCAAATTAGTTTCAATGTTTTCTTTGCTTCCCATTCTCTCCATTAATTGGTTTCTTCTCCCCTTTCATAATGGGTATAGGCTAATGTCCCACAAAAAAGTACCAAAGAGAAAACAAAGTCAAAGTTCTTTTTTCCAAATTCACGAAAACACAGTAATTTTTTTCCAATTTTTTTGTTGTTTTCGACTACAAACTATGCAGATCATGAAGATCAAACACTGAAATTTATAGTGATTTATTACCTTTTTCTAATTGGTCCGTTGCATTTTTGGTGGGGTTTATTTTATTTTCCCAATTCAAAAAATACAATATTTTCTAACATGGATTAATGAATTCATTAATTACAACTCTATCTTTTCCATATTTGTGACAAGTTCATTATTAATTACAACTTTATCTTTTGCATATTTGTCACAAGTTCATTAGATTTATAAAATAATTACAACTTTATATTTTGCATATTTGTCACAAGTTCATTAGATTTCTACAAAAGTCATGTTTTTATCTTCCACAACAAAAATAATGTCTTATCAATATTAATATCACAATTTTTAGTTTTCAAAATAGTTTTTAAAAATGTTAATATATTTTAAATTATTTTAAAAATTAGTTTTATATAAATCAATAATTATTAAATTTAATTTTTTATTAAAATATATTATTGCTATTAAGAGTTGTATTGCTTTATATATATAGACTTTAGTATATATTAATTTAAAAAATTAAAAACAATCAATTTCTAAATTTAACTTATGTAACAAAATTCTCAAAAAATTTAATTATCTTGGTTATAAATCTATTAATTCAAATCTTGTGATTTTACAATGCATTACATTAAGTTGTATATTTTTAGACAATGGCTAGTCGCCACATTATTCTATAAAACTAAAATTTAAAATATTAATTAAAAATCTAAATTAAATTTGCTAAAATTTATAACTTTCTTTTCAAAACCATAATTTTAAATATTACGTCCAATTTGTTTCCCTAGAGGCAGGGACTCCAGCTCTCAAAGAGCTCTTGTTATATTTGAAAACTAATTAAAAATCCCATTAAATTTATTAAAAAATTATGCTAACTCTTTACTGAAATGAATCAAAAAATCATTATAATTTAAGCAAACATTTATGTAAATGTGATTTATTCCTTAGAATCAATGCTATGTCAATAGTGGAAAAGGGAAAAAAATATGTAAGTTTTCCCAAGTAAAGATTCCTTCCACCTGAAGCAAAAAGGCACGATCACATTAACACTGTACTTGATAATGCATCGAAAGACCCCACTGCTAGTACATATGATATTCGGGGTGAAATGCAGCTTCTAAAGATCTATTTCCCCTATATTCTCCAGCAGCTGCAAATCTTTGAATGGGACAAATTAGTGGACAGCTGGCCTCATGGTAGGGATATGTGTACACACTAAGGGCAACGACTACCTAGGCAGGAGGATCGACTACCTCGGTATGCCCCCCATCCCCATCCTCATGACTCCTCATGCCCAACGATCCATACCATCCTGCGTCTTACGGTCGTACTCATGCCTGAGCATGATAGAGGAAGTACCTGAATCCTCATACCCTTTGATACATGGCTAGATATTTGTTTGCGTATGGATCCATGTCCCCCACGCCTCGGTAACGTAACTCTATCAGTGCTGTAGCACTTTGTACTTGCAAGTGAAAAAGTATGGTATTCAAATAATAATTATTTTCTTAATGAAAATTAATTATTGAATTCTTTAAATACATAGGCATATATTGTTATTATATTATTGTTAATATATAGAAAGTTTTAAAGTATGAAATATGGTGATCACTTGTTTTTCTTTTTAAGTGGGGAATAGGAATATTGTGTCTTGGAAAGGGCAAAATTTTTATAAATTTCCTTTTTTTTTAATATTTATATTTTTTATTATAATATAATTAAATAAAATTTAAAATATTATATATAACTGAGTTATATTTTCTTAAATTTTTAATATTTACATTCTAATAAAATTGAGATCAGTAGAAAAATATATAATTAAATATACTAATAATTTTAGAGATTTCATAATTTTAACTATAAAAGATACACAATATTTTTTAAAGTGTTTTTAATTTAAAGATAATAAAATTAAAAGTAATTATTTTAAATCAAAACACAAATTTAACATTATTGTGCAACTAAAATATATTTATTAAAAATTTCCAATTTCTTTTTCTTAATTGACGAAGTAATTTTAACCATTTCCACCTAAGTGCTAAATTCATGCATTCATACTAAGTGAAAAAAAATTATCTACACTTCAAGTAGATATATTCACATATTTCTTAATTGTGTTTATTTTAGTTAGTGCATTAATAAAAATTAATATTAAAAGTTAACTATAAAAATATCCAACAAAATCTTTATTTTTAAAATTAAAATTCTACATGTAAATAATGAATTTAATATTATTAAATAAAAACTTATTATTATATATATTTAAATTTAATTAATTGAAAATTATATATTGAAATTTATAAGAAAATATTTTAAAAGATTTTTCTATACAATAATAATTGAATTCTTGTGCAATTAATTGGAAACATATAAAAATAGATATACTATCTAGTTAAAAAAAATTACTAGATTTTTTTTTATATCTATATAGATATAGATATAAATATAGATATAATTTTCTTTTTTTATAGATATAGATATAGTTTCTGGTAAAAAAATTAGAAACTATATCTATATCTATAAAAAAAATAAAAATAAAATTTATATTACATAATCTTTCTAATTTATATTCTATATTTATGAGTAAAAAATTACATGATCTTTCTAATTTATATTCTATATTTTTCACTTGTTTTAGTTTCTATTTACATAATGCTTCATTTTTCACTTAGTCACCTTATATTTTTCATTTTTCACTTAGTCACCTTATACCAACATTTTATTTTGATGCCAATAGTGGCATGTTGTGATGGTTAAGTTGTTGTGTTGTTATCCTTGCCATCAAGGTTCAAATCTCATGGGGATGAGGTCCCCCGTTTGTGGCCTCACTGGTTCATAGCTCCAGGTCAAAGCGTTTACCCCTCTTTAAAAAACAAAAACATTTTATTTTGATTAGAATCTTAACAAAATTAATCTCTACATTTATGGTTATTCTTTTTTCTAAAATAACATTTTATTTTTCTTTGTTTTAATCATCATCATTATTCATTTTATCCTAATTTAAGATCACTCATAATTCTTAAATCACCCTCTTAAACTTTCACAACATTCTCTCCCTCTCTTCAAAAAATAAATTATCTTTTAATATTTACCACACCCTTGTTTGGTCCTTTTTATTCTTTACAATATTCACTTGATCCCTTTTATTCTTGTAAAAAAACTAGAAACTATATTTATATCTATAAAAAAAAATTATATCTATATTTATATCTCTATCTATATAGATATTAAAAAAAAATTCTAGTAAATGATTTTAACTAGAAACTATATCTATTTTTATATGTTTCTAATTAATTGCACAAGAATTTGATTATTATTATATAGAAAAATCTTTTAAAATATTTTCTTAAAAATTTCAATATATAATTTTCAATTAATTAAATTTAAATGTATAATAATAAGTTTTTATTTAATAATATTAAATTCATTATTTACATGTAGAATTTTAATTTTAAAAATAAAGATTTTGTTGGATATTTTTATAGTTAACTTTTAATATTAATTTTTATTAATGCACTAACTAAAAGAAACACAATTAAGAAATATGTGAATATATCTACTTGGAGTGTAGATAATTTTTTTTTGGCTTAGTATGAATGCATGAATTTAGCACTTAGGTGGAAATGGTTAAAATTACTTCGTCAATTAAGAAAAAGAAATTGGAAATTTTTAATAAATATATTTTAGTTGCACAATAATGTTAAATTTGTGTTTTGATTTAAAATAATTACTTTTAATTTTATTATCTTTAAATTAAAAACACTTAAAAAATATTGTGTATCTTTTATAGTTAAAATTATGAAATCTCTAAAATTATTAGTATATTTAATTATATATTTTTCTACTGATTTCAATTTTATTAGAATGTAAATATTAAAAATTTAAGAAAATATAACTCAGTTATATATAATATTTTAAATTTTATTTAATTATATTATAATAAAAAATATAAATATAAAAAAAGGAAATTTATAAAAAAATTGCCCTTTCCAAGACACAATATTCCTATTTCCCACTTAAAAAGAAAAACAAGTGATCACTATATTTCATAGTTTAACACTTTCTATATATTGACGTTAATATAATAATAATATATGCCTATGTATTTAAAGAATTCAATAATTAATTTTCATTAAGAAAAGAATTATTATTTGAATACCATACTTTTTCACTTTCAAGTACAAAGTGTTGCAGCACTGATAGAGTTATGTTACTGAAGCGTGGGGGACATGGATCCATATGGGAACAAATATCTAGCCATGCATCGAAGGGCATGAGGATTCGGGTACTTCCTCTATCACGCTTAGGCATGAGTACGACCGTAGGATGCAAGATGGTATGGATTGTTGGGCATGAGGAGGCATGAGGATGGGGATGGGGGGCATACCGAGGAAGTTGATCCTCCTGCTTGGGTAGCCGTTGCCCACACTAAGACATTTAGAATAAAAAACATTCAGACATGTCTGCTACAGACACCAAGAATTGATGCCAACTGCTGAAACATCTATTAAAAAAAAATGGTTAAATAGCTTAATATCCTTAAACAATAGGCAATGAGAGATTCTCTCATTTTTCAACTAGAAAATAAATGTGGTCATCCATGCTAGCACACTGGCATGTCTGTTTTTGATATGACAGCTATCTTTTTGTATGGCCACACACATTGCCCACAATTTTTAAATCACACTTGCCATTGCTTCTGGCGATGAGTTGTAAATGTACAATTATGTTTTGCTCAATTTTTCCACATGTTGTTGCCAGTGTTGTGACTACGGATGAATGCATTTATTATGAGCTTATCAACTCCGTTGTTCTCATTTTCGTAATTTAAAAAAAATTACCCTTGGCAAAATACCAATCCACCAATAGAAATTTAGATTTTAGATCACAAAAAGAGATTTAAAAATAATTCATGTCTAAACTTTAGGAAATGATTATTTCTTGTAACTCAAATCAATAATTTAGTGCCCCCACTGAAAAAAATAGTACCCTGCCTTAGGGAGTAACAAGAAAGAGAAGGGTAAAAGCACAAACCTGTGTCACCTTTTATAAAGGAGAAGTGATATCAGAATTTAAAGTCTTCAACTTTAACAAAATAAAAGTGGCATTTATGCTTAGAATTTGAAGATGATGTAAACTAATGAAATGTGTAAAATTGGATGAAGTTTATGTCTATAATTTTTTTTTAAAAAATTGAGTGAAAATTTTATTTATTTTTCAATTTTTTAAAAATACTAAAAATATAGAGTTTTTTTCCCGTCAACCAAATATATGCAAATGTTCATATTTTGGTTTGATTTTGGAATATGTTAGAGTTAACATGTATACCTAGTGCACCAAAAAAGAAAAATTGAAATTCGGCTAATATTTTTGAAGTTATAACTGGTCAAAGTCAAAGTTATCAGAAATAGACAGTTTTTTTCTCCCATCAAACTTTTTCCATCAAATCTACATTTTTTTTTTTTTAAATTACATATTCTTGAAGAAGACTCTCTCCTCTAGTGCACCATAAAAAAAATTAAAAAATTAACATGATTTATTATTTTTTTCTTATTTTTGAATAGACATCTTCCTGAATCTTAAGATACCTACTTGTAATATTTTTAAATTATAACATATTATTCATTATCAAAACTTTAAAAAAATTATACAATCATAATTGTAACTCAGAGAACTACAAAAGTATATTTTTAGTTTTAAAAAATACTTCAATTTAGTAGGTCAAATTGGTCTTCAAAGTGAGATGTTTACAGAAGTTCTAATTTTTGCTTGTTTGGCTGCCACATAGACTATTACGGCCGAAACTGTTTCGGCGGTAACTGTTTCGACTGAAACCTCCAGTCGGCTTAAGAAACCGCTAGCGGTTAGTGTGACTTTTTGATATAAAAAAATATTGTTTTATCTTTTTTAAATAATTAAATATACAGGGACAACAAAAATTGGAAGAAGATTTGCAAAAAACAATTAATTTTGAAGCAATTTCCAACAACTGTTTTGCGGATTTAATCAATATTGCAAAGGATCGAATATTTTGAAGGTGCTTTTTTTCTCTTCTAATTATTTTTATTTTTATGTATTATATATTGAACCATTAGCTGATATTTAGTGAAATCTTTTTTTTTTTTTTTGTTTCTATAGGTTGAATTATTCAATGGGTAGTAAAAGGAAAAGATCAAGGAAATATGATAGAAAAAGAGATGACAAAATGAAAGGCCATACAAAACATGCTCAAAACCAACCTACTGAAATTCCTGAACATGATGAGATTCATGAAGAAAATGAAAGTAATGAAGAGGAAGAAATTGGTAGTTCTATTGATAGAGACAAATTAGAAAGCATAAAAAATTTGATGGATTTGGATGAAGAACTAATTTTTAACCAAATTCCATTTAAAGATATGATAAATGATAACACTATCAAAAAGCATTGTCAGAACATGTGGGATGAATATTTCAAGGATAAAAGTATATTTGGAGAGGCACAATTATTTGTCAAGTTATTTAAGAGAAGAGATATGAGACCTGTCTTAGAGTTGTTGGGTGTTGATAACAGGAAAAGCCATGCTCATAATATTAATAAAACAATAGTTGAAAATTTGCAAAATGCTTATAACAAAATTGACAACACAACTTGAGGAGGTGATTTGAGTAATGCACGTAGAGCATTGATGACTACTATATCTAGTAGAAAATTGACACATAGAAAATAAGTACATGCAATTTCTGATATACTACATATATCTAGAAGAACTGTCTAGAGATACATCGAGAGGAGAAATATGCTAGATGATAACATTGAGAATAACTAGGTGAATATTTGTAGAGTTCCTCGAAAAGACAGGATTTCTGAAGAAGTAAAAATACAAGTTATTGAATTTTGGACCACACATTCTCGTGTTTCTTCCAACAGGCGTGATACTATACAAATTAAAGATCAAGAAACAAGGGCCAAAATTGAACATCCAAAACATTTCATAGATATAACTCAAAGTGAACTTTTTGAAGCATTCAAAGAAGAATTTTCAAATGTCAAAATATGTCAGAGAATGTTTGAGAGTTTACGTCCTTCTTTTGTACGCATAAATAAGATGTAAGAAACTTGTTGTTATAGAAATCATGTTGAATTTGGTCTACACTTGCAATCATTTAAAAAAGTTATGGCAATACTTGATCCTAATTTGGTCATCGCTCGCAGTACAACACAATTTGTGAGGTCCATATTATGTGATAAATTAGAAGATTCAGATGAATTCAAAGTGCAATGCATAAAAAATCAGTGTGAAGTTTGTGCAAATTTACACAAATTTTCTCAAATTATGCAAGTTGAGAATATTAATGAATCCACACCAGTTTCATGGATGAGATATGAATATGAGACATACCAAAATAATAGAGGGGATGAATCCAGAAAAATTGTATTGAAGGAGAGTGAATTGCATTATGATGAGTTCATGGCCAAGTTTCGTCTATTGATATATCCACATATCCGACATTGTCATGGTGCACGATGGCAAGCTAAACAGTTTTGTGATTCCAAAAATTGTTTTCGACCTGGTTGTATACTTTCAATTGTAGATTTTTCTGAGAATTATACATTTGCACCTCATATAGAGCTCCAAAGCCAATATTATCATTCTGAACAAGTTGCAATATTTGTGCAAGTGACCTATAGACATGCACAATTTGAGGTAGATCAGATAGAAAGATTGAATGAAAATGAACGCATCATCATCAAAGAGGTTCATTTCTATATTAGTGATGATAAAGTTCATGACAGGAGTTATGTGGCTCATTGTTTTGCAATGTTCTTTGAAGATCTCAGAAATCGTGGAATAAATGTTTCAGAGCACTGGATTTAGTCTAATGGATGTGCAGGTTAGTATACACGAAATAGTTACACATTTATTTAACTTTATTTTAACTTGTATTTATTTGGACATGTCTATTTCTATTTAATATATGTACTTGGATAATTGTAGATACTTATCATGTTTCACGTTCACAGGACAATTCAAATCTGCAAAAGCATTTAATTGGTTAGCAATGCAACATGCTAGAACCAATGTTAAGTTTTTATGGAATTTCTTTGAAAGTGGACACAGAAAAGGGGAGCATGATGGAGCAGGAGCATGTATAAAATGTGCGCTTCGACAACATGAACTTGCAGGTAAATATATGCATTTTTTAAATGTACATGTTTAATACTCTAATAGCATTTTAAATTTTATATATACATGCATATTTTATGTACATAAAAGGAATAGGATAGAGAGCACAAATCAAATTGTTGAATGGTGCAAAGTTCATTTTGCTACTCGAGATACTGAATACAATAAGCATTACTTTTGGGAGGTGAAAGGTGAACTAAGTTATATTTATTTTTAATGTCTTTTTCAAATCAAGTTGAGTTTTTAATTAAATATTTATTTTGAAATATGACAATTAGTTTTTGTATTTGTAACAGATATAGATCGATCTAATCCTTACAATTGTCAAACGATTCCTGAAATTAGAAGTTTACATCAAGTGATGACTATAGGAAACCATAAACCTCCAGTACTTAAAGTAAGAGAGAAAACATGTTTTTGTGATGACTGCATTAAGGACAATGTAGTGAGTGCATGTGAAAATATTGAGAATGGATATGTTTCACATTGGGATTTGAAGTAGATAGTTAGAAAGCCTCCTTTTGAAGATGTTGACATTGACATTGACATTAATGATCCTGTATATTTAGCTGATTATGAGCGCATTTCTGATTTAGTTGTGGCAGGTTTGTGTGCATATATACATATATATATATAAATTAATATACATGTATATTTGTTTTAAAATTAATTTATATTTCTCTTTTTATATACATGCAGGAGATATTTTTGCAGTTCAAGCCTTACCAGATAATGCAAAAAATGTGGACTATTATCTTTTAAGATGCACAAAAGCAAAACACAAGTTGCTAGAAGGAACTATAGATGTTGATGAACAATCATATCCAATTGGATCAATTGTTATTAAAGGAACATATTATTAACAAACAAGGGTAATTGGTAGTGGTATTGAATTTATTGAATACAAGCTTGGAGAAAAGGTTTTACACTACAGTAACCATGTTATAGCAACAAATTACAATTTGAAGCAGTACAAAGAAAAGGACATCATGGAAATCAAAAGTGGAAATTGCCTATTGAAGAACATGAAAAACTTCTAGAGATAATAAAAAGTAGAGAGGATCCTAACAATACATTGTTTGTGGAGCTCTAGTTTACCTATGTACTTATTGTGGAGCTCTAGTTGAGTTATGCCTGTATAGCTCTTATACTTTCATATTTAATATTGATAGGATATTTGTTTTATATAAATTTTTGTACATTGGATCATTTATCTTGCATATGCAAAATTAGACATGTATTGTTATTTTTATTTAAATTTGACATGGATATCTCATTTAAGACCAGGTCTCTTAGGACCTCCCCTTAAGACAACCTTTTTAGTATTTGTATGTACATATAATCTTTATATGTTCTTATATGATACATTCTTTATGTTTGTATATAATCCTTATGTTCTTACATGTATATGTTATATGAACTATGTTACATATTACATGTACATTATATTTTATTAATTAAATGTTGTTAATTATAGTTAATTAAGAATATATGTCATTAAATATAGTTAATTAAGTCATTAAATAGAGTTAATTATTAAGACATTAAATATAATTAGATTAAATATAGTTAATTTAAAGGTTAAATATAGTTAATTAAGGCACGTCATTAATAAGAGTTAATTAAGTCATTAAATAGAGTTATTTATTAAGACATTAAATATAATTAGATTAAATATAGTTAATTAGATTAAATATAGTTAGTTATAGTTAATTAGGTTAATTATAGTTAATTAAGGCATGTCATTAAATAGAGTTAATTAAGTCATTAAATAGAGTTAATTAGTAAGACATTAAATATAGTTAATAGGATTAAATATAGTTAGTTATAGTTAATTAGGTTAAATATAGTTAATTATAGTTAATTAAGGCATGTCATTAAATAGAGTTAATTAAGTCATTAAATAGACTTAATTATTAAGACATTAAATATAATTAGATTTAATATAGTTAATTATAGTTAATTAAGGCATGTCATTAAATATAGTTAATACATGATCTACATTAAATATAATTAGACTAAATATAGTTAATTATACAGTTAATTAAGACATGTCATTAAATATATATTATATTGTTATGTACATCAACCATTAAAATTATATAGTTAATTACACTTAGATTAAGGCATTAAGATGAATAACTATACATATACATGTAAACTTGAATATTGAAAATATGAATAACATATAGAAACATGTGCATAACACATACATAAGTTACATAAAAGATGAAGACATCAAAAGATCAATAAAATAGACGTCTACATTAAAAGATCAATAACATACATGTGCATATATCTGGAGAATATAATGTACCCATATTAAATGTATAAAAATAGATCATGTAGATCAAATGTCTAGAAATAACATATATAAAACATCAAAATCTCCATATAAACATGCATCTGGAAATAACATATAAAACATCATTTAGTGTCCATGATATAAACAAGTATCTAGAAATAACATATAAAACATCAAAGTGTCCATATAAACCATGTATCTGAAAATAACATATAAGACATCAAAGTGTTTGGATATAAAATGTATGCATATGGAAATAACATATATAACATCAAGCTGTCCATATAAATATGTATCTAGACATAACATGTGTGTAATAAAATAAAAGGCCACATATGATCTAATCAGCTACATCCCCCCTCCTGATCCTGAGCCTTGTCCCCAAAAGGGTCTATCAGCTGCATCTGAACCCTGTGTCAAATGATAACAAGTGAGCCATTTAATTATGTGTACAAACAAATTATATCAAGATCTACATGTATATAAATCAAATATATATATATATATATATATATATATATATATATATATATATATATATATATATATATATATATATATATATATATATATATATATATATATATATATATATATATATATATATATATATATATATATATATATATATATACATATTGTAACATATCTGGGACTCATGACATGTAGGATCTGTCGGTGTCTGCAGATCAGCAAAACGTAACATACTATCACTCAAACCCTATAACACATACACAAACACACACATATACATTAATTTAAACATATAGACATATTATTTACTATAATAAAAATAAATTTAAACATATAGAGATATTTACCGTAGCATTATGTAATGCTCTGCCGATTTGATTGATATCTGAATCATGTAATGAAAAAATAGTACCAGCATTCAAGTCAATAGTGCGGCCCTGATCTGAAAGCATGGAAGTAAATAGACCAGGCTGTATGGTGCCACTGAGATCCTGAGTAGGAGGGGGTGCTGTAGGGTCCTAAGTAGTTGGGGCTGGTGCTGTAGCTTGGGCCTGTGTAGTAGTAGGAGTAGTAGAAGGTGTAGGAATGTCCTCCTACCTCTATGAATCCTTTGGGACTGTTGTACGTGAAAAAATATGTCTAATCTGAGAGCTCATGTCACGAAGTGGAATCCCTGAGAGTGTCGATAATGCTCGATATGCATCTAAAAGATTAGATGCTAAATATGATGCCAAACGATGCAATGCATCCACCTCTAAGACTGCACAAATGTCTACAGGAGAAGTTATGTCTGCAACTCCATAATCATCATCAACAGGTGTGCTAGATGATGCAGCTGTGGGAGCGGTACCTCGAGACCGTAGCATATATCGACTACATCGATCAAAAGAAATCTCATGTAATTATGTGGCGACGGTGGCGATGCTCAAAAAAATCTGTGTCCTAATTGTGTCATTAGGAACACTCTCACCTACAATAGCCATCTACGGACCTCTTGGCATAACCAAAAGGTTTGGACCCACCATTGCCTGTTTGTTAACGGGCGCAGGAGTGTCCGCGGGTCTAAATCTATCAAAAAGTCTCCCCTGACCCTGCCCAACATGCCCTAGATAATCTGTATAGTCAACATCATAGTGTAAATGAAATTCTGCAAATAATTGTTTGCAGAAATATAGGGGGAACTCATCCTTCTGTGGCCATCTATGATGAGTAGCCAACCAACAAGGATACATCAATGGTGTGATGAGTGGATCAATACACTTCGTTGCAGAGTAGCCTCTGACTCTGCGACGATCTGCATAAGATGGAAACATGGTTTTCACCATGCCGATGGAAACCCCAGTATCAATCTGTGTGTACTTCATAGTGCCAATGACACTGTGAGATAAAGAAGAATAAAAGGTCTCAATGCTCATATCATCAAAAGGGTTGTATGATTCAACTATCTGAATCATACAAAATAACTCCTCTCGCATCGCTATGACCTTCTCCCTATTAGGGAAGGTGGTAAAAGAGGAAAGCGAGGTATCCAAAACCTACATAGCACGAGATAATCTCGCCACTGTATCTCTAAATAACTGATGTCTATCATGGGTGGAGGTCGATCTACGTGCTGTACCAGACTCAGCACTCTGAGCCCCACCACAAACACTGGCATCCCCTGAGGATGCAGGAGCACGATCCCCAAAACC
The DNA here is from genome assembly GCA_028749045.1 of Cupressus sempervirens. Taxonomy (NCBI): domain Eukaryota; kingdom Viridiplantae; phylum Streptophyta; class Pinopsida; order Cupressales; family Cupressaceae; genus Cupressus; species Cupressus sempervirens. Next base: position 222,244,876 of record CM053789.1, on the reverse strand, counting down.
GGATGCCATAATGTATATATAAAAATAAATATGAGAATATGAATGTGAAGCTACAATCTGAGTGATAAATATCTAGAGATCTGCACATGCATATATATACAAATATAAACATACAAGTCTATTTAAATTAAAATAATTAAAAGTTAAATTTAATTTGAAACACATGTACATATAAATACACAACATTAAAATGGTGCTAAATGAACAATCATGTAACATACATATGTATTTTAAAACAAATTATCTTAGAGACCATATCTAATGTACATTGTAACGTGCTCATGCAAATGTAAAAAATAAATATTCGTACATGTACATGTATATGCAATAAAAATAAAATAAATTTCTTGATTAAATGATAAATAAGTGCACACATGTACATACATGCAATAAGAAAATATAATTCTTGACTAAAATCTAAATTTTGATGTAAATGCTTTGATGATTATGGGGAGTGTAGATGAGAGTTAGGACATAGGGATAGAAAAATTTGTTACTAGATAAGTAAATGAGTTTAGTTAGCAAATGTTAATTTACAATTTAGAACTCATGACTTAATTTAGTAGTTTGAATTAGAGTTAAGAATGTTAATAAAATAAATGGGATATAGTTTTATTAAGGTTGATAGTAAGGTCAGTCTATTATGTGCTAGTTTAAACATATGAATACCTATTACAACCTATAACAGACGTAATGACCTAGTAGGAGTCCTTAGGTCCCCTTAACATATATATGGATAAAAATACCTAGAAATGTATCATGAGGTTGTTATGTGTCATTTGATAATGTAAGAATCATCATTACCTAATAAGGCCTATTATATCCTAATAATACATATTAAGAGTTATTAGAACCTAAAAAAAATAGTATGACCTATTACGACTCCTATGTCCCCTTAAGACACACATGTATGGATAACGTATTGAAAAACGCAGTTGATATAAGTGATCTTAATGTGTTGTTTGGTAATGTAAGACTCATTATTACCTGACAATACCTATTATGTGCTAGTAAACATATGACTACCTATTACAACCTATAACAGACGTAATGACCTAGTAGGAGTCCCTCGGTCCCCTTAACATATATATGGATAAAAATACCTAGAAATGTAGATCATGAGGTTGTTATGTGTCATTTGATAATGTAAGAATCATCATTACCTAATAAGACCTATTATATCCTAATAATACATATTAAGAGTTATTAGAGCCTAAAAAAAATAGTATGACCTATTACGACTCCTATGTCCCCTTAAGACACACATGTATGGATAACGTATTGAAAAACACAGTTGACATAAGTGATCTTAATGTGTTGTTTGGTAATGTAAGACCCATTATTACCTGATGTTAGTACCCAGGGTGGTAACAGTTTTTAAAACTTGTAATTTATGTTTTCGAACCACTTTGAACCTCAGTTCAAAGTAGTTCGAAGTGGTTCAATTGTTCAGTTGACCCATCCTGCAGGTTCATACAAGCGAAGTTCAGAATCTAAGTCTAAAATGCAAATTCAGAGAGAGGTTTCAGATTCAGATCCAAGCTCAAATTGCTGGAATCAATAGTTCAGAGCAGAAATTCAGAGGTCATATTTCAGAGATGCTCGTCAGTCAAAAGGTTCAACACAAGCAGAATTCAGAATGGCCCTAAAGATTCAGAATGCAATGATTCAAATGCTCCATGTTCAAGCTAGAATTTGAAGCTCAAAAGCTGAAAACATGAATTTGTTTGAGAGTAAAGGTCTGACGAGTCTAGAATTTAAGAAGAAGGTTCATTGAATTTGATTATTCAAAAGGTTCAGGGATGGGAATGATGAGTTTTAAAGTTCAATCCTGAATCATTGAAAAAGGCTCCTTTCAGGTTATTTTGGGAATTTTTTTTCTCGGAGAGTGAGGATTATGATGGAGCTTCATTGTTAAAGTAACTCTATAGAAATGATGCAGAAGGTGTGATAAGAATCTTTGAAAGCCACTTGTCCCTTTAGAGTAATCTGTCAGCACTTTTTGAATATTTAAAAACATTGGTGAAACATGACATTATTGTCATGAGTCAAGACAGAAATCATCAGGGGTTCATTAAAATTAACATCTTTCTAATTCAAACTTTCATTATTATAAACGGGTAAGAGCATGCAATGGAAAATTACGCAGTCACAGTAGTCAGACATTGCCCACGACATCCTGTCATCGGTGTTGATGATTGTCGATAGCAACAAAATGCTCGCAGCCTCTCTCAGCATCACCATTACATTGCAGATATGATCAGAAATGTCTGCGTATATGAATTGTCTCTACCCAAGCCGATTCAAAAGATTGAGAATTTGGCACATATCAAGAAGCTAGTGGTCTTGATGAACTACGTGCTTTAATGAAGAAAACAATTATGATTCAAAAGTTGAAAGAAGATGTTTACAAGTATGTTTGAAAAGGTCTAATCAAATGACATTCCTATAAAACACGACTGTCATGGTATCAAGAAATGAGACCCTAAGTTCAAGCGGCATGGGTGAAAGTTCAATCTTGATGAGAGAGGACACGGTGTAAATGCTCAAAAGCCACTCCATACTATAGAATTCGAGTCTTCTTCTTGCGAGTTGCTTGGTAAGTCTATTGAGGATGTCAGCAAGCAGTTTGTACCCGAGGATATAAACATAGATTTACTCACTGATAAATGTCCATAGGCCTGAATACCCACATCTTGTGCTCACAAAGATCCCAGTTATGAGAATATAAGAGGCATGAAGAATATCTGTAGAATTCTATGGACCCGCACGTGTACATCCCATGGCACAGATAGAAAGAGATCTGCAGGTTTGGGAAGAAGGCAATGAAATAATCAGTGGCCTCCTTAAGGAATACCCGAGCAGGATGAAGTCTCTTTGGATTGAATAAATGGTGGTTACACATAGATTGGGAAGGTAAAAGACCCAGGGTTTAGTTTGATTAGAGGAGAATTCATACAGTAATTGAGAAGTCATGCCCGAGCTTGGACATGTAGATTTGGAAGCCATTCGATTAGATGCTGGCAATATGGAACCATGCTTCATCATCCTTATGGTTGTGGCAGTTGATGAATCATTTTTAATTCAATCTAAAAGTTACGGAAAGATGCTTGCACAACAAAACTTGTGGAGCCGACTACCTTGGGACCCAGTAGTTTCGAAGCCCATTGCAAACATATGATCCTCAACCTTTTTGTTCTAATATAAGAATTATGTACTGTCAAACAATTGCGAGGGCGATGAGTAGGATCCCCATAAATCAGAAGGGAAGCCTTTTTAAGATTCTTGAGCTCGTATATATCGATGTGTTGGTGGTGATGGAAGGAGGCACGCTTAGACGATAAAGTTACCCATTTCAGTGGCAAATCAAATTCAGAGTCAAGAAAATTTCATCCCATTCCAAAGCTACACAGTTTGAATATAAATCGCCCTCAACACAATTGGGCTATGTGAATAGGATGATCATTGTGAGCAAGTTAGCAGAACTGTATCAAGGTATGAAGGCAGCAGTCATGTATTTATGGTTTGTTTTCAATCCAAGACACATCAAACTCAGAGCTACAATCCTTGGCCACACGACATCTCCAAGTATAGGGTGAACCAAAAGTACCTAGAAGCAAGGAGCTTATAGTCAATTTGGGAAGACTAAAGAAAAACAATGATTCATTTTCTAACACGTGGCTGGACAAGATTAGATAAATTTTTTTCAAGAAAAGTTGTGGTCTATCATGATCCAATACGATACTAAAAGGGATTTGTAATAAAGTATTTTATTATAAATTAAATCTTATGCACATATGAAAGTGTAAGAGAAAGGGAAAGAGAAGCAAAAATATTTCCAAGAATCGGTTATAGAAACTGAATAGTCAGCCACCAAATTCTATAAATGGTGAAAGCATTAAACAAAAAGGGTTTGACTGTTTCTTCTAGCAGCTACAGACTGTGTGCTATCAGCAGAGGGAGATTTTCTAGTTCTGGGGGAAGGAATACAGACTTTGAAGCTATAGCAGAACAGAGTTTTATTTGCTAGACTTTGTGTTAGTGATTAAAGAGGATTTTGATTTTGAAATGTAATGTAGGGGAGATGGTTTTCATTTTCTGATGCATGTGTAATAGGATCTTTGTAGTCTTTTACATCTTAAAGAAGGGAGGTCTGAAAGATATTTGCAAATTGGAACTTCGAGTCCATGTAGTTCTTCTTTCCACTGATGGTTATGTTGCTGTAACTTTCAGTTTTCTTTAAGTGCATCAGATTTGTTGTTTTCTATATGCATTTGATATCAGGATCTTCTAGAAGCTTTGATTCGTTTTTCCTCGGGAGAATGGGAATCATTCTTTAACTTTATCCTTTGTAATGCAGTATACAACAGGTTAACTTTGTGTAATCTGTTTCATTCTGTATCCTTTCTTTTTAGTTCTTAGGTTTCACGTCTACTTTGTGTTTACAGGTAGATGTTAGATATCCTTTCGTGCTTTCTGGTAAAAGCACTCACATTTAATTCACTGTAAATCTTGCACGGGGAGCTGTACCCAATAAAAATTCAAAGGAAGGTTATCAATCCATGATAACCTATCCAACCGTTGGTGCTGGTTTGTCCTTTCACTTGGGCATTCAGGGTCAGATTTCCACATATTCTCTTGAAGGACAATCTGTTCACTAACACCTGACAATACCTAATATGTGGTAGTAAACATATGAATACCTATTACAACCTATAATAGATGTAATGACCTATTAGGAGTCCCTAGGTCCCCTTAACATATATATGGATAAAAATACCTAAAAATGTATCATGAGGTCATTATGTGTCATTTGGCAATGTAAGAATCATCATTACCTAATAAGACATTATATCCTACTAATACATATTAAGATTTATTAGAACCTATAAAAAATAGTATGACCTATTACGACTCCTATGTCCCCTTAAGAAACACATGTATGGATAACGTATTGGAAAACGCAGTTGACATAAGTGATCAAGTAATGTGTTTTTTGGTAATGTAAGACTCATTATTACTTGACAATACCTATTATGTGCTAGTAAACATATGAATACCTATTACAACCTATAACAGACGTAATGACCTAGTGGGAGTCCCTAGGTCCCCTCAACATATATATGGATAAAAATACCTAAAAATGTATCATGAGGTTGTTATGTGTCATTTGGCAATGTAAGAATCATCATTACCTAATAAGACATATTATATCCTACTAATACATATTAAGATTTATTAGAACCTATAAAAAATAGTATGACCTATTACGACTCCTATGTCCCCTTAAGACACACATGTATGGCTAACGTATTGAAAAACACAGTTGACGTAAGTGATCAAGTAATATGTTGTTTGGTAATGTAAGACTCATTATTACCTAACAATACCTATTATGTGCTAGTAAACATATGAATACCTATTACAACCTATAATAGACGTAATGACCTAGTAAGAGTCCCTAGGTCCCCTTAACATATATATGGATAAAAATACCTAAAAATGTATCATGAGGTCGTTATGTGTCATTTGGTAGTGTAAGAATCTTCATTACCTAATAAGACCTATTATATCCTAATAATACATATTAAGATTTATTAGAACCTATAAAAAATAGTATGACCTATTACGACTCCTATGTCCCCTTAAGACACACATGTATGGATAACGTATTGAAAAATGCAATTGACATAAGTGATCAAGTAATGTGTTGTTTGGTAATGTAAGACTCATTATTACCTGACAATACCTATTATGTGCTAGTAAACATATGAATACCTATTACAACCTATAACAGACATAATGACCTAGTAGGAGTCCCTAGGTCCCCTTAACATATATATGGATAAAAATACCTAAAAATGTATCATGAGGTCGTTATGTGTCATTTGGTAATGTAAGAATGATCATTACCTAATAAGACCTATTATATCCTAATAATACATATTAAGATTTATTAGAACCTATAAAAAATAGTATGACCTATTACAACTCCTATGTCCCCTTAAGACACACATGTATGGATAACGTATTGAAAAATGCAGTTGACATAAGTGATCAAGTAATGTGTTGTTCGGTAATGTAAGACTCATTATTACTTGACAATACCTATTATGTGCTAGTAAACATATGAATACCTATGACAACCTATAATAGACGTAATGACCTGGTAGGAGTCCCTAGGTCCCCTTAACATATATATGGATAAAAATACCTAAAAATGTATCATGAGGTCGTTATGTGTCATATGGTAATGTAAGAATCATCATTACCTAATAAGACCTATTATATGATCCTAATAATACATATTAAGATTTATTAGAACCTATAAAAAATAGTATGACCTATTACGACTCCTATGTCCCCTTAAGACACACATGTATGTATAACATATTGAAAAATGCAGTTGACATAAGTGATCAAGAAATGTGTTGTTTGGTAATGTAAAACTCATTATTACCTGACAATACCTATTATGTGCTAGTAAACATATGAATACCTATTACAACCTATAACAGACGTAATGACCTAGTAGGAGTCCCTAGGTCCCCTTAACATATATATGGATAAAAATACCTAAAAATGTATCATGAGGTCGTTATGTGTCATTTGGTAATGTAAGAATCATTATTACCTAACAATAACTAGTTGTTAAAATAAACATCATCAATATCTAAGTGTGGTTCATTCGGTTAGTAGAGGGCCTATGTTATGGTTAGAATGTGGTATGGGTTATGATTGTAGTTAATATAAGGCTATGTTAGAAGGTGTATTTAATGTCAAAATTAATTTCACCATAAGATATTATTGTTTCACCTCTAGATCCATTAGGTTATGTTAGAAACTGAATAATGTTCCCTAAAGGTTTGCTACATTTTTTACTAATCTTTTTTTACATGTTTACCTCATTACCTAATATTTTTCTATATTTTAACCTAATGTTTTTCCTAATGTTTTTCTAAATTTTAACCTAATGTTTTTCTATATTTTAACCTAATGTTTTTCTATATTTTAACCTAATGTTTTTCTATATTTTAACCTAATGTTTTTCTACACTTTTAACTAATGTTTTTCTATATTTTACCCTAATATTTTTCCTAATATTTTTCTACACTTTTAATTAATGTTTTTCTACATTTTTATCTCATGTTTAACTACATTTTTGCTAATAAATTAATTTAAATACCATTCTAAAATAATTAAAATAATTTAAACATATTAAAAAATAAATAATTTAAAGAATTTCACTCACAAAATACTTCACAAACAACTATTTTAAGTACGATTAACATCTATTAATCAAAAATACATTTAAAAACTATTAAAAAATGGGGAGGAGAAAACCACCAACAATTTACGGCCGAAACCCTTAACCAGCTCTCCAAACATTCAGGAACCGCAACAGTAACAATGATAGCCACTAGAGGTTTGTGCCAGGTTTTATTCTGGCTCGGGTTTCGGCTAGAACCCTTTCAGCCGAACCGGTTTCGGCCAGAACCCTTTCGATCGAACCAATTTCGGCCAAAACAGTACGCACCACGTAGGCTCGCGAAACCGCCACATGTGTACGGCGAGATCTGTTACGGCCGAAACCGTTACGGCCGAAAGGATTCCGGCCAAAATGGTACAAGATATCACAAACAGTGACAGAGCTTTGTGGTTTTACCCAGAACCAAGTTTTATTTATTGTATATGTAGCCACCATTATTGATCAATGTCACATTGATCAAAATCGTTATGATTTGTTGATGCCACCTTGAAACAAATTTTGGCTTTAGTATATTTGGCACAAAATGAGAATGAACAAATAGTAATTATTATCCCCAACAATGTGAAATGCAACTAGAGCTAATAAGTAGTATCATTGTTGTTGACTAGTGAAAGTTTGTTTGTTTTCCTCCTTCCGCATGTGACTCAAACCTCCAATTAGTTTGCTATGGACTAGAAATTTTAACTTTTGAGACCCATTTTGTAATTTAGAGAAAAATAACATAATCTGTCCCACCAAGAAAAAACCTAAAAACCCTAATGGAAAAACCAAAACCCTAGAAGAGTCCTTACTGTCAAATTTTTTTGACTAAATGTAAAAGTGCATTAAGTTAAACTAGCCTAGCTGAAACCCATAAGAAGAGTAAAATCCTTAGGGAAATTATTGTGGTGGATAAGCAAGACTCAGAAGAGTCTACCAGGGATGGAGACTAGAAAATGAAGGTATAAGGTTATCATATTGAGTCTAGCTGTGGTGAAAGGAGATCAGATCGATTGATGGTTAAAAAAGGTAAGAACTATAAGGAAGAAAGTAGAGAGGAAAACCCAAGACAAAAATGAGGACAATACCTATGATGTTGAAGTTGAAGAAACACCAGAGAAAGAGGAGAATAGTGCCACAAGAGGAATTTGAAGCCAAAGTGGATGGCGAAGAGTTGGAGGAAGTTGAACAGGAGTCCCAGGAAGTCCATATTGAGGTAGTTACAGGGCCCGATGTTGACGTCCCTAAAGCTGACAATCTTGATGTGGAAATTAAAGTCCCGATTAATATGATACTAATTAGGAAAGTAAGGTTGAAAGATAAAAAATGACCTGAAAGATAAGAAATTTTCTAAAAAATCAATGATATTTTCGATCTTTTGAAAATTGGTAAGTGTACAATTTTGATGGAGAATAGCCACGTCTATTTATCACTGGATTGAAGAGAAGCTCAAGAACTAGAAAGTGGTTGTCTATTGTATCACAAACATCGAGGACTCAAAGTGGTGATAGAAACTTCCTTTAAAAGAGTCCATTATCCCTAGTAGTGGCTAAATAGTAAATAAAACCTTAATATAAAGTAAAGTTTGAAAATAAACCAAGTGTCCTCCTAGGGAAAGGAAAAACATAGTGGCTCTTTGAGGGAACCAGTGCTTTCAATGAAGAAAATCAGAACAATAGAAAAAAGACATGTGAAGACTTACGAAATCAATATGACAGACAAAAGACTCGTGTAGCCACTACCTTCTCTGTCCCTCAAACAAAGCCATCAAGGTATTTTCAATAATAAAATTTACGCCTTCTTCTTGGTCGGTAGATGGCTGGGTAAGTGTTGTAACCCATCTGATTATTACACGCTTGCAAGCCTTGGTGCTCGTGCTAGAATAGACAACCTCTCAAAATTTTTTAAGGTCTTGGAAATTTTTTTACAAAATAATGCACGCGACCTTTCCCTGAACTTTCTTGCCATATCCAATGTATTTGACCAATATCTTTGCCATTTCTTTAAAGAATTACTGGCTTTGTAGCGGTTGCCGCTTAACTTCTCGAACATGGTGAAACCCTTAATAATATTTAAGATTCTTTAGTTTAATCAAGTTTAGTTTGTCGTCCATGCGAGAAGAATTATTTTAAGTTAATTAATAATGTGGTTATATCTTTTAAATAATATCGCATATATTTAATTTATTAAATTATTAAATAAAAGAGTCTAAACAAATAACTAATAATAAATTATCGTGGTGTTCTTGTAATTCTAGGAGAAACTTCTCTAAGTTATTTATAAGGTCATGTTTGACATAGTTGTAGGTATGGTGAATTTGATATTTTAATTGTATTTGCTAACTTAGGTTGGAAGCTCAACATTTTCTGTCATTTTGTAGGTGCAAGATCCTCTTTGTTCTTATACTTAATAGTTTCGGTCAGAATTATCCCTCACTTTATTCTACTTGTTAATCTCAATTACTGTAGTTATAGATAACTTTTTTGTGAAATTTTATATTTGTTCCACTATGTGATTATCCCCATTATAACTGAGTAATTTGTCCAACATTGTGTATGCATTTGGCATAAATCAATAGTATTAAGTTCCTTATCTTGACTGTGTCTGTGTTCATATTCATGTCTATGCATGTTTATGAATTTGTTTGTGCATTTGCATCATGATCATGTATGTGTTTGTGTCCACACCCATCTTAATGTTTTTGTTTGCCTCTATGCTTGTATCCATGTATGTATATGCCTCTGTTTCCATGTCTTCGTCTTTGTCTAGGTTTGTCTATGTGTTTGCATCCGCACTTGTGTTTGCATCCTTTTAGTGTCTATATCTAAGTGTGTCTTGTATCTGTATAGTGAAAGGAAGATCATACATGAAAGACCTATGTTAGCCATATAGGGGTGGCTTTTTGTTATTTGTTGTTAAATTTGTAGGATCATTGGATATGTAATTACATTGCCTTCTTGGTTATATGTTTTCCAAAATGTAACTCCATCTCTTATAGCATAATCCATGAAGGGATATATCCATTTGCTAATATAATAATTTATTATTTACACACACACACAAGTTGTATATAACTCCAGTTTAGTCTTTTGAGTTTATTCAACTAAAGCTACGAAACATTAATACTCCCTCTTGGCTAGAGCGGATAAACACAAGACATCTTTTACACCATTGGTAATATTAAGCATGACAAATTTTAACTATATCTTTGATTAGTCTATATTTCCATAATTATTATATCACATATAATATCAAGAGTATTGAATATCAACATTTGATATTGAACAAAACTCTAAGTAATGGTCTCTAGAATATCAGCACTTGATATTCACCATTTTGATATCAAATTTTAGTATTAGTCTCTATAATAACAATATATGATATTTTCCAAATACTCTTTGAGTAATGGCCTCTAGAATGTGATGTAAGATATTTACCAAGTACAATGAGTAATGGCCTCCAAAATATCAAGTTGTATGATAATCAACGTGTACTCTGTGAAATGGCCTTTAGAACATCAATTCGCATAACATTCACCATATACTCAAAAGTTTTTATACGGTATTTGCACACACATTCTTATAATGCTTACCATATAAACATCCACCATGAAAAAATATAATCTATTATGATCTACATAGATATCATAAGATATCCATCATAATAGAAAATTAAGTTATTGTAGAATTGTCACCTTTCAATAACTTTAGCAAATACAAGTGACTTCATTTGGAAGTTGTTACTTCCTCATTATGTAAATAGGAGGTAGGCCCATTAAAACCACATAGTCACGAAGTATATTCATCAATCATAATCCTTCTGATTGTTACAACTCAATGATCACTAGAGAGACCATCTCAACGTGGTTTATTGCCTTGAGTCACGGTTGAATCATATCCTCTATCTGCTCCTGATGGATGTGTCAGACTCCCTCTAAAAATCTATTTTCTAAGCTCCTTTACCTTTGATGAAGTGTCACTCCCTCTAAATACAAATGATCTAAACTCTTCATCTAGAATTGTCACTCCCTCTTAATCTCTCTTTTTCTACAATAACATTCTCGGAGAAAAAGATCAAAGCACATAGCTCATATAGAAATATGGATAAGAGATAATATTCAAGGATAATAATTTTGTATAATAATATAAGATCATCCCAATATAATGTAGATAAGTGTATATGCTTCAAATATATGAGCACATCTTCCATTATATATATATATATATATATATATATATATATATATATTCTATGATCTATACTTTCAATATATATTATAAATCCTTTACTAATATCACATATAAAGATCTAAGGAGACCACTTTTATTTATATTCATAAAAAAAAATTAGAAAAAATATTTTACAGATATAATCACCATATATTTTCCGTAATACTATCTCATATAATATAACTAAGAAATAAATATTATTAATGATGACAGATCCCTTAAATAATATTCTAAATATCCAAAACATATACTTACCTCCAATATCACTCTAACCATAAAAAAAATAGTAGCTTTCAGTCAATACTCGTGTTTGACCACATGCCATTTTCATATATATTACTCTCTTCAATATGTATCCACATAGGATATATGTTTACTATCCACTCCCTTAATCATTAGCTCTGTCAAACTAATCACCAAGGGTGCCAAAACTCTTCTAGACTCCTCAATCCTATGCCATGTACCTCAAACATTGTGGCTCTATATGTTTTCATCTTGGGCCACCTTATCCACATTGCATATGAAGATGTTTGAGGAGCTTATTTTATTTTTGAATTAGTTTGTTTTATTCCTTCATTATTATTTGCATCTAGTCAAATAGTTTTCACAACATCACATTCTGATCTATGTTCGTCCCCATGGATAAAATAATATAGTCAAGCGAGGCACAAATGCAATCACCCGCACACACATAATTTTCCATTTAAATATTTTAGAGATGTTGTTGATGTTGTTTTGTGAATGCTAATAGTGTTGGGTGAATTAGCTTCAATGTTTTATTTGCTTCCCATTCTATCCACTAACTAGTTTCTTCTCCCCTTTTGTAATGGGTACAAGCTAATCTCCCACAAAAAAGTACCAAAGAAAAAACAAAGTCAAACCTTTATTTTTATCCAAATTCACAAAAATATAGTATTTTTTTTCCAATTTTTTTGTTGTTTTTTACTACAAACTATGCAGATCATGAAGATCAAGCACTAAAATTTTCAAAAAAATCCATGATGTTTTTTTATCTTTTCAAAATTGGTCAACTATAATTTTTTGTGGGAGGGTAGCCATGTCCCCCATAATGAGGATGCTTTTAAACTACTTGCAATTTCTTCATTCCTTGGTCCATGTTATAATTGGTAACTTTTATATGCATTGGCCTTGGTCTGCGTATCATGGAATTAGTTTCCTAGGGTTGTATCCCTATCATCAATTTAGAGATTGATGCTCCAATTTCTTTTTTCCTTGATGCATAATTCATCTTCAAGCACGATGAAGCCATTAAGACCCTACTCCATTTTTGACACCAAACAACTTTTGAGGGGAATCTCTCTCATCACTAGTTGAATTTTTGGTAGAGTGTCTTCTCTCGCTATTTCAAAGTAGACCCTAAACTAATGCAAGGCCATTATATGACAAAAATTATTAGACGCTAATGATCAGTTCTATAAACTCATACTTCAGTATCACCAAAAAGACTCCCTTCTAGTAAAGATGTGAAGGATGACATATCCCTTTCATATGTACACATGATTTTGTGGCACAAAATATCCTTGACTTTTCTAGAGTGTGACATAGAAAAGTTGAGTAATATTCTCAACAAGGTTTTTGCCACTAATCTGACAACTATATGGTGAAACTTCAGGGTACAACCTAATCTCCATCAAAAAGGTACCAAAGACAAAATAAAGTCAAACATTTTTTTCCAAATTCACAAAAACGTAGTGATTTTTTTCCAATTTTTTTTATTGTTTTCGACTGCAAACTATGTAGATCATGAAGATCAATTGCTTAAATTTTCAAAAAAAATCCATGATGCTTTTGATCTTTTGAAAATTGGTCAACTATACACTTTTGATGGAGGATGGTTGCGTCCAAACTTCAATAGTAAGGTGACATTATGTGGATGATACTATAGGTCTTGACATGTGAGCTGCATAGTTTGCACTGAAGTTTTCTACAATCACATCTATTAAAAATTATATCTCCTTACATTGCTTCAATTATCACTGTATGACCATTCAATCACCTTTTTTATGCTCTACAACCTTCAAACTCCCTATGTTCTAGCACGTAATTCATTCAATGATTAGTTTATTTTCAAACTAACACATTCAAATCCCCTCTATGTTTCTCAGATGAGTAACTAAAATGTTGCAGTTCCATGCCTCCACTATAGATATTATTGGTGATTTTCACTTAGGTAACCAATATCTCCAACAACATAATAAGAAGTCAGACAACTAGAACCAGTCACGAATTTCTAAATGAAATTCTATTTAGTTATAATAAGAAGTAGAGTCCCTTTTTTTCTATGTTATTCCTTCCCTTGTCATGGTTGGACCAAGTTCTAATTTTATTATATTTCCAAAATGCTCTAATACCATGTTAAATTTGTAGGATCATTGCATATATAATTATATTTCCTTCTTGTTATATGTTTTCCAAAATGCAACTCCCTCTCTCATAGTAGAATCTTTGAAGGGATATGTCCCTTCAAGAGACATATCCATTTGTTAATATAATAATTTATTATTTACACACACACACACACTCTCTCTCTCTCTCTCACACACACACACACACACATGTGTGTGTGTGTGTATACATATATTTTATACACACACACACACGTGTGTGTGTGTGTGTGTGTGTGTGTGTGTGTAACTCTAGTTTAGTCTCTTACTTTTATCCACCTAAAGCTACCGAACATTAACATTTGTTCCTAATGGTATAACCATTTTGGATTCTAGGTAGTGAAGGGGTCATATGGGAGATTATAGTGGCATCAAATCTAAAATTCTACTAGGCTATAAAATGCTTTGGATGATTACATAAACTAAAGAAGGGAAGAAAGGGATAATGAGATTTATGCCACTAAAATCATTGAGTTGTACGACTGATACCAAAATAGGAAGAATCTTCTAACATTTCAACTATATCTACTTATGACACAATAAACTATACATAAGCATGAGGTGGTTATCAAAATCTTCAATTATTACTCAACTAAATCTTAAGGAGATCAAGGCTGAAAAATCCTTTGATAGGTATTGTGTAAGGAAAAGAAGAGAGGAGTTGAAAGCTGAATTAGAAACTCAATCGGGTTCAAAGAAAGATGAAGACAAGATGACATGTTCGCCCTAGTTACATAACAGTGTGGATAAGAAAGAGAAAAAAAAATGTCTCTTCAAGTGGAGAAGAGCCAAACTCTCAAGACAAATTGTAAGGATGAAAAAAAATTGTGAAACCAATAGTAGTTGATGAACCTCATGGAGACACAAACTCTATTAATGGTCCCTTGTAGAAGAAATTTTTACAGATGGTTGAATGTGGATTTTATCCTTTGGTTGGGAATGAGACATACATGATTGTAATCTCTCAAAGAAACAAGTGGTATCTTTTCTATGAGATTCCAAAATAGATGAACGGGCATGATAACCTAAAGGCTTTAGATTTGAGCATCAATGTGTTTATAATGGGCTCTTTGTGACTTTGGAGGCATGAAAAAGTTTATATCAAAGTGGAGAAGTAGAAGCTTGATGATGACTTAATCTACTCACCTACATCTAAGTGTGTGCATGTGATCATAATGCAACATGGGGATTTCAAGTAATTCATGTACCAATGTATGTGCATGGTCTAGGATCTTAGAGCTTATTAGATGGAAGATAGTTATAGATTACTTGAGGCGAGAAATCTTTGGGTCAAGAGGATTATAATGTCCCTAATTATAATAAACTAGTTTTGTTAAGTTAACTAATTAAGTGGTCCTAAATTTTAAATTATATCACAAGGAATTATTTAATTAATTAATATAATTATTAAATAAAGGTACAAAAATTAATAAAATAATAAATTATTAATAGCCTTCATGTAACCTTTCGAGAAACTTCTTAGAACTCTTTGCAAGATTGAGTTGACATAGTTCTAAGTATGGTGAATTTGATATTTCAATTATATTTGCCAAATCAATTGGAAGTTCAGCATTGTCTATCACTTCAAAGGTGAAAGATCCTCTCTACTCTAGCACTATGTAGTTTTGGTGGGAATCATCCCTCACCCTATTCTACTTATGATTCTATTGGAAATCTGATTGAAAAAGCTCATTGTCAAAGATCAAAGAGGGAGATTGTTGCAAAGAAGGAAGATTTTTGTAAAAGAATGTTTTCAATCATCGTTTTGTCATTGAAGTCAAACTTGCTACCTGTAGGAATGACATTTTCTTATAAGATCCAAGTACTATCACTTAGTTGATTGATGAAGAGGATTTGGTCAACAAGATGTAACAAGAGCACCTAAGGGAAAGGTTGAGTTATGACGTTGTAATGAAGTGCAAGGATTAGTTAAGACAATGGCTAAATGATGTATTGATAACATGCTCAAGGATACAAAGGTTGGTCATACTTAGAAACATTAGAGGAAGAAGTTGTAACAGGATGATTGCAAAGCCTAAACTAAGATCTTTAGTGGATGCTTAGCAAGTTAGTTGAAGCCGAGCAAATTCCCAGTTGGAGCTGAGTAACAGGAAATTCTAGTGTGTGCTAAGTAATCTTCAGGTGTTGAGTGAAGATCAGGTGCTAAGCATAAAAAAAAATTTAGTTGGTGCCGAGTGATCTTGAGGTACTAAGCATCAGGAAAAACACAGTTGATGCCGAGTAACATTGTATGTGTCAAACACCAGTATTTTAATAGTGTCATGCTACTACATTGTTTAAAATGATGAAGATTCACCAAATCTAAGTCGACATAGTGGTTACATTGAATTTTGTGAATGAGTTGGAAGATAAGGATGATGAGTTGGTGGTACAGAATCCTATGTAAACTATTTTTGGGTGAATTCTAAAGGATTATTCAAGAAGCTTCTAGAGGAAACAAAATATGGGTTAGATGCAATGAGTCCTACCTAATCCATGCGAATTGGAAATTAAAGAATGAAAGAATTGAGTGGGAAAAGGAAATCGAAGACTTCTATTTAAGGAGTCATAGACCAAGAAGCAAAGAGCTACTAATATTGTTGTTGCTGAAGAGCCAAATCTACAAAGTGATAGAAGGGTGTTAAGGAGGAGACATCTAGGAGAAGGAAGAGCATAGAGGCTCTACTTCTACGAATGGTCATGAAGAGATGATTGCACTAGTACATTAAGTGTGGAGACTCAGTAAGACTAAGCTTGAAGAGATTGAAGGCTAGGCAAGGGTATCCGCTGAGAAGTGATCTAAGATCCACAAGATAAGTTGTATGTTGTAGTCAGGTCAAGATTTTCTAATACTCTCTAGAAATTGTATTAGATCTAAAAATCCTATGGACATAGGTTAGCCTAACAACAATTTGTAAATCCTTTAACAAGGTGACATTCCAAGTGAAAGTTCTAAAGCCCTCTAACCAAACCCACTTCTAATAGGGTAGATAAATCCTCTAACAAGGTCACATTTGATAGTGTGTTGTAAGCATTTAATAGGGCAGGCCTTTCACAAGGCATCACTTCAAAAGAGTGAGAATTGAGTAGCATGTTACTGGTGGTTTTTCCCAAATTGGGTTTCCATGTAAATCACTATATCATGTGTCAAATTATTATGTGTTATGCTTGCATGTTGATTTATAGTAACTTGTTGATTAGATAAGTTAAAACTTGGATGAATGAATGGTTGAATGGATCCACTATACCTAGTAAAAAGTTTGAATAGGACATCTGGACCTTCAATAACTGATTCACCCACCCACCCCACCCCCCCAACCCTCTCAGTTACTCTAAAACAATTCTAACATAGTCTTAGTTATTGTAATCATGGATATATTTTGTGTGAAATTTTATATTTGTTCTTGATGCAGGTAGGGATGAAGAACTAGAGCCAAAGACACACCCAACTATCCAAACCACCTTGCAAGAGTTAACATAGCAGAATCACAACACAAAGAACAACAACCAAAGGAGGAAGAAGAGAAAACACTTATTGATTCATCAAATAATTAGCATACATGCCTTGCTAAAAGGCCTTCTGGGTTATAGCCAGATACAAAATACATTCAAATCCATGATCCAACTTCAAATTCGGATTTCCAAATACATATGCTTCCAACTTTTACATCCTCTTCATTCTACTTCCAAAACTCAATCCTTGACCTTGTTAAATACTTGTGTGGCCACAAGTTGGCCTTTCACAAAATTAAACCTTACACTAAATGCATGCACAACAAAAAGTCAGATCACATCAAATATTAACTACCGATATTGAAATTAAATATGTGCAAGGTCAGCCCAAACTAGAACCAGACATAGGCAACTCAAAAAATGAAGGCTCCACAAAATATTGGCACTCGATATCCAAATGAACACTTGAAAACCACATGAACTCAGCAACCAAAGGATGACTTAGCAACCAAAGATCACTCAACAACAACTTTGAACTCAACATCTACTAAGAACTCAACAAAGTAGGACTTTGCAACTCGGCAAAATTGAAAACGTGTAGGGTAGAAGAGAAACCCAGGATTCTCCTCCATCAGTTCCTCTATGAAATTCCATATGTGTTCCTTGATGGGATTATATCTACTACACATGAGCAAGTAGTCCAACATTGTGTCTAAATCTGGCATATATTGATAGCATTAAGTTCCTTATCTTGATAAGGCCTCATTAGTGTTTATGACCAAATTTTTATTCACATCCATGTCTATATCCATATGTACTTTTGTATCCATGTCTACATCTGTGTTTCTATTTGTGCCTTTGTTCACATTTGTGTATGTGTCTTGGACTATGTTCATGACTACATCTGTGTATGTGCCAAATTTAGTAGGTTTCTACATTTATGTATGTATTTGTGTATGGGTCTATATATATGTCCACATTTCCATTCGTCTATGTGTAAATGTCCATGTTTATCTATTAGTGCACCTCTATCTCTGCATCCATGCCTACATTATGTATGTGTATGGATCTCTATCAACGTTTGTATTTGGGTGTGCCTTATCTATGTACAATGAAAAGGAGATCATCTAGTGAAGGGCCTAGGTGGATTTGTGTTGTCCATACATGGTGGTATTGACCCTTTGGGGAAGTGTTATATGTTGTACTGGGAGAGACAAAAGGTATCATATGAAGGTAAGACAAATGGGGTGTCATACATGGATTTATACAAGATGTCAAATTGATCCATGTTATTTAATTTTTTTTTATCATGAGAATCATTTCTTATCATGTAATGAACAAACAATTTATTCTTGCATTATTAAAAACTATCCTCCATACGGATGATTTTGGTGAGTGACATGGGAAATATTTATATACAAATCAAAGAGATACCTAACAAGCTAATATTTTAATTTTAATAATTAAATTTAAATTTAATAAAATTAGTAAGTTTTCATGTTGAACCCAAAGGCTATTATGAATAAAAAATTATTGTTATAGTCATATCATATGTTAAGAAATTCAACACCGGTAAAAAATGTCATTGTATTTTTTACAATGTACGTAAATGAAGGAACTATTTTCATTGTTGTTATAATTGTAAAGTGTTTCTCTAATATGTTGGAAAAATATGTGTCCTCACATATTTGAGAGATATGTTGTCATTGATGTCAACACATTTCTCTATTCAGATAGTGTTGTAGGGTTTGTTTAGGAATGTCCATGCAAGAAGATTGGATTGTTGAGGTCACTATATTAAAGATCAATTAGTTCAAGGATACAACTAGATAGAAAGGTATATACATAATACTTTTTTGAATTTTGTATGATTTTTTAAATGAAAAATGGAAGTTATAGTGGAATTACCAAAGATTGGTAAATTGGCACATTAGAGAGTGTTTAGGAATAAAAGGTGACAATGCTAGAGTTAGTGAGCATTCATAGGAATGAGTTATGAGTAGTGATAATTAGGAAATATCAATGACTCCATTAGGAATCCTTAACATGATTGGTTCATGTTGATGAGAAATGACAGTGAGATCTCTGTGGTGATAGAGTTTGTGGTTTCTAGATAAACAATGTTTGACACCAACCTGAGATGAAATGTGTTGAGTATGGATTCTAGCATTCTCAAGGATTTATTGGCATGCTAGGATGTTCTTTTAGATTATTTTTATGGTTTAGAAAATATTTAATGGATCAATTGGAAATTATCATAATTATGAAATGATTTTGGAATTAAGTTTTTGATAGGGCCAACCTATATTTTGTTCTACAAGGTAGATGACTTGTATAAACAAATGTAATATTTTGAGGATAAGAAGTGTGTGTGGTGTGTGTAGATGCACACATGCATCAGTAGTAGTGCAAGAGATAGGTGTGGAATATAATGAGCTTTAATGAAACAATTAGGCATCAGGAAAATACTATTAGGAAGTTCAAGTAATATTGAATTATATTTCAAAGCTGCAAGGTAGTGAGCCTTCCATTCTAATTGGTTGGTGCAATTTAAGAAGTATTCTTGAATGAAAGTGCATTCCCCTTTGTAATAATTTATATTTTTTCACAGAGTATACAAACACATGCAAGTGTACATATGTATATTGGATACACATATTTGGAGATAATATACACCTCACAAAAGATAATTTTAATACTAAAGAGTTAACATAGTGCTCAGTTAAATCAAACTTTAAAATGATAAATAAATAAAAATTAAAACAAGCTATGAATTTTTTTCCTTGAAGCATTTATGTTGTGCCTTTTCAAAGATGTAAATCTTAAAAAATTAAAGAACCCATTAAGTCTTCGATATTTTGGTTTAAAATTGGTCATTTCTTTAGCCACTAAGAGTCATTACAAAACAACACCACCACCCTAGTTTTAGATGTAGGTAATTCCTCTCAACATCATAAGAAAAGTTGCATATAGGCAAAAGCAGATGGCATGATCACATAAACTAAGAGATTCACTAGTTCAATATCTAATTGCTACAATGGTGACCACAACCTAAGATCAAAAAAATCCTAAATGAAAATCATTCTAACCTTTAATATCTCCAATGACCAGCAAGAAAGGAAAATCCTATAGTAGATAGCAAGCACTTGTAAAGCTTACCATGTTGCTTGACTCAATCTAAATACATAAAGGAGATATTGGAAAACATTTTTTTATGGATGATTCAAGGCTAGTTGGCACACCTGTGGTCATTGAATATAAATTATCTAAGGAATACACTACTGTTGAAGTGAATTAGAAATAGTATAGGTTAGTGATTGGAAAGTTGCAATATGTTGTACATATAAGAAGACATTATATTGCACATGCAATTGAAATAGCAGCAAGATTATCAAGAAATCCTAAGGAGACACATGTGACTGCAACACAAAGAATATTTAGATATCTCAAAGGGACATAAGAATAAGGATTATGGTATAAGAAGGAGGGTAATTTTGAGCTAAGAGTTTACATTGATGTAGATTGGGTTGGAAATGTTGATGACAAAAAAAGCACAAGTAGAGGTGCATTCTTTTTAAGAAAAAGGTTGGTCACATGAATAGCTAAGAAATAAATATATATTTCTTAGCCTACAATTGAATTTGAGTATGTTGGTGCTAAAATTAATTGTTCAGATATTGTATGGATAAAGGAACTACTGATACAAAAACTTGTACCCTTGCCTAAAGTCTTACCTAAAGGCAACCTTGTGTAACATGGAAACAATCTTGAAAGTGTAGAATTTTGCAACTTGAGATTGAATCTCTGGAGAAGGTTGACTTCCTTACTATCAAGATTCACCTAACTATTTATTGAGAGTAAAAGGGAGTAGGAATGCATCAAAGAAAACTACCTAATCTAATCTAAGAGGAGGCTATTCACCAAATAGTATGTTCAACCTTATCATTGCCCAAGAATGCATAGTTCATCAATATAACCTTGTAGTATACAAATTCAATCCTTTCTTAATCCAACAACCATATGTAGATCAGAAACCAAAAGAATTCTATAAGGAAGAAACTTCACTTTATATAATGTAAAATTCAAGTAGATGCAATCATATAGTTTGAGAAATAAAGACAATATATTAACACAAAGGAAAGCGGTGTTGCATAGTATATTAATGGAAGAAAGAGATACAATAGAGGAATGTATTAACTCAAAGGCAAAGGAAATTATAGTAGTAGAGCATAGACATACAATGTTACAGAATCAGAGAAAATGATTAACCCTAGGAAGGGTTACAAAATTTTCTTTTATAGTGCAAGCATAACTCAAATAGCTTCTACCCTAAGGTAAAACTCAACAACTACATTCAAGATTGTAGAGAATAGTCACTGAAAATCTAGGAAAGATTTGATCATGGCACACATCTAGATGTAGGAAAGTCACGTATTCACAAAATAGAGCCTTGAGAAGGTAGAAATGATGACCATTATTGTACTGACTAATTAGATGGATCAATAGGTGCTGATGGGGTATCCCTTCACATTTATCAAGCATGGGGAATGATGAAAGTGGTTGGAGAAGATTGAAAAGATCATATCTACCATCAAAGAGTTTCTTCCTTTGTTATCAGCATGCCAATTCAACTAGGTCATTGGTCAACTAGAGTCAATCCTCAAGCTTCGCCATTTGGACTAGTCATATTTTATCATTCTGAATCCCAACCACTCTTCTATCTTTCATATTTGACCTTGATTTATTTTTATTATGGCTTCACAACCACCTTTCTTCATTAGTTGTTATTCCTTGTGAAACTACAAATAAATCATATCGCTGCTTTATAGCTTGTCCCAAACATCTTCCCCTAACTATTGCAATCTCGTGACAATGTGGGACTGGCATCTTGCATCATCACCACTTAATATTCAACTAGCATTAGATGCCCACAACCATGTGAAAGTGTGATCCAAACTACCAACATACCATTTGCGTCATCGTGACTTGATCCTGGACTTGACATGAAATTTTTGCAACCATGTGAAAATGGACTTAACCACCATTGCTTGCTCTCCACCTAGACCTATTGAGACATGTGTTGCATTGTTTCCATCTCACTATACATCTTTTCTTAATGACATAGTGACAAGCATTGAGCTTGGGATATTGGATGGCCAAGGAAAAATCGTAATTACCATCCATGTCTAAACTTTTTACCAATTCAATGGTCCCACATCATCATAGTCATCTATATTGTTCCATGTTGCAAGTTTGCAACCTTACCCCGAGATTATCTTTAACTCATTGAGATCATGCAAATAGGAAGTGATGCATGATCACATTACTAACTATGGTTCAAGCCATAACTCCAGTGAAGCTACGATGACAATTTGGTCTACTCATTTTATGTTATTGTTGCTTCATAGCTTGATTCCTTAACCCATCATTGACCCCAACAACCATGTGCACAAGGTGATTCATGAATTCACCATCTTCACCATGGTTAACACTAAACTCTTTGCAATCATGAGAATGAAGAAGGGTTGCAACATCACAACTTCAACCTTGAGTCAAGATCATAACCTTGCAACCAAGCAATAAAGAGAGATCACTATGTCATCACTCATAACTAGATGTTAGCCTCCTAAACTATGAA
The DNA here is from genome assembly GCA_028749045.1 of Cupressus sempervirens. Taxonomy (NCBI): domain Eukaryota; kingdom Viridiplantae; phylum Streptophyta; class Pinopsida; order Cupressales; family Cupressaceae; genus Cupressus; species Cupressus sempervirens. The sequence goes on along the minus strand of CM053789.1, from coordinate 222,221,902 downwards.
GCCACCTTGACCACTAAAAATACTGTGCCACACGTTCACACTTTCCTTGAGCCATAGACTACAGTGATTGGGCAATGAAGGATAGTCACATGATCACGACCTCAATCTCCAAGTGAATAAAGAATAAAATGCTTGAACTTAGGAAAATATGGGATAAGCCAAAGATTAAATATATCATTTATAACATTTTATCATTTGAATAATTGAATAGATATGAGTGTTGGCCATGCCTGAGAGGCAAACTCATTTTTTTGGTGGGAGGGCAAATATGGCTAACAGAAACTATTGGAAGGTATGAAAGAGGAAGTTATTGAGTCTGTTACTATCTTTTGTGATAATACAAGTGCTACTAATATATCAAAGAATCATTATATGCATACAAAAATAAAGCTCATAGATCAATAAAGTATCACTACTTGTGAAAGAAAATACAATAAAAATAAGATTGAAGTATGTGAAGTATAAGGAGTAGATTACAAATGTATTCATGAAGATAATACCTAAGGATACTTTTGAGTATCTAAGAGTTAAATTAGGGTACCTTCCCCTATCCAATATTCACTAGGTGAAGATACATGTTGCATCAATTCATGAATGAGAAGAATATCTTTATGGAGTTGATGCACAAGTTCACATTTGGGGACTTTCCTAGAGTTGTGAAAATGTTTGTAATGAACTAGGTGGAATTAGTAGATGCAAGGTGCAAGGCATAAAAACAAAATTTTACAATCTTCTATACGAAACTTATAGTTTTCTTTGGCATTATTGTCAAAGGGGAAAAGGACGAGTAAAAGGGGACAAGTACTACAAGAGGGAGAGAGTGAATAAATGGAGAGAAAAGATAAAATGAGAGAATGAGAAATTGTGAGTACACCAAAGGGGTAGAGATAGTCAAAGAGGAAGAATTAAGATTGATGATGGTGTTGGACATGTTAATTATATCCTAACGGGGGACATATGAAGTTGAACACCATGCTAAGAACTTGATGTTGAATAGAGAACCTAAAAAAGAGTAGAGATCATGTAATGTCCCCACAAGTTAGGACAATAATACCTGCAAAACCAATGTTATAATTTATTAAATAATAAAACATATTTTACTATTCTACCCTCTATCCTAACCCAACTTTAAAGATGTTTCTAGATCGGGTTTCCTAACCCTTAGTTATTCAACCATATTTTTTAGAGTGCACCCTTTAAGATTCACATATACATATGTTGATACCATTAAAATATTCATTCCTTATAAATTCCTTGAGCATGTTGATTAGATGGAGATAGTTCTCACATACCAACATTATAGAGGTTGTATCCATTAAGTAGTATTTGGCCAAATGGGTATTACATACCTACATTTTATATCCATCTCTGTTATGTCAGCCAAATAGGTAGTTATACCTATCTCTAATACTGACACTAAGAGTTTACCATTTACTTCATCATATTAGCCAAATAAAATGCAACCATCTCTCATACTAATACATGAATTTATAATCTTCCTTTAATGGGGTACTTGATAACCCTTTCCATTATCAAGCTATTTTTACTTATGAAAATAAAATACCATTACATATTGAATTATTTCCAACATAATAATAGATTCATATTATTTAAATAAAATTCATTCATATCCAAAAGACAATAATAATATGTAACCATTTAAAATGATCTCATATCTATGGCATCATTAATGTATAACTTCTACAAAGTCATTACCATTATTTGATTCATTTCATCTAAATTCATGTAAAAAAATATGCTTTAATATTTAATTATAATAGACTTACCTCTTACGTAAATTGGGGTTGCGGGGGGGGACCATGCCTTTTACTTACCCTTTAATCGTTGGTCGATCTTTCCTACATCAATTTCACCCCTTGTATCGTCTGATGCCACTTTCTTTCATTAAAACTTGCCTCTTATCATTTTATTTTATTGGGAATTTTTCTCCATATACATGTCCACCCTCTTACCTTATGTATCCCTATAATTTCAGCCATTTATGATTTTAAGAGGTTTCATATTCTTACAAAACTCCTCCATATTCCTTACTACTTAGACATGGTTTTTGGTCAATATTTGTTAATTCCATATGAATTGGCATTAAATGCATATTTTATGTTTTTCTTTTCCTGTTCCTTTATCCCTTGAGTGGTATCAATATAAATATATCATTGCCCCTATTATATGGCCATGCTTTATTGAAATGAGGTGTAGTGTCATTATAATTAGATTATAATAATTAGACATTTATTTATTTATATTTATTTATAGTTCAATATTTACGAATATCATTATTCATTTAGCATTGACCTCAAAATCTATATATTGATTAGCAATATGAAGATTGATTTTGATATTTGGTAATATTGATTTATATATGGATAGTTTATATTATTATTTTCTTAGTATTTAGATTTTATGAAAGGTAGGTATATTATAGATCCAGAACTTATAGAGAACCTGATGAAGATCGAGAGGTGAAGATGTGATGGTATACGAGAGAATATTATTTCATAATGTTATAATTGGGTGATAATGTATTTTCATAAATGCTAAAGGGGGATATTTTAATCCCTAGCTAATAATGTTGTTAATATATGTAAGAGTGTCATATCATTTTTATTTTGTTATTGATGTCAAGTCTTAATTCGTTAGAGATTATGTTGATTCAATAGAGTACCATATCATATGATTGATGAAGAGGATTTGAAGAAAGTATAATGTTGAAGTAAGAGTTGGTAAGTGTATGGTATACAATAGAAACTTAAATGAGTTAGATTCTGATACTATAGTTTTGGTTTGAGTATTTTACATGATTTAATTTAAGCATTGATATCATGTATAAGAAAGAAAATTTGGTTAGTGAATGAAGGAGTTTAATATTAACTGAGCTACTATAGTAGTCACTGAGTGGTCACAATTATAATTGAATGTATGGAAAAGAACTGAAGGAAACATAGTGTTAATTGAGTGAAGTTCTAACTGAATGAAATGAAGTGTTAACTAGGTAAAGGGAGAAAGAGCAGTTTTGAAAAGAATTAATCTAAGGCTGATACTTGATGAAAATGGTTTAAAAAGTTTCAAGGATAAGGATGAAGCTAGTTATAAGATCAATGACTAGTAAACTTCATAGAAAATATAATGAAGGAGATTTAAAGAGATGTATTGGAGCATAAAGTTCAAGGTAAAAATGTGATAACCTAGTGTCTAGATTCAAAGAATCTAAACTGAACAAAGATCTAATGATTGTAATTAAGCGATAAAATATGAAATATTCTAGAGGAGCTACAAAAAATTTATATTTAAGGGATAAAAACATTGTTCATTATTGTTGATCAAATAGAAGGCCAAGTCAAGCAAAGGAGAAAGAAGAAGAGGATAATTGAATAGAGTTGCATTATGAAGATCAAGCATGAAAAGTGTTAAGTTGATGTAGAAGTGGGTGGATCAACCAAAAAGAATGAAATAGAGATCTAAAAAAGAAAAGTGAATTGTTATTCCATAATAGAGCATTTCACTATTGCATTCTAACCATTGTAGTGGAAAATCTCTTAACTGAGTAGACCTAACAGTCTTATTGAAATCTATGGTAGCATTCTACTTTAAAATGTTTTATAATTCCTTTAGAGCAAGTCACTCTATATATGCTCATGGAGTGATAAGGTCTAGATGATCTTTGGTGAAAACCCTCCAAAAAAGTCACATTTGATAATGTACTTGTAATATTTAAAACAAGGTTTTCTCCTAACCAATTCTAGTTCTAGAAGAGTGATATTTTTGGGTTTTCGGTCCCATATGAGTTTTCCCTTGATAGGGTTTCCATGTTAAATGATTGCATCACAATTTTGCTGATGTTTATTGTGTTACATGTTTATTTCATGTTCACTATGTGTAGTTTCAACTTAGTATATACATAAGAGTTTATTCTGAGACTCGATAAATGAATTAAGTTTAATGTATATTATATGCTTACTAAGTTAGTGATCTAAAAGACTAATAAGTTTAAGATGGTAAAAAGTATTTTGAGAGATCTATAGGATAGCTAGCAATAACTTGTTCGTCCCCCATCTAAATTATCTGACAATACCAACTTAAACTATGACTATGACTCCAGGTGACTATGACTCCATCCCTCAACCACATCAAGCACATCAAATAGAAATGTAAAACAAACATGCACACAAGACACATGCAAGTATGGGGTAAGTATAATAATAAATCTCAAATATAAATGAAATCAAATTCCAACATGGATGTATCTCATCACATGAGGATATAATAAGAATGTTTCAAAGACATGTCATATGACATCATCATGAAGATAATTTCATTAACTAACTAAGAAAAATTAAAGAATCATAAATGAAAGTATGCAATCACCACTAACTGATATAAATCAATTATTCTACATATGCAAATATTGCATTTTAAAGATTCCTAAGAGTTGACAAGCTCATAGAAGGTTTAATAGGACTTAAACAATGAAATCTACAATGATAGGAGAAGAGGGGTATTATACTAGAACACAACCTCTGATTGAAGAAAGGGCCTTCACTCACTAAATTTTGTAGAATAAAAAATACCCCAAATTTAAAATGATAAAAATAACCAAATTAAGAATTTTTTGAAAAATAAATTACTAAATTTGCAGATCGTGCTTCCCAAGTCTAATTTGCAAATTTGTTTTCCTCAAATTTGACTTTTATCCAATAGAGGAAAATTTATAGTGAATATTTGTGAAAATGACCACCTCAATGCAATGGCAAGATCAAATCTTTCTCTAAACACTTCCAATAGATTTTACACCTCTGCATCAAAATTATGACACTCTAAAATTGAAGTAAATATTCTCTACAATGGCTAGCCAATGAATCGCATATGGCTTTCATACCATGTAATAATTTGCTTAAGGCATCTTGAATGAAAATGCCAAGACCTATAAGCTCAATTAATAGCATAAGAGAGATAGACAAAAAGATACAATCAATGGATTACATCAAAAATGATCAACACTACAATGAATAAGATGTCCATTGATTTACAATGTAGATGTGTCTCAATATATAGACAATGCATGATAACTAGGAGTGATGCAAGTGATAACCAATCAACTAAACAAGGTGTTACCACATGCCACTAAAGGTGGATCATCCTCCATTGTAGAACAAGGTATGTGTAACTTTTGCAATGATGATAGAATGATAATGTGATAGGAGAAATAGGTGGATCTCTCACACAAAGAGGTATGAGATGACAAATAAGTCCACATCAAGTGAATTTCTCCAACACCATGTATTAAAATAAAACACAAACTTTTATGTGTCTACATGACAACTAATATGCAAATATGTTATCCTAAGTAAACTTAAGGAAAGTATAATTAGTATATTTATTTAATTATACTAATAATTATTATTTACATTTATTAATATATTGAGGAAGAGGATGAATTTTTTAATATAGAATTTTGATTTGCTACACTTTTCAATAGTGTAAAACTTGGTGTTAAAAAAGTAGAGTAAATGTTACTATACAAATGGAAATGAAATACAAATGGATCCTTTTTAACATAATGATAAAGGAAAGGATCAAGTAGTTGACCATGTCCTAATAGTTGTAATAGAAAATGTTGACTTAAAGCCTAATATTTTTGACAATATTGCACCAATAGTTGTGACTTTAAAGTTGTTATTATTGATGATGACTACTTGTAATTAACTTAGAACTTAGATGTATTCGATAGATTTAAAAAGCCAAAAACCATTAGATGATACACTAGTGCATGATAAAACATGACTTAGTACACAAATATTGCTCTTAGTTTTTGTTTTTCCCTTTTGGACACTTAGACAAAATGAATGTTGATGTGGCCTTGAAACCTTAGTTATAAGTAGTGGAATTATGCTTCTAAAAAAGAAAAAATGAGAAAGATTTGGAATTTCCACATAGAATTCTTATTATATCAAAGCTTAACTACAAGGATCTCTTCTATTTGATAATGCATTTTTTTTGTTTACAAATTTAACTTATAGGAATTAGAGTGTTTCCTTGTACTGCTTATAGGAGACATATAATCAAGCTACAAATGAAGTGTGCATACCCTAACCCATGTAGGATTTAAACTTGTGACCTTTCTTTCAAGAACCATTAGGCAAACAATGTGGAACTTGTAGGCCCTTAAAATTTATGCACATGAAAAATATTACAACATTTAAATCATCTTCAAATCGACTTCACATTGATTTTAAGCATTAAAGAAGACAACATAATAGTTGTTTTATACAAAAAATAAATGATCCTAGATAATATTTTAACAATTTTTAAATATATGCCAAGTTTAATAACATGTCAATTGTTCCTAATGTTACATCTAAGAATGACCAATCATATGTATAAACTAAGAGTTCATTTTCTAAATATTATCTTTATCATATAGATGGTGGCATGTTGTCATATCGAGTGGCGATGTGTGGCAATGTGTGGTCTTATATTTAGTAAAACTAAAACTAAAAAATGCATGCACAAGGCAATGAAAAAGGATATCTAAGAAACAAAGGTTTTCATGAATACAAACAAATGTATTATGCATGACTAATGTATTAGACTAATAACTAACATGTCCCATAAGATGGTAGTTAATTATCTATTTACATTAGATTAAAATTGCTCAAAATTTTACTCACCCTCTAACATATCACCCTTTTACATTAGATTAAAATTTCTCCTAATTTTACTCACCTACTAACATATTGCCGTGCTATATTTTCCTAAACATAATCATTTAACCTTCTTGAGATGCAATTGTTACTAAATATATATGTTTAATTGAAAAACCTCACACTTTGAAAGATTTTCCCAAATTTCATTAGATTACTTAGCAAGGTGCTTAGTAAGAGTGAAAATTCAAGAAAACATCAATGTTATTTCATTCCTCAAAACTCTTTATCCTTCCATATTGTATGTTCTCTTCTTTTTATTTTGCAAGTGTTTGTTTTAGCCTCTTTATTAAGGAATGAGTGAACTTGCCTACTGTACATTTTTTCAAAGGTTTCTTAATCAATAACATTGTATGATGTCTTCATCGATTATAGAGGCCCTGATTAAAGGTAGTGACTATCCAACAACTGATCCCTTATGTCCCATAGCATCATATGCGACATTCTAGCTCTATTGTAAGTTATTTCTTCTTACAATTGACAACAAACATTTTTAAAAAACAATTACTTTTAAAACAAGGGTTGCATGAGTAAATGGAGTCCATGCCAATGGTGGAGTAGGGGGAGGGGAGTCTGTAAGGGAAGAAGAATATCTAAGGTAGATGGAAGTATAAAGACAACTTACATTTATTCAACCCAAAGTCATATGCATTGTGATGTACATGTATTATAATTAAAAAATAGGAGAATTGCTGAAATTTGGATATTTCAAAATAAAAATAAACCTTAACATATTATGACTTAAACATGAGTCTAGCTTAGTAAAGAAAACTAGATTTAAATTGCCTAAATTATGTTTAGTTGCTCAGGTTAGTTAGAATCTTAACTAAAATGGTTCTTGTTGCTCAACATTAGATTATATGTTTAAAAATTGATCAAACCAAATCAAAAAGTTATTTATACTCAAAAAATATGTTTTTAGTAATTGAAAAATTAGTTTTCATAACTAATATATACCAAATGATCGACAATCCCAACTTACAAACCATTGTACTTAAATAGTCAAATTTATAATAGTTCAAACTATCAATGTTGATAAAGTGAATATTCATAACCAATAGGATATCAAATTTGAGATTGAAGAACCTATTATCATTTACTGTGATAACACAAGTAGAATGAGTATGTCTAAGAATCCTATATCACATTCTAAGACAAAGCATATATCTATTAAGTATCATATACTGAGAGAGAAAGAAATAGAAAAAAGAAAATTAGATTGGAGTATGTAAGTACTAAAGATCATATTACAAATATATTTATGAAGCCTTTTCCTAAAGATCCATTTGAGTACTTGAGAGGTATGCTTGGGGTTATGCCCCTACCTACTTATGAGTAGATGATTCAGAGAGTGATGGGGACACAACCCAAGAACAGAATGGACACAACAGAAAAGGGAAATTGTATTAACTAAAAAATAAACTAGTACATTTAGTACAGAGAAAATAAAATTCAAAATATGCCCTAAGGACTTACAATAGCATAAATGTGGAGATAATTTCTCCTTTCAGTACCTCCTCTCAAACTCCACTCTGAACTGCCTTTTACAATGCCAAGAATCTCCTTAAATAGACCCCAGAGGGTTAAGGACTAGGAATACATTCTAGAAAGTGCTAGTAGGCATCCACCGACCAAATAGAAGGCTCCAAAAGCTGCGTTAGAAGTCGACGCAAATCTAGAAGATTCCAGAAATGGTAATCGAACTTTCGGAAGGCATAACTTTTGAATTGTAGCTCCGATTGACAAACCGTTTGCATTTTCAGAAAGCTCTCGAAGAGCTCTATAGCCCTATGGACGAACTTGGCTTGTCCCCCATTTTTTGGCCCTTTTTGAAGTCATTTAATGCCCCTAACCTGACTTTGAAGCATTCTTAGGAGGTCTCCAAAACCCAAAAAACTGCAATAACTTTCAAACCGTGGGGCCTTTTGTACTGATTCTTTTTCTGGAATGCTCTAAATTACAATTACATTCATCTAGCCAATTTACACCTCCTAGTTCACCAAAATGATGGCTCAATTACATACTCCTATTTTTTGGGGATTTACACAAACACTGATAGTGGAACTGTGAGAGTTGGAACCTTTATTGGACCCAAATGGGTATCCAAAAATGAAAACACATGAAACAAAAACTAAGTCTAAGTATATTTTTTTGGGTGACACAGGATTGCCCTTATACCTCTGGATGCTCCTGCATCAGACACCCAAGGTAGATTGAAAAGTGACCCTGTCACTTTATGAATGGTAGAGGAAATCCCAAATGGGAAACCTCAGCTGCTCAAATTCAAGTTGAGTCCTTGATTGGTCGTCCTTTCCATTTGACCAAATAGTCTTCATACTGCCTGTTTCTGGTACTCCTACCCACACGATGATCTAGAATGTCTTCTATCTCCTCCTTCTTGGAAGAAGGAATCAGACAAGGCTCTAACACCAGCTCCTCATCTACACCATCATCATGATACTCTGTTAAATCTGTAATGTTGAAAATGGGAGAAATGTGAATACCATCTAGCAGCTCCACCTCATATGCATTTCCTGAGTCATGTTTCTTCAAAACTTTACAGGGGCCAAATTTCTTCATTTTCAGCTTGTTGTAAGTACCGGCTGAAAATCTCTCTTTTCGTAAGTGCACCATGACTAAATCTCCTACTTGGAATTCCTTATGTCTTCTCCTTTGATCAGTCCTACCTTTATACTCTTGATTCATCTTGGTAATGTGTGCTTGAACCTCCTCATGTAGACGCTTGATATGTTCAGAAAATTCCTCAGCTTCATTACTTGTCCTCTCCCCTTGTTCTATCTTCCTCAATTTTGGTGTAGTCCTTGGGCTATTCCCATATAAAATTTGGAATGGTGATTTTTCAGTACTCCTATTTATAGAGTTATTGTAAGCAAACTCTTCTTGTGGTAGAATCAAATCCCATTGTTTGGGCTTATCCCCAACTAAACATCTCAGCAAATTGCCCAAACTTCTATTTACCACTTTTGTTTGGCCATCAGTTTGTGGGTGGTGTGTGGAACTGAATTTTAATTTGGTTCTTAACTTTTTCCACAATGTCCTCCAGAAATACCCCACAAATTTAGTATCTTTGTCAGAAACTATGCTCCTTGGGAGACCATGTAGTCTTACCTCAGTAGCAAACCTTGGAGTGGGCCATTCCAAGATGGCTTTTACCTTCTCTGGATCCATTTTGAGACCTTCGGGTGATATAACAAACCCCAAATAGACTAACCCCCTTTTTGCAAAGAGACACTTCTTCAGATTAATTAACAGTTTCTCTTCCCTTAGTCTTTCAAGGACACTACGAATATGTAGTAAATGTTCTTCAAAAATCTTGCTAAAAATTAAAATACCATCCAAATAGACAATAACAAATTTTCCCAACAACTTCTTAAGAACCTCATTCATGAGCCGCATGAAGGTGCTTGGGGTGTTCGTCAATCCAAAGGGCATGACTAACCACTCATAAAGACCCTCCTTGGTCTTGAAGGCTATTTTTCACTCATCTCCTTCTTGAATCTGTATCTGGTGATAACCACTCTTCATATCTATACTTGTGAATTACTAAGCTCCACTCAAGCAGTCCATAAGATCATCCACCCTTGGCAAAGGAAATCGGTACGTGATGGTTATCCTATTTATAGCTTGAGAATCTGTACACATCCTCCACTTTCCATCCTTCTTTGGTGCGAGTACTGCAAGTACTACACATGGACTCAGGCTCTCTCAAATCAAGGCCTTCCTCAACAGCTCTTGAACCTGTCTATTTAGCTCCTCTGTTTCAGCAGGAGTCATCCTGTGAGTAGCCTTGTTAGGCAAACTAGCTCCTGGAATCAGATCTATCTGATGACTGATTTGCCTTACTAGTGGCAATCCATCTGTAACATTATCAGAGATAATATCTCCGAACTCCACTAGTAAATCTGAAACTTTAATTGGTATTTCACTACTACCTTCTTTATCTTTCCTAGGAATCAAAGCATAGAACATATGCTAATGTTTCATGCCATTTAAAAACTTCCTTTTATCAACAAGAAAAATCCTAACACTGCTACATACCTTTTCACCTTCCTCTTTCATCGGCTTTAATTTGTGGCGAACTCCATCCTTTGTCAGAGAGTATGTGTTTGCATGTCCATCATGTACTGCATGTCTATCAAACTGCCATGCTCTACCCAATAATAGATGGCAAACATCCATTGAAATAACATCACAGAGAACTTCATCATGGTAACTCCCAATTTTTAATTTCACTAAACATTGTTCACTTACCAGGACCTTATGATCATCTTTTACCCAAGCAATTCAATAGGGCTGGGGATGTTTCTCCCTCTTGAGCTTCAGCTTAGAGACCATCTCTTCTGATACCAAGTTATCAGTGCTACCACCATCAATGATCATGTCACAACATTTATCCTCACACTTGCATCTGGTACAGAACAAACTCCTTCGTTGTCCTAGTTCAATCTCACCACTTAGTAGGACTCTTTCATTTACCAAGGTCTCTCCTCTTTCTGCATCCTCTGAATGTGATGATTGTGCATCTTCATCCACATGAGCAACCCTAGCTTGGCCCTCAGCTCTCCTATCTGTCCTTCCTTGTCGTTGAGGGCATTCAAAGGCACGATGACCTTCTTCATTGCAATGGAAATAGGTACCACAGAAGCCGCCTCTTCCTTGTCCACATCCTCTACCTCTTCCTCTTTGATTTCCAAAGTCTTGATCATGAGAGCGGTTGAAACCCTCATTCCTTTGGTTCCTGCTAGTACCCACATTTTCATTTTTCTTTTTGGTTTCATTGCGGCCTCCAAATGATCTACTACTTCCCCTTCCTCCTTGACCACGCCCTCTTTGTCTTCCTTCAAACCTTTTATTCAGCTTCTCTTCAACTCGTAGGGAAAACTGGTATGCCTCTTCAACACTGGTCATTCTTACCAGACTTAATTCCTCCTGGATGCTAGGTCGCAACCCACTAATATAATGAGCAACCTTCTCCTTATTTGCTTCTGCATGCCCCGCTCTAATCAAGAGTCGGTAAAATTTCTCTGTATATTCTTGGACTGATCTTCCTGCTTGCTTTAACCCATGCATCTTCTTAAACAAATCAAGCTCGTAGTCCACAGGAATGAACTGCTTCTTCAATTTGTCTACCATGCGATCCCGTCTTGTGATCTTTTCCTTTCCTCTTTTGTTTCTTTCCAATTGAACCTCTTGCCACCAGATTTTGGCATGGCTTTTCAGTTTGGCCTTTGAAAACTTAACCCTATCTGGGTCCCTGATATCCTCATACTCAAAGCATTCTTCCAGTTCATTGATCCAATTGATCAACTCATTTGGTTTCAGATTTCCTGAAAATACACCCACTTCAATTGTAGGTCTTTTCCCAAACTTAGTAATGGACCTAAAAAGCCTTTTCTCTGCATGATTCAGAACTTCCCTGTCAAATTCCCCTTCTGGTCCCATTTCATCTTCTTCGTTGTCATCTTCACTTTCATCACCTGCAGCCATAGTTGTTCCTCTACGGAGCTCCTCCTGCAATGCTTGTACCTACCTTTGGAGGGCTCTAACCTCCTCAGGATTAATAGCTATGGCCCTTTTGCCACACTCTCTTCATGGAGGCATCTTCTAACTCAAACCCACAACCACACAGTCCTAGTGCAAACTACCTCATAATTAGCGCTCTGTCTACACACTCAGGAAAACCAGCTCTGATACCACTTGATGGGGACACAACCCAAGAATAGAATGGACACAAAAAAAAGGGAAATTTTATTAACTGAAAAATAAGCTATTACATTCAGTACAGAGAAAATAAACTTCAAAACATGCCCTAAGGGCTTACAATAGCATAAATGTGGAGATAATTTCTCCTTTCAGTACCTCCTCTCAAACTCCACTTCGAATTGCCTTTGCAATGCTAGGAATCTCCTTAAATAGACCTCAGAGGGTTAAGGACTAGGAATACATTCTAGAAAGTGCTAGTAGGCATCCACTGACCAAATAGAAGGCTCCAGAAGCTGCGTTAGAAGTCGGCACAAATCTAGAAGATTCCAGAAACGGTAACCGAACTTTCGGGAGGCATAACTTTTGAACCGTAGCTCTGATTGATGAACCGTTTACATTTTTGGAAAGCTTTCGAAGCGCTCTATATCCCTATGGATGAGATTCACTCATCCCCCATTTTTTGGCCCTTTTTGAGGTCATTTAATGCCGCTAACTTGACTTTGAAGCATTCTTAGGAGGTCTCCAAAACCCAAAAAATTGCAATAACTTTCAAACCGTGGGGCCTTTTGACCTGATTCTTTTTCTAGAATGATCTAAATTACAATTACATTCATCTAGCCAATTTACACCTCCTAGTTCACCAAAATGATGGCTCAATTACATACTCCTATTTTTTTGGGATTTACAAGAACACTCATAGTGGAACTGTGAGAGTTGGAACCTTTATTTGACCCAAATGGGTATCCAAAAATGAAAACACATGAAATAGAAACTAAGTCTAAGTATATTTTTTTTGGTGACATAGGATTGCCCTTATACCTCTAGATGCTCCTGCATCAGAGAGTGCATCAGTCCAGTGGTACATAGCACTATTGTTTGATTGGACTGAATTTTGATGCTTCCCATATGAGGGAGTATCTATAATGTACTAATTCATTGACCACTCTTGGTATTTGGTATTGAATAGTGTCTTTGGACACGTGAGCTAATTGAAGATTTTATGCAGCAGATTAGCAATTGATATTTAACAATTGGTACATTGAGATTGCATTCTTTGACATTAATGTCAATGGGGGAGAATATGCATGAAAAACATCTCCTAAGGCATGAGAAGAGTATATATGTGAAGCACTCCTAAGTTATGGGGGAGTGATATCTCTTTAAAGGAACAAGAAGAAGTAGCAGTAGAGTACTACTTGGTATTCTTGGAACTTAAATGTTTTTCATCTATGTTGCCATCGATGTCAAAGGAGGAGATTGTTAGCATGAATGCTGATGATACTACTTTAGAGGAGTATCTTAAGCACTAGAGAGTATTGATATGTTGTATTCATGACTGTGTTTGTCATTGATGTCAACATAGCATGGTTTTTGTAAAGACTAGCTGAGTAGTAGAAGGAGATCTTGATGGTATGTATAATGGTTTGATTTTCTAGTCATGCATAGTTATGAACATGTTCAACATAGTGTCCTAATGATGTTTTCAATGGCATAGAATCTAATTCAATGACCTACGAAAGTTGTACCTAATTTATAGAGAGTAGTTCACAGAGAGAGTATTGGGAGAGAAGTTATTGGTGTTTGTTGTCTATCTTACATCTGAGATGTAATGTCAAGATGTGTAGTCAAGAAATTACAAAGGATAGTTTGTTGATGAAGTCATTGAGTGTGAAAATCTTAGTATTGTAGGCATGAAGTTTTGTATAGATTGTGAGCCGACATTTATATTATAATTGTAATTAATTAATTATCTTATTTTAATTATTTGGGAAAGCCTCAAGGCTAACTCAAAGAATTATTATGAAGATATGGTATAAAGGAAATATGTTTTCCTTGATTGTAAAGTGTATTATGCGTATTTGGAGTCATTGTTGAAGTGTGAAGTGTGAAAAGAAGTGGAGTTCTTATTGAATATGTGTAAGCAATCCAAGAAATATTGGATGCGAGATTCGAGATCTAGTTACAAGATCTGAACAAGTAGAACTCTAGTTGACAAGACAGAGATAGAGACATAAAGTACATTTTAGTTCTATTATTCTACAAGGAATAATACAGAGATCATTTAAACAATGGGTTCATTGATCTTTCCCTTGAAGCTATTTGGGAAATTGGTCTAGTTGTCTTCCACAACTCCTAACAAGGTTGGCACAACTTCTAATAGGGTTGGAATCTCCTAATAGGGACTCATATGTACTGAATGTTGTAAAACAACTCCTAACATGGTCTATCCTCTAACAAGGAATATTTATATTAGTACATCATCTTATGGGTACCATCCCCACTAGGATTTTCTCTCTAGTCAAGGGTTTCCCTGGTTAACATATCTAGTGTTATTGTGTATGAATATCTTGTTATGGTTTCTATTTATTTTACTCATATGGTTAATATTGTTTAAGGTTGTTAATTGTGAATATTAGTTGAATAATTGACTCAACCCTCCCCTCCCCCTTCTTAATTATAGTAGTGGACTATATATTTTAACATATCATAGTTTATGGTCAAACTTATTATAACCAAAATTAGCTACACTTTACAGCAACACTAGTGAAGATTTATGGGTGTCATCCCCACCCCAGTTTTACCTTCTCATTGGAGGGTTTTTGGGTAACAAATTTATTGTGTCATGTGTTATTTGTTTCATGCTATGGATGAAAATGTGTAGTTAGCTATTTTAGTTTTACATGCTAAATTATGAGACGGATGTGTGGTGAATTTTTTATGGTTAATGTTATGAAGTGCTAATCCCCACCCCGAGTTTAGTTTCCCATTGTTATTTCCAAAATTTGGTATCATAGCTTTCTTCTCTGGAAAGGGAAGCTTTATAGCTTTGGAGGAAAGATCTTGAAGATGGAAGTCTACAAGTTGGGAAAGACTATTGAGAATCAAAAGATTGAAGTACAACTTGTTGTACACCAACTCAATGAAGCAAGAGATGAATTGTTGCATTCATTACAAAGAAGAAAGGAACTAGATATTCAACTAAATGACACTCATTACCAAGAATGAGACACTACTAATTTTTTTGAGAATGGAAACTCAAGTGACTTTGATGTAGTAGTTGTAGATCTAATGGAAAAGAACAATGCCATAATTAAAGAGATTATAAATCTTAGGGGCACCTAAAAAACTCCAAGAATACAAGGGAAACCAGAGGACTACAAGCATGAAGATGAATCATACATACCATGGTCAAATCAACTATGTAATCTTGAAACCCATCACCGCATTAAGAATGCAAAATATGTAAATCCTAGGTGCTAAAAGCCCAAAAAGAGGCTAAATGGTCATATGGATCTAATAGGGATCATAATAGGATTGTTTAGTCTTTATGAATGCTTAATAAGATCATCTAATTCATTGAGAATGGTTGGATTGGTCAAAATACTCTTATAAATAGAAAATTTTAATATTGTAAATTAAAAATTTTGAATTATAATGGTTAGTTGGATTTAGGAGGGAAAAGTATTTTCTTAGTGTTTTAGGTTTTAAATCATGCCTATACCAACCAAGGGTGGTTCGAAAATTTATCTAGAAGGTTATATATTGTGGAGAATCCATTAGTATGGCTAGAAAAGAAATTTTATAGACTACCTACAGAATTCACAAGAAAAACCTCCATTTTTGCAAGTTTTATGAAGTTTGTTTGTTGATTTGGTATTCTTGTGAGAAACTTGAATTTATATTAAGGAAGGAAATTTAGATAGGTTCTAAATTTGTATTTCATGTCTAATTGAAAGTGTCTAGTACTATTTCCCTTCATATTGTGTTAACTATTACAAGCATTTTCAAAATTTCCCAAGCAATTTTGACAAATTTCTTTAAGAGATTGTCATTCCATGAATGTATGGTCTAGTTCTAATGCAATGAAACTAATTAGAATTTTATGATATCCTACTAACTCAATACTATGTAGTTGTGAAGGAGGAGATAAGTTCTTGGTGATCACCATGTTGATTTGAAGGTTTTTGCATTGAATTTGCTAGGTATGCTACAACAGTAATAGTTTGGCCTTAAGAAAGGGTTAATTTTATGTTGGATTGTGTTTATATATTCTGAGGAAAATGTGTTCCATCCATAATTTTTTGGAGAAAGTTTTGGGAAGGCATAGATTGATGAAGCCCTAGTTTTTTAGGGTTTTAAAGCATAATTTAGGGTTTTTACACTTGTAGGATATATAGACCCAAATTGATTAAATAATCCTTTGATTAAACTAATTTTATGAGACTATGGAGAGTCTTGGAGTTTTCCAGCAAGTTTTTCTTATAGTTGCTTAGTAAATCCATCATTTTGGAGGTCTAAATTACTAGAAAAATGTCAAAATAGATTTAGTCTTCCAAAATAACCATACCTATCATTTTGGTGTGTCATAGTACTCAGTAAAGGTTATCTAGAAAGGTGGGCTATAATATTTGGGTCTAAGAATCATAATAGTTATGAATTTTGCAAGTTTGCTAGAGACCTAATTGACAAGGCTACTAGGCCTACATTGTGCAATTTCAAGTTTACAACCATAGTGAGTCTATAGGATGATAACACCTATTGAATCACCTTATAATTTATTTCTTAGGAGAGCATCTAAACTATTTTGAGCCTAAGAATTAGTATTGACCAATAACCCTTGTGTTAGAGGCATTAAAGGTCATTACCTATATATTGAAACTTGAGCATTTAACCATTTTCCTTACTCTTGTTGATTGGACCTTTATCCCACCATAACCATGTGGATAAAGTGGTATCAAAACATTAATTGGTAGGTCTTTGAGTAGGGAGAAGAACTAGTTGAAAACATGCCTCCTAAGGGACAAAAGGCTAGGTAGATGGAAGAGTTAAGACAAGAATTGGAAAGGGAAAGAAGAGAGAAGAGGGAACTAGAAGCATCGAAGGGAAGAGAGACACTTAAGAAGAGAATGATTTCACTTGATTGCAAGGATTAAAGCCTTGGAAGAAGATAGGCATGAACCTAGAGGGGAAGCAATCCATGGAGAAGAACATGGAGAGAACAATAATGAAGAAGGAAACCATAATGCAAGATGAGAGTAAGAGGATCATGAAGTAGCAGATGACCCTAATGAAATAAGATTTGTGAAGTTCATAAAGGCAATACAAGGTACTCGACTAAAGACAAGTATAGATTTACCCATCTATCATGGAAATATGGAGAGTGAAGAAGTGTTTGGATGGATAAAGGCATTTGAAAACTATTTTGATCTAGAAGACATAGAAGAGGACAAGAAGGTGAAAGTGGAAAAGGAAAAGTTAAGGGGAACAAACCTTACTTGGTGGAAAACTTTACAAAATGAGAGAGTGGCTAGAGGCCTGAACAAAAGTTCAAATTGGGATAGGATGAAGACAATGTAAGAAGTCAAATTTTTCCATTAGATTTAGCTATACAAATGAAGATGAGAAGGAATAATTTTAAGTAGAGAGATGTGGATGTCATGTCCTACACTAAGCATATTCATACCCCAAGCATAAGGGGAGGAGTAGAAGAAGATGAAAAAGTTGTAAGGTATATGAGTGGACTAAAGTTCAACATTCAAGATGAGATTGGTTTAAACATCCCTGGGACCCTTGGGGAATGTTTCCAATTAGCAATTAGAGAAAAGAAGTTAAAGAGAAAGAATGAGAAGCAAAACAATAGAGGAGGATCTTCGATATGAGGAAGGGGTGGAACAAATTAGTTTGATAGTGCAAGAAATCAACATAAGGACAAAGGGTCTACATTTGAGACAAAAGAAGTTCTAGAGGAGGAAGATTTGGAGGTGGAAGAGGAAGTGGAGTCTTCACTAGGAGATGTTTCCATTGCAATGAAGTTAGCCATCAATAATTTAGGTTTCCTAAATGGATTGATTTAGATAAGGGTAAAGAAATGAGAATAAACCTAATAGAGGAAGAAGACAAGAGAGATCCCATCTTGATACTACTTGAGGAAGGAGAATGTCTTCTTATGAGGAATGGAGGATCAACATTACCATCATCACAAGAAGGTATATTTAGATCTAGATGCTTGGTAAAAGGTAAAGTATGTACTTTCATCATTGATTCAAGGGATCATAGTAATTTGGTTTCAATTGATATCATTTCTAAGTTGGGTTTGGCATTAGTAGAACATAATAGTCCTTATAGTGCCACTTGGGTGAACCAAGAGTTGATTGAAAAGGTTTGTTAGAGGGCTCTTGTCAATTTTTCAATTGGTCCATATCAAGATCAGCTTTGGTGTGATGTCATGATAATGAATTGTGGGCATATGATATTTAGTGGGACTTGGTAAATTTCTAGGAGAACCTTACATGATGGATATTCTAATACATACATTGTGCATAAAGGAAAAGAGAAGTATAAATTACAATGATCCACTTGCAAAAGTTAGGAAGCCATCATTGTGTATTTTCTTGATAAGATATCATTGCAAGGTCAGCATAGAGACAATGACACTAGTTAGGAAATGAATCAAAATCTTGGGGTAGACTATCCTAGAAATTGGAACACCTTGGGAATGTTGAAAACAAGATTTGAAGGCTAGAAGTACATAAAAGATGGTATTATCCATTGTAATATAATTGGAAATAGAGATATTGGTTAGGAGAAGAAATTACAGATGCTTGGAGGGCAGAAGAAATGGCACAAAGATTAGGCAAGGACACAAACAACAATTGTAGTAGTTACACACTCCATTTGGTCCAAGGGTAACCATTAGACATAACCGTGTTTATTTTTATTCTAATAATTTGTATTCAAGTTAGAGTAAGAGGTCTATGAATTTGGAAGATCTCATGCAGCTATCAAGACATAAATATCATGGAAGACAACACCAATTTGGCAAGTCTCATTCTTGGGACAAGAATCTTTTTAAAGGTGGGAAGTCTGGAGCAAGGGAACCTAAGAAACTCCATGAATAAAAGGGAAACTAGAGGACTCCAAGCATAAAGATGAATCATCCATACCATGATGGAATCAACTATGCAATCTTGAAACCCATCATGGCATTAAAACTGTAAAATATGTAAATCCTATGTCTTAAAATATGAAAAATAGGCTCAATGGTCATACAGATGTAATACAGATCATAATAGGATAGGTTAGTCTTTAGGAATTCTTAATAAGATCATCTAAGTTATTTAGAATAGTTGGATTGGTCTAAATACTCTTATAAACCAAAATTTATAATGTTGTAAATTCAAATTTTTGAATTACAATAGTTAGTTGGATTTAGGAGGGAAAAGTGTTTTCTTAGTGTTTTAGGCTTTTAATCATGCCTATATTGACCAAGGGTGGTTAGCTAAGCTATCTAGAAGGTTAGATATTGCGGAGAATCCATTAGTATGGATAGAGAGCAATTGTACGGACTACACACAAAATTAACAAGAAAAACCTCCATTTTCACAAGTTTTATGAAATTTATTCATTGATTTGGTATTCTTGTGAGAAAATTGAATTTTTATGAAGGAAGGACATTGAAATAGGTTCTAAATTTCCATTTCATGTCTAAC
Organism: Cupressus sempervirens; assembly: GCA_028749045.1. Classification (NCBI taxonomy): domain Eukaryota; kingdom Viridiplantae; phylum Streptophyta; class Pinopsida; order Cupressales; family Cupressaceae; genus Cupressus; species Cupressus sempervirens. The sequence goes on along the minus strand of CM053789.1, from coordinate 222,201,969 downwards.
TAAAAGTTTTCGGTGGTGTTTCCATTCATATTGTACTGACTATTACAAGCATTTTTTGATTTTCTCAAGTAGTTTTGAAAATTTTATTTAAGAGATGGTCATTCGATGAATGTATGGTCCGGTTCTCATGGAATGACACTAATTAGAATTGTATCATAGCCTACTAAACCAGTAACATGTAGTTGTGAAGGAGGAGATAAGTTCTTGGTGATCACCATACTGATTTGAAGTTTTTGCATTGAATTTGCTAGGTATGCTACAAAAATAATAGTTTTTCCTTACGAATATGCTAATTTTATATTGGATTGTGTTTATATATGCTAAGGAAAAGTCATTTGATCCATTAGTTGTTGGAGAAAGTGTTGGGAAGGCATAGATTGATGAAGCCCTAGTTTTTAAGGGTTTTAAAGCATCATTTGGGGTTTTTGCACTTGCAGGGTATATAGACTCAAATTAATTAAATAATCCTTTGATTCAAATCATTTTATGAGACTATAGAGAGTCTTGGAGTTTGAGATATATATATTTTTTAGATTTTCTTAGTAAATTCATCATTTTGGAAGCCCAAATTGCCAGAAAAACATCAAAAAAGAGCCAATCTTCCAAAGTAACCATACCTATATTTTTGGTATATCATAGTACTCAGTAAAGGGTATCTAGAAGGGTGGTTTATAATCTTAAAGTCTAAGAATCATAATAGTTATGAATTTTGAAAGCTTGTGGCCTACATTATGCAATTTCAAGTTTAGAACCATAGTGAGTCTGTGGGAGGATAACACCTATTGAGTCACCTTGGAATTGATGTCTTAAGAGTATTTAAACTATTTTGAGCCTAAGAATTAGTCTTGAACAATAACCATTGTGTTAGAGGCATTAAAGGTCATTACTTTATATTGAAACTTGAGCATTTAACTATTTTCCTTACTCTTGCTAATTAGATATTTATCTGACCATAACCCTCTACATAAAGATAGAACAAGAAGTCCAATCAGTATTGCTATGTGAGGTGACTAAACAAAGAAACAAAGCTGAGGAAGACAAAGTCATAATTGAAGATGACAAAAGGACACTAACCAACAGACTAGTAGAGAAGACATCAGATATGCAAAAAATTACTAACATGCAACTAGATAAAATGAATCAATTGATGATTACAAACCATGAATTGAATAGAAAGGACATTGAGATCACAACCCTGAAGCTATAGAATGATCAATTGAGGAATGAACTGAGAGAAGAAAAATAATTCACTGAAAGTTTCAATAAACCTAGTGAAGCCATCAAATACTTTGAGAAACTGATGAAATCTCCAAGACCTAATGATGATATTGTTGGATTGGGATACACCAGTCCTGAGGAAGAAGAATCATCTAAAAGTGGTGAGCAAAGAAACAACAAAATTAAGAACTACAAACCCACTTGTCATAATTTTGGAAAGCTAGGTCATACAGTAAATGTTTACATGAAAAAGAATGCAAATCATAACCCCAAGTACAAATTCAAGGGTTACTATCATAAGTGCAACAAGCAAGGACATTTGGAACATGAATATAGGACCAAAAACCATAAGCACTCAAAGATTTGAAGGATACTGCCACAATTCTCAGAAGTATGGATACAAAGCATATGAGTACAGATCTAATGCCAAGTGGACATCAAACAAGCAAATAAAGGTACAATAATATGGAAAATCCTATGATTGGGATTACAACACAAGGTACAGTTGTCACTATTGTCAAGAATATTGCAAGACATGGTGGAGAAATAGTACCACCCAAAGAAAGAAGGTATGTCATAATATTAAGAATGAAGTTATGTACTAATTACTCTTAATACTTATGTGATATAATATATTTCAAACTTTACATAGGTTGTTTGACACATCAAAGGTAACCAAAGAAAGAAAAAAGAGGCACAAGCAACACAAGCTCAACCCATGTGGATATTCAAAACTTGTCACACAAATTGTAAATATAAGTATATAAAAAATTATATACAAATATTTTTAAATTGTGAAAAATTTGGTTTTTGATGAAATTGATTACAAAAAAAATTCATGATACCAAGAAAAAATGTAGGCCTTAGAGTTTAAAAAACCACTTCCGAAGAGGACAAGAATTAGCCTACAGATAAGACTATAGAGCCTTGACTGAATGACTTTGAGCAATAAGTGTGCAAGGTTCTTCTGCTAGATCTATCAATAAGGTTAATAGGTCAATTTATTTTTATTTCAAATTGAATACTTTAGCAATTATTGTATTTGATATCAATTCCTAAAACTATAAGTCATTATATTTGTTTTAAGTAAGGAAAAAATGATTATATATTTGTTTAACACTTTAAACTGAAAATATTTAAATGTATTAAAATGAATAATTAACATTTCTCAGTAGTTGTCCTGTATTTATATGTATATATTGTTGAAAAACGCACTAATTATTTACATTGGATTGTAGCCTGCCAATCCTAATACACCATCTGAGCATCATGGAGGCGTCGTTTTGAATATGCATTGTATTACTGAAGATATATATTTTCTATTTGATTTTTTATTTCTCAATTATTAATACAAGTAAATGTTTTTGATTGAATTTTGTGTAGTAATACAAATTTAACTATAATATGTGTTGGGATTAATAAAACATCTTGTATTGTAGTTGCAGGGCAAGTAGAGTTTGTTCCTAAATCTTAGGAAAGATGATGTGGTTGGACAAGGTAAAGAGCACTACAATGTTCTTTAGTCTTTAAAGTCTCTTATTTTTTAAATTTAACCCTTTTATTTGTTATTGCAGAAGACCCACCTTTGAAAAGGATAGCAAGATCACATCCATGGGTGAGAAGAAATGTCAATGACAACATGGATATGCCTCTGCAACAATATAGGGAAGGACAAAAAAAGAAAAATACAAAAAAGAAATGGTTCTCATTTATGTAACTTATTTTATAATGACTAATGTTTATGTCTAGATGTTTTAATTATGTTCTATTGAATTTTCTAGTGAATCTTCCACCTTCAAGTGGTTGGCCCTAATTAGTAGAGAATATCAAACTATTCTCGAAACAAAGTAAAGCTCAACATTAACCTATGATTGCATGACAACTAACAGTGTCAATCTCTTGGTTTCAGGCAATGCAAAAGGAGGCCATAGTTCAATATGCAATCTTGATTCAAAGTGGTAGAATCTTATTTTGGATGCAACAAAAAAAAGATGGGAAAATGATGTCACTTTTTCAAGTCTGGAACCATTTTTTGTTATATTTTGTCACATGTATCCATATGAATATGAATATTTTTAAAGAAAACTAATTTTATTCTCTAATAATTTTAGATTTTCTAAAAGAATTAGTAAAAATTAAAAAAAATTATTGTTAATGAAATTGAATATAATACATCTACCCCTATCTTATATATCATAAAAGATCAACACAATCCTCACTATCATAATAAATACTACATTCTTATGATAAAAAAAAAACACAAAATAAAACTCCTATGAGTATTGAGTCTGTATTATAAATATCCAAAATAGTGAGCTCTTGAATCCCTAATTTTCTAGGAGGGGACATATACCAATGATAATATAAGTGCATTATTTCACAAATTTTAATGAGGCAACATAGTCAACATAGTAGTTTTCAATCTCACCATCCTTCACATGTGTAACATATAGATCACAAGAATATTTTTGAGTAGCTAGACCCTTTTCACAATCCAAAGCATCTCCCCATCAAATTCTATCAAACCATTAATGTCGTTCACTATATAAGGATAATGGACAATATAAACAATCTCCTTGGTTTGATGTATGACATAGAAAGGATTCTTCCTTAATTTCAAGGAATTGTTTACTCTAATCAAAATTTATCTTCAAGATGAAGAGATGTTATGTAAATTTTAGGGACAGGAATTCAATGCATTATCTTTCTTCTATGATCTTCATACTCTTCCTTTGCACAAACTTGGCTTTTTATGGCAAGGATTTTTGCATGATTAATTTTGGTTTTGGTTTCATAAACATTAATTCTAAGGTGAATATCTAAAAATTTTAATGAATATGTGTTGATTTGATTTAGTTAATTAAAGTTTCCAATCAAATATAGTTGAGTTTTTGTAACATTTTTTTTCTGTGCCATTAACTTCATAAAGATAGAAATCAATGGGTAAAAGTACAAAGTTGTGTCACTGTCCAGGATAACTTATCATAACAACCAAATTTGAGTATTTCTATCCAAATATTTTTTTTTTTCAAACATATGATCTAGATGAATTCATTCTAGCTAAGTTATGTATGGTCTCACACTTTTCCAATTGAAAGTTTCTATTAAATGCATGTTTTATACTAGTTTTTATCCAATTACTAAAGAAATACAATTATTTTAGAAAACTAAGGTTTCAATAACTCTTACTATTTTTTATGGATTTTTTTTAGTAAACTATAAACACCATTTTATATAGCCCAGAGTCAAGAATATTCTCATATAGAGTTTATAGTGTTTTAATTAGATATAGTATATGATAATTACAAAATTCTACAAGCACGTATTTTAACACTCAAAAAGATGTCAATTTTGAGACAAAAAAATATGAAATCATATAAAAAATAATAATAAATTATATGACGTTCTAGAGGAGAGAGTCATCTCCCAGAATGTATGATTTTTCTTCTAGTTAGAATAGATTTGTTCAAAAAATCTGATGGGAGATGAAAACTATTGATTTTAGGTGAGTTGAAATTTGAATCACTATAAAAGAGAAAATATAGGTCTAAAGTCAATTTTTATTTTTAATTGTTCTAGCTATATGTGTTCTCTATAACATAGTTTGAGTTCATATGGAAATAAGTTTATTTCCATATAGTTTTGTGGTGGGAACTAAACCCCTAATTTTTTATATCTTTCAACAACTAAAAAATTATCTATAAAAATTAGGAAAATATATAATTTCTTATTCTAAATAATTATTAAAAATTACAATCTTAAACTTTAACCATTTCTACACATGTCATTAGTTTATTTCATTTTCAAATTCTAAATAATAACACCAGTTTTATGTCAATTAAGATGAATAGTTATACTTTTGTTAGCATTTTCCTTTACAAAAGGGTGACACAAGTTTGTGCTTTTACACCAATATTTTACATTACATATCATCATTTATTATCAAATTGGGATAGTTGGAAAAGAATAATGAATGACACATCTTGATTGACTATTTTTTTTATAAACCTTCCCATTTTCTTCACAAAGTGATGATAAATTATTATGTTGATTTAGACATTAAAATTCATATTTCTTAAATTTTCACATCACTTGGTCATGAGGGTTATCAATTACCTCTGATAAGAAGCATTCCCAAGGTAAGGGGAAAAGACAATAGTGAGTTAATATAATAATAATAAGAATATGAAATGCTAATAGAATTATAGGTTAGTGTTGAGGTGTATTAATAAATGTATGATTTGACTTTATAGTCCCTTATAAGGGAATTTATGTGGATATAGACATTTTAATATTATTCATGAAGGTTTGATTAAAAAATAAAGATAGTTAATGCTTTTCTTAATAAATCTAGAAATTCTAGGTAGTTGATTGGGTAGCCCACCTACTTTTAATTGGGAATCTAACTGAGTATTAGGTAGAACTAAAGAATCCATGTCAACAATTGATTCATTGATATCCCTATTTTTCTTTGAAAGGTTGCATTTTTAGCGGTCTTCTACATTGTTAGAACTTCTTGCAATTGGATTTTTTTTCTTAATCTTTTTCCTTTGTAGGATATCTTGTCTGAAGATATGGATGAATCGTGATCTATATAATAATAATAATCTTGAGATTTTTTAATAAAGCCCATGTTTTATTGTTTTATCTTAGTTTTTACTTTCCTGTATTATTATTTTTAGCTTTCTGGATAAGAAAACCACATGCAGTAAAAAGCTACTCAATTTAGTTTTAGATACTCTTACATGTTTTTAGATAAATGGTCAAGTTCACATGAAAAAATTATATAGCTTGTTCTTCAAATGAGTAGTCATATTTACTTGTTCCATTCTTTTAGCTCTTGAGTGTAGTTTTACAGTTTTAATTTATATCTTATCTAAATTATAAATTGAAGTAATCTAAAACTAATTAGACATTCTAAGAATGGAAAAATGAGTGTGTATTGGTTTTTAAAACCAAGATATCATCATTTCTCTATTAATATAGAAGATTACAACATTTTGGGTATCATGCATCCCAATTATAGGTTGCCTTTAGCTAAGTAACAACATGTACAAATATCTAGTCCCTCAAGTTTTCATAAGAATTAAAGCTAGCCTGAATGGACTATATTATTTATTTCAAATCAAAAGACAATTTAAAACATTTAAGCCAACATAGTTACTCATTCCAATAGTTTATAATGAATCTAAGCCCCAAGGATGGAATTCTTTTCTATTTTAGCCTAGTTTTTAGATCTAATTTTAGGGTAACTCTTACAAGGAGCAGTTGTATGGTGGTAGAAATTCTCCTAGAACAAATATACCAAAGAATAAAAAGTAAATTCGGAATAGACCATATCTATAAGAACAAAAGATCTGTGTATGACATACCTAATGTGATATGGGGATGGAAGAGAATTTGGAACCTTTTTTAATTTACTTTTCTTCCTCGTTTGTATTAGAATATTTTTTTCCTTCCTTAATTCTAGGACCCAACAATAAAGGTTACAATTGACTGATAGGCTTGAAGTTGCGGGTTGCCCTCATGGTCTTGGGTTTGATTTTGCCTCCATGTTAAAATGGTGAGAGTTTCTTGGGCCCAAATATTCTTCCCCCATGAGAGACAAGTCTTTCCCTAAGCTTGCATCCACAACTTCTATCTCATCCACTCTCAAAGCTAATTGGTTCTTATGTATTCTTGTAGGTGCAGCAGTAATAGGAGAAGCCATAGGAGTATGATATGGAAGGTTGGGTGATAACTTACAATCTCCAAAGAAAGTGACAAGCATGTACACCTCCAACAGAATTGGCAAAGTGGAAATATATGATGTTGATCAAAAGACTCTCAATGCATTCCAAAACAAAGGCATACAAACAGTAATGGGAGTCCCAAATGAGGAGCTCCATTACATTGCATCAAGCAAAGCCACTGTAAGGTAGTAGGTTATAGAAAACATTCAAACCCAATACCCAAAAACCCTCATAAAATACATCTCAGTGGGCAACGAGATACTGTTTGATACACCCTACACATCCAACATCTTCCCTATCATAAAAAATGTCTACAATGTACTCCAAGTCATCCACTTACATAATGAAATCAAGGTCTCTACAGCAATACCCATGTCTTCCCTTAACAATTATTATCCTCCTTCTTTATTAACCTTTAGCCCTAAAATAACCTCAATCATGTACTCCATCTTAGACTTCCTTTCACAAGAAAAATCCCCCTTTATGGAAGATTTGTACACCTATCTTGCTTATGCCTCTAATCAAAAAGACATTCCTCTCCCTCATGCCCTCTTCCAAGAGACGACCCCCAATGAAGTGGGTTACAAGAATTTATTTGATGCAAGTGTGGATGCTCTCATTTATGCCATGGAAGCCTTGGGTGACTCAAACATTCCTATTGTTGTTGCTGAAAGTGGTTGGCCTTCTAATGGGAATGCTAATGGTGGTGCAAATGTAGCCAATACAAAGATTTACAACAATAGCTATATCAAGCACATTTTTTCTAGTCAAGGGACTCCCAAGAGGCCTACCAGGCCATGGAGGGTTATTTTATTTCCATGTTCAATGAAGATTTGAAGCATAGGGATGCCACGGAGAGGCATTTTGGACTCTTTTTAGCCTACTAAAACACAAGTGTACCTTGTAAATTGTTAAAATCTAGTGCATTGTAATTTGTTCCCCTAGTTTTGGATATGTATGCATCACTCTCTTTGCTACATGCCTATCAACATATAGCTTTAGTTGGGTTTTGAAATGTTGCAAGTTTTTCTAAGTCTTCACTAGATCTGTACTATGTTGTGTCACATCTTTTGCTCTTGGGACTCTAAAATAGGCTTTCCCATGTAGCAACTATGATCTTAAAACAAGAAAAGTTTGGAGTCATGGCTATCCATTGGTCTTACAATGGCACAAAGTAAATTTTCATTAATAATTTGACCAGTCATCGCAATTGTGATGATCTATTCTGACGGATAGTTATCCCTTGCATAGCACATTGTTTGCAACAACATCATAACTATGATAGCAAGATCTAATGGATAACTGTCACTTCTATAATGCTACTGTCACATACATGTAACAATTGTGATGACTAAATAAAAGTTTGAATCATCATAATTATGATGACATTTGGTTGTAATTGCAGTGTTGTGAACATGAACTCTTGTCTCTCCCTTCTTTCAAGTTATGATAGTGTCATTCATTGCCATTACAACGAATGCCCTCACCATCATAATTTACAATAGAAAAGTTCAATGAGAGCCAATTTTTGGTTTTGTCACTAAGGTGATGGGTTGATTTCATGATTAGAAAGACCTTCCATCACAAATGGGTCGAAATGTAGTGGTGTGGGAAGTAGTTCAAAATTTTACTGTTGGCATCTTGATATTTAGGTACAAACTTGGTTTCTAGTGTAGGTGTATCCATAGCAAGCCAATGCAAAACTAAGATGCCTTGTTATGACTCTTGTCCTTCTTCTAATTTGTCCTCATCTATCCTCATCAACTATCTTCTAACTGCTTCCCATGGGAAGAGCCTTGATCTCACCAACTGCATCCCACATATAAATCTCTCTCTTAGTTGGTTAGTTAGTGCCTCTAATAGTCTCCAAGTTTTTCACAAAGTTATTTCATCAAGCATCTAAAATGACCCTTGATTCTATCACAAACTCGTTTATGTCTACCTCAATCTTAAATAGAAAATCAATCAAATCATAGAAAAAAACTTCATCCACATCTCCATCATATATTGTTACACCACTTTTCAATGTCACAATATGATCAAAAGATGTTGACCACTCTTGCCAATCTTTCAACATGTTATCATTATCAACAATAAAAGGAATGAAATTATGAATACTTTCATTCATTATCTTCATCTTACTTTATATCACCTCTGATTTATTTGAAAAAAAGCCAATCAACTCCTTAACTGCTTCCAAAGCCTCTTATAATATGAAATTTTTTTCTAGTTGTTCTAGCTTCTTAGCCATTAGAATGATCAATCTATCAAAGAACTGAATTTATGATCCCTGCTAATTAAAAATAGGAGTTAGCCATGTCAAGGCTTCATCACATATGTCTCCAGCATTCTGCAAAGAGATAAAGATGTTGTGAACTTACTAGGACACTCTCTTCAAAACATCTATGTTGTGAATCAACATTCCCTTAACACATTTACCTTTAATCGTTTGTCCTAGCTTGGATCCTCGATCTCCATTATAGCAATTGCTTTCTCTGTCTCAAATGCTTTTTCCTTTGTCATCATAGCAACTTGTTCACTGGATCATTCTATATTGACAACTCTCATCTCACTCTTACTTTCTTCCATGACCTTGAGTTTCTCTTTTAGAGTGGAAAATTTATTTTCTAATCCTCATATCTTATCTTCCAATTCTTTCACCCATTTCTCTAGTACGTAACTCTTTTTGAGTTCTTCCTCATACAATTTTCTAGTGTCAATATATTCTCTAAATCTTTGGGTGAGGTGGTCTTCAAATTTCCCTACCTTAGATTCATTCATGAAAGTAGATTGCTTCAAGGCACTTGAGATCTCACTTCTAGTGGTGGAATCCAATGTCCATATAATAACACTTCCTTAGGATGTATCTTGCACAACCATCAACCTGGGCTTTTTTGTCTCAGAAGAAAAGCTCCATACATCTAAGGTATTTGTATCTATGTTGAAAATTTATCCTCTCTATAGATCCCATGCCCCAAAGGCTTCATAAGAGATGAACTTATCATGTCTCCTAATTTGGTCCATCAAAAACATTGTTCCAAAATCCCACCTAGGAAACAACATCATGCAACTTCTCTATATCATATCTCTACCCTCATTCACTAGCATGGTCTCACTATCTGGTTCATAGGCTAAAAGCTTCTCTATAAGCTCTTTTTTCTTCTTCTCACTCTCCCCTAGTTTCAACATCAAATTTAATTCACCTTTTTTGACTTTATACAAGAAGATTTTGAATTCTTCTAATTTATAAAATCATCATCTTCTAAAAACAATTCGGCTCTCTATTGTCTTTATTCTTTCCTCCAAATAATTTTCCCTTATGTTAGAAAAATATTACATCTTACTAGGCATTAGTTTCAATTTCCTTTCCTTTACTCTTTCATGCATACAAACAATCTTCTTCCTCTTATTTCCCTTTTCCACCCATGTAGATGCTTCGGGTTGATCTTCTTCTTTGTCTAACTCTACATCTAGCTCTGGAGAGTCTAGATATACTCCATCTTCATCTCATAAATCATGTGGCAATTGTGACATGATATGATAGTAGTTTTGCAACAAAGTTTCAAGCCTAAATGGATAAGAAACTTCTATTCAAAAACCCTCAAAGTTAGGGTCCTTTTTCTTCTTCTCCCTCTCTACTCTTTAAATGTCTTCAAAATTCCTCAACATATCCTCCACATCACTCTAATTATATCTTCTTGAGGTAATTTTTTTTTTTTGGGAGAGCGTAATTTTTGGTTTTCTTCAAAGCATACCTAACTACATTCTCGAGAACATAAATTTTGTATGGTGCGAAGACAAATTATAATGTCTTAGAAATTCATTAATTTGATTAATTGGATATTTTCCAATTGTAATATCTCCATCTTCAAACATTTGCATAAGAAGGTTCCTTTGTGCAATTTTACATCTACGTATTCCCTAACCATCATGATGATTTTCCATAAGCATTCCATTATTACTAAGCTAGTTGGTATATATCTAGGCAATATGTGTGGGGACTAGAGGCATGCATAAACTCTCATGATAAAAATTGTTTGGAACAAGACTTCATCTCCCCAATTATGATCTAATTTAGCATCATATCTCATTAACAATGCAAACCTTAATATTTTCTTTAGAATTTCAAGAATTCTTTCTTTTTGGGCACCCAACAAGAACATGACAATAGAGATAAAATTATTTAAAAATGAGACAAAACTAGAATAAGGCTAATACCTATCACATACCCGAGTCTAGATTTGCACTAGTGATTCTCCATCAAGGTCTAATTTTTTATCAATTAAATTGGTACTAAAGTAGCCAACATTCTTGTATAGAATCATATGCATCAAGAGTAAATAGTGATGGATTTTGAAATTTCAAAATTCAACCCTATGGGCAGCAGTAATTTGTTCTTGCATCTTCTTAATGATGTACTTCACATAATCGTATTTAGTGTTTGTGAAGGGATCTTGAATATTTAGGGTCACGAGGTAGGGTCCTCCATACACCATATTAGAACCATCACTCCCTAGTGCTTTGTCCAAACCATAAATTGTGTTCTGCATATAATTAATGAATTTTTTCATAGAGAAGATCTTATCCAAGGAATATGGTGAATCATCACCTTGCCAATATAAAACTTGACATTCCTCTCAAAAATTTTCTAGAAGCCTTGGATGTCCATCTCCACACTCATATCTCCTTTGAGTCCAAAAGCCTCAATGAAGGAGACATGATCAAGTTTGCATAATATGCTCCCATCCTACTTGTGGAAATATTTGGTTGCAGGGTTGTATGATGTTATTAGGGCTTTTAATAAGTCTACCTCAATGTATACCTCAAGAAAGATGAGCTTTTTGAAATCCCTTCTCTATGGGTTCAAGGCTAGTGGCTTTTTAAACCTGTTGCTATAGAAAAACATGTATAGCTCATACCCATTTGTTTCTGGGAAAATGGCTTCTCTGTAATACATGTATGGATCACTAAAACTATGATCATTTGTAGCAATTACATTGACAATCTAGGCAAGAGATGGAGCCATTCTTCTGCATATTTATTTGGCCTTCTTTTCCTTGTTTTGCTAGTTTTTGAAGATGATTCTTGAACTATTTCTACCTCTTTAGATTTCCCCTCACCACCTCTTATTTCAAACATCTTTTTTATGTAACTAAACCCTAGATTTTTAAATTTTCAAGAACAAATTGACAATCTGAAAGCTCAACTGCTTCTGCAACTCGATAATTTCTCGTTTGGAAATTGGTACTTATTTTGGTCGCTAAGAACCTCTTTATGTAAGAGTGAGTTCCATAAACTTTATTTACTTCATTAAATTCTTTCATGCACGAGGATTCATATTTGATAGCAGGAGTGTCACTTCATGTTTTAACATTATTAGTACTAGCTAAGCCTTTTATTGTATGCCTAAAACCTATGATTGGCTAGAAACCTTTATCCTTTTCATATTTTGCAAACTTAACTTATTTATTTTTGTCTTGTTAGGGCCTATGATCTTACACCGCATTGGACCTTTCCTTTCTTCATAACTCTATAAAATTGACTGCTAGAATGCTCTGCTCTTATACTCAATATCTCATCGAACAATCAAGAACTTTAACTTTCGAACTCATTTTTAACTGTGAACTTATGCTAATTGCTAGCATCTTTTCATCATAGCATCATAACCCTTTGAAAATACACCTCCATTTTTATGCCCAACAACTTTCATAACTTTAGAAGGTATCAAAATGAGTTTTATGATCTCGCATTTAGCCTTTAGTTGTAGCATCAAATCAGCACATATAACACACTTACAACTCTATTCTTTCATTTAGAACATAATTTTTGGAGACCTAATACCTTAATGAAAAAAACCTTTTATGGACTTAAGATTAAGACAAAAGCATATCTTCAGATGACTTTTGTAATCGAACTTATGCACTTACATTTTCCTTTGAAGCATGTCATCATGGCTCACATTAAGCCCTAAGGACTTTGACTTGCGATATTATGCTCAACTATTAGAACATATGTTTGGGACACATTTTCACTTTTACCACATAGACTTACAACCTTACATTTGAAACCCTAAGCATAAAGATTGGGACATACTCTTACTTTTACAAAAATAGCTTACGATGATACATTTAAGACTTAGGCATAGGGTTAAAGCTTTGAACAAAAGGCTTTGTAATGCTATGCTTGCACTATGTCATGAGATTAAGGGGAATATGGAATATTTGTATTAGACTCATGACCTCCTACTCAAAATTAGGACTTGAGAAGATTAAAGTTTCAACCATAAGGTATAGATATTTTGACTAAGTGCATAACATGATTAAAACATTTCAACATAACTTTGATTTATAAAAGGTACCTTAAAATTCTAACCCAACCTAGCACACAGGTCAAACAATTTAGGGTTAATATACTAAAACCTCTGCAACAAAAACTTGGATACCCTAATTTCATTCATTCACTTGATTTTCACAATATTTTTCAAAAAAGATTGGACTGCTGAAAATATATGCCATCACACTCAAAGAAACCTAGATTCACAGAAAAAAGAATGGGTAAGAGCACAAAGTTGGGTCGTTGGGTTGCAATTTCGCGAAATTCAAATCCACAGAATTGGACCTCTTAGAAATGGGTACTCGATTTGCTTAGAATCAGGTACCCAATTTTGAAATCCTGCTTCAAGCACCCAATCCACATTTCGAAAATTGGGTGCCCAGTTTTTAAAATGTGGTTTGGGTGCTTGAACATCTTAAGAATCAGGCACCTAATTTTTTCAAAATCGGGTGCCTGATTCTAACAATATCGGGTACCTGATTTTGAAAATTAGGTACCTAATTTGAGAAACTACAAATCCCCCCATTTTTGGAAATTTTTTGTTTCATTTTTATCATTTACAAAATGTGAGCCCGATTTTATAGCAATACGGGAGCCCGTTTTTGACCTCTATCGACCCCCCCTATTGTTATTTTTTGACATACCAAGTATTTTATTTTATTTTGTACTATTTTATTTAATTATTTTTCAGTTTCATGTTTTATATACCTTCAATTTATTGTTTTTTCAATTTTAATATACATAAAATTGTAAATTTTCATTATTAACAGTATTATCATTAGATTATTGTATCTATTAAGTTAAATAATAGTTTTGTAGATGTTCATTTAAAAATTATTATTTTAAATAGTTTGAAATGTATTTAATATGTAAATTAAAATGTTGAATGATTAGATAGATGTAAATTCATTGTTTAAACATGTAATTACATTCAATATTTTATACTTATTTCAAATAAATAGTGATTAATTATAGATTAGTTTGTAAAACATATAACAAAGAAAGTAAAACTAACTATATATTTGTAAGTCTTTAACCTTGACCTAACCATAATTGTACAATAAAACCCTAAACATATAACTAAGTATTTAATCACGTAACACCCCACCAAGGGATCCAAACACAAAACTTAGTATTTAATGATTTTACTTATTGTATTGTACTTTGTTTCATGGATAGAAAATGGATGATGTAAACTATTTTATAAATGTATATTCTTTCATCCTTTCATACCCTGTGACATGTACGGTGGATGATTGTGCATTCCAAAAATTAATGCCAAGTGACATTCAGAACAAATGTATATTATTTAAATGGATTGACCTTGTAGTTATTCTTTCATGTGGATGTGTTATTTATTTTACTTCTAGTATAATTATTTAAAAATGAAATGTAAATGTGCTCATTAAGGAATGTAATCTCTTATGTTTTTTATGTAAATTATTGTACATGTTATTGCTTGCTTAGTAAAACGTCAGGTTAGTTCTTTGGATCCCTTGGTTGGGCATTACATAATGTGCTTCCTTACCTTAAAACCATATCTTTTTTAATAAAACTACACACTAACTGTAAACATAGTATTAACCTTGATGTAAAATCTCACTTTCACCATAATTCTAACCTAACCCTGACGCTGATTAAGATTTTAACCAAATTATATAATTAAAATTGGCAAACTTAATTCTAATCCTAACCCTAATCATGTTAATAAACTGAATCCTAAATGTTAAGTTACTCTAATTGTAATTGTAACTACAAATCTTAAACCTAAGACTTGATCCCTAGCCAGGTAACCATAACAATAGGTATAATGGAAAGTAATCTTAATCCTAAGTTTGAAAACTATATTTAACGATTATAAATTGGGTTGAAGAAAAATTATGGATAATATAAATAATATTATTTTGAGAATATATGTTATTAATAATTAGTTCTAAATAATGAAATGGATTGTGTATAAAAATTCATTTATTAATGTAGTTATTTAATAGATATAATTGTCTTAAGTTAAATACTAGATCTTGGTACATTGATATTTTGAGACACTAAAACTATACCAACTATAAACTTCCTCTATCAAACTATTAAATTAAGTATATTTTATAATTGTACATTACTCATTCAACTTGTGATGAAGTCTACATTCATTACAACTTTAGCTATGAGTTTGTATGATTCTATTAGATGTTATAACCTTTTAAAACCCTTTTATTACTAAGATTTTGATCCAACAAAGGTAACATTACTAAACTTTGTTTGATCCTAAGATGAACATATAATGCATAATGAGAATACAATCCCCCAATGTCACAAAATAAGTGTACATAAAAATGATCTAGCTTCTTAAATATAGAAAAGGGAAACAATTTTGAGGCAAACAACCCTAGAACAAACAACAATCCATTATGGAGAAAAATCCATTGAATTATGGACTAACTGATAGCATCTATGATATGCTAATACAACTCTAAATAATTTATCAACTCTCTAAATTTCAATATGTTCTAGTCATACCTCTTAGATCAATCTTTAGTATGACATTCTTAGACATGTTTATATCTCATACACTCATATGTTCATCACCATTTTCTTGTAACATTAAAAGATAATTTCATTTTTATATACATGAAATTAACATAAAAATGGTTGATCTTAACCATCATATTAATTTTACAAAAATGACTAACAATAATCAATTTTACCCAAGATATGTAAACTAAGACAAAGTTAGAACCCACATATATAATCTCTAGTATGCCATGATCTATCAATCACACTCATGATCTAATGCAACATGATAGATAGTTGAGTTGGGCTATAATACATCAACACACTCCAAGAGACCTTTTGAATCTAATAAAAAATCTCATTGTTTTCCCATATTAATAACATGATATAATTAAGAAAAATAAATAAGCATTGTGAAGTATCACATCAACAAAAAACACATCTCTATCTCATAATAAAAAAGAAACTCTACATTGTTCATCATGAACATCAAATAGAAATATCTATCTTTAAATAAAAAATAACATGCACAAATAAAAATCATGAAGCTTTCTATCTTGAGATACATGTATATGAGTACTCAACACTTCACTTGGTTAGCACCAAAAATTATTACATAATCAATCCATCATTAGCAAAAAAACTAGCCTCTAATCAACACATTGTAACTTAGAACTCAAATCATCATATTAATCTCTTCGAGAAACACTGCGAGTCCTTCCTAGACATAGACATGTTATTCTTATTTGACTCATCATGACTACTAATCATACCTAATAGATATGTTTCTAGCAATGATAATATCTATATGGTCACATGGAATATACTTTCCAACAATCTTCTTCTATTTTCTTCTCTAACCTCTTATTTTCCTTCACAAAGGAACAGTAATTGTTTCATGAGTTGATCCTTGCCATATGTCTTTGAGTCTTATTCCTTTCCAAATTTTGCTAATGTCTTACCAAAATCACCTGACACAATAAACTTATGCCTAATTTCTCACCACTACATGGAATGTCACTCTAGATAATATTTTCCATTTTATTTGTCACCTTCTCTTATCACAAAGATTGTTCACTCACAATCACAAGATTTTAAGGCAAATCATTGAAGGCTTACCCTTCATTAATTACCTTTCTATTCAATTTCTTAGTCATAATATCTTCTGCAACATTTTTAATCCTTAACTTTATTTGGTTCCTTCTCTTCTTCTTCACTCATTATTGATGAAATTACCTAAAATTGAGTCCTTGATTTCTCCTTGGATTCATCCAATAAAATGGGAACTCCTAAAATAAGGAGTCATTCTTCTATACAATACTAAAGAATTGATTAAAATCATCATAACCATCATTGTTCTTTTTTCTATTATCATTGTTCTTTTTTCTATCCTTAATCACACATGGTTTGTCTAAATCATCCTTAATTTTTACACCCATTGACTATGGTACTTATGTGCCCTTGTAATCTATTTCCATCAACACATTAGAAGTTGCATTCTTAGTCTCCGTGCCAATTTCTTCATACTTTCCTTCCATAATCTTAATTATCCTCATTTTTATATCATCTTATACTTATATTTCTTAATGATTTTGTGCATTTCCTCACAAGTTTAGTAGGCCAAATAAATGCATAAATAGTGTTGAATAACAAATCTTATAGGAGAATCAAAATATTTTTTTCCCTTTCTGTAAGTTCAATTAGGGGTCTAGGATAGAAACATATAACTATAATATTTTTTTCAACAAGACTTTAAAAACTAAATAGAATAGGAATATAACTACTCTAACATTCAATATAAAATATTAACAATAAAAAGATCACTAAAATTTATTTCATAAAGTAATTCCATTTAGGATCTAGATCATAATCTAATAAAACAATGGTTAAACTATTGGGCACTTTCACATCCTTTTCCTTAATATCAACAACATGTTCTCTTGAACTTTACATAGACAAAAAAAGTTTGTATCTAAAATTAAAACTAGATTTATATAGTTGATTTATTAATATAGTTTTTTGGAGTATTTTTTTATGATTAGACTTAAATTAGGTATAATGTTCAATTAGCCTTAATATTAAAGTTTACTTAAGTGTTTAACTTTATTTATTTAATTGATATGGTTTTAAAGATCTGCGTATTTATATAATTGATATTTTAGATTTAAATTTTATTAAATAGTAATTTTGTCATTTTTTATGTTGTTTAAACATATATCCAGACTATATTTGATGGACACGTCACCACCCCCTCCCCCTCCCCCATCCTTGCCTCTACCCCCTCCATCTCCACCTCCACCTCCACACCCACCTCCACAACCACCTAGTCCTCCTCCACCACCCACCATAGATGATTTGCGAGAGAGCATGAGGAATAATCTTAATGACCTCATGTGATATATTGAGGCTATCAGGCACAAGGCCCACCCCCCTCCTTACCTACTATGCCTTGTGGATAGCATGCAAGACATCATTCACTCTATACAACATTTGGATTGTGATATTGGTTCATTTAGATTATGGAGGAAAGACATGTGTGCCTTCTATTCTGATAGCTTATCATATAGAGAGGTCCATAACCTCAAAATAGATAAAGGGCATTTTACAAGATATTTTGTAAACCCTAAGATAGGTGAGGAGATTAACAAAAAGAAGCCTCGTATTTCTATTAGATGGTGCACACATCGACACATAGCAACACACTTTTGGGAGCGGTGGTGGATGGTATTTGATCATCCACCACAAGCTAATCATGAGGTGCCCACGTACTTCCTTAGGAAGCTATGGACTGAGTTTGAATTGGGTTTGAAACCTAACTATTTTGGGATGCCTCAGGATAGGCCTAGGGCAAAGCTAAGTGATAGAACAAGAAACAGCTTATGACCTTAGCCCCTTGTACCTCTTCCTATGCCTATTGTACCAGCTCCACACCATCATCGACCAGTTTTGTCTGCTCTTACCTCTTTGAGTGCCCTTTTGGGAAATTTAGTAGAGCAATGGATGTAGATTACACATGTTCATCCACTTGGACATATTTGTATTAGCTATGGAGGCATATGTAGAGGCCCTGAGAGCGATGTTGATGCAATGCACGATGACCATTATGCTAAGGGTGTTGATTTTATTGATGACATATATGTTGCCCATGGTGATGGTAGTGATGAGATTGATGTGTCATCATTTTTTGACCTCATGCAAGGAGAGCCCAGAGATAGTCAAGAGCAGGAGGTAAAATTTTAATTAAAATTTAAATATAAAGTACATAATTATTTACTTTCTATATACATGTGTAATTGCATTAACCATATTAATTTGTACTTTTGAAATAATAGAGGATGGATAATATTATTCCTCCTAGGAGGCAATATAGTCTTTTTTCGAGACCTACAGATGTTGGCATGCCTCATGGGTAAGTGCACCAAGTTGTAGTGCCAAAAGGGGGGTATAAGTGGACATCTTTTTCCTAAAATCAACAATTTCTGAACTTCAACAAGAATTTGAAGATAGTTACACTCAAAATTTTTAGATATGACAAAAACAAAAGTCATAGTCCTTTGAATTTAGTTTCTAAACTACTAATTTTTTTTTTTAAATGGTTTAGTTTTAGGTCCTCAAAAGGGGGGCCATAACAATTGGTACTGTTTATTCCAAAAAAAAAATAACACAATACAAAGTGTGCCCCCCTAAATTTTAACTTTTAAAAAAAAAAAAATTATTTTTTTTGGTCAAAAATTACTTAACACTATGTAGTTTATCCCAAAATTTTTGGGTAATTTTATAATGTCTATTTTTTTTAATGAATTTTTTAACTAAACACATCCCAAAAATGTGAAATATCTGTGTTGTCCCCCTAGAAATAAATGAAAAATAATCTAAAATCAAAAAAAATCAAAAAAAATTCAAAGTGTGTAGAATGGATTCTAGTTTCTAAAAAGCTAAGTTGCTGCAAAATTTGATGAACGAGCTAAAATCTATAGCCCAATTAGTACATGGTGGTTTTTGACAAAAAATGAACATACATTCAAAAGAAATTATAGATGAAAGGCTTGAAATAGTTCAAATTAAAAATAAATTATTTGGTTATATAGCTAACATAAAGACCTACACTGTCATGTAACCTAATCTTATCGATGCCCAACCATAAGGAATCTTGAAGGAGAGCACACAAGAAAAATCAATCATTTTTTGTATGTTTGTTGGTAAACACGTCTTAGACCTATTTATAAACTCCAAACCTTTAGGTTGGATCTCCAAGGAAAAACCACGTCGTAGGCTTGGTTTTAATGCAAAGCTTTAAGTAGTGTGTATGCCCTATACCGCACACATGCTATAGCATGCATGCGCTATTAAAATCATTTGAATTTTGGTCTCAATAGTGTGGGTGTGTTGTAGTGCACACACACTCTTGAGACCTAAATAATGCATAGAAGATACAAAGCAAGAGAAAGAGAAAATGGGGAGGGGGGAATGGCTATGTGTGTGTGTGTGTGTGTGTGTGTGTGTGAGAGAGAGAGAGAGAGAGAGAGACATAAAGAGAAAGTAGGGGATGGGAGAGAGAGGAAGTGAGAAAGAGTAGGGGTGGTAGAGAGAGTATGACATGGGAGAGAGGAAGTGAGAAAGAGTAGGGGTGGCAGAGAGAGTATGAGATGGGAGAGAGAGAGTAGAGGTGGTAGAGAGAGTACGGGATGGGAGAGAGAGGAAGTGTGAGAGAGAGTAGGGGTGACAAAGAGAGAGTACAGGATGGGGGAGAGAGATTGAAAGTAGGGGATGGGAGAGAGAGAGAGGAAGTGTGAAAGAGAGTAGGCATGGCAGAGAGAGAGTACAAGGTGGGAGAGAGAGATTGAGAGTAGGGGATGGGGAGATAGAGATTGAGAGTAGGAGATGGGGGAGAGAGAGTAGGATGTGGGAGAGGGAGAGTGAGAGAGAGGAGGATGGGAGTGCATGTGCATCAAAGAGAAAGAGTAGGGAATGGGAGAGGGGGGAGACAAAGTAGCTTTAGAGAGAGTAGGGGATGGGAGAGAGAGTAAGCAATGGGAAAGGGAGTGGGAGAGGGAGAGATAGGGGGGATGGAAATGTGTGTGTGTGTGTGTGTGTGTGTGTGTGAGAGAGAGAGAGAGAGAGAGAGAGAGAGAGAGAGAGAGAGAGAGAGTAGGGGATAGGAAAGAGTGTGAAAATGTGAGAGAGTAGGAGGTAGTAGAGAGAGAGTAGAGATGGAGAGAGTGAGAGTGAGAGAGAGAGAGAGAGAGTGAGAGTGGGAGAGAGAGTAGGTGGTGGAGAGGGAGTGGAAGAGGGAGAGCGAGTGAGAGACAAAGTAGGGAATGGGAGAGGAGAGAGGGGGGATGGGTGTGTGTGTGAAAGAGAGAGAGTAGGGAATGGGAGAGGGGAGAGAGAGATAGAGAGAGGGAGGGGATGGGAGAGAAAGAGAGTAGGTAATGGGAGAGGGGGTGGGAGAGGGAGAGAGAGGGGGGGGATGGGAGTGTGTGTAAAAGTGAGAGTAGGGGATGAGAGAGAGTGTGAGAGTGTGAGAGACAGTAGGGGTGGCAGAGAGAGTGGGAGTAAAGGATGGAAGAGAGAGAGATAGTAGGTGGTGGAAGAGGGAGTGGGAGGGAGAGAGGAGGGGAATGGGAGTGTGTAAGAGAGATAGAGTAAGGGATGGTGGAGAGTAGGTAGTGGGAGAGGGAGTGTGAGAGAGAGAGGCAGGGGAATGGGAATGTGTGTAAGAGAGATAGAGTAGGGGATGGGAGAGAGTGTGAGAGTTTGAGAGTAGGGGGTGGCAGAGAGAGCTTGTACGAGATGGGGGGAGAGCAAGAGAGTAGGGGATGGGAGAGAGTAGGGGATGGGAGAGAGAGAGTGAGAGTAGGGGATGGGAGAGAAAAAATAGAGGGAGAGAGAGTGCTTGAGAGAGAGAGATAGTAGGCAGTGCAAGAGGGAGTGGGAGAGTGAGAGAGAGAGGGGGGATGGGAGTGTGTGTGACAAATCTAGAGAGTAGGGGATGGGAGAGGAGAGAGAGGGGGGATGGGAGTGTGCATGTCTATGAAAGAGAGAGAGTAGGGGATGGGAGAGAATGTGAGAGTGTGAGAGAGAGTAGGTGGTGGCAGAGAGAGCTCATATGGGATGGGGAAGAGAGAGAGAGTGTGTGTGTGTGTGTGAGAGTAGGGGATGGGAGAGTGTGAGAGAGAGTAGGGGATGGGAGAGAGAGAGTGATAGTAAGGGATGGTAGAGAGAGAGTAGAGAGGGAGAGAGAGAGAGGGAGAGAGAGAGAGAGTAGGCAGTAGGAGAGGGAGCGGGAGAGGGAGAGGGAGCGGGAGAGGGGGGATGGGATTGTGTGTGATAGCTCTAGAGAGTAGAGGATGGGAGAGAAGAGAGTGGGGGGTTAAGAGTGTATGTGTCTATGAAAGAGAGAGAGTAGGGGATGGGAGAGGGGAGAGAGAGAGTAGGGATGGAGGATAGAGAGTAGGTGGTGGGAGAGGGAGAGAGTGAGAGTAAAGGATGGGAGAGAGTGTGAGAGAGAGTAGGGGATGGAAGAGAAGAGAGAGAGGGGGGATGGGAGTGTGTGTGTTTTTGTGAAAGAGAGAGAATAAGAGATGGGAGAGAGTGTGAGAGAGAGTAGAGGTTGGTAGAGAGAGAGTACAAGATGAGAGAGATAGAGTGAAATGATGGGAGAGAGTGAGAGAGTAAGGGATGGCAGAGAGAGAGAGTATGGGATGGGAGAGATAGAGTAAAAGGATGGGAGAGAGTGAGAGAGAGTAGAGGGTGGTAGAGAGAGAGTACGGGATCAGAGAGATAAAGTGAAAGGATAGGAGAGAGTGTGAGAGAGAGTAGGGGATGGGAGAGAGTGTGAGAAAGAGTTGGGGATGGGCGAGAGAGAGTAAGATTGGGGATGGGAGAGGGAGAGAGTAGAGAGGGAGAGAGAGAACTTGAGAGAGAGAGATAGTAGGTGGTGGGAGAGGGATGGGAGAGGGGGAGAGAGAGGGGGGATGGGAGTGTGTGTGAGAGATCTAGAGAGTAGGGGATGGGAAAGGAGAGAGAGAGGGGGATGAGAGTGTGTATCTATAAAAGAGAGAGTAGCCTCAGAGAGAGAGAGAGAGGGAGAGAGAGAGAGAGAGAGAGAGAGAGAGAGAGAGAGAGAGAGAGAGGATGGGAGAGAGAGACTAGATGGTGGGAGAGGGAGTGGGAGAGAGAGGGGGGGATGGGAGTGTGTGTAAGAGAGAGTAGGGGATGGGAGAGAGTGTGAGAGAGAGTAGGAGGTGGCAGAGAGAGAATGAGATGGGAGAGAGAGAGAGTGAGAGTAGGGGATGTGAGAGAGTGTGAGAGAGAGTAGGGAGAGGAAGACAGAGAGAGGGGGATGGGATTGTGTGTGATAGATCTAAAGAGTAGGGGATGGGAGAGAAGAGAGAGGGGGGATGGGAGTGTGTGTGTGTGTGAAAGAGAGAGAGTAAGGGATGGGAGAGAGTGTGAGAGAGAGTAGGGGGTGGTAGAGAGAGAATATGGGATTGGAGAGACAAAGTGAAAGGATGGGAGAGAGTGTGAGAGAGAGACTAGTGGGTGGAAGAGAGAGAGTACAGGATGGGAGAGATAGAGTGAAAGGATAGCAGAGTGTGAGAGAGAGTAGGGGATGGGAGAGAGTGTGAGAGAGAGTTGGAAATGGGAGAGAGAGTAAGAGTACGGGATAGGAGAGAGAGAGAGTAGAGAGGGAGAGAGAGAGAGAGAGAACTTGAGAGAGAGATAGTAGGTAGTGGGAGAGGGAGTGGTGGAGGGGGAGAGAAGGGGGGATGGAAGTGTGTGTGAGACATCTAGAGAGTATGGGATGGAAGAGAGAGAGAGGGAGGATGGGAGTGTGTATCTATAAAAGAGAGAGTTTAGGGGATGGGAGAGGTGAGAGAGAGTAGCTTGAGAGAGAGAGAGAGAGAGTAGCAGATGGGAGAGAGAGAGTAGGTGGTGGGAGAGGGAGAAAGAGAGGGGGGATGGGAATGTGTAAGAGAGAGTAGGGAATGGGAGAGAGTGTGAGAGAGAGTAGGAGGTGGCAGAGAGAGAGAGAATGGGATGGGAGAGAGAGTGAGAGTAGGGGATGGGAGAGAGTGTGAGATAGAGCAGGGGGATGGGGGGAGAGAGAGAGAGATAGTAAGTAGTGGGAGAGGGAGAATGGGAGTGTGTGTGAGAGATCTAAAGAGTAGGGGATGGGAGAGGAGAGAGGGAGAGAGAGAGAGAGTAGAGGATGGGAGAGGTGAGAGAGAGTAGGGAGAGAGAGAGTAGGGAATGGGAGAGAGTAGACGATGGGAGAGGGAGTAGGAGAGGGAGAGTTAGAGAGAGAGAGTAGGGGATGGGAGAGGAGAGATAGAGTAGGAAGAGAGAGAGAGTAGGGGGAGAGAGAGTAGGGAGGATAGAGAGTAATATGTTTTGACATAGTGTGTGTGCTTTATAGTGTCTATGCACTATGTGAAATCACCCAAAAATAGTCAAAAAGAAACTTTGGGGCCCATTTCATCCATTCTCTACTTTTGGTCTATTGTGTTTTCTGTTATTTTGATAGAAATCATGGGTTTTAACATAGCAAACACTATTTCAATACCTTTTGAAGCTAGCAAACACCAAATTCAATCATTAGATACGCAATTTGAAGACTTTTTGAATATTCTTTGTATATAAAAGGTTAGTGAAATCCATTTTAAATATTGTTTGTTGACATATAGATACAAATTTGATTATAATTTGACATGTTTAATATATAGTGAATTCATTGAAATTTGTATGTTTGAATGAAATGCTATTTCAAAATGGTTAGAAATTTGACAGGTTGTTTCATATATATTGTATATTCATTCAAATAATTATAATTTTTATATGTATTTGAATAATTTGTAATTTACACATTTTAAGTAATTTAGATGTTTGAATAATTTGACATGTAGAAATCATCATCATGCCAAGGAAGAAACTAAAAACTCAAAAAAATGAAGATAGGAAGAGAGATTTGGCAATTAAAACAGATAAAATGAAACTACTACGTGAACAAAGAAAATTGCAAAGCAATAATGACGAATTGACTTTCGAAGAGGATCAAGAACCACCAATACAAAGAAACAAAGAGGACGAACTCGAAAGACAAAGAGAATGAATGATACTATTATGCTCAAGAAGACAATTGAATTGTGAAGCTACACCATCTTCCAATGTCAGAGTCATATCATCCTCTCCTGTTAAAGGGACACTAATTTGTAGATCCGGCAATGTACACACTCCATCATGTCATGTTGAATACATAGCATCAACACATCAAGTAGGTGATATTCCATCTCTTGCATCTTATTGCCAAGGCACATCATCTTCGATTCAAGGTATGAAATACACTGAACCTTATGTTGATGTTCAAAATGTTGAGGGAATGGAAGAGATTATAACACCTAGAATTCATTTTAGAAGACCAAAATATTTGATTGATATTGATACTAACATTTTGAAATCAATGCCTAACAAGATTAGCAAGCACACTTGTTAAAGTAAAGTTAATTGTATGTGGAGATTATTTTTTGAAGAATTAAATATTATAGTTCAATGCCAATTATTTGTTGAAATGATGAGGAATTTTAAATTTAGGCCTATCATGAAGATTCTTGGGCTAAGAACTATGGATGATTCAAATGAAAAAAAGCATTCTAAAGAATCTAATGAGTGCCTATGACAATGTGGGTTCTAAATCATGCATCAAAGATAGTAATAGCACAAGATGAGTACTTACATCAACAATACTAAGTAGCCAAATGAAGAAAGCTCAACTCATGAGAAAGACAAGCAAAACATTAAAAATTGGTAGATGTACTCTACGGAGAACCATGCTAAGGCATGAGAGATTAGAAGATCTAACAAAAAATGAGTTATGGACATTTAACGGTAGACTACCACAAAAGGATAAAGAAATTAGTGAAGCTTTGAAATCATTGATCGAAGATTTTTGGAAAAATAACACACGTGTTTCCCCTAATCAAAGAGATGTTGTATGAAGGAGGATTGAAAGCCAAAATTGCGACCCACATGCAAAACATTTTTTGGACTCAACTCAGACACAATTTTTTGCAAAATTTATTGGTATGTATCCTCAAATTTGAATAAGTCAAAGATTTTTTGAGATGGGTAAACCTTTTTATGTCAAGATAAATCACACATGCACAACTTCTTGTTGTAGGATACATATTGATTTTTCTAACCATTTTGATGTTTTTAGGCATATATGTGTATTTTTGCATTCTAAATTTGTTTTGTAGGATTGTGACATGAATGAGCTACCAAGATCTTCAAGGGAATTCATATCCAACATTTTATGTGAAATAGGGGATGGCCAACAATTTTACAAGACATCATGCTTGGATGGTACATGGTTATTTTGTGGTTCTTTGCAACTTTATCCGACTTTTCAACATATGGACAGTACACATGCAATTGGAAATAAAATAGTAGATTATAGAAAATTCAAGACAGTGACATATGCTCTAAAAGATGGCAAATAGGGCAAAAGATGTGATTTAGTCATTGAAAAGATTCTAGTGTATGAGTTTATGAAGATTTTTTGTGAAAAGATTATTTATGAGTATGAAAGGCACACATATAGAGCTTGATGGCTAGATTTTCAATTCAATTTGTGCAAGGATACGTTTTCACTAGATACCATTATTTCGATTGTAGACTTCACAGAGAACTACACATTGTAACCACAAAATGAGGTGCAAGAAAAGTATTATACTTGTCAACAGGTTTTCATATTTGTTCACATAACATTCATGCATTCACCTACAAGTACAAAGGATGACAAGAAGATTTTGAAGGAGTACCATTTTTACATCAGCGATGATCGATCACATTCTATGGAGTTTGTACAAGGTTGTTTTTAACTATTTTATGGAGATTTAGGTAAGAGGGGCATCACATATTGTCATCACATTATTTGGTCAAACAATTGCGCATCTCAATTCAAGAATGCATGGATGTTCTATTAGTTAAGTAGGATGCACATGTTGTGTAGAATTCAATATATGTGGAATTTCGCAGAGGTTGGTCATGGAAAGGGAGAGCACGATGGTGCAGGCACATGCATCAAAAGAGTCTTAGCTCATGAAGAACTAAAGTGCAAAGATGGAGCAATATTGATAGATGCAAAATCTATCATCTAGTGGTGTAACACTACAATGGGTCCAAGTAAGGAAGGTGATTCTATGGTTCGTAGATGTTTTTGTTTGATAGATAATACTAACATTGCACCATATCAAGATTGTTGCACACTAACAGGATCTAGTGAGTTGCATTCTTTTAGAAGCTCTGGTGTAGGTTCATGGAGTATCCACACATGAAAAAATGGAATGCTATTGTCCATCATATGCAAAGGAAAATTGGGATGACTATGAGTCGACTGAATGGGTGGACAAATGGGATATATTGGTTTGGGCCCAATTGACACCTATCGTCACCCACAAGCATTGGAAATGGTACAGATGGATTCATCTATTGACTTTGATTGCTTATCTAATCTAGTGCAACCTGATAATATATATATTTATATATCTTTGCAATTTAAATATGTAACTTTATAACTTTTACCTAAGTATTTTTTGAATTAATGACCAAATTTTGTACATTTGTCGCTGTAGGCCATGTTTTTGTTGTTATTGCAACTAAAGACAGTGAAGAAGGGACAGATTATTATTGGTGTCATTGTGTCCAAGCCAAACAAAAATTGGATCACTCGGTTATAGATGGTGAAGGTTTAGAGTACCATGTTAGTGCGGTGGTTGTAATCAACACATGGCTTAAATGATATTCTATGAACCCTAACTTGTGGTTATTCAAGGATTGGCAAACAAAGAGAAAGATTCTTCATTATTCAAACCTTGTTGTCACATCAAATGTCCACTTGACAAAATATGGTGGAAAACCACATAATAAGATTCTTTGGAAAGTTTGCAAGTTAGACCATGAGGGAATACTTGAGACATTAAAATGTAGAGTAGATCCAGTTGGCTTATTAGATTGAATAGGGGGAGAGGGAGAGAGAGAAAGGGTGATCAATTGGATCCAAATACAATGTTGCAACCTCTCCCCCAAGACTATCCACATGACAAGGTGGACTGTATTTTTATGATGTGTAAGTGATGAGATAAGTTTAAATCATAGATTTTATGTTTTGATTGGTTTAGAATCTAGATACATTATTTGAATTTATATTAGATTCTTTAATAGGACCCATTTTCAGATTAGTCATTTGAATAAGTGAAAGTTTAGAATTTGTTGTTTAGATCAAAATGTAATGAAAGAACATGAAAATTGTTAGAATGTGAATGCTTTGTGATATAAATTCATGATTGTGTGCATGTAACTAGAAACTTCAAACTAGCAAAAGCAAGGATAAAATGGGAGAAGTTTCCAAGATTCATCAAGCC
Organism: Cupressus sempervirens; assembly: GCA_028749045.1. Classification (NCBI taxonomy): domain Eukaryota; kingdom Viridiplantae; phylum Streptophyta; class Pinopsida; order Cupressales; family Cupressaceae; genus Cupressus; species Cupressus sempervirens. The sequence goes on along the minus strand of CM053789.1, from coordinate 222,173,753 downwards.
ATGTTCAATAAGCCACTTGATCATTGCTAGAAGCTCAAACAATAATTCTTTGCATTTGGAACCTTGTTACCAATAATGGTATTATGACTAACATGCTTCTATCTTTTAATAAAAATTAGGAGGAATCTAGTGGTTCAAATGTTGAAAGTGAGTTTGCTAATAGAGGGACATTTAGGGGTAGAAGATTCAATGGCAGAGGAAGGTCTAGTGGAAGACGGCCTAGTGTGTTCACTAGTAAGTGCTTTTCTTGTAACCAAGTAGTACATTAGTCCTTTAGATGCTCTAAAAAGAATAAACAAGGATATTACATTTATTTGGTTCTGTTCCTTCTTACAATTTTTATTGCCTTATGTGTTTTGGGTGTAAATTTGAAAAAAAGACACTCTCATGTGTCCTTTCTTAAATTATTGATGTAGTGTCATAGAAAATAATTCTTTTCAAATCAGTTTCTTTCTAGAGTTGGTCAATATGAAATATAGTTAGTATATTCTAAAACAAGAGAACCTAGAAATGACACCTCTTTTTCTCTGAGTTATCTTCATTCTTCTAATAGTGATCTCAATCTTAGCACTAAAGATAATGCACAGTACAAATCTACTCATGCCAACTATTATTATTATTTCTAAGAAATAGATGGAAAAATAAAAGTAATCCAACAGGAAGCAAAATAAAAATAGTTGAAACAATCAAGAGCAGTTAGCCACGTGGGACCTTTATATACTTTGCCACAACCTTATAAATATATATATTGCCACCTCATGAGTATCCTCTTTTAAGTGCATCTTCACCTTCCATGTGACCATGGTCTGTTCATTTACTTCTGTCACACTCCAAACATGTGGTCTTTTAACTCCCTTACATTAATTAAATAATTCATTATTATTATTATTATTGTTTTTATTATGTACCTAATGTTTCTTTTAATTGCCCATGATTTCTTGCAAAAAGAGTAAACACATCTACAAATGGAAGTGGAAGAAAATCTAAGGGAGCTAAGGAAGTAAAAACTATAACAGATCAGGACCAAGCAGGGATATCATCAGATACATGTGCAAGGAGTTCAAATGATGAACCTTTGGTATGTAAACTCCAAAATATGGTTTTTGGTTTTAAACTAAACTTGACTATACATTTGACTTATTTATCCTGAAAACATAGAATGCATGGAGATCCGTGCATGCACTGATTAGTAGACTTTGGGAGTCAAGCTTCACTTCAAAAATATATGAAGAACATGCATAGGTATAGGAAACTTCTTTAGATTTCTTAACATACCTTTCACCTTTAAAGATAGTTTCTACAAAGACAATACAAGGCATTTCATAAGACATTAGAGTGATCCTTCATAGAACTACCTTCCTAAGTGGCTCATGATGGAGGTTATAATGTTTTAGAATGTCAGGACTAGTTTCCAGTTGATATCAGCCTCGTTGTAAAGGCTTGAGACTCATTGGTGTTTCTATAAACCTTGATTCCTTAAAAATGATGTAGAGTTCAAGTAATCCTAAGCGCAATGCTGATATCAACCCAATACGATAGGTCTTACACCTAAACCTCTACACCTTGACACAATAGAAACACAAATGAATCAACATTAATCCATAAACTTGACACCTAGCAACTTGATTCAACACCCAATAAATGATGGATCTTCACAAATTAAGACTCTCACCATGTAAAAGGGGTTCCATATATAAGCAAAACCAAAAAAAAAAAAGCCATAGAACAACTTGAACATGGGTTCCATAGTTCTATCCAAATAATGCAGCACTTAGCATTAATATGCAACTTCAAACTTGACTCAATGCTCCAAAAATGGTGGATCCTTACAAAAACAGTTGAACAACATAATAAGGGATTCAATCTATCAGCAAGACTCGAGAATCAAGACCAAAAAACATGTTCAACATGGGTTTCATGGCACTATTTGAGAATGCAACAATTAAGGCTACTAGCTTGTCCAACACAAAATGTGCAATAATTGTAAAAACTTCCAAAGGACCTCCCCAACTAGTTGGTATTCTAGATACCCTTTATGGAGTTTTTCAAACCTTCAAAAGGACAAGTGTTGGAACTAAATATAAGTCCTCCAAAACTAAACTATCATACAGGCCTTCCAAACTCTAATTAGCACCTTAACTTGCTTTCAACCTCCAAACAATGGTGTAGAGCATCTAATAAAAATGTTTGTTTTGTTCAATGTAATCAGCCTTAGTATTGATTAAGAAAATCTCCTCAAGGCCATCCATCCATGTAATGGATACAAGACCCCAAGGTGTTAATATGAACCTGGGTATCATTTGGTTCCAAAGGTGGAATTTTGGTTTATTTTATGTTTGTTAGGACAATTTATGTGTTTAGAGTCTTAGAATAAAATTTAGGAATGGTTAGAATTGAATTAGGAAGAAGGTTTGTCAAAATGGCAAAAATTGCAAAAAAATTACAAAAGTTGCATTAGCAACTTTTGCAATAATTTGACAACATTTCCGAAAAACCACTCTCAACAGCTAAAACTACCATTGGGTGGTTTGACCCATTTGTAATGGCATATAAAGGAAATAGACACCCAAGGGGAGAGATAAAATGAACAAATATATGTACTTGCTCTTTAGAATGAATAAAATCTTCTATTTCTAGACTATTTTGACTAGTTTTTCCAAATAGTACGACCTCCAGTGATTGGGAAGTCAAAAATTTTGTACTGAATTGATAGCCCTACTTATTTATGAAGTTTTGGTTTTGATTCAAGTGTTCATCAATCAAGATAATCAAGTTATTGGTTTTTCTTAGTCACTGCCCTGTGAAACCCTCAAAACAAGGGTTTGGCCAAAGAATTGGCACTAACTTGAAACTCCACCATTGGAAATTGTTCCAAATTTGTATGGAGCAAGTTAGGGCAATCCATTATCATATTCTAAAGGTCTTGAGATAGGAGGCTGCAACATAGATTTATAGAAGCAAGCCTTAGGTCTAATATTACCCATGTATTAGACCTTGTTTGTGCAATTTGGTTGAGTAATGTGAAGAAAAGGAGTTGAGGACTTTGTGAATTAGCAAAGAACTTTTATCCAAATTAGGAGAACACTTTGGAGTTGGAAGATTGATTCCATGAACCCACTTCTTGGCCATTGCCTTGTAGACTACACCTAAAGTTGCTAATTAGGCCTGAGTGCATGGTTGGGGTTAAGGCATGCTAGAGTGGAGTGAAGTTTTCAAACTTTACAGTCTTTTAATCCTTGGAAAAGGGTATCCAAAAACATACTTTGTTGACTAGGTCCTGTGGAAGCATTTTGAGTTATTGCTGAAAAACTAAAGTAGGAAACCTAATTTCCTAGTAGGTCAAATGTCGCATTCTATTTTCTGGATTGTTTGTAGTAGGTCTAATCAGTGATTTTCCTTATTTTGGTCATGTTAGGGTTGCCTCAATCCATAATTGGTGTTAGAAAGCTTGGGAACACAATGAACCCACTTTTGCCAAGTTGGGGGGTAGTAGGCCATTGTTGATCGAAGTAGTAAGAAGTTGGATTCTTGTCTTCTTTGGAGATTTGGGCTTGTAAACTTGTTGGAAATTTGTAATATTAGATTAGTATCCATTTGGAAGTGAGTCATAGTCTTTTCTTTACCCTTGTGGAGTTTGGAGGTTTGGGGGGTGGAAGGTTGATTTTTTGGTGCTTCCTCGTGCTTACTCTGCATCAAACAAAAACTAGGCCTTCTTCCAAGGTTAATGAATAATCCATTGGACCTCTAACATAGGTAGACCCTGTATCTAAGTGGATTGCACTTCACAAGCCCAACCCTCAAACCTTGGGTGCTCAAACAACATGGACCAAACGCAACACTTAGGGACTCCCTATCACTAATAGTCTTAAAATGACAAATACTTGTTAAATGGTTCCAACACTCAACTTTTTTGATGGAGATGGTTTTTTATAGACTCAAAAAAAAATGAAAACCCCAATTTTGAAGTCTCTCACACTCAACAATCAAATTGCAAAAACTATTACCAACACTTCTTATTAGGACAATTCCTAGTTTCAATGGTCAAACTCCCAAACCATACAAAGGACCATCCAATGTTTGTACATCAATAAAAACTCTTCAAACACTCCTAAGAGATTCTAAAAGATCAAGCACAAACTCTGCTCCAGCATCAAGTTATGCCCACTTTGTGTCACAGTCCTAAATGGCCAGTTTAGGTTGGGTTACAAAGAAAACATAAAAAAATGGGTTCATAGACTTGGTTCAACCCCTTGTATCTATTATAAACCTTCAATTTTTCCTTCTACACCCTTCATCTAGGTCAAATCAATCAACTTGGGAGTCTGTTCCTTCTTTTTCCTCCAAAACTAAACTAGACATAAGACTATGTTCAGTCTAGGGCTTGCTGGTAAAAATAGGTGCCCTAGTCCTACAACCCTGAAACTCTACCATCTTAAAGACCCCTCTCCTAAAATGAATTCCACAAAGTGGAATTGAAATCCCACAGTTGGTTTGCAAGTTAGGAGGCCATCTTGCTGAAACCCTCAAATTTAGGGTAAATCTGGGTAACGTTCACAAAATCTGCTATAACTTTTATTCTAGATAAGATAAATACTTCAAACCAAATGTAATGGAATCCTCACTCAACCCTCTATCCAACCATATGAAACTTGTGCCACTCCCAATCCATATAGGCCATATAGAATTGAAAAAAGAGTTAAAAAGGCAAAAAATTTGAGTTTTAGTCACCAAATGCTCTCCACCCATCTGTACAATGACCTTCCTCGCATGTGGAGACCTTAAATAAGTGCCTTAAAATGGTTAAAACTTCCACTTGAATGGTTGGAAGACCATACAACTTCCTTTCTTAGTTTGACAGCAAAAATTGCTCTTTAGCAACTTTCTTGCACTTTTGCAGTTTTTTACAAACCTTTAATCCAAAGGTGTCTTAATGACTCAAATCTACCTAAAACATCCTTAAAATATCAAAATACTCAAAATCACACCTATTATGACTCCTTAGTTACAAATGGTCACTTGGCTTATAACCACACCGATGTGCCTTTGTACCTTACAATTGAGCCTTTTATTACAAGTATGGATCAAACTTCTTTCCTAATTATTCTAACCTACTAAACACCTTGAATTCATGCTTAAGAGCCTTAGGTGCCCTGCACCACTAGGGTTCTCAACTGACTGACATTTCTAATAGGGCTAATCCTAGCTTTCTCAGTCAAACTCACAAACTTTACAAAGGGCCACACTATCTTTTCACCTCTTTAGACACCCTTTAGCCACCTCTTAGAGATTCCAAAAGATCAAACTCTGACTCTGTTCTGGTAGCAACTAAGACCCACTTTGAGTCATAGACCTAATTGGCCAAATTAGGTTGGGTTACAAAGGAAGTATGAGTAAATGGATTCAGAGACCTAACTTCGCCCCTTGAAACTCTTCTTCACATCAAATTAATCCTCCTACACTCTTCACTTGGGTCAAATCAATCAGTTTAGAAGCCTGAACCTTCTTTCTTCTTCAAATCTAGACTAGACATATAGCAATGTTCAGTCTAGGGCTTGCTAGTAAAAATAGGTAACCTATACCTACAGTTCTAAATCTCTTCCATCTTGAAGTACCCTATCCTAACTTGCATTCTACAAAGTGGTATTGAAATCCCACAGTGGAATTCCAAGTTAGGAGGCCATCTTGAAGAAACCCTCAGATTCAAAGTAAATCTGACCAACCTCTACAAAAATTGATGTAACTTTTGTTGTAGATAAGATAAAGACTTCAAACCAAATGAAATGGAACACTAAATCAATCCTCTATCCAACCATACAAAAATTTTATCCCTACCAATCCGTACAAGCTATACAATATTGAAACAACAGAGAAAAAGGTAGAAACTATGAGTTTTTTTCAATGTTTGTTGTTCACCCGTTCGTACAATGGATTTATCCCCTTGTGAAAAATTTAAATAGATGTCCTCCAACTACCACAAGAACTTATCAACACTAAAACTAATCATTTTCAACACTAATCAACAAGAACACTAAAATATTGAACTCAATCATAACAAAAGATAGATTATTATACTCAAACTCATGAAAAACACTAGGTCATTGGTCAAGTTGATCACATATGAGTATCAATATCTAGTATTGTTGGATATATTTGTGAATATAATTTCTATTACACTTGTAATGAGGTTCTAATTTTCTCTACAACTCAAGATATTCTCATTTTACTAACCATTGTCCCCATTTTGTGCCATTACCCAGGGTTTCATCTATTTTCCCTCATATCTTGAGATTCGACCATGGGAAATTAACAACCCTTGGTGGAATCCAAGTTAGGAATTTTTTTAAAATTTTCCTTTTGGTTTTAGGTTAAAATAATGAAGTTGGAGACAAAAACTTGATGCCCTAGGCATGCAAGATCCATGTGCATGCTAGAAATTCGTAGCAACATCTTCCATAACTTGCTACAGATAAGGTTTCGAGGCTTGAAAATTGGTATGTGATCATTTGACATGATTCCTCTCATGTTCCAATTTTTGGAATGAAGTTTTTCTCAAGGGTTATGGTACTTCCTTTGTTAATGGATGCCTAATTGCCTACATTCCTAAGTGAGCCTTAAAAAACTCAGTTGTTACATACTTATCTTGAGATCACAAGGCTTTAGTACATTGCATAAAATCGAAAAGGGTATCAAAATCAATGATTCTTTTATTTGGGTTGTGAGGAGATGTTTGTGATTTAAATCCATGTTCAAGGCTACAAGCCTAGTCTTGAGTTTGTGAAGCAACTAGCCTATGAAAGTTGTATAGTTTGAATCTAATATTGGATTGATGTTAGTATGGACCTAAATAAACCCTTTGCATGCTTGGAAGTCACCCCTAGTCATTATTTGTATTTGTGGGGTTATGTGTCGAATAAGCCTTATGATGCCCTTAAGAGTGCAACTAGTGATTAGTTGTCTTTGTGATAGGTTTTCCTTGTGATTAGAGATTCCTAGGAGTGGTTGGGGTTCTTAGAAGGTTATAAAGGTCCTTAGGGTCATTAGGTTAATTTTTAGGCATCTAGGTGTTAAGATGTCAAAAATTGCAAAAAATCGCAAAAGTTGTCAAAGTAAAATTACAAAAATGCTGACAACTTTGTAGGAGTTTGGGAATTGGTGAAGGGCTGAGAATTTGGAAATAAGTCATTTTACTATTTCCAAACCTTTTCCAAGTCATAGAATTGGAATCAAGTGAAAAATGTAAAAATTGCACTTTTTGTGCAAAGTTGCATTGTTGAAAGTTGTAAAAGTTGGTCAAATTTGCAACTTATTGGAAAAAGGGTCATGGGATCAAACTATCTACTCCATTAGCTCTAGGTGGCTGGGTAAACCCTATCCCCAACTTTGTCTCATCTTTTTCAGCACTCGAACATTCTCGGGCATGCCAAATTGAACCATCCCTAAGGGTCACTAAATGTCATAGAGTTGCAATCTTTGACATGGCATATCTCAAAGCTCATGTGAGTATGGATGTGATTCTAGTTCCTATAGGACCTATTCTAGATACCTACGCTAAAATATCTTGCTTTTTGGAGATCATACTCCATTTTGATTTTTTGATGCCATCTCAAGTGATGCTGAAACTTGTAGTGTTGGCTAGTACAAAGTTGCCAACTACCAAATCTCTCTAACCTTTCATCATGGGATTGAACTGTCTACTCTGTTACCTCTGAGTGGCTAGGTAAACCCTATCCCCAACCTTGTCCCATCCCGTTGAGTGCTCAAACATTCTTGGGAACGTCAAACTGAAACATCCCTAAGGGTCACTAAATGCCATAGTGCTGAGATCTTTGATGGTGCATATCTCAGAGCTCGTGTGAGGTATGGATGAGATTCTAGTTCCTATAGGACTATGTTGTGGAGACCTACAATAATCTCTCTCACTTTTTAGAGATGATGCTCTATTTTTATTTTGCGATGCCATCTCGGGTGATGCTAAAACTTGTAGTGTTGGCCAGTACAAAGTTGCCAACTGCCAAATCTCTCTCACCTTTCGTTGTGGGATCAAAATATCTACTTTGTTAGCTCCAGTTGGCCAGGTAAACCCTATCCCCAACCTCATCCTATCCTATTAAGCACTCAAACATTCTTGGGCACACCAAACCGGAATGTCCCTAAGGGTCACTAAATGCCATAGAGATGTGATCTTTGACAAGGCATATCTCAGAGCTCGTGTGAGGTATGGATGTATTTCTAGTTCCTATAGGACCATTTTGTGGAGACCTACAATAACCTCTCTCACTTTTTAGAGATCATACTCTATTTTGATTTTGCGACACCATCTTGGGTGATGTTGAAACTTGTAGTGTTGGCCAGTACAAAGTTGCCGACTACCAAATCTCTCTCACCTTTCATTGTGGGATTGAACTATCTACTTCGTTAGCTCTAGTGGCTGAGTAAAACCTATCCCCAACCTTGTCTCATCTTGTTCAGCCCTTGAACGTTCTCGGGCGTGCCAAACTTGAATGTCCCTAAGGGTCACTAAATGTCATAGAGTTGTGATTTTTGACGGGGCATATCTCGGAGCTCGTGCGAGGTATGGATGCGATTTCAATTCCTATAGGACCATGTTGCAAAGACCTACACTAATCCCTCTCTCATTTTGGAGATCATACTATATTTTGATTTTGTGATGCCATCTTGGGTGATGCTAAAACTTGTAGTATTGGCTAGTACAAAGTTGCCAACTGCCAAATCTCTCTCACCTTTCGTTGTGGGATCAAACTATCTACTCTGTTAGCTTTGGGTAGTTGGGTAAACCCTATCCTCAACCTTATCTCATCTTGTTGAGTGCTTAAACATTCTTGGGCACACTAAACCAAAATGTCCCTAAGGGTCACTAAATGCCATAGGGCTATGATCTTTGATGGGGCATATCTTGGAGCTTGTGAAAGGTATGGATGCAATTCTAGCTCCTATAGGACCATGTCATAGAGACCTACAATAAGCTCTCTCATTTTTTAAAAATCATACTCTATTTTGATTTTTTGATGCCATCTCGGGTGATGCTAAAACCTATAGTGTTGGCCAGTACAAAGTTTCCAATTGCCAAATCTCTCTCACCTTTCATCATGGATTGAACTACCTGCTCTATTAGCTCTGGGTGGCCGAGTAAACCTTATACCTAACCTTGACTCATCTCATTTAGTGCTCAAACATTCTTGGGCATGCCAAACTAGAACGTCTCTATGGGTCACTAAATGCCATAGAGTTGTGATCTTTGATAGGGCATATCTCAGAGTTCATGTGAGATATGGATGTGATTCTAGTTCCTATAGGATCATGTTGCAGAGACCTACACTAACCTCTCTCACTTTTTGGATATCATACTCCATTTTAATTTTGCGACGCCATCTTAGGTGATGTTGAAACTTGTAGTGTTGGCTAGTACAAAGTTGCCAACTGCCAAATCTCTCTCACCTTTCATTGTGGATCGAACTATCTACTTCGTTACCTCCGAGTGGCCAAGTAAACCCTATCAAAATGAATTGTTTTAAGGTCAATGATTAGAACAATACAAATACTATACAATGTTCATGGACATGCGAGCATGAATATGTGTTGCAAGATGAGTATAGACCTTATGTCTACAATTGCAATACTTTATCTAATGATTTGAGTAAGTTATAGATGTTTTAGTAAAGACTAGTTGCAGGCTAGTGATAGAGAAATATGTCAGGTACTGTTACTATATTTTTGGTATAACTTGTTGGTGACCTAGAATTAAGGTTTGGGAGTATAAAGCATGGTTGAAGACTTTGAATAGTGCATGATTTGGAATTTGTAATTCATTTGGTTTGTGTTGCGACGATCGCTAGCATGTGGCATACAGATTACTGCTTCTAGGAGCTGAGGGGATGGTGTAGTTTATTGTTTGGATTGGCGAGTGTTAATTGATAAGTAGGACTCCAATGAGTCCTAAGTGTTCTATTCATTCTCATGAGAGATGGGTTCATGAAAACCACTACTCATGCAACATGGGTCAATGAATTTGACTCAAAAACAACATAGTTGAATCTTGATAGAAATCACAATTTGACATGTTGTGGAATATATATGTTACTTATCAATTAACAAGCTTAAGGGGATTACTAATGAATGGTTCATAAGGTACAACACTTGATGAAGCTTTTACAAATGGAGTTGCAAGAACAATGGTTTTAACCATGGGGGAAACTTTTTAGTTAGGTGCACTTGAGTTGGAGTAGTACTAGGATGGGTGACCTCCTAAGAAGTATTCATACTTCACCTCTCTAAGATTCAATTAGATTCAATGAGTGCTAAATGTTCTATTCAATATCTTGAGAGATCAGTTCATGTAAACCACTACTCATGAAACATGGGTCAATGAATTTGTCTCAAATACTACACAGTTGAATTTTGATAGCAATATCACAATTTGAATTCTTGTAGAAATGTCTCCTACTTATCAATCAATGAGCTTAAAGGGAATTCTAATGAATGGTTCATAAGGCACAACACTTGGTGAAAGTTATGTAAATTGTGTTGCAAGAAGAGTAGGTTTAACCATAGAGGAAAATTTATAGTTAAGTGTTCTCAAGCGAGAGTAGTACTAGGGTGGGTGACATCTTAGGAAGTCCATGTATCTCAACTCTATGAGAATCACCTAGATCCAATGAGTGCTAAGTGTTCTATTTACTCTCACGAGAGATGGGTTCTTGTGTCCCACTACTTGTGAAACATGGGATAATGAGATTGACTAAAAAATTACACACTTGAATTCCATTAATACTATCACAATTTGACTCATGAAAAAAGATCTAAGCCTACTTATCAATAACACAATTTGCTAGACCATTTGACCTATCCTGGCACATACATAGATATCCAGTCTCCATGGTGATAGATTGATTGACTTATGAGGTGCACATATACATATGAGTGCCCATTACAATTGGTATTCTATGATGGCAAATCTAACATATGGAATTAATGAAACTTTGAGAATCCTATTAGGCTCTACATCATAACTAAACCTTGAGAATCCTATTCTGGTTCTACATCACTGTCTATCTCTGTCACGTGATAATCCTTCACTATTTTGAGGCTAGATTAATTGATTTACCTCTCCCACTATCTATGATGTAGATGTAACTTGTCGAAGAGGGTGTTAAAATTGTAATGAATGTATATATAATGACTTTGTGTGCAGGATAAGATTTTTGACAGAGAGAATGAACCAAAGACTGGCTAGGCAGTGAAGAGCATGGGCATGGGTGACTGCCCCAAGTAGAGAAGTAAGAGTTTTATCCAAACAAGGATAAGTTTTATGTTTGATATCATCTATTGGCATAATTTTAAGTATGTTTGATCCATTTACAAGATCTAGAAAGATTGGGAGATGAGTTTTTGGGAAAGCCCTAGGGTAAAGGGCCTAGAAGTGAGGGTTTGGTGAAAGGGGATGTAGAAATGCTAGAGTGACCAAAAAATTTTTGAAATCCTTTCATTTGAGTCATATTACAAGATTTTCTGAGGTTGTTAAGGTTCTAGCAAATAAGGCGATATGAGTTGCTTTGTAAATGGCCATTAATTAAGCTTAGTTGTGTAACTAAGATAGCAAGATTTGAAACATGCTTTCCAAAATAGATATAGTTGAAATTTTGGTATGTTTTAAAAGGCGATGAAATTTATCTAGAACACTAAAGGGGTTTGGAAGGTCAATGGAAAATTTTGGAGAAAAGTGAGAATTACTGTCTGGCAAGGGCTAGCTGAGTCAAGCCTAGAATAGGCAAAATTGGGAAAGTGTAAGAGATCAGTTGTTGAGAGGTTGCAAGGAGTTGGAACATATTAGATGGAATGTGTTGAGATGACCCAAGGTGTTGGGGTCATGGTGTGAAGCCTAGGATGGGTTTTGGTATAATGGAAGCAACCAATTTCTTATAGGTTCCCAAACATCACTACTAGAAATGCATACATAAGTTCCCGTAAGTAAAAAATATCATAAATATATGAACAAGATTTCATTATAAATAATTGAATCTATTATCACAATTAGATAGCATAAAAATCACATAAGCATACCAAGGACAATCATCTTGATATACCCATTCTTCTTTATTACAACTAAGCATGTGTACATTTACATATTACAAGGAGCAAGTAATCATTATATATCATGTTCTCATATACTTCTAACATTTTTATCCTCCAACATGATCTCTATACAAAATGGATACATAAGTATTATATCATAGTCATGATACAAAAATATGATGTTGCAACATCTAGTCACACACAAAAAAAATGCAAAATTGGAATGTGTGAAGAAAGATCATCCAAGGGTCTTGAAAAACTCTGGAAAAATAATCAATGGATAAAAGACTTTCCACCCAACCATGTAACCTTACTACCATGCTCCCCTAAGCCAAGAGATAACACAAGGCCCCACACCAAGTTCAAACATAAGCAAGGGGATAAAATAGCTATTTTAACACTGATAAAGTTTATTGCTGATCAATATTATATCAAAAATTCAAACTGATTAGGTATTGAATTAAACTTGATAAAAAAATGATAGAGAAGGAAAAATTTAAACATGAACAAGATCATAAATCATATGACGATGACATATTGGAAATGATAAACTTATGCTTAAATAGTGATAAAGTTTATTGTTAATCAATATTCTATCAAAGTTTTGAACTGATTAGGTATTGAATTTAATGTCATACATGAACATATCTAATTTAGTTTCATACATCAACATATCTAATTTGGTGTCATACACAAACATATCTAATTTAATGTCATACATGAACAAACATATAATATAAAATGATAACCAATAATGTCATGTACATTAACAAACACATAATATATTATGATAACTAATAATGTCATACATGGACAAGCATATCATATATTAACCAATAATGCCATAATTCCAATAATGTCATGCATCAAATAAATGTCATACATCAAATATAAAATGTCATATATACATCAAATGTATATCGAATATGTCCACTGGCATAAAATCCAACATATATGTCTATTGATGCCTATACATGTACATGTCTATCAACTATATCTTCTCCTTCCCACAAGGGGAAGGAAACAAATCTCTAGAGGCCTTTCGTTATTGTGTGGAGGGAGACGGTGGCGATGATGGGGTCCTCCTCACACGCTCGCTTGTCCTCTTGTTGAGGCTCTTCTCTAACTTTAGCTGATACAAACAAAGTAGAAATGAATGAATAATTATTATAGATTGAAATCAAATATATGTATACACAAAATTAATTATTTTCTTACCACCATCATATAGTCGCTCTGCAAGTCCACCTCGAAGGCTTGTGGACGATCAGGTGTGACAAGACCCTACAACAATTGAATCAATATAATCACTTATAAATAGTTCATTAGAAATTTTGATACTAACTATTATAAACAACAACTAAAACCAAGATCATTCTTTCATGCCTTAGTCAATGGCTGTGAACTAGCCATAGCTGGAGCCACTCCATGATCAACAAATTGTCAAAGATGAGGAGTATTTGATGTCTTGAGCTGCATGTCATACTATACATGTTAAATGTAACATTAAACATGAAACAAATATATTGAAATGAATTAAATTAACATGAAACAAATGTACATCTACGAAGCTCGTATGATGTCTATGCTCTGAGTTTGTAGTAAATGTCGACGGTCCTATAGAGAACTGATGCACATACATAATTTTTTTTGTCAATCCTCAATATGATTACTTAATAAATATATGTATTAATTGTAAATGATTAAATCGATACATAGCTCTGGACTTGTGTAAAGGGCAAAAAATGGGGCTGGGGGATCGCTACTAGGCCTGCCAACACTCTAACCTTGAATTTTGAACAATGCCAGTAGTTGCTAATTGATTAATCATTCACTATACATATGAAATGTGATCAAATTAGTAAATTCTAATTGTAACTTACCTATGTGTCAATGCCAAATGTGTCATTCGGGAACTGATTAGTGACGAGCCCATCATCTGCACCATCTCCAACATGAGTGCCGCATGTGCATAAGGATCTGCATGATATGCACATGTGACTGCAGCACACTGAGGCTCCCCCTCAACTAGTGGACTCGTGCAATGGATGAGGGTTCACATCAAAGCATTAATGGTCCCTATAGCATTGACCTCTACATGTTCCTTCACAACTGAAGGAATAGTCACATGCTCACCTTGTGGCTTGACCACAGGTGACCTAACTACTTTAAGGTGAGGACATGCCCCCGACCTCTCAAATGATGAACCACCACCTCTACCCTGGGAGTCTAATATATTAAAATAATTAGGGATCTCCCCAAGGACAAACTTGCAATACAATTTCTTTAAAAAATACATGGGAACCTCGTGATTTTTGCAAGGAGGGGCATAAAAAACCATCCACCATCTATCCGAAAAATTATTTCTAATAGCATCGTCTATGCACCGATGGATGGAAACCATTTAGTACCCTTTGTAACAATATTTTGTTCACCAAGTTTTATAAATAATGCACATATTCTACCTTTTGGCATTTCTTTCTTTTTAACATCTTGATATGACAATTTATTCGCATAAAATATTTTTTGTTCATCCCTCTTAACTCACCAAACATCTAACCACTAACTGAAGCTATCTAGGTCTTAATGGATTTGAGGGATGATGCCAATTCAGCCCTCATTGGATTGGTTTGTCCAAATTCTTTCAACCGACCAATGAGTCCTTCTAATTCAGTTTTGCCTCTTTCTATTTCATTTATTATATTTTCTTGTGTGCCAAGCGGAGGTCTTGCAATTGGTTCAAGTTGCGAAATTTGTTGTTCTTCTTGGAGAGGGTTTTGGTTTTGATTTTCTTGAGGGTTTTGAACTTCTTGGGGATTTTCCAGTTGATTATTGACATTTCTTGATAAAAAATCAATTGAAATTTAAATAAATAAACAAATTTAAAGAAAAAATGTAAAAACCCTACACTACAATATAAAAAACTTACAAAACAATATAAAAAACATATCAAACAATGCAAAATGAAATTTAGACCACATACAGCATGCTTGTGATCTCATATTTTTCCAGTGAGGAGGCATATTGGCAAGGTAGGTGATGAAAAGGTTGATTTTCTCCAATTTGTGTATGCATTGCTGTGAGGAGGGGTTCAACAAAAGAGTTAAAATGAATGGGCTATGGGTATGCAACCCATTTATAAAAAAATTCTTTTTTACAAGCACGTATGCACAATAGCACATACGGACTATGGCTTAGGTTAGCCAAGCCATAGCGTGTACACGCTATTGAAAATTGGAAAAAAATAAATAAATAAAAATCACAACTTGGTGCACATACCCTCATATGGTATGCACTTTGAATTACACTATAAAAATGTACATTCAAATTTGGATTTAATAACTGTAGGTGTAAATAAGTATTTACTATTTACACTTACTTAAGTTTACTTAGGTTAATGCATGTATTTTATTATTTATTTATTACTCACATGGGTGTTTGTGTACTCTAGTGAGTTGTCATGTTGACAACACAGGACTTTGCACTCTAATTATGCACATGTTGTCTACACTTAGGAGTTAGCACATTATTTGAGCACATGGTGTCTACAACATTCTACACACCTCATCGTGCTTATCATCTTATTATGGAGGATATGTGCTTAGTTGTCATGCTTATCTCCTAGTTCATTCTAGACACATTCTAGATGCATCTTAGAGGCCTTTATATATAGGCTCTCCTAGTGTGTGTGTATGTGCTTCTACATGCTTTTGCTAACAGAAAGCATTTTCATAGTGATCATACTCTTTGGTCTACTGTGTGCTTGTGCTTGTGCCCCTTGATCTTAGGTGAATTTTGCTCTCAGGAAAATTCTTACATGGTATCAGAGCTATACCAAACTCTTACATGGTAGCAGAGCTTGGGGAGATTCTCATCACTTGCCATTCGAGACCATAGTTGCTTTAGCACCTTGATCCAAAATTAGAGAATCTACAAATATTGGGAGCATTTAGAGCGAAAGTGGACCTCGCCATTACATCTGAAATGTTGATTTGGTGAATTGATTATAAATTCGCCTATGTTGGACAATAGTCAAAATTGAGGCAATTTTTTTTTTGCAAACTGATAACTCAAAGGCTTGATTTATGAAATTGGTATGATCATTTCAAATCTCTACATTTAATTTTAAAATCTACATTTTTTTTCATCTACCTCTCTACAATTTTTTTTTGGATTTACATTATTTTTTCCAAAAAAATTGGTCATCAGGCTTGTAGGAGAGATATTTTATAAGTGAATATTAAAGCTTGTTGGTGCAAATTAAATATTTGCATCATATTCAGAAGCTCAAAAAAACCCCAAATCAGATTTTGTTTCATCCAAATTAGACATTTGAGTCAAAATCTAGAGCCTTTTGATTTTTGGAGGCACGGTTGCGATTCAGGAAAAATAATAGCAGCAACAATTTTCAAATAGCGATATCTTGCTGATACGAACTCCTTTTTGCAAGCAATTTTTTTTGTTTTGGGGTAAAATTTTATGGTCTACACATTGGTGTAGGTGGTTTGAAATATCTATTCCTGAATTTTTTTACAAGTTGCAAATCCCAATTTTTGCCACTTCAAATGCTTAATACGGGCTTATCTGGACACCAAAACAGGATCTATTGTTATTGAAAGTGCATTTTTTTATCTAGTTTCCAAATCTGCAATCAGATTATAAGTTTTGTGGATAGAAACACTGCTTTCAGAAATAGGCCCTAAATTCACATGTGGTTATTGCACTAAGTGTCAAATCATACATTAGGGGGGGTTGATTGATTATTTATGTATTTTGGGGGGTGCATACATTCATTGATCTCATGGAGTCTTGGCACATATGTCAATCTGGTATAAGACCAAAGTTGACACCGAGGAACTATTAGAAATGGAGTGCTTTGATGCTTGATCATCTAAGAAAACATCAGGAAGTGATTCCTTCTCTATACTCAAAGATACTGCCTTCATTCAAATATCTTCCTTTTCATCTTCACTTTATGTATAACAGTATGAGTACAGAATCCTTTGCTCCTCTTCTTATGGAAAGTTTTCCTCATGATGTTTGGATGGCTCTTTGGGAAGCATATGGAGATCTGTGTGTTCTTCCATTTCTAGAGGACATTTTACATCCAATCACTCCAATTACTCTAGAAGAGATCCCACCTCCTGATACTCTTGTTGCTCCTAGTCATCCTATTCCAGCCATAGATGCTTCGAATTTAGTGTAGTAGGTCCCTTCATGTCTTCCTACTTTACCTTCATGTGATGACTTCTTTCCTACCCTTGCAAGGTTATTCGTGGAGTCTCATATTGAAGATGTGGGAGACACTATTGATGATATTCATCTTCTCTTTGAGAAAAATAATTCATTCATTGCCATAGTGATAGATTCATGTACTTCAGCACAACGTCTTCCAGTTCTAGCCTCAGGTGATGACTTCTTGACTGACATTTTAGGTTTGTTCATGGAGTGACACACAATAGATTTGGAGGACTTCTTTGATGATATTCAACTTCTCTTTGATGAGGATGATCCTTCTTCAGTTGTTGTGAGGGCCCACTCTGACCCTCATGTCCATTCTCTACATGATCAGTCTTTACAGGCTGATGTGATTGTGGATACTTATGTATAACATCTATAGGAGGTCTCTTTTTCATTTGAGAAGATTTTTGGTTCCTTGAAATAGGTTCTACATCACTCCTTGTTCGATCTACACTTCTTCTTAGCAGTTTTGGAGGAAACCATCATTAGCATCGAGACAGAGACACTTGAACAGGTTTTAGAGACACCATTCATCATAGAGATGCTTTCTCCATATAGGGGATGCATCTCCTTTGTACCCTTGCATATTTTTATTCCAAAGGGGAGGAACATCATTCAGAGGTTAGGGATTAGCTTCTACATTTGAGTATTTCTCACTAATTAGCACACTACTTTTAAGGGGGGGGGGGACTACCTTGTCTCCTTCTTCTCCTTTTTGGAGGGGACTTTTTCCTCTTAAGGGATTTTGCCCTTCACTTATTTTTCTTATGTATATACTAGATGTATGTTGTAATGGGGGAGTCTTGATCACTCCATCCATCCATACATCATGTGTGTTTTTCATCTCTCTTTTTGGGGGAGGGTTTTTTCCATGAGGTTTTCCCTCTTTCTCCACTTTATCAAAGATTGCATTTTCTTTGTACATGGGTACCTAACATGGCCTAGTAGCCAGGACCCATCATGCATTTCAGCCTAGATCATGTAAGCTTAAGGTAATTCCTCTAAGTTGCACTTAAGGGGGGGTGCTGGTGTAAATAAGTATTTACTATTTACACTTACTTAAGTTTACTTAGGTTAATGCATATATTTTATTATTTGTTTATTACTCACCTAGGAGTATGCATATTCTTGTGAGTTTTCATGTTGACAACACAAGAGTTTGCACTCTAATTATGCACATGTTGTCTACACTTAAGAGTTAGCACATTATTTGAGCACATAGTGTCTACAACATTCTAAACACCTCATTGTGCTTATCCTCTTATTGTGGAGGATATGTGCTTAGTTGTCATGCTTATCTCCTAGTTCATTCTAGACTCATTTTAGATGCATCTTAGAGGCCTTTATATATAGGCTTTCCTAGTGTGTATGTATGTGCTTCTACATGCTTCTAATAATAGAAAGCATTTTCATATTGATCATACTCTTTGGTCTACTATGTGCTTGTGCTTGTGCTCCTTGATCTTGGGTGAATTTTTCTCTAAGGTAAATTCTTACAATAACATGTGCTCATATATTCTTTTTATCCAATTTTGTAGGGAATGTCGGCTGCTACATAGTTTGAGGTCGGTATAGGTCCTGATCCAATTACCACTAAGGCACAGCCTCAAATACATATGGCATGAACTTTTAACTGAAGACAAATAATTTGTACTATTTTTATGTATGTACATTGTTATTAACTTATAATATGAACAATTTTGACTCATGTCTATATTTTATGTGTTTTGATTTTACAAATAGGAGATGGATCGTACTCATTCATACAGGCCTTGATATAGTTTATTTTCGACTCCATCTTTTGATCATCATGCTAGCATACATTTAGACACATCTGTGACATTGGCTACAACTCAGGTATGATATAGTTACATTTTTTATAGTGTATAAAAAATGTAGTGTACAAATTATGTACTTTTTAGTTTATGTACTTGGTAATTATTCATGTATATAGATTTTTGTCTCAACGTTTATGTATCCATAATTTTAGGAGTATGTCACCATGAGTGTTGCTGAGAGTACGAGACTAAGCAAGATGGAGGTACCTACATCATCCTTTGAGGTTAGTATTGTGATTTATGTACATACATATTTCATTATGCTCTTTATCAAATTTTAAAAATGTATGTATTGTAAATTACAAGACCTCACCACTACCACATTTGGTATCTTTTATAGTGCACCTCCTCTCGTTACAGAGGAACACCCATCTCATGTGGTATTTATTTTATTATGTAGTGAATATTTAGTTTATTTGCAAGCTAGATTTTGAAACCCATTTCAATTAAGCATGTACATGATGAGACATGCCTCATGTTACATAGGATGATCCATCTACCTCACAAGGTGTCCCACATGATGAGACAACTCATATTACATTGGATGATCCATCTGAGTCCTCTTCACATGGAGTAAAAAGGACATTCGATCAGATAGATTAGGTCTTGTTGGCACCTTTAGATTGTGTTTTTATGACAGATATTGTTTACTATGATACACTTTGTATTAGGACAATTAACTGTATTATATGTATTTTTTTACTTCATAGATGATGTTATGACATGTTAGACCATATACTATTTTTTTACTTCTTATCATGCTAGTGTATGTAGTATATATTATTATTTTAAATCATGTTTTAAGTATTCAAACCATTTTCTTTATTGTGACATATTTTATTCATGAACATATGAAACATTTTGTAAGTATATATGGTACGTGAACAATAATTTTAACTATTTATAAAGCATTAGTATTGATATCAAAAATATTATTGGATAAACATCACACCAAATTTATGCATTGAGATTCACATAAATAAAATTGACCTACTATTATAAATATTTTTTATCCTAAAAATTCAAATTTATAAAATTTAGGTAAAGATTGAAGATTTTTTTATCTGAAATGATGGATGATACCCTTCCTTTCACACATTTTCTCATCAAGGCTATGTACGTATGAATACGACTATGCACCTAGATGGTTCTTTGTAACTTTGACTTAGGTTTTCTTACATCCCAAGTGTCACTCTGGCTAGAATGCCTATTTTTCTAGACAAAACACTTGATCTCTTATCAAGTTGTTACATTTTCTTAAATATATTTACCTATGTAATTAAATAACCAATTGAGGTAGTTTTAATGTGTGCTAATTGGTCCTAATATATTCTAATATTTTGTAATGGGTCCTGGGACCACTTACAATCCATTATGAACCCTTATGATACATTAGGATATTAATATCCCATTTTTTTGTCCTACTATAGTTAATGTGTTCTAACGGGTCCTAATAGGCCCTAACATGTCCGAGGACCACTAAGAACCCATTATGACCCTTCATGATATATTAAGACCACTTAAAATCCAAGAGGAAACATTAGGGTTGATTACAACCACTTAGGAACTATTATAATGCCTTTAGACATAGTAGTGTATAGTATGATGGTGAATGTGTTCAAAGGGGTTATAATTGGTTCTTATGTGTCCTAATGGCCCCTAATGGATTATAAGGGTTCCTAACGGGTCCTAAAAGGTCATGGGATCAGTTAAAATACATTAGAACCCCTTAAGACACATTAGGATCCACTAGGGCATATTATAACCCATTAGTGTGTCTTATGCCCCTTAAGATTATCTAAGAGGCATTAATGGATTTTAATATGTTTTAAATGGTCATAATGTTAACCCTAAAGGGTATTAATGGGTTTTCAAACCACATAGGACCAATCGTGATCGGTTGTGAGATATTGGGACCACTTAGGACACGTTACTATGTCTTGCAATGGTTAATGTGTTATGAGAGGTTTTAATGGGGTCTAATGAGTCCTAATGTGTGTGAATGGACCCTAATGTGTACTAATGTGTCCTAAAAATCCCTAATATCCCCTTAGAACATATGACTTATTAAGGCATATTAGACCTCTAAACGACATCCTACAATGACTAATATCCTAGGAGGTTGTAATTAGTCTCAAGGATTCTTGGAACGACTTAGGACCCACTAAAACTCCTTAGGAGAAAATAGGATTGAATAGGACACATTACAACCCTAAAGTGTATCCTACGATGATTAATGTGTTTTAAGGGTTCATAAAGTGTGTTAATGGTATGGATGGGCTCCAAGGAGTCATAATGGGTCCTAAGGTTTCTTATGACCACATATGACCCATCAAAACCTCTTGGAAACATTAGAATGTGCTAGGACACATTAGAAAAGATTACTTTTAGGACTACAATAACTAATGTGTTGTAAGGGGTCCTAAGAGGTGCTAATTTGTCCTAACGTGTCCTAATGGGTCCTAATGTGTCCTATGGACTCATAATGGGTCCCAAGAAATTGTAGGACCATCTAGAACCCATTATAACCCTTTTTGATAAATTACAAGCACTTATAACCCTCCCCATATCCCTTCCTCCCTCTCCCTCCCCCTCTTCCTCCTTTCCTCCCTCCCACTTAACATGGTTAACATGGTTAAACATACATGTCAATTATCAACATAACAATAGCATATAATCAATACAATGAGTAATGATCTTTAAGTTATCATGTACAAGTGAAGGGTTTAACATTACAATCAATAGTAGTTTGAAACTTCAAACAAACATTAATTTAAACATGCTTGAATTTAAAAGTAATGGAAAAAAAATAGGAGGTCATTACTTAAATTGACATTAATTTATAATATCAAGTGCACACCTTTAACTTTCAAGTAGAAGTAAACTCTTATTTTTAAATTTGTTTGTACAACATATTTCACAATATATGTAAGACAATGTCAATGATATATTTATAGAAGTGAACTCAAAATATAAAATTGGTTCAACACATCTCTTCAAATGAAGTCCTGTAAAATAAAATTGTAAAATAGAAACACATGTTAATAAATGCATAAATTAATATGAGGTATCTAAACTATGTAAATATATGTGTAATTTGAATATACTCACTATGTGGAACTGCACAAGATGTTGATGTTTGATCCACTTTAACATTTAAATTTGCATAAATTGTAATTGAGACCTAAATAAGAAGTATATATATAAGTTCTCTAATTTGGTATTGATAGCACAAACATACATGTAATTAAATTATATAAGTACATATATAAAAATAGCACAATAAAGAAAAAAACTTACATGTGTTTGATTTAAATGTAGTCATCCCACTGTACCATCTGCATCCTCTCTCTAATGCATCTATGATTGTCTCATGCTCGTCCATTGAAATTGTCCATAATACCTTATTGGCGGGTCTCCCTTTGTATCTTTCTAATTTGATATTTGTTGCCACAACCAAATGAGAATAGTGTAAAATCTTCTTTTTAGATTGGTATTCTTCAAATGCCGGTAAACCATTTCTTCTTGTTAGGTATTTATGTAGCTAGGTGCCAACTACAATGACAAGCCCAATTGGATACTCAAAACCATCATTGTCTACTTGATGACATAATAATTTTTTCTTAGGTTCCACACATCTAGCTAGCCAATACTCAAGTTGTTCATCATTATCACTAGGCACAATAACAACATAAACATGTCCTACAAGATAAGATAAAGTACAAAAAAAAATTTAATCGCATGAGTACATATGCAGATTATATAAATTGAAGCATGAGATCACAACAAAATCTAATTAAATTGTTCATACCAGGTTGTATGAGGTCTGAAATATGGCCATAGTCTTCTTATCCTAGCCGAGTTCGATGCTCACCCATTCAGACTTGCAACCATTTTTGATTTGATCTGGTTTCTCCACCGTCTTCGTGGCTTTGCTGACTCGGAGGAAGGCCAACACAGATAACCTCATTTAGCATACTGCTCTTCAGTTGCTATTGCTAACTTTGATCCTACCACTAGAGCCTGCGGTTGGTATGCTCAGGCTACTATCCTACTGAGTTCAGTGGGGATCGACATTGATCATCTTCCTCCCTACCAATTCTCATTGGATGCCCCTACTCATCTACTCCCTTCTCAGCAGGAGTTGAACAGGCATGTCAGACTTGACATTTACAGGAAGTATATCACACGGACTTGGGTGGATCCTCCAGGGGGACTACATCCAAGGATGGCTTTCTACACTAAGCACTTCTTAGTTATCCAAGATGGGATTATTGTACACCCTGAGTACTTACATAGATACTGGACTCACGCCCTAAGTACTTACATAGATACTGGACTCACGCCCTGCGTATCTCCCTTGGCTCCTTTAGGGTGGGCTCGCACAAACTCTGGATTTAGGTCGATCACCATATTGCTAGAGAGGATCGGGTGTGTACACTTTGTACCTTAGTAGAGGCAGAATCTGAGATTCATTTTCTTTTCAGATGCCCCATATACTACGAGATTAGAGGGAGATTTAACTATCTGTTTAGAGATTGCAGATCCCTCTCAGATTTTTTCAGGTACACAGATCAGCATTGCATTGCACTCTATCTCCGTGAGTCCTTATAGCTTCGTGACCATATTTTACAACTTTAATTTCCCAAGAGTCAAACCTAGGCACAGCTTATTACCACCTTCTTCTTGCCCTTAACTCTAGCTCGGGGTGTGAAGGGACCGTACAGTTTCCCTAGCACAGGTGGTTCCAGATCGGTGAGACCCCGTAGGGGACCTTTTTACCAGCGACAGTCCTCTCATAGCACTCAACTTCATCACAGGGCTTCTAGTAGCCACACAAATCAGTCACTGTTGGACTTTTCCCCTATGAAGACGGATACCTAATCTTTTCTGTGATGTTTCTTGCTTTCTTCTTCTTTTTTTGTGCTTGTTCTTTCTTTTTTTGGACACCATTTGGTGTTCTGTTTGTCTTCTTTTTCCTTGTTGTAAGCTTCCAGTCCCATAGACCCACGTTGTGGTCTTTTATTGGACATTAATAAATTTACCTTATCTTATCTTATCTTATCTTATGCAAAAGTAACATTTTGGCCTTCATTTACTGTATCATCTTGAAAATGTGTGTCAGTAGGTGCTAATGATTTTTGTTTCCAATCTTCAACCCATTCTGTATTCTCGCATTCTTCCCATTCACTTGCAAGACAAAATTGACAAAAACAAAAAGCTCTCTAGTCTATACAGTCCAAGTGTTAGAATCTGAACTCCTAAATGAATGTCATTTAGCTAACCCACTAATTGTATCACAGTCATATCTTGAAGGATATTCTTCTCTTCAAGTAGGTAGAAGAAACGTTTGATTGTAGCGTTCTCACTTGATCTTGTGTATAAATATTTGTTACACCATTCGACAATCTCATGTGCATTTTTGAATTTGGCTTTTTCCTCAAATTTAAATTGCTCTCTACTAAGGGCTCTCTTCACACATGCACCAACACCATCATGTTCGCTTTTACCATGTCTAGCCTAAAAAAAATTCCACACATGTTGGATATTAGTTTGCTTATGTGTCCTACTCAACCAATAGAACATTCTAGCATTCTTGAATTGCCCTATACAATTATCTAACCATATCCAATGTTGTGTCATTTTAATTTGTCTCTCTTTTAAATTATCATAAAAGACCTTGAAACAATATTGGACAAACTCAGATGAATGAAGTTTATTATCACTCATATAGAAATGGTACTCCCTCAATATTTTTTGATCCTCCTCTATACTATCAGGTGCATGTCTATGAACTATATGAACATAAATTGTTACTTGCATTGAATTGTAATGTTGTGGTTGTATCTCATCTTGCAATGCAAGTGTGTAGTTCTTTGCAAAGTCAACAATTGAAAGTATAGTACCAATTGGAAATGTATTCTTACATATGTGAAATTGTCCATCAAGCTATCTAGCATATTGAGAGTTTTTAATATATTTTGGTATGATCACACTCTTAAACTCATCCATAAATGCATGACAACTAAGTTTATCTATAACTAGATCACACTTTCTTCCAATCTTCTCATCCTTCAATGGATATTCAATAGTTTTGAATCTTTTTACATCAACAAATTTTTGTCCAAAAGTAGTCAAAGCATTTTCATGCAAACATTCATCTAACAAAGAAAGATTGTTGCACATATCACATGTACCAGAAAGACATGCATTGAAAAGAAAGTATTGATCATTAGGTGGCTTACAAAACAAACCTGATATGAAATCCTTTATAGTTTGAGGTGGTATTTTTATACCACATTCTTACAACATTTCTTTACTATGCATGGTACCATGTATAGATTGAAATACATCATAATGGTAATGAAATTGAACATGAGTTTTACTACAACATGTGATTCTTTCCTTGTTAATCCTTACATACCATGGTTTACACTTTTCGAAAGATCTTTGACTAATGGTAATAGTTAATACCTTACCATCTACAATTTTTTTAAATAATTCAATTTGAGTCATGTCCAAAAGGTGTTTAGGATGTGGATCATGCATTTTTGACCTAACTCTCAATTTAAGAACATCTCTTGAATATCTAGATACTCTTGTATTATCAAGCCAAAAAAATTTAACCAAACTTTTGACTTCACTAGTAAGTTTCATATCACATCTTGAGAGTCTACCACTAGAAGTTCACAAAATATTTGTTGGATCACATTCAAAGTTAACCCTTCTCTTTAGAGCTCTTTCTAAAGTCTTATGATTCACATTAAGATAACAACTTATGTTGCTAATCAATCTTTGGTTAGTTGTTGATTTGTTAACTAAAGCTATTGTTATTGCTCGTCGTGCTGCATTCTTATCTTTAGAGCAACTTCTCTTTCCGATGCACTAGCAATAGTGGATACAACTTGTTTTGAAGACTCATTTTTATTCTTGGGTTTTGCATACATTCCTAACCTTCTCATTACATTTCGCATTTTAAACATTTTAATTAGTTGCAACATCAACTGACATTGAAACCCAAATTTTTTATTATTCAAAAAAATGTCTATATAATCTATTAGCATGTCTCCTAATTTTTCTCCATGAAACCAATCCCTCAAAATTATCTAGCACATCATTAGAAAAATGAAAATTATGTTCAGACACTTTACTATCATTCTGACATGTTTGTTCAATAGTTGGTGTTTCTATGTCTACACTACACTCATGCAATTTTTATTTTCAGTTGACATTTCATTTTTAGTGTAATTTAAGATTTGAATCTCATTTTCAATTTTTCTTGGTATCTCTTTTGGGGCATTCATTTCCATTGGAGTTTGTTGTGCATGATCATTTGACAATTTATTCTCATGAAGAAAATCTAAATCGTTTAAATCATAACCTGCTTCTAAAAAATCACCAATTTCATCATGAGAAAAAAATTGAGAGTTTGGAGACACACCTATATTGAATGTTTGATTAGAATGTGCACCTACATTTCCTTGTATTGGGTTCTCTTCTTTGGCCTCTTCATCCATCATGGTATCCTCAATGTCTTTCTCCTTTGAAACATTGTTCAAGTCTCTAATTCTTTTTTTTCTCTCATTGATGTCATGCTTCATTCTCTTTATTTGTTGCAATCTCCTCATCTTTCAAAACTTTTGCTTTTTTCTTTCTTCATTTTGTTTGATCTCATGTTTGCACTAGTTTTAAATTTGAATCAATAACTTGCAAATTGTAGAAGAAGACAAGAAAATAGAATAACTATGATAGAATTCGCTATTGCAGATTGAAATTGTTATTCAATCATTTCAATCATTGAAAGTTAGCCTATGGGGCAACTTTTGGGGCCCAACGGGTACATTAGAATCGGGTACCCGATTATTTAAAAATTGGGTACCCACTTACAAATCAAGTACCCGATTTTTAAAGAATCAGGTACCCAATCTTTAAACAATCAGGTACCCAATTCTTACAATGGTTAACTTGCAATCGGGCACCCAATTTTTGAATTACAAATTGGGTGCTTGATTCTTTAGACATGAGTGGGAATTTGAAATGGCTACGACTTTTGCATTAGGTTTTGCCTTCGGGAAAGGCATGGCATAGGCTTGGTCCCACCAAGCCATGCCTTTATGAATAATTTTTTTTCCAAGGCATTTAATCAACAATTTCAAAGATTGTCGTAATTTTTATATGGTCATCCCCATTGAATTTTTTGATGAAACAAAAACCCATTATAGGTCTTACTGTTATGATTTCAAAAATGTAAATTTTCTAGTGCTATTAGTTCATTTGCTATTTTTTAATTATTTATTAATCAAAACCATCTCTTAAACATTAAAAAGTGACATTCACTAAAACTTTAATAACTTTTTTATTTTATAATTTTTTTTCAATTAATTTATATGTCATCAATCTACATACAATTCTTTTGAGGTTAAAAAAAAGATTTGAAAAAAGTAAAATTTTGATCAAATTATAGTGTCCATACATGAGAGGTTTTAAAATTTACCTTATACCCAATTAATAATTAATAATAATAAAATTATTCAATAAAAAATTATGGAAAAATATTGTCATCAATCTTAGGTGTATTAGGTAACTCCCTTTAAAAAGATTTATGAAAATTCATTTATTTGTGTCAAATTATAGTGTCCATACACGAGCGTGGTATGGTCCTCAAATAGGCATTTTGAAAAAGTGGTTTTTAAAGATCCATACCAAAAAAAATCTATCATATGGATATACAAATAAATTACATATTCAAAAAGAAGATTCCAGGCACTACAATTTTTATTTCTGAAGATTTTTTTATATTTAATCTCTAAATGGCTCAAATTTTGGTATCAATTGACAAAATATTTCAAAAATAGGAAAAAAAGCTTCCACTTTTTGGCCAAAACTGAGACCCAACTTCTTGCACTAACATGAATACTAAAGTGGAATGATGCCTAGATTACTATTCAGAAAATATCATCTGCCTTTTTAATTTCAAAGTCTCAACAAATTAAACTTTAAGTGATATCAGATTTCCACAATCCATGATAATTAATTCCTTGTTTTTAGGTTCAATTATGTAGACACTTTTTTAACATCAACATTTAGGATCATACAACATGATCCATCATTAGGATGCAGCTTCAAAAAAAATAATTGAAAAAGAAGGGAGCAATGGCCATGGGGATGTGCAAAAGCCTATACTATCAAGGCATAAGGTGCATGTGATGGAGCCTAATCATCATATCTGTCATTTTTGTTTTTCGATCACAGTGTTGGGACATCTCTACCTCTGCCACTTACATGTTTTTACCTCTCCTCGAGCTCTTTCTAGAAAAGGGACGAACAAAGCCTACATTCTAGAATGATAGAGATGAGGGCTTGAATAGAGAGAGGCTATGGAAAAAATGATTAAAATATTGAGAGAAGGATCTAGACAAAGTAAAAGTGTCCATTAATTAGACATTCTTTTTAAAATTTCTTTCTAATTTTGATATGAAAAATAGATTTTTCTAATTGCTTTTTCCTATGACAGCCAATAGAAACTTAGATAATCATAAATTTATCACTTTAAAAATGTAAGAAATAATAAACTGTATAATATACTTTAGAAATGAATTAATTCTAAAATGTTATTGGTTGAAATAATTAAGTTTTATGCACCTAAAGAATGCATAAGTATTGAGGAGCCAATAAAAAAAAAAAAATTATTTAATTAGATGTACAGACTCTGTTGAACACAAGAGGGGGTGGCTTTCTTTTCTTATGTAATGGGATCTCCTTGGGAAATATGTCATCCATTTATTTGGCTTCCCCCATTTTTCACACTGTACATATCCACCTATTCCCAAGGGTGTTATTTCTACCATATTTGATCAACTTCCATTAGGATCTGTTTGGTTCATGGAATTGTAGAAGTTGTGATTTATACAAATTGGAAATCTTGATTCCTATTTTTTAGATTTTATTTGAACCATTCATTTCGTTTAGACGATGAGTGGTAAGATACATTTTTATGCGTTTGGTTTTTCAAATTGGAATTGGAATTTGATTTTTAAAATTTTTAGTTTATTTCTTAAATATTTAATTTATTTAATTTTAAATTTATTGGATATTAATTTTGTATTTATGTCAAAGGCCAGATAATGTCACCCATAGACATTGAAAAGACCACATACATGTGGTCTTCAGTTGTTTTCCTAGGATAGGACAACTTTCTAGAACCTTGCCTATCTAATTGCTAGTTGACATCAAAATAGTCCCTTGCCAATACAAATTACCTATTCATCCATATTTACATTGATGTCAACACAACTATAGATATAGTAGATGATGGATAGCCTATAGGAATCCTCTTAATGTTTACTATAAATGTAGTTTTTGATAGAAAGTACTTTTACAATGTGGCCCTTGATAATATTATTGTTGTTGACAAATGCAAAATAGTTGAATGATAGAATCTCATAAAAGATTCAATTTTGGATAGAACAAATTTCTTTCAAGGCTTTCATTGGACAAGTAATCATAGAGAATGAAGAGACACTTGTTCTTTCTTCCCTAGCCCTTGAGGTGTACAAGATTTTGGTACTATAGTCGTCCAAGGTAGCTCAAAGTTGATATAAGAGAAAATTTAATTTAATTTAGTGGGTAGGTAGCGTCTGCTAGTAGCTTGTTGCTACCAAGACACGTTTATTGAAGAAAACAATGTCAACACAAGAGAAAAATTCCTCCACAAGAACAATGCAAGTCGAACAATTCAAAACGCAAAAAAAATTAAAATGATATAAAAATATTATAGGCAGACTCCAAAAAAAGTTCATTTTCATTTTGAGCTACTCCCCAAAAAGTGTAACCAATTTTAAATCTTAATTCCTAGCTGGGAGAGGGAAGATTGATAATTAGATTTTGAGGTAAAATTAGAAGTTTGAAATACTAATTTCATTTTACCTTCTTTTGAAACAAATGCAAAAAATAAATAAATTCATATCCAGATTTTTAAAATGATAATTTGAGTCATCTTCCATGAACCAAATGAAGGGACATACATAGGACTAATGGAACAAGGGGTGCATGCACCAAAGTTCCCACCTTCATGTTTTTATGGTTGACAAACCCGTGTTCTCATATGACTTTTTTTTAGATTGTTTCTTATTTCTCGCAGAGTTGTCACACCTTAGTAGCTTTTGATAAAATTGATAATTTTTAAGTATTCTTACCCCTCATTAGCTTTTGATAAAATTGATAGTTTATGAAGTAATATAGTTTTGTTCTTATATTTCTTTAAAAAAATCAAAGAGGTTTTGAAGGCTAATCAATTTGCATGTATTAATTACATTGAGAGATGTTCCTTACAACAACTCAATGGAAATGAACTATTTGTGTACGTGAAAAAGAATCAATTACAAACATTGATTTATGTATCTCTATTTCATGAAAAGAAACTAATTTAGTTATTTCATAACAATTAATCAATGGTGTCAACTTTATAAGGATTTGAAATTTCATGGTAATGTTTTCAAAAGGAATTTTGTACAATTCGTAATCCGAAGTTTGCAAATAGAAAATATATGATCCTCTCATCAAACTACTTTTATCCATAGAAGAGTAGATTGTTAATAAACATCCAAATATACATCTTCTCAATCATCCTATCCATTTTCATCTCCTTGCTTTGGAGGTAGGGCTTTTGTGTGCTCATTTTGTTTAATTTGAAAGTTTTTCTTTAGAATAGAGCCTCTTCTTTCTATTTTATTTATTTAATTTGTTGACTTTGAATTTATGAAATATAAGTTGTCTTCCTAAAATCCATCCAACCATACATACACTAGTTTAAATATGTATGTATGTACGTATGTATATGTATATGTATATAACACGCTACATCAATGTAAAACTAATAAAAAATATAAAACACTTAACTCTATATTTGATTAAAATATCTATATTTGAATAACATTTTACAAATTACAAAAATAAACATCAATATAAAATTAATAATAAATATATTTAAAATAAGAAATATAAAACATTTAACTCTATATTTGAACTTGGTAAGGAAAATAGATAGGGATAATTAATATTGATTTGTGAGGGGGAAGATAAAAATGATTATTTTAAAAAAAAGTTAATTCACTTGTCACAAATGTGAAAAAGATAAAGTTGTAATTAATGCATTCATCAATAGAGTTGTTAGAAAATATTTGTATTTTTGTTAGAGAAAATTGAATTTTTTCATTCACTTTTTAATCATGAGCCAATACAATTTTCAAAAAAATGTATTTTTCAATTTCAAAGAAAAATGCAAATTAATATATCTTTTGCAAACATTAGTATATCTTCAAATATTTAGATTAATGTAACTAATATAGAAGTTGATGATTCCATTAGTTCCCCTTGGCAGGCACTAATAAATCGAATGGGGCAGGAAATTGAGGGGAAGCTCCCCGGCCATCAGAATGTCATGTCCGTCTCCCGCCCATTTTCCACTCCCCGCAATCATTTTGTATTATCCGGTCCCACGCCAATTTTCCACAACGTAAAGGAAAAGCTCAAGGCGTTAAATGTGGCTGTCGATCTAGCTCAAACATCGAGGCCTGAAGGTCGCCAGAAAAATAGTTGCGAAGGGCCCATATGCGTTTTATTTTGCTGTTTATTTCACTAGCTACAGAAAAAACATAGTGGCTGTCCTAACAATTGCTGTCAATGAAGAAAATCACTACCACACAAAAGAGATATGTGAAGACTACTTTTCTGTCCCTCACAGGAAATCAAGCTCTGTTTTGTTGGAAAATTCGCTTCTCCTTCTCCGTTCGTAGATTAAGTGATGTAACCAATCTAACTATTACACACTTGCAGGCCTTGGTGTCGGGCAATGGCTAAAGGGTAAACTATTTTGTTTACTCTGCCTATGTCACACTGCCTATGGGGCCGGACTGTCAGATGCTGCCTTCTAATTCATTCTGACATCGTCCGTACTGTCACAGTTCTTACCGCCCCCAAATGACATCGTCCTTACTGTCACAGTTCTTACCGCCCCCAAAATACTGAACACAAAAACAATTATAGAGAGGATAATATCAACTTTTCATTTCTTGTAAGTTATTGTTTGAGGAATTTATTTATGAATTATAATAAAACTTAAGCAGACTTAACAAATATTTAAAGCGGCATTATTATTCAATGCATTAAACATGGGAAAAGTTAAAAAAAAATTACACAAATTGAAACGAGGTAAATGGGCTTTAGTTGCAAACACCTTACAAATTGTCATTGTTTTTTTCACGTTAATTTATTTAGTTTTCTCATTCTATAAATTATTATGTTCATTTATTTGTTTTAAAAATAAAATTTAAATAATTTTTTCAAATTCTAACATTCCATATTTTGTTCAAAATTTGTCCGATGAGGAAAAAAATCTAAGATATATAGGATTTTTTGTTAGGATATAGAACATCATTGAGCCATCAAAAGTTAATAATGTTTATAATATTATATATATTTTAAATTATTTTTTATGTCTATTTTTAGTTTTATGATTACAAATTATATGTCAATCTAGATTTGTTAGAAATGTGTAGGTAAAAGATCTTGATTTACTAGTTTGAATGTTATATGTGATTTATTTTAATTTTTATCTCATTCAATAAAATTAAAATGAAAAATTAAAAGAAGATAAATAATAAATTAGTTAGTTGCAAAACATACATCCAATTAATTGGATTTTATTAATTGGTTTTTGTTATTTCACATAATTGATATTATCCTCCTCCATAATTGTTTTTGAGTTCAGTATTTTGGTGGCGGACAGTGACAGTACCGACGATGTCAGAATGAGTTGGACGGCAGCCTCTGACAGTCCGGCCCCGTAGGCAGTGTGGCACAGGCAGGTAAATAAAATAATTTACCCTTTAGCCATTGCCTAAACAAAATAGTTTACCCTTTAGCCATTGCCGAGAACCTGCCTGCCATGCCTCTCAATCATAATTCTAACACCGATCTAGTGCAGTTCGCTCCTCTCTTCTGCATAAATCTGCATTTCTACGAGTGCGGAAAGTGTCTGAGCTGAAACAAATGGCATCTTCTTCATCACCCAAATGGAAATGTCGCGATTTCTTAGGAATTGAACCTCCTGGAATAAGGCGAAAGGTTTCTGAATCCGCAGCATTGTATGATGTCTTCATCAATCACAGAGGCCCTGATTCCAAACTCGCTCTGGCCCTTCCTCTCTACAATTCCCTCAAGAAATTGGGAATACGGGCTTTTCTTGATTTGGAAGAGATGGAGCTTGGTCAATCGTTCTCTTCCACCATCGAGACAGCCATTCGCTCAGCTGCAGTTCATATCGCTATCTTCTCCAAGAGATATGCAGAGTCCCCTTGGTGTTTGGCGGAACTTGTTCTCATGCAACAGACTCAAGCTAAGATCATTCCCGTGTTTTACGAGGTGGAACCCTGGACACTGCGCCATATAGAAAAGGGGGTCTACGCTGATGCATTCATTCAATATGAAAGCAAATCCAGGTATCTAGATAAGCTTACGCAGTGGGAGGAAGCTCTATGCTCTATTTCATTCATCACGGGTTACGAGATAAAAAATTTGGAGTAAGATTTCTTTGTTTCCATTATACTTTGCTTTATGCCTTTGCAAATAATAAATGGTCGCTTTTAGTAAATAAAATTTATTTCTCATTAAATTCCGTCTCCCTGTATGAAGGGCCAGCGACTTGGAAAGCATAGTAACAGCAGTTCAAAAAGAAGTTAAACGCATAGAACCTTTGCATGTTGCCGAACATCCAGTAGCACTTGACAAGCTTGTAGAAGATTTTGAAAGGCGATGCCTTGATAAGCTTGTACTGGATTTTGAAACCCACTGTGCAATGTGTAAAGAAGCTGAAACCAAGGCTAAGACCGTTGGCGTCTACGGGATGGGAGGGGTTGGCAAAACAACTCTTTGCAAAGAGTTGTTTAACCGAAGGCGTCAGCTTCATCAATATGATCGATTCTGCTTTCTATATGATGTCCGGGAAGCTGCGGCTCGAAACAATTTAACTTCTTTGCAGGGAAGGCTTCTCAGAGATGTCTTCGATGTGAAGGAGCGCAGTTTTATAAGTACACAGGAAGGGTCAAACTACATCCTTAACTGTGTAAAAAGAAGCAGGTCTTGCAGCTTCCTAATTGTTCTAGATGATATTGATCACCAGGAACAGTTAGATGCCCTACCGATCACGCACATGCCTGGCAATAGTCTGGTCATAATTACAACCCGAGATGAAGGTATATTAATAACCAAGGGAATCGATGTACGTTATCATTTAAAAGAAATGGTTAAAGAAGATGCTAGACAGCTTTTTAGTTTACATGCTTTCTCCCGCCCTTATCCAAAAAGTGGATATGAGCAACTTGTTGATAACTTCGTTGGCGTTTGTGGAGGCTTACCTCTGTCTCTCCAAGTTTTGGGTAGGGATGTTCGTGACCGAAATCAAGATTACTGGAGGGCAGTGCTCAAAAAACTTGGTGGTGGGCATCTGCATCTGGACATTAAGAAAAAGCTTCAAATAAGTTTTGACGCTTTGGAAACAGAGGAGCAACAAATTTTCATAGATATAGCATGTTTTTTTGTTGATCAATTGAAATCTACAGCCATCAGAGTATGGGAGGCATCGGGATGGAACGCTCAATGTGGACTGCAAAAACTAAAAGACAGGTGTCTTGTTGAAGAGCTTGTTGAAGAGCTTGTTGAAGAATCTGCTGAAGACGAGTATCTTGTTGAGGAAATAGATGACCCTGTGCCTATACTGAGAATGCACGACCATCTGCGGGACTTGGGAAGAGAAATGGCAAACAAACGGAACGACCCTCCTCGCCTGTGGCGTCCACAAGAGCTTAAAAAATTGGTATGTTTCTCCCAACTTAAATCATGTGCTATGTATCAACTCAAATGAGTTTCTAATATTAACTTCTGTGAATCCAGGAATCAGAGGGATTTGCAAAAATACTTTCTCACACCAAAAAAAGGTGTTTCTATTCCTTTCTCGACGTGTCCCTAGGATCTAGAATTATGTTCCTTTTGGGGGAATCGGATGAAAGTGCTGCGACGTCAACTTCTTTGCTGCTTCTTCAATTGGATGTGGACGAGGATAAGAATACCCCTGATTCAATTCCCTCATGGATTCCACTTCAACATATTAAGCATTTAAGAATCTGTAATGGTGACTTCAATAGTTTGTGGCAGCAAGATATACAGGTAATCTCTTCTTTTCAATTGAAAAATAATCACTATTAAAAAATGTTTATGAAGACACGCAATGATCAAGGGCAGCCTTTTTTTTTAATGCATAATAAGTGCTACACGTGCAGTTTATCTTGAAGAGAGATACACTCTAATTTTAGATTTTTGAGATTTGAATGACTTTCTTCACTGCGTTCCCCTCTCACAACAGCAGTTTACACGACTGTTTATCCATATAACATTAGCTTTCTTCACGCAATATGGATTTGTTCGTGACTAAGGGTTTGTAACTATAAACTGCTTTATGCAACGTAGAAAGAATTATAATAATTTCTTTTTATTTGCTATGTATTTTTGTTGACAAAAATAATTCAATAATTCAGATCAATGTTTTTTCTTTTCCATCTGTGCTGTTTGCAAAGTAGTGTTTTATTGAAGTCTTTTAGTCAATGATCTGCAATGAGTTTTATTTCAGACCTAATCTTTTCATTTTAGTGCAAGTGCTTAAGAATTTTATCCTCCACGATGAAATGCATTAATTTCTTGGCTACCATTGAAAGTTCAAAACAATAATTTTTTTATTAATTTTCAGGTTCCTTCCCAATTGAGGGCACTGGAAATTTCTAGAACTTCTTTAAGAAATTTCCCAGATTTCATTGGAGTAGTAGCTGATGTGGAAAATGAAGTTATTGAAGGTGAAGACATGGCGGCTATAGGAGGATTGCCATTATTAGGATTCTCCCCAACGAATCGTCAGGGTTCGAATGCTTGTGGAAAGCCTACGACTGTCAAGGCTCCATTGAGCTTGCTTGAGGATCTAATAATTAGCGAGCTAGAAAGTATTATGGAGATTGAAATAAGTGGAAATCTTTGTCCAAAACTTAAGTCCTTGGAACTTTTTTCCATGGAAACTCTTACTGAAGTGAGGTTTAGCAATTGTGAAGATTTTGAGAATTTGAATTGTCTTAAGATTAGCAAATGTGAAGAACTCAAAAGATTGTCAGTCACAGCCAATCTTAAGCTTGAAGAAATAAACATTAGTGCCTGCCCTCAGCTCGAGGAGGTATGTCTTGACCGTATGGGCTACCTCAAAAGGATTACAATAGGAAATTGTGATTTGAAAAATGTGCAAGGAATATCGGTTTGTAGGATGGTTGAAGAATTGAACATCAGTAGATGTTCAACGCTTCATGCTTTAAGTCTTGCACAACAGGGCAGCCTAAGAAAAGTAAAGATTGAAAAATGTAATTATTTGACAAGTGTGACAGGGATATCCAATCTTCCAAAGCTTGTAGAACTAAGCATTTCCTTGTGTTGGAAGCTTCAGCTTGAGTTGCATCTGGTGGGTTTGAACTTTCTGAAGAGGATAGCAGTTGATTCGTCTGTTGTGATGATTAAATGTTTTAGACTGGATGGTTGTAAAAATCTGGAAATAGTCTCGGGAGCAGCAATTGATTTCACAAAGATACATGTGTTTTACATTAGTGCCTGTCCGAAGCTTAGAGAATTGCCAGTTATTTGTGGTGCAAGTCGCCTGCAGACAATAACAGTTAATGATTGTGTGAAGCTCAATTACCTTGAGGTGATGGATTGTAGAATTTTGAAAAGATTATCGGGTGTCTTTGACCTGGCGGTATTGTCCATAAAGGATTGTCCAATTCTTGAAGGGCTGCCATGTTTGGGGAATATGACATGCCTTAAGGAGGTTCACATTCTTCGGTGTGGGAACCTGCAAAACATAACTTTGCCAAAGACTCTGAAGCGTCTTGAGTTGAATGCTTGTGGAGAACTGAAAAGCCTGCCAGGAATATCCGCTCTTACAGAAATGGTAGAATTGAATATTCGTGCATGCCCTAAGCTCTATGAGTTGGATGTTGCACATCTTAGCAAGCTAGAAAAGATAGTAATTACAAATCTTGAAAAGGTATCTGGTATATCTAATCTCACCAAGCTTCTAGAACTAGAAATCTCTGAGTGTAGGGATATTGAGTTTGAGTTGTGTCTCTCGGGCATGAGCTGTTTGGAGAATATTGCCATTATTAAATCTGAGAAGATGCAGACCATGACACTGCCACCCAGCCTTACTAAATTGACATTGGAAGCTTGCAGAGAATTGAAAAAGATAGCAGGATTATCTGGTCTAACAGAACTTGGAGAGCTGAATATAAAAGATTGCCCTGAGCTTCAGGTTGATTTGCATCTTTTCGGATTGAAGTCACTATATAGGATCTCCGTTGAATATTGCAATATGCAAAACATGACACTGCCAGTGGTAGTTAGAGATCTCAAAGTGCAGGGGTGCAAAAGGTTGCAACATATAACAGAGTATGAAGATCTTACAGAGCTTACGGAGCTGTACATTATTGAGTGTCCGGAACTTGAGGAGATACCAAGCCTTGCCCGAGCGAGTCACTTTGAGAGGATTAAAATTGTCTTCTGTGATAAGCTGCAAATCATAACTCTACCAACAACACTCATCAAACTCACTGTGCAAGGATGCGGACATTTGCAAAGGATTACAGGAATGTCTAATTTCAGAGAAGTTGTAGAGCTGTGCATTAGTGACTGTCTGGAGCTTGAGGAGTTCCCAGTGATTTGTGGTGCAAATTGCCTGGAAAGGGTCACTATTGATGGATGCGGGAAGCTCGGTTGCCTTCAGCTGACACATTGTAGGATTTTGAAAGAAGTGTGGGGCACTTTTGCACAGTTGCATATATTGGATTGTCTGGAGCTTCAAGAGCTGCCATGTTTTGCACATTTAACTTGCCTTGAGGGGGTTCAAATTATCAATTGTGTGAAGCTGCGAGAAATAACTTTGCCCAAAAATCTGAAGCTTCTTTGCTTGGATGCTTGTACAGAACTACAAAGTGTCTCAGAAATATCACATCTCAATAATCTTGTACAACTGATTATTTCTTAGTGTCGGCAACTTGAGCTGAATTTGAATCTTGTGGGTATTAACTCTCTCCAAAGCATCACCCTTGATGGATGTGGGAAGCTTAAGTCTTTTGTGTTGGACAAATGTTATAATCTGAAGAAAGTGTTGAGTAACTTTGATGTACACAGGTTATCCATATGTGACTGTCCTGAGCTTGAGGAGTTAACCATATGCTTGGAGACAGTTCGCATTGAATCGTGCTGTTTGGAAAGTATTTGTATTGATGATTGTGACAAGCTACACAACATAACAGTACCACACTCAGTCATCAAACTCACAGTGAGAAGGTGCAAAAAATTGCATCGAGTGGGAGGAACCGGTAATTTTACAAATCTTACAGACATGATCATTTCTAGGTGTCCTGAACTTGAGGAGTTGCCATATCTTTCTGAAATGTGCTGTTTGGAAAGTATTAGTATTGATTACTGCGAGAGGCTACACAACATAACATTGCCAACTACACTCATCAAACTCTCAGTGCACGGGTGTAAAGGATTGGAGATGGTGGGAGGAATCAGCAATCTCACACAGCTTACAATGTTGTCCATTAGTGAGTTTCTTAATCTTGAGACGTTAAATCTCTCTGATATGGGCTACTTGGAATGTATTAGCATTTATTCCTGTCATCTGCTGCAAGACATAACACTCCCAGCTACACTCAGGATGCTCAGAGTGGGCTTCTGCGGAGGATTGAAGCGAGTCACAGGAACTGATTATCCTACACAGATTGAGTGTATAGACATCAATGAATGTCCAAACCTTGAGGAGTTGCCAAGTCTTGCTAGACTGAAGAGTATTAGCATCGACTCTTGTGAGAAGCTGGAGAATATAGCAGGTATTGGAGAGATGAAGTCATTGGAAAGAATGCAGCTTTTATTTTGCAGCAATGCGGCAATACAGGATTGCGTTCGAAAGTTGAAGGTATTGATTTCAAATCGTCTTTTAACATACAATGGTGTTTCAAATGTCAACGGTAGAGGTTTTTGAGTCATGATGAACCATCGGCTTTGTTCTCATTGATGCCATGTACATTTTCTAAGTAATGGATCTGCAAAAGAAAATAACTTCCTATGTATAAACTAATAGCGTTTTCTGTTTTCTTTTCAGAGTTTGCCGTCAGCTTTTAATCTAATTGGAGAAGCAGAGAATGGAGCGATGTCAAATTTGATCCCTTCCCTGCTTCCCGAGGCTATTGCTTGCGCAGATCCAGCCGCTCTGTTTGAAACATTTGATAATCTTAAGGGATCAGTGAGTGCAATAATCGTGTGCAGTTTGGTTGACGCCAGTGGCTCTGCTCCACTACCAGCGACCAAGGTGTTTGGTGGTGTGTACATGTACGAGCGACCAGGACAATGGATGATTACCACCGTAATTAAAGATCAGCATTATGAAGCGGTGCGGCCCTACTCATCCATGCACCAGTCGAACTTTTCAGAAACCCGTGAAGACTGGTTGCAGTTCGTTAGGTTTCACGAGGACCGTACTTTTATTGATTCCTATCTCCAGCGAGGGAAACTAGAGAGGTGGTGTGCGTGGGTTGCGAGGACGGATGAACATTGGAGAACTCTCACGGCTTTGACTACAATTGTTGATAAGCTACATCACAAGTAAGATCTTTGCTTTATCGTAGTCTTCCACTTTCACATTGGAATGGTGTCTCCGCTAGGGAAGAAGAATGTTAATGATATTTAGGTCATGGAACATGAAATACAAATATTTCATTGGTTGAAAGGATATTGTGTACATTTCTTTTACACTAAGGCTCTCTTTGGTTGCTGGCATAGGAATAGAAAATTAGAATAGAAAAATGGAATGGGAATGGAAATGGAGAATGGGAATAGAAAAGGGCAATTTCAATCGTGTTTGGTGCACTTGGAATTCGACTGGGAATATGTTAATCCATTGTTTGGTTGTACAAAAATGGAATAGGAATAAGGTTAAGTTTTGTATTTTTAAAAACATTTCGCCTAATTTTTGTTTTAATTTTAATTTTTTCAAACAAATAGATATAATTTTTAAAAATATTATTAAAAAAAATTCAAAATTTATTTTTGGATGGAAAATCAAAATGGGAATGGAAATGGCCTATTCCAATAACAGCTATTTTTTGGCATAGACATATGCTCATTTTAGGGGCAAAATTGGAATATGTCTTCCTATTCCCAATTCCGATTGAGCTTACCAAACAGTGAATATAAAACATGTTCTAATTTCCTTTTCCTATTCCACTCATATTCCAGCAACCAAACGGGGTAAGCAGTCTTACTACTATTTTTTCATGAAATTGTGTGTGTGAGGTGTAGTTAAAGTATTTAATTAATGAATAAATATGGTCAAATATATATGTCTAGGCTATTGGATAATTGTTGTTTATAAATAATGCATAGTCTTACTACTATTTTTTCATGGAATTGTGTGTGTGAGGTGTAGTTAAAGTGTTTGATTAATGAATAAATATAGTCAAATATATATGTCTAGGCTATTGG
The DNA here is from genome assembly GCA_028749045.1 of Cupressus sempervirens. Classification (NCBI taxonomy): domain Eukaryota; kingdom Viridiplantae; phylum Streptophyta; class Pinopsida; order Cupressales; family Cupressaceae; genus Cupressus; species Cupressus sempervirens. The sequence goes on along the minus strand of CM053789.1, from coordinate 222,132,954 downwards.
ATAATTGTTGTTTATAAATAAAGGCACAACTATGTAATTGATGCAATTTTTTATTCTTATTATTAAGTATTAAAGAACAAATGTTATTTTCTATTGAGGAGGTGTTGGTTATGTCTTCAAATCTTCTTGTAGTGAAATTTCTTACAACATTACTTTTTAAACATCAAAAATCTTATCTTATTTTTTATAATTTTTTTATATTATTAACTTGTATGATCTCGTTCAATTTTACATCATAAGACCTAATGTCTAATGAATTGCGAAGATCATATTTTATTGTTTCTCTTGATGTTAATATGTTCAAGGGGGTTGTAGAATCTCGATTAGCAAATCTATTTAACTTTTGGAGGCTTCATGTGCACATGGTATATTTACCCTCAAGGTTATTTTCAATTCTCTAATTATTTTTTAGGAACCTAACACTTTATGTTCCTAGGTCTAGAATAGCATAAATTAAAGAAGACTCGCTCTACCCAAAAAGTTAGTCTCAAGTTAACTCTTCCATTCATGAGTTTTAACTAATTTCCTTGAGTTTGGCATTTCACAACCTTCAAAATTGGTATCCACACTAGAAATGTTGATCAGAAACCAAATGCTAAGATGAGGAGTAAGAGAAAATATGTAATAAAAGAATAAAAAAAAATTTATACAAAAAAAAGTCATACTTCACGTTATGATTTTCATTCAATACATATTTTTAGGATTATTCAACCCTATTTTTTGGAAAACGTTATCAAATAGATCTATAAAAAAATAACCTTTTAAAAAAACCTTGTGACTAATAATAATATTCAGTCAAGTTTATTAAAAATTTAATCACCTAATTATCATAATCACTTCCTCTTATGATTGGGCACAAAAATTCCAATCACTTTGCCATGTTGTGAATAGGGACAAATGCATCCATGTGCCTGCATAAAAAATTGTGAATGGGGAAAAAAATGCATTCACGAACAATGAATGGGGGCATACTTATCGAAACCCAATATAACAAGAAAGAGAACCAAGTTCTAGTTATCATATATGTAACCACCATTATTGATCAATTTCACATTGATCACAAATGTTATGATTTGTTGATGCCACCTTGAAACCAATGTTGCCTTTAGTATATTTAGCACAAAATGAGAACGAAAAATCACTAATTATTATCCCCAACAATGTGAAATGCAACTAGAGATAATAAGTAGCATCATTGTTAGTGACTGGTGAAAGGTTGTTGGTTTTCCTCCTTCCTCATGTGTCTCAAACCTCCAATTAGTTTGCTATGGACTAGAAATTTTAACTTTTGAGACCCATTTTGAAATTTATAGAAAAATAACATAATCAGCCCCACTAAGAAGAAACTTAAAAACCCTAAAGAAAAACTAAAACCCTAGAAGAGTCCTTACGATAATTTTTTTTTGACTAAATGTAAAAGTGCATCCAGTTAAACTAGCCTAGCTGAAACCCATAAGAAGAGTAAAATCCTTAGGGTAATTATTGTAGTGGATAAAAAAGACCCATAAGAGTCTAGCAGGATGAAGGAGACTAGAAAATGAAGGAATGAGGTTATTGTATTGAGCCCAACTCTAGTTAAAGGGGATCAAATCAATTGATGGTTAAAAAAGGTAAGAACTACAAGGAAGAAAGTAGAGAGGAAACCCATCACGAAAATGAGGACAATACCTATGATGGTGAAGTTGAAGAAACACCAGAGAAAGTGGAGAATAGTGCCACATAGGAGGAATTGGAAGCTAATGCAGATGGTAAAGAGTTGGAGGAAGTTGAACAGGAGTCCCAGAAAGCCCATATTGAGGTAGTTATAGGACCTGATGTTGAGGTCCCCAAAACTGACAATCCTAATGTGGAAATTAAAGCCCCGATTAATATGAATACTAACTAGGAAAGCAAAGTTGAAACATGAAAAATGACCTAAAAGATCATATTAAGGTCCTTAATGAAAAAGTGTTATCTCTTAACAACTAGTTTAACAATGTCATTATTGGTATTGAGCTAGGACTGGCTATCTCAACTATACGCAAGGTCCTTAAAGAGATGATGAGGAAGGCAATCTTTGGAATAGTCATGGGTCGTAGAAAACTCAAGAAAGCTAGCATGTAGAATCTATAATGTTCATGTGGAAATGAAGAGCACAGAGGATGTTCACAACTGGCCCAAGGATCTAAGGTACCTAATCGAGGATTAGGAGAAGAATAAATAGCCCTAGCTTTTCCTGGACTTGGCTCCCTTATTTTCCTCATTTTTATGATTAGTACTTTTAATTTAATGCTTTTATGGGTGATTGTGCTCCTATTTTTAATTTTAGGACACAGTTTAAATACTCTTATGTTTAATCTAGTTTATTTTAAGGGTATGTGCAGGATCGTGGTCTATCAAACTATGGCCTTAAGTGGCTAGGGGTCTTAATGCTCCTAGCAGAAAAAGGTTATTAAAACATAACCTTAAATCCTTTGACTCTGATATTATTTTAATTCAAGAAACCAAATTAAATAGGTTAGAAGGAATTAAATTAGATAAGATGTTAGGTCTTTGGAGTTCTATCTTTCAAGGGTCAACAAGGGTTTCAAAGGGTTTAGGAATCTTTTGGAATCCCAAGAAGGTTTCCATAGATATTTTAAACATTAGTAATAACTGGATTAGTGGTAGTGTCTAGAGTTTAAAATTAGATCTTAAGTTTATTCTCATTAATTCTATGGTCCAATTAGCAATCTTGGTAAAAAGGCAGTTTGGGAAGATATTGGCTTATTTATGAATAATTTTAAGGGCGGTCTATTTTTAGTAGGTTGAGACTTTAATACAATTTTAAATATTAATGAAAAAGTAGGTGGAAGTCAACAATTATCACAAGCATCTAAAGAATTCAAAGAATGGTGTGATACTCATAACATGATTGATATTCGAATCAGTAATGGGATTTTTACATCGAATAATAGGAGGAAAGATTTTTCTTACATTGCTGAAAAACTTGATAGGTTCTTGATTAAAAGTGATCTAGATGTTAACAATCTAAATTTTCAATCTTCTATGTTGCTGATTGTTGGGTCTGATCTTTTTTTGGTTAGATTTGAATTTTCAGAACCACATAAACCTACTCTGAACTCGTTTAAATGTGAGACAATGTGGTTTTTAGACCCCAACTTTATCAATAATATTAAAAAATGGTGGGCACAAGACAACTTTGAAGGTTCAAAGATGTTCATTTTTGTCGCTAAAATGAAGATGCTTAAGGAATGAATTCTCAGATGGAATAAGGAACACTTCAATAATATCTTTAAAGAAAAACTAGATATAGAAAAGAAATTAAAGGATTTAAACTCAGAAGTAATAAGAAAAGGTATGAACAATGACAGCTATCTGTTAGAAAAAGAACTATTAGCAAAGCAAGAGGATATACTATCCATAGAAGAATTTTTTTGGAGACAAAAATCAAGAGAGAGATGGTTAGATGAAGGGGATCAAAATAAAAAATTCTTCCACAACTCCACGTTATATAATAGATCAAAGAGTAAAATATCTTGTCTCAAGAATCACCTAGGCATCCTAACTGATAAACCAAGTGAAATTGTAGATACCTTTGTAGAATACTTTCAAAATATTTTAAACAATTATGAAGGGTCTAATGGAATAGCGCAAGCTAATCTCCTCAAAGTAATACCAAAAATCATTACAACCAAAGATAATAAGGTTTTAAGTAAACCCATCACTTTGAAAGAGGTCAGGACAGTAGTCTTTAATATGAATCCAGATAAATCCCCTAGCCTAGATCATTTTTAGGCCTTCTTATTCGAAAAATGTTGGGATATTATCAGTAAAGATCTGTGGAAAGCGATTGAAGCCTCAAGAAATGGGGGTGCTTTATTATCGGAAATCAATCATTACTTTCTCACTTTGATACCCAAAAAATCAGAACTTGAGACCCTAGGAGACTTTAGACCGATCGCTCTTTGTAACACTGTTTACAAAGTTTTTTCCTAAGGTCTTAGCAAATAGACTAAAGGGTATCCTTCCAAAGTTAGTATCGGAGAAACAAATAGGATTTGTCTCAGGTAGATCCATTCTTGATGGCATTAATACCATTCAAGAGAATCCATTCTGCTTGTAAGAACAAAGAGGCATGCATCTTCATGAAACTAGACATCCAAAAAGCATACGACATCGTTGATTGGTGGTTCCTATGTAAGGTTCTTGAAGCTTTCGAGTTTTCTCATCAATGGTTCAACCTCATTTTTAAATTCATATCCACTCCCAAAATCTCAATCCTCATTAACAGAATGGCTGAAGGATTTTTTGATAAATCAAGAGCTATCAGACAAGGAGATCTGTTATCTCCTTCACTTTACATCATCATGGCAGAGGCATTTGGGAGAGCGGTGGCTGATGTGCATAAGAATCAAAATAGTTCAGGCATTACTGTTACAAGAAATATGCGCAACATTACACATCAACAATATGTAGATGATACTATTTTGCCTGGCAAAAGTATAGTTGAAGAGGCTCTTGGCCTAAAAACCATCATTAAAGCCTATATGGAAGCCTCAGCTCAAATCTAAGATTTGTTTTATAAATATAAGACTTGATATAGAATATCAGATATGCAAGATCATGGGATACAAAAAAGGATTATTCCCTTATAAGTATTTTGGAATTGCCTTAGAGAAAGGCTTGAAATCTAAAAAGGTCTGGTGTAATACCTTAGAGAAAATGGATGCAAAGCTTAGTAGTTGGAAGGATAAATGGCTGACAAAGGCAAGAAAAAGCACCAAGATCAGATCAGTTTTATCTACCTTTCCAACCTTCCCTCTATCTTGTCTCCCTTTACCCAAGTGGCGCCTGCTTAAATTCAAAACTAAACTCAGGAATTTTCTTTGGAAGGATTGTGAAGAAGATAAAAAATTGGCGCTCATCAAATGGGAGAACATTTGTAAACTTAAGGATTTGGGTGGGTTAGGGATTAAGAATTTACAATGGAAAAATAAAGCCTTAGGTGCCAAATTAATTTGACGTCTCTATAAGGAAAGAGAGAATAAATGGGCTAAGATTCTTTACAATAAATATCTCAACATGGATTATCATCTATTGATTTTTAGGATGAAAAACCTTCCTAGAGGCTCTGAGAGTTGGAACTTTATGATAAAGTGTCACCATTTGGTTTGCATGTATCTTACTTGGGATGTAGGTAAGGGTGATGAGGCCTTATTTTGGGAAGATTCTTGGGATGGGCACCCTCCATTACATCATAGCTCTTTCCCTAAGGATCTCAAAGAAAAATTAATTAATCTATGGGGAAACAAAGTCTGTGACTACAACACAATGGTTAATTCAGAAGGTAGATCTAAATGGGTATGGAAACCTTTGGATGGGATTGGTGTGGATGCTAATACGATTAAAGATTATGAAAAGTTAGAAGCAGATAGGAGGATTAAGCAATCAGAGAGGAAAGATGAACTTATTTGGGCAGCCTCAAATGATGAGAAGTATAGCATGAAAAATGGTTACAAGGCTCTATTAGATTCTCAAAATGGGACAAAGAGGATATTCCACTCAAACTCTATTGGGATTCTACATGCCTCCCGAAAGTAGGATTCTTTTTATGGCCAGCTTTCCAAAATAGAATCCTGACTGCAGATAGGTTATGTAAACTTGGTTTTCAAGGTCCATCTAGATGTGTATTATGTAAACAAAATTGCAAGGATGCTAATCATATTTTACTTAACTATCCATTTTCCCAAAGATGCTAGGGATGGCTTAGGCAAATGTTAGGGTGATCAACGCCTTTCCCAAAAAAAAATTCTAATCTCCTCAAGCGATGGGCTACTAACCTGGTCAATGGCATTTATAATAAACTGAGGAACATCTGTCCTTCCATCCTGGCCTAGAAAATATGGAAGGAAAGGAACTGACGTATTTTTTGTAACTTAGAATTAAAGCCTGAAGAGCTAATATTAAAAATAGAAGCTAGCATAGTTGAAACAACTAATTCGCATCTTCGAAAGGTTTGGAAAGAAGAAGGCTCTTTCTCTATTTGGAATGGGAAAATGAAGAAGAATTGTTCTAATTTGATTAATCCTCCTCTATTTTATGTGAAAAATAGCAAGGAGGCAAGAGAAAGATGTAAATGGTCAACTCCTCCAAAAGGATGGGCTAAACTCAACTTTGATAATGCTGCTAGAGGTAACCCAGGTACATTAGGTATTGGTTGCATCATTAATGACAATATAGGTCATTGGGTAGCCAAAAAAGCCATGTCTATCCAACCGACTTCCAAAAATTTGGCAAAATTAGAGGCATTGGATCAACATCTAAAGTTGTGTCATAAGTCAAATTTATCAAAACCTATCATAGAAGGAGACTCGCAGATTATCTTAAATGTAATTAGAAAATGAACTACCCCTAATTGGGTCTTTAACTCTAAGCTAGAAGAAGTTCTTGTACTTCTAGATCAATTTGCAGATAGTAGGATTAGTCATATTTTCCTAGAAGGTAATCAGAAGGAAGATTATTTAGGAAGTTTGGGGGCTAATGGGCTCAATTCCTTGATTATCAAACAAGTATCAACTATACCTAGTTTATGGTGGTAATTGGTGTATTTAGATTTTCCTAGCATATTTAAACTTTAAGATCTATCCTCATATATATATATATATAGAGAGAGAGAGAGAGATTCTTATAATAATATATATTACTTTTATTTGTATCGAATCTTTAATGTGATGATTACTTTTCTTAAATTCCTAACCTTTATCTTTTGTACTATCTTTATCGATGTCTTTTAATCAATTTTTTCTCTACTTAATTCTCATCATGAAGTTGGGTGGGCCTTTTATTTTCCCTTGTTAACTCTCCTAGTTTTTGCCTTTTATCGTTGAACTTATCATTATTTAGCAGTTAAGGCCTGCCTGTGCTTAGGTTAATGTGGGTGACATCATTAGCTGTCGTCATGACAGAGTTTCTAGGACCTTCTCTTGCCTTTGTATTTCCTCAGGTGTTGCCTTCCATTTCTTTCTCATGGTGATTTATTACACTAAAAATGGATATGAATATCAACATTTATCATACCTCCAAAAATTTAACCATGGCACTTTGCGGCAATGCCAAACCAGAGTGGATGACATGACTAGGATTGCTATAAGCAGAGCTATTGGAGAAGGGGTTTTTTATTACAAGTTTTCATGGAGGATGAACAATGATATAATTGGCTCTTTCATTGGCTGCATGGAAAGAGCAAAGGTTGACGCGTGGGCCATTATCAGACTCTGCTGCAACATCTTTCATCTAGTGTGGAAGGAGGGTCTTGAGCAAGCAGTTAATATCATAGATGATAAATTATGAATTCCTCTTCTGGAGAAATATATGAATCTTCCTCTGGGGTCTGCTTATCATCATCCTTCACTGGTAATCCGCAAAAACTATGCTTTTTACTCTGAATGGCCCAAGATCGAGACAAGTATTCAATTCCTCCTTCGATGGAGAGAAATTGTTGTGGAAGAAAGTAGAGCATGGTCAACCATTTAACTCAACTTGTTTAATGCATACATTCATCCTAGAGTGGCCTTCGACAATCTTGATGCCCTAAACTTCTGCACTCCAAATTTGGAGAAAACTAGCAAGGCTAAATTTGACCTCAAATTCCCTCCAAACTTCTATTTCGAGAATCCTAATGATATCCCCAAAGTCATTATTGTGTTTTAGAGGTAAGGTACTATCTCTGGTGTTATATTGGGAAATTTTGCTTTGTTTTTGAGAAAGGGTTAGATGAAACCATGCATTAGGTATTTGTCATATAGACCGCTATTCTATGTTAGGTTTTATGTAATGATCAATATGTTTATGACAATTTACTATATGGTAGTAGTAATGATGAACTTTGGATCCTTGATATAAGAGGCTTATAGATTTAGATGAATGAAGATGTGCACTCACTCGAATCCTGTATATATCTTATTTTGATAATATAGCTAATTATAAGAAGTTTGGTTTATCTTATTGTTCCTTTGAATGATTTGGATTTGGATGCCCTCAAGGTTTATGGTTTCTTAGTTAATTTTAGAATATACATATCGTCTGATTTTATGGGTTGGTATGCTCTAATTATGGTAATATTTATAACATTAATAGAGTATTAGGGATAATCATAGTGGATGTGAACAATTTTCCTTTTATCTAGTTTTTAAGACAAATATAGTGCTATGTGCTTGAAAAATGGTTTGGTTTGTATGACCTTTGAATTTCTCAACTGAATGAGATAGATGAAGAGTAATATGCACATCATAGGTTAGTTCTTTGTCTCAATGCTCTGTATTAAGGCAAGCTCTAGTATTGCAATAAAAGAGAATCAACATTATGATTTCAAGTAATAAGTACAAAAGTGATGTCTGGTGTTTAGTAGTTTTTCACCAAGTTTATCTAAATATGTTTGAGATCAACCATGGTGCCATCTGATTCAATTGGTAGCATTGATTCTACCTATATTTAATATGATGGTATAATTGTTTGAGTATAGGATATAGGTATTGGTGAGGTTTATAATTTTTATGCTAAGCTTGGTTTCTAATGTATATTCATAGATTTGTTTTAGTTTGAAAGACTAGATCCTTAGAATTTGTAGATCTCCTCTATTTGGGCTAACCCAAAGGCTGGTGTGTAATAGTATGGGGACCTATTTTTTGATACCTTGAGTATCAAAAGTGAGAATGGGTGGTGTATATGAGCAATGCTAGTATGCTAATAGAAACCAAATTTAAATAAAGCGTCTACAAACTAAACAAAATTCATAAACTTCAAGATAGACAAAGATGAGCTCTGAATTGAGAATATGAGCCATTAATGGGCTCTCTCAATGAGAAGCTCTCTTGTTGAGTGGCTTTGTCTAAATAGATAGGATGTATGCTCAAGCTTATGCTTCAAAAAGGGCTTCAAATAGAGTTGGAATTTGGGTGTGAGTGTATGGTTTTGATGTAAAATGGCTTCTTAAAATGGCATTATGACTTTACTTCATGGATTGTGTTAAAATTGCTTGGGAGAGGATTCCTTAAATAGGCAAAAGGCTTGAGGGATGGAGGGCTAAGATGCAAGGATGGGAAAAAGCTCATGGAGGGCTCAGATTGCATGAGAGGAGAGCACATGGATTGTGCTTCCTTACAACCAATCAGGGAGTGACACATGTCACAGGGTGAGAGGATGGAGGAAAGGGGAAGGATGAGTCAACAAAGGAGGCTCAAGGGATAAAATCTTCATAAAGAACCTCATAATGGCTTGTAAGAGCAATGAAAGGGCTTGGAAGAGTCATTTATGGCCTAGTGGGCTTCATAAAGTTTTATGGTTGGGATATTTTGAGGGAGATGAGAGGAATTTCAACTTGGACTTGATTATGAAGGTTTTAAGCTTGATTAGGATTGTGCAAATGATTAGAGGATGGATTAGGATGGTTTAGGATTAGCTTAGGGATAGGAAAGTGGATGGAATTTAATGAGGGTGGGTGAAAGAGGAGATATTTGTTAACTTTGGCTTGGGTTAGTAAGTCTTAACCCATTTTTAGGGAATGTGACAAGGTTAGGAGGGGATTAGGATTAGGTTTAAAGACATCTTCTAGAAGAGTCTAGACTTTGGATGAGGATAAAAACTTTCTAGAATAGTCTAGAACTTTCTAGGATGAGGATGAAGACTTTCTAGAAGAGTCTAGAACTTCTTAGGATGAGGATAAATTAGATTTTAGAAAATAAATAAAGTTTTATTTATTTCAAGGGTTTGGGTTGAGGAGATATTTATTAAAACTCTTTTAATAAACATGAGGATTAATATTTAATCTTAATTAAATATTTTGAGTTGGGATTAGGGGTAGGAAATGATGGGATTAGCCTTTAATCAAAATTAAAGAAGGATTAAAAGATTTTGGAAGAGGTTAGTGGTCTTAAGGAAATTGGCCAAGTTTTGGGCAAAAAATAAATTTTTTATTTATTTTGAGTTTTTTGGTCAATTTATTAATTAAATAATTAATAAATAAGGAAATAATGTTTAAATAAGATTTAAACATTTTTAGGAGGGATTCCTTAATTAAATATTTCTAATTAAGATAAAGGGATTTAATGGCATAAAAATAAATAAATTAATTAATAAATTAGTAAATAATGATGTCATTAGGGATTTTTTAGAAAATAAAAATACTTTATTTTCTAAAAGATTTTAGGTGTCTACATTTTTCCCCTCTTTGATGTCATGCCGCAAGTGACATGGCATCAAAGATAAGAAAATAAGATGCCCAAGGCTAGAGCAGAAGAGGAAAGAATGGATTGTGAGATGCCCCCTCAAGAAGGCGGTGGGGAGAGAAAGTGAGGCTCAATGGCTTCTTGAAAAGTACAAGAATTCGAGATGAACAAGGAGACTCAGATTGGCTTAAGAGAAGAGGTTTAGTTAGCTCAAACTCTCACTATGGGAGAATGATAAAGGGAGAATCAGAGGCACAAGAGGAAGCAAGCTTAAGATCTCAGGGATTGCAGATGATGAAGGAGCAGAGCGCTATAAAAAGGAATCCAGGATAGGGAGATGGATGATGGGATGATAAAGCTGATGCAACAAGATTTTAAAGAGTCAAATTGGCAGAAGATGGGTTTTGAAGATCCCTAGGACTAGGATTGTGGAGCTCGAAAGATGAGGCTTGGTGGATTGATTAGATTGCTGGATCCCTAAGAGTAGGATTCTAGATCCCTAAAGCTAAAAGTGCAGATTGATTCAAAGAGATACTGATGCATAAGCTAGGGTAGGAGAGACAGATGCTAGATATGGATGGGGGATAATGGAGATGAAGGGAAACCATTGAATCTTTTTTGAGCAGGGGGATACTTCAAAGAGAAGTACCACCATGTAGTTGAGCACTAGATTTGCTATAGGACTATTGGTTAATTGAGAAGGTTACCAAGAACATCAAGGCCATTTCACCAACTGTCCAGAGGACTGACAGACTGACTCAAAATAAACACACAAGGATTGCCCCAGCATCACACATGAATCCCAGAGGAAGCAGCATGGAACCAACACTGGGTAACCCACAAGCAGAAAAGAAAAATAAGTAAAAGACCTGATCAAGACCTTATGCTTAGATTGCCCCATTCGCAGTATACCATGATATGGAAGATCGTGGAAACCTTGAGGAGGGAACAAGGAGATTGCTTGGAAAAGATACTTCAAGACGCAAAAGGGAAGATTTCAAATCAAAAGAAAGAAAAAATCCAAAAGAGAACTATTTGCCAATGAGATGGGTAGGATGAGGTACTAACGGACCAAGATCAAACATGTGGAAAGCTATATCCTACAAGGATCTATCGAAGAGCACCTAAGTTGATAGATTTTGGATGAGTGATGCGTTTGGCAAGCTGAACTAAGAAGGATAACACTTTGGTGATAGGAGATCTAGCTAAAGGATGCATTGGAATAGCTAACCAAGGGTTGTGCGATGTGTGCAAGATGCTGATCAGCGAAGAACTAACACAAAAGCGGGATAGATACAATGGTACTAAGCTAAAGAGGATGTACAAGCTGACGAACCAAGATATGTTACAAATGTACAAGGTTGTTCATGTTTTGGTTTTTGTGAGATGAAAATGTTCATGAAGGGTGGGCTGTCTATAATAGTTGATAGGCGGATAGGTAGATGGTTTGCGAAAAGCTTAAGGAAAATGGGATTCTTTGTGTGCATGTGATAGGATACAAGCTAGGATACAAGCTTATTTACAAGCTAGAATATGGTACAAGCTTTGGACAAGATTTGGATATACAAGCTATGATACAAGGGATGATACAAGATTTACAAGCTAGGGTACAAGATTTACAAGCTGAGGTACAAGATTTACAAGTTGTACAGGAGGTATTTACAAGCTTCATTAAATTTTGGATATTTGGTTGGAACACCAAGGGAACAAGCAAGTGTTTTATGGGATGGTGGGTGAATGGATGTAGGATACGATAGTGATAGATAATGGATTATTCTTAGTACACAAGGTGCCTGAATTACTAAGTTTTCACCATGGTACCTATCCAAGGCACTTGAATTGCCAAGTTTTCACCATTGGACGCTTATTTGTCTTTACTATTTTTTTTTTGTATTTTTCAAAAGCTGGGTATACCAAGGATCTTCAAGCATAGAACTTCTTGAGATGAATGATGTTAGTAGGATCATTCAAGAGTTCTCCTTCTGGTGTGGATAGCTAATAGGCTCTGAAGCCAAAGGATGTAGTGACAACATAAGGACCAAGCCAAGTAGGTTCAAACTTGCCTTTCTTTTCTCAATCAGCTTGGACTTTCATATTTTCTTTGAGGACCATGTCACCTGGCTCAAAGTGTCATGGAAGCACCTTCTTGTTGAAATTCCTTTTGAGACGAGTTTGATAGACTGTGAGATGATCATAGGCTTGTTGTCGCTTCTCGTCTAAAAGATCTAGCAGGGTGAGTCTGGCGACTCTGTATTCTTCATCTGATATTTGCCCTTGCAAAGATATGCACAAGGAGGGAAGTTCAACCTCTATAGGTAGTACCGCTTCAGCACCATAAACTAGGGAGTATGGGGTTGTGCCTGTGGATGTATGGAAGGAGATTTTATAGGCCCATAGGGCTGGATTGATTTGTAGGTGCCAATCGCGGCCGGAATCATTGACAATATTCTTTAGGATTTTGAGGAGGGATTTGTTAGTTTCCTCTTCCTGGTCGTTACCTTGTGGAAAATATGGGCTAGAAAAGTAGTGATGGATGCGGAGGGAAGTACACAATTCTTCCATGTTGATATTTTCAAAGTTACCTCCGTGGTCGATGAAGATGGTGGATGCGATGCCGAAGCGACAAACAATGTGGTACAAGATGAACTTGGAGACCTGAACTCCTGTAGCTACGACTAAGGGGACTGCTTCCACCCACTTAGTGAAGTAGTCTATAGTTGTTATTATCCATTTATGTCCATCAAATGAGAGAGGTGTGATAGTTCCAAATAAATCAAGGCCCCAACAAGCGAAAGGCCAAGGTGGTGTAATAGGCTGTAGATCCTGTGCTAGAGCATGCACAAGATTTACATGTTGTTGACATGGGAGACACTTTCTAAAAAAGTCACAGGAGTCTTTTTCAATGGTAGGCCAATAGTAGCCTGCTCTAAGGATTTTTCGCATGAGTACAATACCAATCATGTAGTGCCTGCCCCTAGTTCGCATTTTTGCTAACATTGTCAAACTCTTTTAGGGTTAGCTTTATGTTGATGGTCAGCAGCACTGTTATGAGACTATGAAATATTATGTTATGGATTCAGTTAATATGTGATGAGATCACTTAGACTTTACATTTCATGATGATTATCTTCAGTGTTCGCAGTTATTGATGATGATTAGTAAGATGATTTATTATCATATGTGTTTTCTTATGGATACTTACCCCATACTTGCATGTGTATGGTGTGCGTGTTTGTTTTGAGTGTTTACTTTTGTATGGCGTGTCTAATATGGTTAAAGAAGGGAGTCGTAGTCACCTGCTAGTCAGGATCTACACGATGCACCACTTCCTACCATTGCTTGTTTAGTTTAGTATATGTTGTGCTTGTACATGCGTGGTTTTTATGCAGGTTGTAGGTATCAGGTATCAACTTCCCTGAATTGCCAGGATGAGTGTACCCTATCACACTATCTCAATGATAAGAGAGGGGAAATAAACTCTCAAGTCCAAATCCCATACCTTTAAGCCATTTGTTCTAATTGGAAAATTAGGACAAGTATCTAAGTTGAGTGCCCTTCGAATATGTCAGATGAAATAATGCGTGATATTAACCCTTGGTTTGATTTTGTATGTATTTTGGCTATGATGGATTTTCATATTTTTACCTTGTGAGTCTTTGATGTATTTTCTATTAATTAAGCCTAATTAAAAGATTTAATTAATGGTTTAATTTAAATGAAAAATTAATATAATATTTTATTATTTATCTTATTTAATTAATTGAGAAATTAATTAAATAAAATAATTAAATGTGAAGTTAAAAGTTCAAATTTGGAATGTGACAATATTTATAATAATATATTTGGAGTTCATTTTTAAAAAATGACTAAATAATATTATTATTAAAGCTAATAAATATTTTAGCAATTAAGTTTTGGAAAATGAAATTTAAGAGTGGAAAATATATTTAAAATTATTAAAAGATTCTAGATTTCATGTGACTAAAATATAAATATATTAAGATTGAATAGTGGGATTATTAAAGTTAGTGCATGAGATTTAATAAATAAATAAATAAAATTGGAAAGAGTAAATTAATTATTATATTAATTATTGTGCATTATTTTAATGTTTGCTCACATAGGAGTTTGCAAATTCTTGGGAGTCATCATGTAGACAACGCAGGGGTTTGTACTCTAAAAATGCACAAGTTGTCTACACTTAGAAGTTAGCATTTTATTTGAGCACATGGTGTCTACAACCTTAAAACTCATCTAGAAGGTTGGAGAAGACCCATGCTTGGTTGTCATGCTTATCTTCTAGTTGTTTCTAGAGACACTCTAGATGCATCTTAGAGACCTTTAAATAGAGGCTCTTCTAGTGTGTTTGGACAAGGGAATGGAAGCTACAAGCTACAAGCTACAAGCTTCAAGAAAAAGTGGAAGCTTCAAAGCTTATGTGCGTTTGAGAAGCTCATATGCTTCTACATGCTCATATGTTCTATATGCTTCTATGCTTCTTCTAGCACTTCTAGTCACTTGGAGGATTCGGTTGGCTTGGATCTTGGAGGAATTGTGAATGATGGAGAAGGAAGGGATTTTCTATGCACTTCTAAGGCATGGCGGAATTAGCATCAGTGTCCAGGTGCACTCATGATATTCGCATATTCTCTTTGCACTATTTCTCTTCCTGTCTCTATCATGTCTGAATACTCTTTGTGATTGAATTGGAATCTAGATATTTTATTTGGTTGCGAAGAAAATATTAGAAAACTCTAGATCCAATTAAAGAGAAATTAGATCTAAACGGGTTTGGGTTCGAATTAGAATCAAAATTGAGAATGATGATTTCAAATTTATAGTTAAACCTGTTGGATGGATTAATGGATATGTTTATAAAACAACTACTTAAAAGGGAAAAATCTTGTTTAGAAAAGGCCCTTTTTGTTTAAGTCTAAATATATACTCTCTTTTGGAAATATGCATATATATATATATATATATATTTTAAATGCAGTGATAATTGATAACAAAATTTGTATATATATATATATATATATATATATATATATATATATATATATATATATATATATATATATATATATATATATATATATATATATATATATATATATATATATATATATATATATATATATATATATATATATATATGTATACGTATATATATATACGTATACATATATATATGTATATATATATATATATATATATATGTATACATATATGTATATATATATATATATGTATACATATATGTATATATATGTGTGTGTGTGTGTGTACATATACATATATACGTATATACATATATATACATATACATATATGTATATATTCGTGAAAGTCAAAATAAGAAACTTTATTTACAAATTCCTTTTTGCAAATCGTATATTTTAAAATGGGATGGAAAAACCTTAGTTAAAATCTGAAACGCATTTGTTAAAAAATGTTTATAATACTAATTGATTTGGGGAGGGGCGGATATATCCACCCCCTGCCTGCACCTACCTTTATTTAATGGTGCCGGCAATCACCAGTGCCCGCTGATGCAAGTACTGCGACTGCCGTTGCAAGCCCTGCTTCAAAGGGTAGGGCCGCACGATTTGCCCATGCCATAGTGATTATAAATTTGCTTAAACAAAACACTCTCCCAATGATTTTTAAAGAGCTTGGCCTGTATAGATATTCAGTTGTTTTATATAATATTATTGTAATTTGATATTATTATATGTATATGTGTGTGTGTGTGTGTGTGTGTGTGTGTGTGTGTCTATATATATATATATATATATATATAATTAATAAAATTTTATTTAAGATATTGAAATCTCAATAAAGCAATATTTAAATTGGTCTAAAGACTAAGTGAATCAATGAAGATTATAATGGAAAGTTTGTAGATAGAGCTGATAGATAGAGACATTGAATTCAATAGAGAATGGATGACTTTTAATATTAATTATTTAATGTATATTAAATATTATTTAATATATGTTAAATAATTTAAGAAATGATAATTTTAAATGAAGAGAATATAATGTTAATGGATTAATTGATATGGAGTTATTATTATAATAAATAGAATTGTTATGTTATGTATTATTAGATAACTTGTCGATTTACCTTAATGGTGTTAAGAGTTAGTTAGATATTAACTAATGAGTATATGGAAGGATTCTATAGATCGAGTATTTATATTTTGATGATTTCATTATTTATTAATGTTTGTAAGGACTAGCAAACTATTAATAAATAATGGTTTGAATAGTTATCAATAAATACGATTAGAGTTAATCTAGTGGAGATTATTTAATGATTAAAGTTTTGTTAAAAGATATTAGTTTTTGGTTTGAAGTATGATTGATTTTTAATTAATTAATATTCATTGAGTTGTCTATATAATTATATTATGCGATTGAGATTTATCTTGAAATGACTATCATTAGTACGAATTAATTAAGGAAACATTAGTATTCATAAAGAATGATGAATGTGATCTATTAATAATATTTCCAATATAGCTTGTCATTAAATATTAGTAAGTTATTATTATTGAACTATGAATATGAATATTTGCGTATGACTGACTTTTAGTTATTAGTCAACTAATATTCATTGGGTTGATGGTTTGGTTGTGCAATTATTAATTAAATCAATGAGAGTTATTTAGATTTAATTAATAATTAAGTTATGAAGATTTAATTGATATAATTCTTTTAACGAGTTTGTAGACTATCTATATTGAAGTTGATAAGTCTTATGACTTGAATTATGACTTTAGATATTATTAGGTTGTCAACGGTGATAACGATTAAATTAAAAGACTCAAACTTTAGTAAAACTTAATTAAGTTTCTAATTGAAAACTATTAGAGTGATAAAGGTCATGGATTATGTACCTATGTTAATTGATTGACCAAGTTGATCATTTTAATTAAGTTATAATCTCCTATTCGAAGAATGATAATTGGTCCTCTTATAATATAACAAATAATGATCCTAGTAAAGTTGAAAGGTTAATCAATTAGAATATGGATCATGGTTAAATATAGAGAACAATTTAATTTAAGGTCAATGATGATCAGTTTGGTGAGTATTTATCCTTAAGTTATTCTTAGAATGTAATTCTTAATAATAGAAGGATAATGCTATCGGAGAAAATGGGTTGACTTGTAGGTCAAATGATGAAACATAGATTTTTGAATTACACTTGAAAATGGAAACTAAAACCCCTACACATTATTCAACTATGTGAATTTAGTAAACCAAACATGTGTTTGCATCGTGTATTACCTATGCCTCTTGTTTTGGGTTTTGGGTTGACTAGTGTTGACTAGTCCTAGGTTGTTACCAGAGGCTCGGGGGTTATGAGATATGTTGGCATGTTGATCTTATTTGGTCTCGATCTTTATAAGCCCAACCATGGTAATGTGATCGTATGCTCTATGAAATGTTTATATTTACTGATTGTATTGTTCATCAGTCTTCATGTGTGAAGCTGAGATGTATATGTATCCGAGACACTTGAGCTAATCATTTTTGAGTCATCGATCAGTTATCCTTGGTTATTTTTCCAGTTGCCGTGATGGGACTGAATTTTTAATTGATGATGTCATGTTGTGACATGTTTGACTCAACTATTTTGGAGTCTTCGATCAGTATGATTTTTAGATATTCTTGGTTGCTTGTTGAGAACCAATGAATGTGATGATTTATTTTGGTTATTGAGAACCAATTGATACTTATGATTATCAATGATGCCTTCAGTTGCCAATAGAGAACTGTTGTGGTCATGATTTTCTATGGATGTTTTTCAGATGCTCATGGAGATTTGATGATTCTTATCTTAGAGATTTGATGATTCTTATTATGGATATTTGATGCTTTTATCATGGATATTTGATGATTCTTTTTATGGATTATCATTTGGATTTTTTTACAGTCGCTTGTATAAGATTGTGGTGATTTATGATTCCATGAGCTTAGGGTAGGTAATCTACTTGTAGTGTCGGGAAGTGGCTTGCAATGGGGGTCGGGGCCCCAAGTGGCTGCCAGGGTAACTCATTGTAAGTTTTGTTAATAAGTGATAACATTTACACACTAAATGGGGATTAAATGAACCTAAAAAGATAATTGTTTTGGTTCTCGCCCATGCCTTGAGTGCTTGTATAGGCTAGGATGGGAGTAGTCAGAACGCATGGTTGCGATTGTGCATTCCGTAGTATGCCTCGTCAGTATGAGAGGATACTAGTGGCCACATGAGATCAGTATGGACCCGTGGAGTTTAGCTAACTGCCAGGGTAACTTGTACGTGATAATTGCGATGACACTTTCTCGCTTGCAGAGTAGGTTTCCTACATGTCATTGTGTGTCTCTGGAAAGTAGATGTCAATTTTGTGTGATGGAACCTTTGAGTTAGTATACTTTTAGGATTCTTGGACTTATAGAGATTTATGATTTGTGGTTTTGATAACATGTCTAGCACTTGAGATTATCTCCTCAGCACGGTGGGAGTGGACCATTTAGGTTCCACGCGGTCTGGTGGTAGTATTTTTCCACTCTTATCATTTGAGATCCGTTTGAGACACCATGGCTAGAGCATTCTTGGTTGGTATTTATCTTCATTTTGTTTTTGGAGTATTATGATAGATGATATACCCTATGATAGTTGTATTCAGTGGTATGTTTCTTACATTGATGATTTGGATATGTTCGTTATGCTTTGCTTTGCATGTTAGTAGGATGTTTTTAGGAGTGACATTCCTACTATGTTAATAGCCGATGATCTCTTTGGTGCTTTGGAATGTTACACACAGAGGGATGGCTAGGATCCATGATGGTCTAATGATGCTATTTACGGTTGGGAGGAACCGTGCACTTAGTTATTTATGTTTGTGATGTATGGTTATCTTTTATGATGGATGTTTATATATTTATGATGATGATGTATCATGTATGGTTTATGGTTTCATTTTGTTATTGCATCATGGTTTAATATTGGGTGATGATGTAGTTTATTTTCATGGATGTATATTCTTTTAAGCTTTTCATACTTTGTAACATGTACAGTGGATGATTAAGCAATTGAAAAAGTAATTTAAGAACACTGGATGCATCATTGTTGTTTCATCGTTAAAGATGTAATTAGATGAACAAGTTATGGTTAGATGTGATTCAACGTTAAGGGATCTTTAAAGAATGTAATTTTTATGTTGTGTTATGTTTACTTTCAGTTCGATGTTACTATTGCTTACACAAATGTTATGAATGGTTTTACTTTCATGTTTTAAAAAAAAATTGTTTGGTAAACTTAGTGAAATTCTTTGGATCCCTTGGCAGGGCATTACATTTGGTATCAGAGCTTGAGTTTCAACATTGGGAGCTCTGGGTATATTTGAATGCCACTAGTCGTTAACTAGTTGAACAAAATGAAAACTTTGGAACTATCATGTGTATCTCTTTCAAAATGAAAACTTGAAACTAGGTGAACTGAAACAGAACTTAAAACTGTTACTTGCATATTTTTCATACTTCAACACTTAGCTGAAAATTCTACTTAAACCTAAACATGGGACAAATTGAAAATTGAAAACTCATTCTAGTTGCAAAACATGTATCTTTCGTCTATGATTTAAGGTACTATGCCCTTGATTATCTTTGCAACCATTAAGTTGCTCTTGTTAGAAATGTATTGGGGGATCTATTTTAATAGTTGTTAAAAGAATGGATGTTGGATCGATATGGTTTTTGGTTTACCATTAAACCAGAATCATATTGCTCTAAGGGTGTTATAATATCCCTAGTGGAATCATATTTCCCTAAAAGGGAAAGGGTTCAATGGGACCCGCATAGTGAGTATCTTAGTTTTTCATTCTTGTAGGCTTCCAGGAGTAAGCCTAATCCCAAGGGGGGTGGATGTAGTGCATGCCACTAGTTCGTATTTTTGCTAACATTGTCAAACTCTTTTAGGGTTAGCTTTATGTTGATGGTTAGCAGCATTGTTATGAGACTATCAGATATTATGTTATGGATTCAGTTAATATGTGATGAGATCACTTAGACTTTACATTTCATAATGATTATCTTCAGTGTTTGTAGTTATTGATGATGATTAGTAAGATGATTTATTATCATATGTGTTTTCTTATGGATACTTACCCCATACTTGCATGTGTATGGTGTGCGTGTTTTTTTTTGTATGGCATGTCTAATATGGTTAAGGAAGGGAGTCGTAGTCACCTGCTAGTCGGGATCTACACGATGCACCACTTCCTGCCATTGCCTGTTTAGTTTAGTATATATTGTGCTTGTACATGCGTGGTTTTTATGCAGATTGCAGGTACCGAGTATAGACTTCCCTGAATTGCCAGGATGAGCGTACCTTATCACACTATCTCAATGATAAGAGAGGGGAGATAAACTCTCAAGTCCAAATCCCAACCCTTTAAGCCATTTGTTCTAATTGGAAAATTAGGACAAGTATCTGAGTTGAGTACCCTTTGAATATGTCGGATGACATAATTCGTGATATTAACCCTTGGTTTGATTTTGTATGTATTTTGGCTATGATGGATTTTCATATTTTTACCTTGTGAGTCTTTGATGTATTTTCTATTAATTAAGCCTAATTAAAATATTTAATTAATGGTTTAATTTAAATGAAAAATTAATATGATATTTTAATATTTATCTTATTTAATTAATTGGGAAATTAATTAAATAAAATAATTAAATGTGAAGTTAAAAGTTTAAATTTGGAATGTGACAATATTTATAATAATATATTTGGAGTTCATTTTTAAAAAATGACTAAATAATATTATTATTAAAGCTAATAAATATTTTAGCAATTAAGTTTTGGAAAATGAAATTTAAGAGTGGAAAATATATTTAAAATTATTAAAAGATTCTAGATTGCATGTGACTAAAATATAAATATATTAAGATTGAATAGTGGAATTATTAAAGTTAGTGCATGAGATTTAATAAATAAATAAATAAAATTAGAAAGAGTAAATTAATTATTATATTAATTATTGTGCATTATTTTAATGTTTGCTCACATAGGAGTTTGCAAATTCTCAGGAGTTGTCATGTAGACAACGTAGGGGTTTGTACTCTAAGAATGCACAAGTTGTCTACACTTAGAAGTTAGCATTTTATTTGAGCACATGGTGTCTACAACCTTAAGACTCATCTAGAAAGTTGGAGAAGACCCATGCTTGGTTGTCGTACTTATTTTCTAGTTGTTTCTAGAGACACTCTAGATGCATCTTAGAGGCCTTTAAATAGAGGCTCTCCTAGTGTGTTTGGACAAGGGAATAGAAGCTACAAGCTACAAGCTACAAGCTTCAAGCAAAAATGGAAGCTTCAAAGCTTACGTGCATTTGAGAAGCTCATATGCTTCTACATGCTCATATGTTCTATATGCTTCTATTCTTCTTCTAGTACTTCTAGTCACTTGGAGGATTCAGTTGGCTTGGATCTTGGAGGAATTGCGAATGATGGAGAAGGAAGGGATTTTCTATGGACTTCTAAGGCATGGCAATATTAGCATCAGTGTCCAGGTGCACTCGTGATATTCACATATTCTCTTTGCACTATTTCTCTTCCTGTCTTCATCATGTCTGAATACTCTTTGTGATTGAATTGGAATCTAGATATTTTATTTGGTTGAGAAGAAAATATTAGAAATTCCTAGATCCAATTAAAGAGAAATTATATCTAAACGGGTTTGGGTTCGAATTAGAAGCAAAATTGAGAATGATGATTTCAAATTTATAGTTAAACCTGTTGGATGGATTAATGGATATGTTTAGAAAACAATTACTTAAAAGGAAAAATTCTTGTTTAGGAAAGCCCCTTTTTGTTTAAGTCTAAATATATACTCTCTTTCGCAAAAATATCTATATCTATATATATATATATATATTTTAAATGCAGTGATAATTGATAACAAATTTTGTATATATATATATATATATATATATACATACATATACATATATGCATATATGTATATATTCGTGAAAGTTGAAATAAGAAACTTTATTTACAAATCCGTATTTGCAAATTGTATATTTTAAAATGCGATGGGAAAACCTTAGTTAGAATTCAAAACGCATTTGTTAAAAATTGTTTATAATACTAATGGATTTGGGGAGGGGCGGATATATCCACCCCCTGCCCGCACCTGCCTTTATTTAATGGCACCGGTGGTCACCAGTACCTATTGATGCAGGTACTGCGACTGCCATCGCAGGCCCTGTGTCAGAGGGTAGGGCCGCACGGCTTGCCCGTGCCATAGCGATTATAAATTTGCTTAAACAAAACAGTCTCCCAATGATTTTTAAAGAGCTTGGCCTATATAGATATTAAGTTGTGTTATATAATATTATTGTAATTCGATATTATTATATGTATATCTATGTGTGTATAAATGTATGCATATATATGTATATATATATATATATATGCATACATTTATATATATATATATATATATATGTATGTATGCATATATATGTATATATATATATATATATATATGTATGTATGTATGCATATATATGTATATATATATATATATATATATATACATATATATGCATACATACATACATATATATATATATATATATATATATATATATATATATATATATATATATAATATTGTAATTCGATTTTCTAATTATAATGAAGTGTTGGACAGTAATCGTTATTACATATATATAATTAATAAAATTTTATTTAAGATATTGAAATCTCGATAAAGCAATATTTAAATTGGTCTAAAGACTAAGTGAATCAATGAAGATTTTAATGGGAAGTTTGTAGATAGAGCTGATAGATAGAGACATTGAATTCAATAGAGAATTGATGAATTTTAATATTAATTATTTAATGTATATTAAATATTATTTAATATATGTTAAATAATTTAAGAAATGATAATTTTAAATGAAGAGAATGTAATGTTAATGGATTAATTGATATGGAGTTATTATTATAATAAGTAGAATTGTTATGTTATGTATTATTAGATAACTTGTCGATTTACCTTAATGGTGTTAAGTGTTAGTCAGATATTAACTAATGAGTATATGGAAGGATTCTATAGATCGAGTATTTATAGTGTGATGATTTCATTATTTATTAATGATTGTAAGGACTAGCAAACTATTAATAAATAATGGTTTGAATAGTTATCAATAAATACAATTAGAGTTAGTCTAGTGGAGATTATTTAATGATTAAAGTTTTGTTAAAAGATATTAGTTTTTGGTTTGAAGTATGATTGATTTTTAATCAATTATTATTCATTGAGTTGTCAATATAACTATATTATGCGATTGAGATTTATCTTGAAATGACTATCATTAGTACGAATTAATTAAAGAAACATTAGTATTCATAAAGAATGATGAATGTGATCTATTAATAAGATTCCCAATATAGCTTGTCATTAAATATTAGCAAGTTATTATTATTGAACTATGAACATGAATATTTGCGTATGACTGACTTTTAGTTATTAGTCAACTAATATTCATTGGGTTGATGGTTTGGTTGTGCAATTATTAATTAAATCAATGAGAGTTATTTAGATTTAATTAATAATTAAGTTATATAGATTTAATTGATATAATTCTTTTAACAAGTTTGTAGATTATCTATATTGAAATTGATAAGTCTTATGACTTGAATTATGACTTTAGATATTATATGGTTGTCAACGGTGATAACAATTAAATTAAAAGACTCAAACTTTAGTAAAACTTAATTTTCTAATTGAAAACTATTAGAGTGATAAAGGTCATGGATTGTGTACTTATGTTAATTGATTGACCAAGTTGATCATTTTAATTAAGTTATAATCTCCTATTCGAAGAATGATAATTGGTCCTCTTATAATATAACAAATAATGATCCTTGTAAATTTGAAAGGTTAATCAATTAGAATATGGATCATGGTTAAATATAGAGAACAATTTAATTAAAGGTCAATGATGATCAGTTTGGTGAGTATTTATACTTAAGGTATTCTTAGAATGTAATTCTTAATAATAGAAGGATAATGGTATCGAGGAAAATGGGTTGACTTGTAGGTCAAATGATGAAACATAGATATCTGAACTACACTTGAAAATGGAAACTAAAACCCCTTAACATTATTCAACTATGTGAATTTAGTAAACCAAATCATGTGTTTGCATCGTGTATTCCCTATGCTTCTTGTTTTGGGTTTTGGGCTGACTAGTGTTGACCAGTCCTAGGTTGTTACCAGAGGCTTGGAGGTTATGAGATGTGTTGGCATGTTGATCTTATTTGGCCTTGATCTTTATAAGCCCAACCATGGTAATGTGATCGTATGCTCTATGAAATGTTTGTATTTACTGATTGTATTGTTCATCAGTCTTCATGTGTGAAGCTGAGATGTATATGTATCTGAGACACTTGAGCTAATCACTTTTGAGTCATCGATCAGTTATCCTTGGTTATTTTTTCAGTCACCGTGACGGGACTGAATTGTTAATTGATGATGTCATGTTGTGACATGTTTGACTCAACCATTTTGGAGTCTTCGATCAGTATGGTTTTGAGATATTCTTGGTTGCTTGTTGAGAACCAATGGATGTGATAATTTATTTTGGTTACTGAGAACCAATTGATACTTATGATTATCAGTGATGCCTTTAGTTGCCAATAGAGAACTGTTGTGGTCATTATTTTCTATGGATGTTTTCCAGATGCTCATGGAGATTTGATGATTCTTATCTTAGAGATATGATGATTCTTATTATGGATATTTGATGCTTTTATCATGGATATTTGATGATTCTTTTTATGGATTATCTTTTGAATTTTCTTTACAGTTGCTTGTACAAGACTGTGGTGATTTATGATTCCATGAGCTTAGGGTAGGTAATCTACTTGTAGTGCCGAAAAGTGGCTTGCAATGGGGGTCGGGGCTCTGAGTGGCTGCCAGGGTAACTGATTGTAAGTTTTGTTAATAAGTGATAACATTTAAACACTAAATGGAGATTAAATGAACCTAAAAAGATAATTGTTTTGGTTCTCGCCCATGCCTTGAGTGCTTGTACAGGCTAGGATGGGAGTAGTGAGAACGCATGGTTGCGACTGTGCATTCCATAGTATGCCTCATCAGTATGAGAGGATACTAGTGGCCACATGAGATCAATATGGACCTGTTGAGTTTAGCTAACTGCCAAGGTAACTTGTATGTGATAATTGCGATGACACTTTCTTGCTTGCAGAGTAGGTTTCCTACATGTCATTGTGTGTCTCTGGAAAGTAGATGTCAGTTTTGTGTGATGGAACCTTTGAGTTAGTATACTTTTAAGATTCTTGGACTTATAGAGATTTATGCTTTGTGGTTTTGATAACCTATCTAGCACTTGAGATTATCTCCTCAGCACGGTGGGAGTGGACCATTTAGGTTCCACGCTGTCTGGTGGTAGTATTTTTCCACTCTTATCATTTGAGATTCATTTGAGACACCATGGCTAGAGCATTCTTGGTTGGTATTTATCTTCATTCTGTTCTTGGAGCATTATGATAGATGATATACCCTATGATGGTTGTATTCAGTGTTATGTTTCTTACATTGATGATTTGCATATGTTAGTTATGCTTTGCTTTGCATGTTAGTAGGATGTTTTTAGGAGTGACATTCCTACTATGTTAATAGCCGATGATCTCTTTGGTGCTTTGGAATTTTATGCACAGAGGGATGGCTAGGATCCACAATGGTCTAATGATGCTATTTACGGTTGGGAGGAACCGTGCACTTAGTTATTTATGTTTGTGATGTATGGTTATCTTTTATGATGGATGTTTATATCTTTATGATGATGATGTATCATGTATGGTTTATGGTTTCATTATGTTATTGCATCATGGTTTAATATTGGATGATGATGTAGTTTATTTTCATGGATGTATATTCTTTTAAGCTTTTCACACCTTGTAACATGTACAGTGGATGATTGAGCAATTGAAAAAGTAATTTAAGAACATTGGATGCATCATTGTTGTTTCATCGTTAAGGATGTAATTTTAGATGAATAAGTTATGGTTAGATGTGATTCAATGTTAAGGGATCTTTAAAGAATGTAATTTATTATGTTGTGTTATGTTTACTTTTAGTTGGATGTTACTATTGCTTCCGCAAATGCTATGAATGGTTTTACTTTCATGTTTAAAAAAAAAATTGTTTGGTAAACTTAGTGAAATTCTTTGGATCCCTTGGTGGGGCATTACAACTCATGTGGGCACCGCAAAGTTTGAAGTGTACTTCTTTTAACGCCATCATGGCCTCATTTTCATCTAAACATCGAGAGAGAGTATCGTGATAACCCCAACGATATAGGGTATTGGCTATGATAACATAGCGGGATGATTTTCGGATGAAGTTCTGGCATTGGGTACGTGTGAGGTGAGGGGAGATGATACCATCTTTAAGGTAAGCATGCATCTCATGGTACCAAGGGGATTGGGGTCCAACCAAGATACAAACATGGTTTGCGTGATCATTCGCATAGGCAGGTGTGAGGAGTTGCTTGAGTAAAAACTCATACTGCGTAACTGCTTGGGGAATTTCCAAGAGTGAGCTGATAGTAGCCATAGAATCTGCTACTTTGTTCTGCATTCGAGGCACTTGTGTAAACTAAAGCTTTGTAAAATGCTAGGTTAGTTGATCAACTAGCTCTTTGTAGGGTAATAGATTTTTGTCTTTGGTTTGATATTCATTTAGGGCTTGCTTGATGATGAGCTGAGAGTCGCCAAAGATTTGTAACTCAGTGATGTTCCATTCTGCAACTGTCATTAATCATGCTATGAGAGCCTCATATTCTGCTATATTGTTGGTGCTGGGGAATTGTAGCTTGAAGGATTTTGGAATGTAATCTCCCTGAGGTGTAACCAACAATATTCCTACCCCTGATCCATGAGATGTGTATGAGCCATCAAAATAAAGTTTCCATGGGGGTTGTTCTTCAATTAGGCAGATATGCTCATTTTGAAATTCTGTGATCAAAGGATACGTATATACTAGAGGTGCATTAACTAGGTGATCTGCTATAGCTTGCCCTTTGATTGCCTTTTTATCCACATACTGGATGTCAAATTCACTAAGGAGCATAACCCATTTGGCCAAACGGCTTGTAAGTGTTGTTCTGGAGAGCATATACTTGAGAGGGTCAATCTTGGAGACTAGTTGGATGGTATGACTTAGCATGTAGTGGCGAAGCTTTTGAGTTGAGAAAACAACTGCCAAACAAGCTTTTTCCATAGGAGTATAATTGAGTTCATAACCAACTAGGGTTCTACTGATGTAGTAGATGGCTCTTTCTCTACCGTAGTCATCGAGCTATGCTAGAGGTGCCCCTAGAGCAATAGGTGTTGCTGATATGTACAAGATCAACGGATGACTAGGAACTAGTGGAACCAAGATAGGGGGATTGGCGAGGTACTACTTGAGCTGATCGAAGCCGTGTTGACATAAAGGATCCCACTTGAAGTTTTCATCCTTTTTTAGTAAATGTGTAAATGGCATACACTTATCTGCAAGCTTGGAGATGAAGCGCCGAATAGATTGGAGCTTTCCCTGAAGAGAGTGAAGCTGTTACAGTGTTTGGGGAGGAGGCATGTCTAAGATAGCCTTGACCTTCTTGGGGTCGATCTCTATACCTCATTTGGAAACTATAAAGCTTAGAAGCTTGCCAGATGTGACCCCAAAGACACACTTCTTGGGATTCAACATGAGATGATATTTGGCTAATTTCTCAAAGACTTTCTCTAGGTTAGCAAGATGATCCATGAAGGTGTGAGATTTAACCAAGATATCATCCACATAATCCTCCAAAATTCTATGGATAATATCATGGAAAATGGCTGTCATAGCTCTTTGATAGGTAGCCCCTACATTCTTTAGGCGAAAAGGCATCATGTTGTAACAAAAGGTTCCCCAAGGGGTAGTGAATGTTGTCTTATGCTGATCCTCTTCTGGAATCTTGATTTGATTATACTCAAAAAATCCATCCGTGAGGGAAAAAATTTCATGTCCAGCTGTAAGATCTACAATCATATCTATGTTGGGCAAGGGAAAATCATCTCTTGGACAAGCTTGGTTAAGATCTTTGAAATCAGTGCAGATTCTAATGTCACCGGAAGGTTTAGTGATGAGGACCATGTTAGAGATCCACTCTGAGTAGTCGATAGGTTAGATAACCTTAGCAACTAACATTCCTTCTAATTCAGCTTTGACTAGTAAAGCCACCTTGGGGTGCATTTTTCTAAGCTTTTGTCTGATGGGCTTGATCTTTGGATCGATTGCAAGATGATGAACTACAAGCTTTGGATCCAGCCTTAGCATGTCCTGATACCATACAAATCGGCCAATGTTCTCTCTTAAGACCTCAAAGAGGATATCAACTTGGTCTTGTGATAGGGATGCAAGAATGTGAACAAGTCCAGGGATCTCTGAAGAACCGATGTTGACTTCTCTAGTATCCTCAATTAGAATAGAAGACACCTCTGGTCGATTATCTTGAGGAGGTAATGCTAAATCCTCATGTTTTGCTTGTGAATTTGGATTTTCTTGCTGAGGGGTTCTCTTTGTTGCCTTAGCTAGTCCCGGATTCACCTTAGTTCCAGTTTTGGGTGTATCAGAACTAGGTTGGGGATTTTCTCAAAAATAACCCTTGGGATCTAGCTTATAGATATAGGCAGAATCTGACTTTGTTTTCTTGTGAGGAGTTTCAACTCCCATGAATCTCAAAAGTGCTTCCTCTGATGTGAACTCATCAATGTCTATGGCACTTGGTTGGTCCCAATCTATGAGTTGTGGATGAGTGAGTGGTAGGTCAATGAGGTGGATGGATAGTTCTTGGAGAATAGAGTCTCCCAGGGAGATTTGGTCTAGGATATCATCGTAGGCACTCTTTTCAACTTCCTTAGGAATGTCTTCAATTTTGACAAGGTCGTGGTGAATGTTCAAAAAAGCATGACCATTCTCATTGGTGCCCCCAGTTGTGGGTATGCCAAAGGCAAGACCTGACTTCGTTTCCCAATTGTGTGCTTCGATGGGACATTGCATGCCTCTCTCTTCTAGTCCTAGACCACCACCTTGATAATTCCATTTTTCTGTGATGAGCTTATGTTCTTGGGGATACTTCTGGCTAAAGTGATCAAGGCATGCTTGATTTCTTGGAGGTGCATCCTTATGTAACCAATTGTTGATATCTGGAGTGAGTTCCTCATGAAGAGGGATTTTTGAGGATACAAAGATTGTTGGTCCAAACTGTTTGTATTGAGGAGGTGGAATCTCTTTAGCTTTGTGATATGTCGATCATCCATGGGCATGTGGATCAAGTAGGAGTGCCCCGATAGCAAATGCATTGACAGACTATACTCTCCACAGCCTTTGTTATTGATCTTCACAGTAGATAGGGTGGAGGCAAGGATGGTTTTTGGGTCATTACAAGTGTGGGATGAGCTGGCGATGGCTGTGTCGATATTAATTCTAGGGCAATTGTTCGTATATGAAGCTTCAACTGCATTGCAGTAAGCAAAGGGTTCTGGATCGGTGGTTACCTCAGTGCCCTGATGCAGAAATTTGATTCACTGATGGTAAGTGGATGGAAAAGCTTTCATGGCATGAATCCATGGGCAGCCAAGGAGGATGTTGAATGGCAGTTTTAGATCAATAACATGGCATAGTGTTTGTTGGATGACTAGCCCAACCTTGATTGGCAGCAAAATAGTTCCTTTTGTGGTTCTTTCCAAGTTGTCATAAGCTTTGATGGTGATAACCTCACTGATGATATCTGCCTCAGTATACCCAGCTTGTTTTATGAATTTTAGGGTGCAAATATTCAATTTTGATCCATTATCTATCATTACTCTTTTTACGGCGAAGTTGTATACCATGATGGCTATGCGAAGCGGAAGGGTGTGATCCAGCTTGACCAAAGGTATGTCGATGGCTTTGAATGATAGGGCACATGAGGAGGATAGGTGTCCAATGAGATTATGAAAATTAGAAGCATTGATATCTGAAGGGACACGAGATTCTATGAGAGAACTGTCAAGGATGTTCTTGTACATAGGACTAGTGCGGAGAAGATCTAAATTGGAGATTTGGGCTAGCATGTTCCCAAGGTGTCCCGAGATATTGTACTAGCTTTTTGATGGAGTTAATGGTGCCAGTGAAATGGGTGGGCCTGCGATGTTAAATCACGCTCTTCGAGTGGTGACTGCACAGTCATTGTTTGGTCCTTGGATATTGATAACATTAACAGAAGGCTCTTTCTTGGATATACAACCTATGAGGCTACCATAGTCCATGTAGGATGAAGTGTGGTCATTGTTCTTCCCATGCTGTTGGTTTGGCTGGCAGTTGTTGGTGTTGGTGTTGGTTTGGATAGGTTCTTTTCCAAGATTTTGGTTGTGAGGAGGAAAAGCATTTTGATAGATTTGTAAGCCTACATTGGGAGAGGTTTGGGCACCGACGGTGATTTCTTTCCGATCAATGAGGTCCTGCAAATAATCTTTTAGTTTCATGCATTTGAGAGCAGTGTGACCTTTTACCCTATGAAATTTCCAGTACTCATTGTCTTTGTACCATGCAACTTTGGATTGGCTTGGGTCGATTTGCTGGGTAGGAGGAAATTTGATGAGGTTTTCCTTGACTAATTTCTCAAAAATGACATCCAATAGCTCACCAAGGGGTGTATAGTTTCTAGGTGCAGGTTAGAACTTAGGCTTTGGTCCTACAACTACATTGATGGCATTAGCTTGATTGCTAGACCCTTGAAAGTTGGGTCTTGGATTGTGGCTTTGATAGATTTGATGATTCTACTATTGGTAGTTGATAGCTTGTTATTGTGTGGTTGATATGGTGGTTTGGACTAGTTTTGAGAAGGACCAACAATATTCACATGTCTGGTGTTAGTGACGCCATCTGTTGCAACGTGCTTGTTTTTTTTCCAATACCTAGACTTGTCATTGGAATGTGATTGATTTTGGTTGGCTTCCTTGTAAATCTTGACCACACCATCTTTAATGAGTCCTTGCTCAAGGATCATTCTTTTCTCTTTGATATCTTTGTAGGTCTACAAATAGTTCATGGTCATGTGGTGAGCCAACCTAGGATGGGCATTATCAATAAATATTTTCACCAAATGGCGCTCTGGCAAGGTGCAAGATATGCGAGTGGTAAGGGTTTTCCATCTTTGCAGATATTCGGGAAGGCTTTCTCCACCTTTTTGCTTAGTGTGGACAAGATCAACTACTAATAGCTCTGTTTCAACAAGATGGGCATATTGGGCTACAAATGCCTCAAACAATTCAGAAAAGTTTTTAATTCTACCATAGGGGATTCTATAAAACCATTGAAGAGATGGTCCGGCCAAGCTTTTGGGAAAGAGACGCAAGAGGAAGACGTCATTGTATGCCACTTCTTAGTAGTGCATGTAAAATTCTTTGATATGTGTGACAAGGTCTCCTTTTCCTTTGAATTTATCAAACTTGGGTGTCTCAAAATGCTTGGGAAATGGTGTCATGGTAATGGCTCTGTCAAATGGGGAAGGACACACATTCTCAAACTTGAAGGTTTTTGGATCATTTACCTCCTGGATGTTCTTCAAAGCTATCTTCATGGTTTCCCATTCTGAATTAATGGGTGATGACTGGGGTACCCCAAATGTACGAGTGCCCTGAGGTAGGTATGCGCTAAATGGGGCAATGGAATATGGATGGCTTTGAGGTATGGGCTGGTAGGGATTGTGCATGGCTTGAGCAACTGAATGGTGGATGATGGGTTGCGGAGGTGGAGGTGGCACATATTGCTGTATGTGTTGCGAGGCTTGTTGTTGGTATGGGATTTTTGATAGGGATTGATGGATGTAGACTGGCTGTGGGATAAATGGATTGCTTTGTGGAGGTAAGGTATTAGGTGGTTGTGAAGCTTGGGGAAAGGATCGGGGAGCTTGTGGAACTTGACTTTGGATTTGAGGAGTTTGACCAATATATGTGGGTTGTGCCCCCATTTAGGAAGGTATCTGCATGGCAAAAGAGGCCAAGTAATTGGTGGTTGGTGGTGGTGGATTTCCTCCTAGAAGTAGCATAGAAAAATAGTTGGTAATAGGAGGTAATGGATTAGTTGGTGGTGGAGGTGGTGAGAATTGAAAGCTTGGGAATGGAACTGATGGGGTTTGATAGCTTGGTGGTTGGATTTGAAAGCTTGGTAGAGTGGTGACAGGAGCTTGGGTCACTTGAGAGCTTGGCAGAACATTGGTAATAGCTTGTGGGGTTTGATAGCTTTGTGGAATGAGGGTAGTAGCTTGTGGATTTGTGGCTGATGGCACTGAGCTCCAAGGACCTAGTGGAAATGATGGAATTGTGTTTTGAGCTGAGGTAAGTAGGTTGGGGGTGATAAAAGGTTGATTACTTGGCCCCATGGGTGGCATCCCAGTTGTATATTGCTGCGGTTGGCCAAAGATGCTAGCACTGATTTGGGAGATATGTGGATTTGGAAGGCTGGGTTGGAGAGCAGCAGAAGCAATAGTAAAGGGAGTGAATGGTGAGGTGTTTTGGGCAAAGGGGATTTGGGATGGAGTGGTATGGACCAATGGTGGAGTGGTGGTGGCTGGATTAGCTTGCGGAATGGAGATTTCAACTTGGGTGGAGGATGGTATGTTTGAGTTTGTTGGATCGTATGGATTGGCTTGAGGCTCTTCTTTTGGTGCATATTGAGGATAATTTGAATCATAAGAGCCTATGGGTGGTGGGAGCTGCTCAAACAAGGGATGAGATGGATCTGATAAGGGAGGAGGTCTTCCAAAGTTGAAGGCTCTGATGTTGTCCCTTCAAAAGTTAACCATGATTGTTTCTTTGTTATTGTCTATAATGGCATTCACCAATACTACATTTCCTGGTTGGTGCATGAAAGCTTCAATGTCATTAGGTGATGGTATAGCTTTCTTTAGGCTAAAGGATGGTTGGGTACTCAAGGGGAGTGAAGCTATTTGATCCAAATGATAGGGCTCCATTGTTTCCTTCTTCTTCTTGGCTAAGCGAGTGACGGGTGGCATGAAAATTCAAAATGTTCCTAGGGATGAGATGCAACAATGTTGATGGATGCAAAAGGGGAAGGCTTTTCTATGCTAGTGATTTCCTAGGTTGAGGCAAAGCTATATGAAAAAACCTAAGGAGGATTGGGTTGGGAATTCTAACTTTAAAAATATGTTGCCAAAGCATGGAAGGTTTGCTTTCCTATGCACAAGCTTGGTGGTGATTGTGTCAACTTAAGGATAGACTGATGATCCCTTAGGAAGAACACGAGATTGACCACTTGTGGATCCCAACCTTTAGCTCAAGGTGATGAGGGATAACAAGTGACAAAGCTAGATTATCGTAGACAAAGCTCTGTCAAAGGGATAACCTTGGTGAGATTAGTGGATTTGGAAGATGTTTAGGAATGGAAAACTTTTGGCAAGGTGACAACAATTTTGAAGGTTTGGATGGTAAAGATTTTGGATTGCTGGCTAGATGGTTTTGTTCTAAATGAGATGGATGAGATAAAATACTTAAGGGGATTACTAAGGATGGCTGGCTTACCTACAAAGATGACTCTAATGCAAAAGTGAAGCTTATGCAAGAAGATGTGGAGAAAGAAGGGGGTCTAATCATAGAAATCATTCCTAGTTGGTAAGGCATAAGTAGGGTTAACTCCTGGATGTTGGTTAAGTTGGATGGTGTGATCTAACCAAGCATCTTGAAGGGCTTCATCAGCATCTTTGTCCTCTACTTTGTGGAGTTTGGCAATTCGAGGGCTTGGTGTTATTTCCTTTCTCTTGGCTGAAAGTTCTTGGTATGCCTGAGATGGCTTGAGTTTGGCTTTGTGAAACTTCTGTTTGGGTTTGGGTTGTTCTGACATGAATTCCTGAATCTACTTGGCTTAAAGAGGTTTTGGTTGTTTTTCTTCGACTTGTTCAAATTTTGAAATAGGCAGTGACTACGCTAAGTATGCCCTAAGCTAGAATTGACCAAGTTTGGCAAACATTCATTCAACAAGTAAAAAAAATAAAGTAATAGATAGGAACAACCAGATAGAAGTTTTTGATTCTTAGAATGTGATACTTGCACCGAGGAGTGTGTATGTTTTACAAATGTTTTGATCAGTCACTTCAAACACATTAACACCCTAGATGGTTGTCTGCAAGGCTGACAGTTGGTTTAGCTAGGGAGTCCTCGATATACCCAAGGTACGTGAGGCCCAAATCCATAGATGAAAGCAAAACGATGTCACACAGCTAAGAGGAGTGGTAACCCACTTCTCCTCATTCACTTCTCAAGGGTATAAAGTTCCTTGAGGCTTAGCCCGAGTGACAGAATTTTGATTCCAAGAGAGGTGTCTTTGGATTCACCTCCTGATCTTTATACTCCGCTAGAATGCTGGAGTTGAGGTCGTCCAAAGGGTGATGAAATCCCCAAGCAGGCCTCCTAAAAAGAGAAACAAGGTTTTTGATCCTAATCTTATGCACCCAAGATGGCCTTGAAAGACAACAAGGGGAGAGAAGACTTGGATGACCTTGGGCTAAAAAATATGCTTGTTCTTTTACCAACTGACTCTTATGTGTGTTGATCTAGACTTTGCAAGCACTCATGTTTAAGAGACAATGTTCAATTCCAACTTGAAGTGTCTAACAAAAGTAAAATCGATCGAAGAATGAATACATCAAGAAGATTTAGGGTCAACAAAAGTAAACTCGCACGCCTGGAGACCCTCCACGTCAAGTGTCAATTGATTTTCTTTAAGGCATTCAAGATTGAGTGTTTGTTCATTTTAAACCCAAAACAAAGATGTGTGAAACTCAATTGTCAAGTGCGTGCAAGGAGGCCCTCCACATCAAGATTTGTTCAATTATTATGCCCAAATGAAGTGTTAGTGAGACTAATGCTCATTCAAGAGATTTTCTAACTTAGAAAAACCACTAAAAACCCAAGTGAGTGGAGTTTGATTTGTGTGGAGCACTTAACACCCTCTTAGGTAGACCCATCCCCATAGATGGCGTTGAGATTGCAACCAATGGTTAAATTGATGGGTGATTAAAGAGGGTGAGTCCAACTACAAACTCACTCAAAGCATCTTTAATTAGTTTTTGTAACTTACAAAATTTCTAAAATGTGGATTCTTTTTATGCCCCAAAAGATGAAGTGTGATGTATTGTAATGATTAATTGACCCTTTTGCATTCAAGATTGGATTTGTTGTTTTAATCATGCATTCATAAAAAAAAAAATCTTGATTTTAATCCATGGCACTCAAGAGTGATTTTAGCCACATGCATTCAAAGACAAGTGATTAAATATTCAAGTTTTTTCCTTTGAGCATTCAAGATTGAGATTTTGTGTGTTGATTTAAGAACTTTAAAGTGCTTTGTTTTAACCTTAGATCATTCAAGATTGTTTTTGACTCAAAAGTGAAAATGACTTCTTTGGACTTTGGTTTTCATTCAAGATTTTGTGTTCTAGTTTGCATGTTTTAAGCCCAAAAATGATATTCTTAGATTGTTTTGATGCATGAAAAACCTAAGAAACATTCAAGATTTTGCAACAAGACATTTTTTTGGAATAGATAACAAAGCTTTTAGGACAATTTTGGCAACCATTTAGGACTCTTAGTTTTCATGAGAATTTTAAAAGAACTTAAAAATATTTGCAAATGAGGTTCATTTTATCCTTGATTGATGCTTTGAGTTTGATTTAGATTTTAGTGTGCACTTAGTGTTGATTTTGAACCTTTTGAAGTGGAAACTTGAAGTTCTTTTTAAATTCTCAAAAATGAAGTGTTCCTAACTTTGCATAAATGCATCTAAAATTTTGATGTTGCAAGGATGCAAATGATTGGATTGGTATATTTTCACTTGTTAAAAGATTTTTTTTTTTTTTTGCAAATTTTTAGTTTTTAATGGATTTAAGTATGATTTAGGAGTTCATTTTAAGCACTAAAAAGAAGTGTGTATGATTTTGCTTCCTTAAAAAAAAAATGGCCAAGATC
Source organism: Cupressus sempervirens (assembly GCA_028749045.1). NCBI lineage: Eukaryota > Viridiplantae > Streptophyta > Pinopsida > Cupressales > Cupressaceae > Cupressus > Cupressus sempervirens. Next base: position 222,096,656 of record CM053789.1, on the reverse strand, counting down.
TCCCACAAGAAGAAGAAGAAGAAGTAGATGGAATAAGAAGAATATAGACAAGAAGAGGAAGAAGAATTCCAACTGCTTTGTCCACCTATTAGCTTGAAAAATCTGCAAGCACTATGAGATAGACTATGTGTTCCTTTGTCTTCTTCATGCTCATGTGGACCTACAAAACCAATTTATACAATCCTAACAATCACAAAAAGAAGAAAAATTAGCCAAAATTATAAAATGACATACAAAAATGGACTAAAAAAGCTAATTAAGATGACCCATGCGGGGTCCCACTGGGCGTGCCAAAATGTATATGAGCAATGTTAGTATGCTAATAGAAACCAAATTTAAATAAAGCTTCTACAAACTAAACAAAATTCATAAACTTCAAGATAGACTAAGATGAGCTTTGAATTGAGAATATGAGCCATTAATGGGCTCTCTCAATGAGTAGCTCTCTTGTTGAGTGGCTTTGTCTAAATAGATAGGATGTATGCTCAAGCTTATGCTTCAAAAAGGGCTTCAAATGGAGTTGGAATTTGGGTGTGAGTGTATGGTTTTGATGTAAAATGGCTTCTTAAAATGGAATTATGACTTTGCTTCATGGATTGTGTTAAAATGTCTTGGGAGAGGATTCCTTAAATAGGCAAAGGCTTGAAGGATGGAGGGCTAAGATGCAAGGATGTGGAAAAGCTCATGGAGGGCTCAGATTGCATGAGAGGAGAGCACATGGATTGTGCTTCCTTACAGCCAATCAGGGAGTGACACATGTCATAGGGTGAGAGGATGGAGGAAAGGGGAAGGATGAGTCAACAAAGGAGGCTCAAGGGATAAAATATTCATAAAGACCCTCATAATGGCTTGTAAGAGCAATGAAAGGGCTTGGAAGAGTCATTTATGGCCTAGTCGGCTTCATAAAGTTTAATGGTTGAGATATTTTGAGGGAGATGAGAGGAATTTTGACTTGGACATGATTAGGAAGGTTTTAAGCTTTCTTAGGATTGTGCAAATGATTAGAGGATGGATTAGGATGGTTTAGGGTTAGCTTAGGGATAGGCAAGTGGATGGCATTTAATGAGGGTGGGTGAAAGAGGAGATATTTGTTAACTTTGGCTTGGGTTAGTAAGTCTTAACCCATTTTTAGGAAATGTGACAAGGTTAGGAGGGGATTAGGATTAGGTTTAAAGACATCTTCTAGAAGAGTCTAGACTTTGGATGAGGATAAAGACTTTCTAGAATAGTCTAGAACTTCCTAGGATGAGGATGAAAACTTTCTAGAAGAGTCTAGAACTTCTTAGGATGAGGATAAATTAGATTTTAGGAAATAAATAAAGTTTTATTTATTTCAAGGGTTTGGGTTGAGGAGATATTTATTAAATCTTTTTTAATAAACATGGGGATTACTATTTAATCTTAATTAAATATTTTGAGTTGGGATTAGGGGTAGGAAATGATGGGATTAGCCTTTAATCAAAATTGAAGAAGGATTAGAAGATTTTGGAAGAGGTCAGTGGTCTACAGGTGGTAATAGAGTGCCCCTATGGCACCTGGCATTCCTTCAAAATAGGATAGATTTTGATAATATTTAGATAGATGGATTTAGTTTGATTGTTTCCTCTTTAGTAGTCAGTACTTAACAACTGAACTGTAGCTAATGGTAAGTGTACATCAAGTTTTGGTATCAATGTGAATTTCCATTTGAGGCCCATAAGGAAAATTTCTTTTTTGCCTTACCATTTTGTTTAATGTAGGTTTATATGTTTATAATAACTTGATAAGTCCATGAGAGAATATTAAACATCTCTTGATATAGTTTAAAGCTATGTTAATTAAAATGAGTTTAGTAATATAAATTTAGATATAGATAGTTTCTTAGTTTAAAGAATTTTGCATGTTTTATGATTAACCAGTTTGATTAGCAAGATGGTTAGACAGGAAAGTTCATACTTGTCAACTATGCAAGAATGTAAAGAATGTGATGGAATTCCTTTAAGAAATCTTTTAATGTTTTAAGGAGCTCTACGCTCAAATATTTTTGTGTAAATTTGATCTTTGTAATATCTAAGACAAGAATAATTTAACTAGGGTATGCCCCTTTGACGTAATAATATAGGACCATGGTCCCGGGCTAGACTGGAGGTTTTCTTTCTCTGTTCTTTCCTACCAGTGCTCGTTTGAATAGTGAAACACTATTGTATGTATTTTTTAATAATCAATTATCATGGCCATTGGTCGTTTACCGATCCAAAAAAAATAGTTGTAAGAAAATAATTTGTAGAAAATTAAATGTAGCTTCTAAACTACTAAGCCTTATTTAGAGAAAACAATATTTGATTATTCAAAAGTTTGGATTTTAATGTAGTACTAGAAATTTTTTAGGGTGAAAATAAAAAGTAGGTGTATATCTGACCATCTTAATCAAAATCAAATGATAATATTTTTTAATATAATTATAGATATAAAAAGTAGACTCATGCCCAGATGTGACACATATTTTTGAGAATTTTTATTCCGAATTAATAATTGAGTATGAATTTTCTACTAAACTATTTTTAGAATTCAAAAACTCCTGTGTCTGACTACCTTAACTAGTTCAAAAAAATACAAAATTAATTAATTTTTTTTTGTTAATTATACTAGTCGAAGCATAGAATGTGACACATCTTTTGGATTTCAAAAATCTTATACAGTTTGAAAGTTATAGCTATTTTTAATCAATATGTCAATTAGCACTTTGTAGCTAACTCCATTAGAAAATAAGTAATAATTAATTACTTAATTCATAATTTGTTAGAAATTATATCGATGGAAAGCTAAGAACTTCTGAAGAAACCATTTTTGTTTCATCAAATTTGGATGAAAAAAAAATCATCAGCTATATCATCAAAGTCAGAAACACACAACAACAGACCAAAAACACGTTTTTGGGACATTTTTGGTGTTGACCATGGAGGGTTGGCATCCAGAGAAAAACCAAACCTAATCAGGTACCTGTTCCCAAATCGAGTACCTGTTCCCAAATTGGATACCCGTTCTCAAATTGAATACCTATTTTATTTTTTATTTTATTTTTTAGTTAATTTTTTTTATTAATTTTTTTTTCAATTTTTTTTCAAATTCTTTTACAATAGTATGACCCCTTTTTAGGATACTTAAATAAGTTTTTAAAAGGCTTTAAGACCCTTAACCATACATATAATGGTTCCAAAGGATCAAAAGGGGTCATAGGGTACCCTTTGACATTCGTTAACCCATTCAATCACAATATGTGTGGGTATGGTTCCTAGGACCCCCAACCACATAAATGATGTGATCTAGTGACTCAAAATGGTCTTAAAATACCATATGACCCTTTTTGAGCCATTCGATGACATTAAATTTTCTTAAGGGTCATAAGGTACTCTATTACCCCTTTTCACTCATTTGTACACATAATATATAGTACTAGGACCCCTAGGATTGTATTTTCTCACTTAATGAGTCAGAAGGGCTCATAGAAAATTTTATGATCTCATTCAACACATTCAAACACATAATATATGTCTCTAGGGGTCCTACGACCCATAGGAACTTATGACCATTTTGGACTCATATAAATTATTAAAATATGTCCTTAGGGGTCATAAGAAACCTAAAAACATATGTTGTCATGAAATATGTCGAAATGGGTCATAGCTTATCGTATGACCCCTTTCGACCCATATAAAAGATGATATCATGTCCCTAGGGGTCTTAGGACCCCTAGAGACATATGTTATAATGAAATATATCAAAAGGGGTCATATGTTGTCATATAACCCCTTTCAACTCATATAAACGATTATAATATGTCCCTATGAGTTCTAAGACCCCCAAGAGACATATGTTATAATAAAATGTGTCAAAAGGGATCATCAGTTACCCTATGACCTCTTTTAACCTTTATAAATGATTATAATATGTCTCTAGGGGTCTTTGGACCTTTAAAGATGTATGTTTTAATAAAATGTGTCTAAAGGGTTCATAGGTTATCCTATGACCCCTTTCAAACCATATAAATAATTATAATATGACCCTACGTGTCCTTCAACCCCTAGAGACACATGTTATAATGAAATGTGTTAAAAATTAGTTATAGGTTATCCTATGACCCCTTTTGACCCATATAAAAGATTACAATATGTTCATAGGTGTCCTAGGACACCTAGAGACATGTATTATTATGAAATGTGTCAAACGGGGTCATAGGTTATCATATGACCCCTTTCGAACCATATAAATGATTATAATATGTACCTAGGGTCCTAAGACCCCTAGAGACATATGTTCTCATGAAATATATTGAAAGGGCTCATAGGTTATCGTATGGCCCCTTTTTACTCATATAAATAATTATAATATGTACTTAAGGGTCCAAGGGCCCCTCAAGACATATGTTGTAATGAAATGTGTTTAAATGGGTCATAGTTTTGCCTATGACCACTTTCGACACACAAAAATGATTATAATGTCCTTAGGGGTCCTAGGAACCCTAGAAACATATGTTGTAATGAAATGTGTCAAAAAGGGTCATAGGACATCCCATGACTCCTTTTGACCCATAGATATGATTATATTATGTTCCTAGGAGTCTTAGGAGCCCTAGGGACATATGTTGTCATGAAGCATGTCAAAAAGGGTCATAAGATTATCGTATGACTCCATTCAACCAATATAAATTATTATAATATGTCTCTATGGGTCCTAGGACCCTTAGAGATAGATGTTGTCATAAAATATGTTGAAAGGGATCATAGGTTAACCTATGACCTGTTTTGACCTATATAAATAATTATAATATGTCCCTAGGGGTCCTAGGACCCCTAAAGACATATGTTGTAATGAAATGTGTCGAAAGGGGACATAGGTCATCCTATAGCCCCTTTTAACCCATATAAATGATTATAATATGTCCTTAAGAGTCCTAGGACCCCTAGAGACATAGATTGTAATGAAATGTGTCAAAACCGATCATAAATTATCCTATGACCCCTTTCAACTTATATAAACAATTATAATATGTCCCTAGGGATCTTGGGACCCCTGGAGACATATGTTGTAATGAAATGTATCAAAATGGGTTATAAGTTATCCTAGACCCCTTTTGACTCATATAAATGATTATAATATGTTCCTATATGTCTTGGGACCCTTAGAGACAATTGTTGTAATGAAATGTGTTGAAAGGGGTCATAGGTTATCCTATGACCCCTTCCAACCCATATAAATGATTTTGATATATCCTTAGGGGTCCTGGGAGCTCTAGAGACATGTTATTTTGAAATATGTCGAAAGGGGTCATACCTTATCCTATGATCCCTTTTGACCCATATAAACAATTATAATATGTCCCTATGGGTCTTAGGACCCCTAAAGACATATCTTGTAATAAAATATATCGAAATAGGTCATAGGTCATTCTATGACCCTTTTCAACCCATATAAATGATTATAATATGTGAACTTAGAGGTCCTAGGACCCCTAAAGACATGTTGTAAAGAAATGTGTTGAAAGGGGTCATAGATTATCTTATGATCCCTTTCCACATATAAATGATTATAATATGTCCCTAGGGGTCTTGGGACCCCTAGAGACATATATTGTAATGAAATGTGTCAAAAGGGGTCATAGGTTATCTTGTGACCCCTTTTCACCCATATAAATGATTATAATATGTCCCTAGAGGTCTTAGGACCCCAAGAGGTATGTTGTAATCAAATGTGTTGAAAGGACCTATGACCCCTTCTGACCCATATAATTGATTGTAATATGTCCGTAGGGGACATGAGACCCATAGAGACATATGTTGTCATGAAATGTGTCAAAAGGTCATTTTGATCCACATAAATAATTATAATGTCCTTACATGTCATAAGACCCCTAGAGAAATATATTGTCATGAAATGTGTCAAAAGGGGTCATAGTTTATACTATGACCCCTTTCAAACCATAAAAGTGATTATAATGTCCCTAGGGTTCCTATGACCCTTAGAGACATATGTTGTAATGAAATATGTCAAAAGGGGTCATAGATTACCCTATGACCCCTTTCGACCCATATAAATGATTATAATATATCAATAGTGGTCTTAAGACCCTAGAGACATGTTGTAATGAAATATGTTGAAAGGCCCCTTTCGACCCATATAGACGATTATAATATGTATGTCCCTAGGGGTCCTAAGACCCCTAGAGACATATTGTAATGAAATGTTTCAAAAGTGGTCATAGGTTCTCCTATGACCCATTTCGACCCATATAAATGATTATAATATGTCACTAGGGATCTTGGGAATAAACATATGTTGTAATGAAATGTGTTAAAAGGGGTTATAAGTTATCCTATGACCCCTTTTGACACATATAAATGATTCTAATATGTCTATAGGAGTCTTGGGACCCCTAGAGACATATCTTGTCATAAATTATGAAAGCGATCATAGCTTATTCTATGACCCCTTTTGACCCATATTAACAATTATAATTTGTCCCTAGGGGTCCTGGAACGCCTAGCGAGATATATTGTAATGAAATGTGTCAAAATGGGTCATAGGTCATCCTATGACCCCTTTCAACCCATACAAATAATTATAATATGTTCTTAGGGGACCTAAGATCCCTAGAGACATAATGAAATGTGTCAAAAAGGGTCATAGATTATCTTATGACCCATTTCCACCTATATAAATGATTATAATATGTCCCTAATGGTCGTAGGACCCCTAGAGGCATATGTTGTAATGAAATGTGTTAAAAGATGTCATAGGTTATCCTATGAGCCCTTTTGATCCGTATAAATGATTATAATATGTTCATAGCGGTCCTAAGACTCCTAAAGACATATGTTGTAATGAAATGTGTTGAAAGGGATCATAAGTTATCCTATGACCCCTTTCGACCCATATAAATGATTCTAATATGTCCCTAGGGGTTTTAGGACCCCTAAAGACATATGTTGTCATGATATTTGTCAAAAGAGATCATAGGTTATCATATGAACCCTTACGACCCATATAAATGATTATAATATGTACCTAAGTTCCTGGGACCCCTAAAGACATGTTATCATAAAATATGTCAAAATGGGTCATAGGTTATCATATCACCCCTTTTGACCCATATAAATAATTATAATATGTTCCTAAGAGTCTTTGGACCCCTACAAATATACGTTGTAATGAAATGTGTCAAAAGGGGTCATAGGAAAACCTATGACCCTTTTCAACACATAAATTATTATACTATGTACCTAAGGGTCCTAGGACCCCTAGAAATATATGTTGTAATGAAATGTGACAAAAGGGGTCATAGGATATCCCATTACCCCTTTCGACCCATAAATATGATTATACTATGTTCCTAGGAGCCTTACGACCCCTAGGACATGCTGTCATTAAACATGTCAAAAAGGATCATGAAATTATAGTATGACTCCTTTTGACCAATATAAACAATTTTAATATATCCTAGGGGTCCCATGACCCCTAGCAACATATGTTTTATTGAAATGTGTCGAAAGGGGTCATAGGTTATCATATAACCCCTTCCAACCCATATAACAATTATAATATGTCCTTAGGGGTCCTAGGACCCCTAAAGACATGTTGTAATCAAATGTTCCGAAAAGGGTCATAGGTCATCCTATGGCCCCTTTCAACCCATATAAATGATTATAATATGTCCCTAAGGGTCCTAAGATCCCTAGAGACATATATTGTAATGAAATGTGTCGAAAGGGGTCATTAGTTATCCTTTGACCTCTTTTAACCTATATAAACAATTATAATATGTTGCTAGGGATCTTAGGACCCCTAGAGACATATTTTGTAATGAAATGAATTAAAAGGTGTCATAGGTTATCCTATGACCCCTTTAGATCCACATAAATGATTATTATATGTCCCTTGGGGTCTCTGAACCCCTAGAGACATATGTTGTAATGAAATGTGTTAAAAGGGGTCATAGGTTATCCTATGACCCCTTTCGACTCATATAAATGATTCTAATATGTCCTTAGAGGTCTTGGGACCCATAGAGACATATCTTATCATGAAATTTGTCAAGGGAGTCATAGCTTATCCTATGTGCCTTTTATCCCATATAAACAATTATAATATGTCCCTAGTCATCCTAAGACCCCTAAAGACATATGCTCTAATGAAATTTGTTGAAATAGTTATAGTTCATTCTATGACCCCTTTCAACCCACATAAATGATTATAATATGTCCCTAGGGCTATTAGGACCCCTAGAGATATATGTTGTAATGAAATATGGAAAAAGGGGTCATAGGTTATCTTATGACCCCTTTCCACCCATATAAATGATTATAATATGTCCCTAGGGGTCTTTGGACTCTTAGAGACATATGTTACAATAAAATATGTCGAATGGAGTCATAGGTTATTGTATGACTGATTTTGTCCCATATAAATGATTATAATATGTCCCTAAGGGTCTTGGGACCCATAGAGACATATGATGTAATGAAATGTGTTGAAGGGGGTCATAGGTTATCCTATGACCTATGACCCCTTTCAACACTTATAATCAATTCTAATATATTTGTAGTGGTCCTAAGATCCCTAGAGACATATATTGTCATGAAATGTGTTGAAACATACTTTCAACTTACATAAATGACTGTAATATGTTCTTACGGGTCATAGGACCCCTAGAGACATATGTTGTCATGAAATGTGTCAAAAGGCGTCATAGGTTATACTATGACCCCTTTCAAACTACAAAAGTGATTATAATATGCTCGTAGGGTTCTTATGACCGCTAAAGACATGTTGTAATGAAATATGTTGAAAGGGGTCATAGATTACCCTATGACCACTTTCGACCCATATAAATGATTATAATATATCTTTAGGGGTCCTAAGACCCTTACAAACATATGTTGTAATGAAATGTGTCAAAAGACTCCTTTCAAACCATATAGATGATTATAATATGTCCTTAGTGGTCCTAGGACCCCAAGAGACATATGTTGTATTACTATGTGTCGAAAGCGGTCATAAGTTACCTTATAACCCCTTTCAACCCATATAAATGATTATAATATGTCCCTATAGGTCTTGAGACCCCTAGAGACATATGTTATAATGAAATATGTTATAAGTGGTCATAAGTTATCCTATGACCCCTTTCGACCCATATAAATGATTCTAATATGCCCCTGGGGGTCCTAGAGCCCCTAGAGACATATGTTGTCTTGAAATGTGTCGAAAGGGGTCATAGCTTATCCTAGACCCCTTTCGACCTATATAAATAATTATAGTATGTCCCTAGATGTCCTAGTACCTCTAGAGACATATGATGTAATAAAATTTGTCGAAATCGATCATAGGTCATCTTATGACCCCTTTTGACATATAAGTGATTATAATATGTCCATAGGGGTCCTAGGATTTATAGAGATATATGCTATAATGAAATGTGTCAAAAAGGGTCATAGGTTATCCTATGACCCCTTTCCACACATATAAACAATCATAATATGTCCCTAAGAGTATTGGAACCCCTAGAGACATATGTTGTAATGAAATGTGTCAAAATGGATCATAGGTTATCCTATGACCCCTTTTGACCCATTTAAACGATTACAATATTTCCCTAATATTCTTGGGAGCCCTAGAGACATGTAATGAAATTTGTTGAAAGGGGTCACAGGTTATCTTATGACCCATTTTCAACCCGTATAAATGATTCTAATATTTCTCTAGGGGTCCTAGGACGCCTAGAGACATATGTTGTCATGAAATGTGTCGAAAAGTCATTTTGACCCACATAAATGATTATAATATGTCACTTTGGGTCCTAGGACTCTTAGAGACATATTTTGTTATGAAATGTGTCAAAAGGGGTCTTAGGTTATACTATGACGTATTTCAAACCATATGAATGATTATAATATGTCCCTAAGGGTCCTATGATCCTTTTCGATCCATATAAATGATTACAATATGTCCTTAGGGGTCCTAAGACCCCTAGAGACAATGTTGTAATGAAATGTGTCGAAAGGCCCCTTTCGACTCATAAAGACGATAATAATATGTCTATAAGGGTCCTAAGACACCTAGTGACATATGTTGTAATAAAATGTGTTCCCTTCAATCCATATAAATGATTATAATATGTCCCTAGGGGTCCCAGGAACCCTAGAGACATATGTTGTAATGACACATATTGAAAAAGGTCAGAATTTATCATATGATCCCTTTCAATGCATATAAATGATTATAATATATCCCTAGGGGTCCCGGGACCCTTAGAGACATATGTTGTAATGAAATGTGTTGAAAGGGGTGATAGATTATCCTATTACCCCTTTCAACCCATATAAACGATTATAATATGTCCCTCAATATTCTAAGACCCCTAGAGACATGTTGTAATGAAATGTGTCAAAAGTGGTCATAGGCTATACTATGAACCCTTTCGACCCATATAAAAGATTAGAATATGTCCCTAAGGATCATATGACTCCTAGAGACATATGTTATCATGAAATGTGTCGAAAAAGGTCATAGGTTATACTATGACCCTTTTCAACTCATATAAATTATTATAATATATCCAAAGAGGTCCTAGGACCCCTAGAGACATACGATATCATGAAATGTGTTGAAAGTGGTCATAGGTTATTCTATGACCCATTTGAACCAATATAAATGATTATAATATGCTCCTATTTTTCTTAAGAACCTTAGAGACATATATTATAATGAAATATGTCAAAATAGGTCATAGATTTTGGTATGACCCATTTTGACCTATATAAATGATTATAATATGTCCCTAGGGGTCTTGAGACCCCTTAAAACATATGTTGCACTGAAATGTGTTAAAAGGGGTCATAGGTTATCCTATGACATTTTTTGACCCATATAAATGATTATAATATGTCTCTAAGAGTCAAAGGACCCTTAGGGAGATATTTTGTCATGAAAATATGTTGAAAAAGGTCATAAGGTCGTAATTATAAATTATTATAATATGTCCCTATGGGTCCTAGGACCCTTAGAGACATGTTTTTATGAAATATGTTGAAAGGGGTCATAGACTCGTTTTGACCGATATAAATGGTTATAATATGTCCTTAAGGGTGGTAGGAATCTTAGAGACATATGTTGTAATGAAAAGTGTAGAAAGGGGTAATAGGTTATCTTATGACTCCTTTCAATCCATATAAATAATTATAATGTCCCTAGGGGTTCTAGGACCCCTAGTGACATATGTTTTAATGAAATGTATCGAAAGGGGTTATAGGTCATCCCATGGCCTCTTTCGACCCATATAAATGATTACTTTATGTCCTTAGGGGTCTTAGGACCCCTAAACACATGTTATAATGAAATATGTCGAAAAGAACCATATAAATGATTATAATATGTTCCTAGGGATCTTGGGATAATTAGAAACATGTTGTAATGAAATGTGTCAAAAGGGGTCTAGGTTATCTTATGACCCCTTTCGACCCATACTAACAATTATAATATGTCCCTATGGGTCTTGAGACCTCTAAAAAAATACGTTGTAATAAAATATGTCAACTTTGACCCTTTTTGACCCATATAAATGATTCAAATATGTCCCTAGGGGTCTTAGGACCTTTAGAGACATACGTTGTCATACAATGTGTCAAAAGGGGGTCATATGTTATCCTATGACCTCTTTTGACATATATAAACAATTATAATATGCCCCTAGGTGTCCTAAGACCCCTAGAGACATATGTTGTAATGAAATATGTCAAAAGGGGTCATAGGTTATATTTCGACCCATATAAATGATTATAATATGTCCTTAAGGTTATAGGACCCTTATAGACATATGTTATCATGAAATGTGTCGAAAAAGGTCATAAGTTATACTATGACCCCTTCGACCCATATAAATGATTATAATATGTTCCTAGGTGTCTTGAGACCCTTAGAAACATATGTTGTAATGAAATGTGTCGAAAGGGGTCATAGGTTATTCAATGTCCCCTTTCGACCCATATAAACAATTATAATATGTCCTTATAAGACCCCTAAAGACATATGCTATCGTGCAATGTGTTGAAAGGGATCATAGTTTATACTATGACCCCTTTTGACCCATATAAATAATTATAATATGTGCCTAGTGATCCTATGACCTCTAGAGACATGATACTATGAAATGTGTTGAAAAGGTACATAGGATTTTCTCTGACCGCTTTTGACCCACTTAAATAATTATAATATGTTCCTAGGCCAGGTCTTGGTTTCCTTAGAAGCATATTTGTAATGAAATTTGTTGAAAGGGATCATAGGTTATCTTATGACCCCTTTAGACCCATTTAAATGATTATAATATGTCCCTAGGGGTCCTTAGACCCCTAGAGACATATGTTGTCATGGAATGTGTCGAAAGGGGTCATAGGTTATACTATGACCCCTTTCAAACTATAAAAATTATTATAATATGCCCCTAGGTGTCCTATGATCCCTAGGGACATATGTTGTAATGAAATATGTTTAAATGAGTCATATATTATCCTATAACCCCTTTTGACCCAAATAAATGATTATAATATGTTTCTAATGGTCCTAAGACCCTTATAAACATATGTTGTAATGAAATGTGTCGAAAAGGGTCATAGGCTATCTTATGACCTCTTTTAACCCATATAACAATTATAATTTGTCCCTAAGGGTGCTAGGACCCCTAGAGACATATGTTATAATAAAATTTGTCAAAAGGGGTCATAGATTATTCTATGACCCCTTTCAACCCATATAAATGATTATAATATGTCTCTAATGGTCTTAGGAATCCTAGAGACATATGTTGTAACGAAACCTGTCAAAAGGGGTGGCAGGTTATCATATGACACCTTTCAAGCCCTATAAATGATTATAATATGTCTTTAGCGGTCATGGGACCCCTAGAGACATATTTTGTAATGAAATGTGTTGAAAGGAGTCATAGGTTAAGCTATTACCCTTTTTGAGCCATATAAATGATTATAATATCTCCCTAGGTGTCATAAGATCCCTAAAGACATATGTTGTAGTTAACTATATTGAAAGGGGTCATAGGTTATACTATGACGCCTTTCAACTCATATAAATGATTATAATATGTCATGACCCCTATAAACATATGTTATCATGAAATGTGTTGAAATGGGTCATACGTTATACTATGACCCTTTTTTACCCATGTAAACGATTATAATATGTCCCTAGGGGTCCTAAGACCTATAAAGACATATGATATCATGAAATATGTTGAAAGGGGTCATAGGTTATCCTATGACACCTTTCAACACATATAAATCATTATAATATGTCCCTAGTGGTCCTAAGACCCCTAGAGACATATGTTGTAATGAAAGGTGTCAAAAGGGGTTCTAGGTTTTCCTATGACCCCTTTTGACCCATATAAATGATTGTTGGTGTAAATATGTATTTCCTATTTACACTTACTTAAGTTTACTTAAGTTAATGCATTATCTTATTATTTATTATTATTTTCTTTGTGAGACACTTAGGAGTTTGTGCACTCTCATTAGTTGTCATGTTGACAACACAGAAGTACACAACTTTATTTCAGCACATGGTGTTTACAATACTAGAGTTTGCATCATTCATTGAGTTGTCATGTAGACAACATAGTTATTTGCACTCCCATTTTAACACATGTTGTCTACACTATTGATTAGTGTGATACACCATTGTAGGCTTATCCTCTCATCATTTCACTTACTTCTGTGCTTAATGGAGGATAACTCATATCTAGTGGACATGTGCCTAGTTGTATGACTTATCATGTTGCTAACTTCTATGCATTCTAGAAGCTCTCTAGAGGTCTTTATATATAGGCACTCCTAGTGTACTTTGATGTACTGATCCCATCTTTTAGCCTTCATGTTCTCCAAAATCCAAGTGGAGGATAAGAAAAAATAAAGTCATTCAATTAAAAATTAAAAGGTGACTTTGTATTAAAAGCTTTTAGGGTATGTATTAATTATTGGAAGGACGGAAGCCTCTCGTCATTTAATTAATTATTGATAGGGAGGGATTTCTAGATAATGCATTAATTATTGGAAGGAGGAAGCTTCTAATTAATGTTTTAGTTCTTTCTAGAAGGGTGAAGGAATAGGATAAATAGGGGTGAGAGTCTCATTGTTTTTCATGGGGATTATTGTATCAGATGATTGTGAAAGACATTTGATAAGAGCTTGGATGTGTGAATCACATATCTTTTTCGGCAATAGAGGTGATTCATTCTCTGTTGTAACATTCTAGACGTCATTCCCTTAGGGTTTGGCCTTTGGAATACATCTCTTTGTACTTGATTGCAGCATTTTTAGAATTAATATAATTTCAGCAGTTGATTAAGCTTTTGGGCATTCCTGAGTGTCAATTACAATGGTATCAGAGCTTGCTTGCAAAGTGTTTCACGAAGTTATAACTAGTAGGTGCCCATTACAGTGGTATCAGAGCTATAAGTCTTGCCATCCCACGGAGATCATATAGATAGCCGAATAAAGATGTATATTAGTCTAGATCAAGATGTGATGTTTAGACAGTTATTGGGCACATTAGAGAAGGGGCAACATATGCAACAGGAGCAGAATAGGTGAATGGATATGATGTTGCAACTTATGGCTCGAAAGATGGGCATCAACATTGACGATTTGTATGTTGCTCCAGAGCAAAAGGTAGTTGATTCCTCAGGTGGGATCAAGACATGTATAGAGCTAGCCAGTTATGATGTTGGTGATATGGATGTTTCAACAGAATTAGTAGAAACATGTGTGCAAAGTCAGGAGACCACATATGAAGCTTTGTTGGGAGATGGTGGTGTATTAATAGTGGGATTAGGAGAACATGAGGATACTATCATATCAACAGCCACTTCTGTGTCAGTTGAACCATCCAATGGGGAGTTTAATGGTATAAATACAGTGGTTGATGTATTTTCGAATCAAGCCACACATGTTGATGATTATGAGTTTTCATCAACTACAAATTCGATTCAATTTTCTGTTGTAGCAGTTAATGTTGTTCCTATGTCCATATATTTTGATGCAACAACACCTATTGTTGATATAGTTAGCATGAGTACATATGGTTCACCTGCAGTTACATCTTTTTCAATGCATGATGGTGATAATATGCATTCTAGTCCAATATATATTATGTGGATGGATATAGGGAAGAAGACGTTTCATAGATCTTCTATGGAGTTGCCTTATGGTGACATTCTGACTTCATCAGCACAAGTTTTGAATACTAGGCTACAGGGGTTAGTCTTGATGATGTGGGTTTGCATTTCCTTTAACTTCCATATGGATATCACATATTGGGATCTAGGTGGAGGTTGGAGTTCATTATGTTACTTAATTGCTTGAGGACAAGCAATTTCAAGGAGGGTAGATTTGTAATGATCCCATCTTTTAGCTCTCACGTTCTCCAAAGTCTAAGTGGAGGATAATAAGAAATTAAATTAATTTCTTATAAAGTCATTCAATTTAAGGGTGACTTTGTATTTAATTAATTTAATTATTAATTACAAGGGAGTAGCTTCTAGGGTATCTATTAATTATTGGAAGGACGGAAGCCTCTCGTCATTTAATTAATTATTGCTAGGGAGGGATTTCTAGATAATGCATTAATTATTGGAAGGAAGAAGCTTCTAATTAATGTTTTAGTTCTTTCTAGAAGGGTGAAGGAATAGGATAAATAGGGGTGAGAGTCTCATTGTTTAGCGTGGGGATTATTGTATCGGATGATTGTGAAAGACATTTGATAAGAGCTTGGATGTGTGAATCACATATCTTTTTTGGAAATAGAGGACGTTCATTCTCTATTGTAACATTCTAGACGTCATTCCCTTAGGGTTTGGCCTTTGGAATACATCTCTTTGTACTTGATTGCAGCATTTTTAGAATTAATATAATTTCAGCAGTTGATTCAGCTTTTGGGCATTCCTGAGTGTCCAGTACAATGGTATTAGAGCTTGCTTGCAAAGTGTTTCACGAAGTTATAACTAGTAGGTGCCCATTACATTTGATATGGCATATTGAATGAATATATCGTCATTCTAATCATACTCTCTATGTGGTCTACTATTGTGCTTGTGTTTGAGTTCCTTTTTCTTAGGTGAATTCTAGCCTAAGCCAAATTCTTACATGGTATCAGAGCTGGGGGAAATTCTCTACACAGTCATTCGAGACTGTTCATACTTCAGCACCTCGACCCAGATCTAAAGAATCCATAGAAAGTAGGAGCATCTAGAGCTAGATCTGACTTCGCCATTGCATCCAGAATGTTGATTCAGTGAAGATTGACTATAAATTTGCCTATGCTAGGCTAAAGTTGATCATGAGGCAAAAAAAAAAATGCAAACTAGCACCTGAAGGCACTAATTTGCAATTGGTTATGGTCATTTCAATTGATATGATTATTTATTTTCGGATCTAAATTAATTTCATTCTTAGTATTTTTCAAATTTTTTTTCACACAATCTGGTTGTTAGAGAATTTTTTTTTTGCAAAACTAGGTTGGTAGATCCTGGCCCTACAAATTTGGCAAAATATCTTTTATTCCACAAGGGTATATTCAATTATAATGAACAAGCATTAACTTATTTAGTAAACATAGCAGTCGAATTCAATAAATCCTACATAGAATCTAGCACATTTGTGCCCACTAGGCCAAGAACCCAACTCACCAATGGCCCTTTGGTATTACCTTTGGGCAGGGTTTATTTTTAAAAGTGCTTGAAGCTCTTTCCCACCAAATGTGGGATAAATCCACATATAAACTAGCAGTCTGCAAGAAAAGTCTGGCATCATTAAATTGAAGTTCCGGTGCCACTTTGTATCTTCCAGCGACACTGCACAACAAAAACCCTTGCCCCCAAAAAAAGGCATCTCTGGCACAAAAAAAAAAATGGCATCGTAGTATTAAAACCTGACAGTTTGCCGTAAAATGAGATCTGAACCCCACCAAACAGTTTGTCGATAATCACAAACTTGAAAATTGGTGCCCACTGCATTTCAAACCTAGTGACATGTGGCAAATTCCTATCCATAGAGCTCCTCCATGATCGGCCACAACTGAACACTCGGCAGCACAAAAGCCTGGACATGTGGCATTTTTTGTTTGTTCGCCTCGCATACATCATCATCCTGTACATGCATGAAATCCATGTCAGTGCTCCACATACATGCCCAGACAGCATATAGCTATTAGTACAGTCAACAATCTATACATGTTAGACTTTTTTTTATGGTCCATACAGTCTATACAAGTGATGTCATCATTAGCTGAGTTTTCGCTAATGTCATCCAGTCCATGAGCCTAAATTTAATGGTCATTTGATCATCATTCTTGAGAAAATTTGAACTACTATGATGGTCGTATGAATATCAAATTTAACCCTATACTTTGCTGATGCAACCCCTCTCCAAATTGATTTTTTATTTTACAGTCTGACTTTGGGAGGTGATATCTCAGTCATCCGAACTCCAAATCAGGTGCAATTTTTTTTGAAATTAGGTAGAATTTCCTTAAATTTTCAATGGTGCAACTTTTTCCTATTTTTGATGTTTGAATTTTTCATAATTTGCATTTTTTGTGACTATAGCTGCATAATCCTACATTTTGCAACTTCAAATGCTCCGTACGGGCACATCTAGAATCGAAAACAAGTTCTATTTTTTTTGAAAGTGCATTATTTTTCATCTACTTTCCATATCTATAGTCAAATTTTAGGATTGTGTGGACAAAAGTGTCACTTTCAGCAATAGGGCCTTTCTTTGCTTTGTATTGCTTTAAAATTGTAGCACATTGTAAAGTTCTAGATTTGCAATCTTTCAAAAGGTTGTAACAAGAAAAATTAGAAGTCCATGAAGGCTAAAATTGGTAAGTGGCCATTGTAATCACATTACTGATAAACTGCCAAAAAAAATCTATTTTTTTTTTGGGGAGTGGGGGGGCAGCGGCGGGCTTTCTTGATTTAGTGAAAAGGGAGGGTGTTCTTGGTGTTATGTTCTTTCTTTTCTACAAATTTCTTTCATTTTTTGCATCATGGAAAATTTTACGTTTCCAAAATTGACTCCTCATAACTATGCTACATGGTCCATTAAAATGTGGTATCATTTAATGTACAATGGAGTTTCTCAATATGTAGATGGTACTCTTCCTAAACTAGTAGATGATAAAGTATCAACAAGTGATACTTCAACTTGGGTTGCAATGAATAGGATAGCGCTACATGATATATGTTTGGGGGTTGATGTTAAGATCATGTATCAAATTAAGAAGTGTTCTACATCTAAGGAAGCTTGGGATACCCTCAAAAACCTATATGGTAAAGTGCTTGAAGAGGATGTTTTCAAAATTGAAGATGAGGTTGTCTCCTTAGATCCTAAGTCATTTGATTCAATGTAGGATTTCATCATTAAGGTCAATGAATTAAGGACAAATCTTACTGAATGTGGGACTTATATCAAAGATGACAGGTTGATCTATCTTATTCATAACAAGCTACCATCAGAGTATTCCAAATTTGTATCTTCTTTTAACACCTGAAAGACTACATTAGGGTTTTCCTATAAGAAAGTCACCTTTGATGAATATGCTGATCTGTTGGATACTGAAGAAAAGAAGTTTAAATCAATGAGGATTCCCAGATCACCTAAGTCTAAAGCATTGGTGGCCAACAATGAGGGTTCTCAAAATTTAGCTAGATAGTCTTCAAATAAAGGAAAGGGTAAGAAGAAATGGAAGAACAAATTAGAGGATGTAGAAAAGACAACACCACAATCCAATCAACAAGGCAAGTCTTCATCAAATTCCAACAAGAAGGGGGACAATAATAAGGAGAATAAAAAGTTTACCTATTGCAAGAAAATGGGTCATGAAGAACATGAGTGTTATCTTAAGAAGATTGATGAGTTGACCAACATCATGAAGAAACATAATGTTTTATTGCCTAATGCTTATAAGGATAAAGGGTCTTCTTTAGATTTAAAGGGAAAAGGGCAAGCACTCATGGAAAATTCAAATTCTTCAAAGGAATGGATACTTGATTTAGGTGCCTCTGATCACATGGGTTCTTCAAAGGAGGATTTTTCTTCAATTAAGTAGTCAAAGGTACCACGCATCTTCATAGGAGATGATATAAAAATTGAAGTTGAAGGAAAAGGAAACATGGAGATGGAAAATGGAGAGTTTCAAGATGTTCTCTATGTTCCAAAGCTAAGTTCAAATCCCCTATCAATCTACCAAATCACTCACCTCGAAGATGGACATAGAGTTGAGTTCCTTCCAGACTCAGTACACGTGCAGTCTTAAAGATGACTCATTAGTTGTAGTGGGGAAAGTGAATCATAACAAAAGGTTGTACTCTTTCTACCATTTTGTGCCCAAATCTCCTTCAAAGGCCATGTTATCACAATCCAATTCAACAATGCAATTATGGCATTAGCAGTTTGGACATCTTTCCTTCTGCTATCTTCAACAACTTTGCATGAATAGAATGGTCAAAGGTCTACCCCAAATCAACTTTTCCCATGATGAATGTTCAATAGATTTAGGGTATATGCATCCAAAGGGGAAGTTACAGAAAGGAAAGTCTTCAAGAGCACCAGGTGTTCTATAGATGGTTCATAGGGTATTAGAAAGTCCTTTTGCAATCAGTTAGGGTCACTACATACCTACTTTCATTGATGACTTTTCAAGATACACTTGGGTCTATTTTTTTCATAGTAAGAATGAAGTGTTCGAGAAGTTTCTAGCCTTCAAGACTCATGTAGAATAGAAATTGAGAAAAGCCATCAAAATTCTCTGAACGGACAATGGAAGCATGTATGTGAATAGAAGACTTATAGACTTTTGTAGACTTGAGGGAATTGATCCTCAGACTCAACTAACATTTAGTCCGGATAAGATAGATGTTGCAACATTGAGGATTAGAACTCTTAAGTCTATGGCAAGTTGCATGATACAAGCCAAGTCTCTAGATCCATCATTAGAAGTTGAAGCAATTAGTAGTGCCACTCAGATTCTTAGTAGGTCTTCTCATCCAGCCTTAGATGGCAGGACTCCTTTTGAGGCATGGTACAACAAAAAACCTATTGTGATAAACTTCAGAGTCTTTGATTATTCTGCATGGGAAAAGATATCTTCCAAGGGATGCAAGGCACAGTCACCTTGGCTTTGTACTTTCATTGGTTATGAAGAAGGTGTGAAGGCATATAGACTATTGGATCTAGAGACACATCAAATTTTTGTGGAGAAGGATGTACACTTTGAGAAACATTCACCAAGCTTATCCTCTAATCCTCTCTGCACATCATATCATGTGGAAACTGATAGTGACACCAACAAGAGTGGTTCAATAGATTCAGACACAAGGGGTTCTATTGACAGTTGTAGTGAGAGGTCACTACATCAGTTCAGTCCAAATGCATACATAGCCACAATGATAGGTCCAGCACAACAGGGCACATCTAGTCTTCCAAGTCTAGCTTTAGTGATAGATTTGGGAGATAGTATTGATGAACTGCCTCTTCTTCCTTATGTAGTAGCTTCTTCTTTAGTTGTCACCAGGGCTCCATCCAACCCTCTTATTCATTCTCTACATGATCAATTTTCATAGGTTGAAGTGATTGTGGATACTTATGATCAGTAGTTACAAAAGGGTTCTTCATCAGCTAAGGAGATACACAGTTCTTTGAGACAGGTTCTTTAGCCAGTTGATCAGGTTTCAGAGACATCACTTACCCATGGGATTCTTTCCATGCACAGTGGAAGCATCTCATTTGTACCCTTACATTATTTCTTCCTAAGGGGAGGAACACCATTCTGCAATCTTGGATAAACTTCTTCATCGGAGCAATCATTGGAAGGCATTCTTCTTTTGGGCGGGGAGCCTATCTTGTCTCTCTTCATCTTCTCATCATTCTCTTATGATATACTAGATGTATGTCATAATGAGGAAGGTCTTGATTACTCCATCCATTCATACATCGTATGTGTTTTTCATCTCTCTTTTTGGGGGAGGGTTTTTCCCATGAGCTTTTCTGTCTTTCTCTGCTTTATGAGAGGTTGCATTTCATATGTACATGGGTACCTAACATGGCCTAGTAGCCGGGACCCATTATGCACTGGATCCTAGATTACGGAAGCTTAAGAGCATTCCCCTAAGTTACACTTAAGGGGGGGTGTTGGTGTAAATAAGTATTTCCTATTTATACTTACTTAAGTTTATTTAGGTTAGTACATTATTTTATTATTTTGCATTATTTTATTATTTTATTTTGTGAGACACTTAGAAGTTTGTATACTCTCATCAATTGTCATGTTGACAACATAGAAGTACACAACTCTATTTCAGAACATGGTATCTACAACACTAGATTTTGCATCATTCACTAAGTTTTCATGTGGACAACATAGCTATTCGCACTTCCATTTTAGCATATGTTGTCTACACCACTGATTTGTGTGATACACCATTGTAGGCGTATCCTCTCATCATCGCACTTACTTCCATGCTTAATGGAGGATAACCCATATCTAGTGGACATGTGTCTGGTTGTATAACTTATCATATTTCTGACTTCTATGCATTCTAGAAGCTCTCTAGAGGCCTTTATATATATGCACTCCTAGTGTATTTTGATATGGCATATTGAATGAATATATCATCATTCTGATCATACTCTCTCTTTGATCTACTGTTGTGCTTGTGTTTGAGTTCCTTGGTCTTGGGTGAATTCAAGCCTAAGCCAAATTCTTACAATAATTATAATATGTCACCAAGGGTCTTGGGACCGATAGAAACATATGTTTAAATGGAATGTGTTGAAATAGATCATAAGTTACCCTATGTCCCTTTTCGACCCATATAAATGATTTTAATATGTTCTTAAGAGTCCAAGGACCCTTAGAAACATATGTAGTCATGAAAACATGTCAAAATGGGTCATAAGGTTATGGTATGATTGCTTTCAACCCATATAAATGATTATAATATGTCCCTAGGGGTCCTGGGACCCATAAAGACATATGTTGTCAAGAAATGTGTCAAAATGGGTCACAGGTTATCCTATGACCCCTTTCGACCCATATAAACAATGATAGTATATCCCTAGGGTTTATAGGACCCCTACATACATATGAGTATGTGCAAGATCATGGTCAACCAAACTATGCTCTTAAGTGGAAATAAAAAATTAGAAAATTAGGGTTATGTCAACTTGACGTGCAATTTTTTACTTGTTATTAACTTTATATCAAAAAGTTGAGAGAAAAGAATCTCTAGCAAATTGAATCTAGTTTCTAAAACATTAGGACTTCTCTCAAAGAAATAAAAATTGATTGGTCAAAATTTTGAATTTTAATGCAATATTACAAAAATTTTAGAATAAAAATAAGAAGTGGATGTATGTCTAACCATCTTAATCAAAATCAAATGATAATATTTTTTAATAATATTCTAGATATACGTAGTAGACTCATCCCTGGGTGTGACACATATTTTTGGGTATTTTTATTCTAAATAAATAATAAATAATTAATCTTTGACTTTAGCATTTTTAGAATTAAAAAACACTTGTGTTTGACCACCTTAACTAATTCAAAACTCTACAAAATTCAATTTTTCATTTTTTTTCCTTATAGTAGAAGAAACATAGAATGTGATGCATCTTTTGGATTTAAAAAATGTTGTACCATTTGAAAATTATAGTTTTTTTCAATTATTGTGTCAGTCAACACTTTATAGATAACTTCATTAGAAAATAAGTAATAATTACTTACTAAACTCATAATTTGACAAACCTTATATTTATGAAAAGATAAGAACATTCTTAAGAAACCATTTTAATTTCATCAAATTTTGGTGGAAAAAAAGTTGTCAGCTACGTGTTTGAATTAAAAATCACATAAAAATACGCCAAAAGCACATTTTTAGGATGTTTTTAAAGTTGACCGTATAGGTTTGGTATCAAAAGATATAGTAGACCTTATAAAGATATTAATTATTTTCATTTAGTATCAGGGTGGGTGGGAAAAAAGTTGGAATAGATTTTTAAATGGGTTGAGATATTTTAGAACTATAGATTTTTTGGATTGCCACTTTTTGGCACATCATGATCCTGCACATACCCATATATTAAATGAAATGTGTCGAAATATGTCATATTTTATCCTATGACCCCTTTTGACCCATTTAAACAATTATAATATACCCCTAGGTGTCCTAAGACCCCGAGAGACATATATTCTAATGAAATGTGTCAAAAAAGGTCATATGTTATACTATGACCCTTTTTGACCCATATAAATGATTATAAAATGTCCCTAGAGGTCATAGGACCCCTAGAGACATATGTTATCATGAAATGTGTCGAAAAGGGTTATAGGTTATACTATGACCCCTTTTGACCCATATAAATGATTATAATATGTCCCTAGACGTCCTACGACCCCTGGAGACATATGATATCATAAAATATGTTGAAAGCCTATGACCCCTTTTGACCCATATAAATGATTACAATATGTCCCTAGGGGTCCCGAGACCCCTAGAAACATATATTGTAATGAAATGTGTCAAAATGGGTCATAGGTTATCTAATGACCCCTTTCGACCCATATACATGATTATAATGTCCCTAGGGGTCATAGGACCCCTAAAGACATAGGTTATATGAAATGTGTCGAAAGGGGTCATAGTTTATACTATGACCACTTTTGACCCATATAAATGATCATACGTCCCTAGAGGTCCTATGACCCCTAGAGACATATGATATCATGAAATGTGTTGAAAAGGTTCATAGGTATCCTATGACCCCTTTTGACCCATGAAAATGATTATAATATGTCCCTAACGATCATAGGATCCCTAAAGACATATATTGTAATGAAATGTATCAAAAAGGGTCATAGGTTTTCCTATGACCTCTTTTGACCCATATAAATGATTATAATATATTCCTGGGAGTTTTGGGTCCCCTAGAAGCATATGTTAGAATAAAATGTGTTGAAAGGGGTCATAATTTATCCTACGACCCCTTTCAACCCATATAAATGATTATAATATGTCCCTATGGGTCCTAAGACCCCTAAGGACATATGTTGTCTTAAAATGTGACCCCTTTTAAACTATAAAAATTATTATAATATGTCTCTCGGGGTCCTATGACCCCTAGCGACATATGTTGTAATGAAATATATTTAAATGGGTCATAAGTTATCTTATGACCCCTTTTGACCCATGTAAATGATTACAATATGTCCCTAGGGGTCCCAAGAATAGGTTATCATATGGCCCCTTTCGACCCATATAAAAAATTATAATATGTCCCTAGTGGTCCTAGGAACCATAGAGACATATGTTGTAACAAAACTCATTGAAAAGGGTGAGAGGTTATCATATGACCATTTTCAACCCATATAAATGATTATAATATGTCCTTATGGGTCCTGGGACTTTTAGAGACATATGTTGTAATGAAATGTGTTGAAAGGGGTCATAGGTTATCTTATTACCCTTTTTTGAGTCATATAAATGATTATAATATCTCCCTAGGTGTCCTAGGACCCCTAGAGACATATGTTGTAATTAAATGTGTCGAAAGGGGTCATAGGTTATATTATGACCCCTTTCGACCCATATAAATGATTATAATATGTTATGACCCCTAGAGACATATGTTATAATGAAATGTGTCGAAATGGGTCATAGGTTATACTATGACCCCTTTCGACCCATGTAAATGATTATTATATATCCCTAGGGGTCTTAGGACCTGTAGAGACATATGATATTATGAAATGTGGTGATAAGCTATGACCCTTTTCGACACATATAAATAATTATAATATATCCCTAGTGGTCTTAGGACCCCTAACAACATATTTTGTAAAGAAAGGTGTTGTAAGGGGTCATAGGTTTTTCTATGACCCATTTTGGCCCATATAAATGATTATAATATGTTCCTAGGGGTCTTAGGACCCATAGAAATATATGTTTAAATGAAATGTGTCAAAATGGATTATAAGTCATCCTATGACCTCTTTCGGCTCATATAAATGATTTTAATATGTCCTTAGGAATCCAAGGACCCTTAGGGACATATGTTGTTATGAAAACATGTTGAAAGGGGTCATAAGGTTATGTTATGACTCCTTTCAACCTATATAAATGATTATAATATGTGTTGTCATGAAATGTGTCGAAATGGATCATAAGTTATCCTATGACCTCTTTCGACTCATATAAAAAATTATAATATGTCCCTAGTGGTCCTAAGATCCCTAGTGACATATGTTGTAATGAAACATGTCGAAATGGGTCATTGGTTAACTTATGACCTCTTTTGACCTGTATAAAAGACTATAATATGTCCCTAGGAGTCATAGGACCCATAGAGACATATGTTATAATGAAATGTGTTGAAAGAGGTCATAGGTTATCTTATTACCCCTTTTGACCTATATAAACAATTATAATATGTCTCTAGGTGTCCTAAGACCCCTTGAGACATACATTGTAATGAAATGTGTCTAAAGGGGTCTTAGTTTATACTATGACCCCTTTCGACCCATATAAATGATTATAATATGTATCTGGGGTCCTAGGACCCCAAAAGACATATATTATTATGAAATATGTTGAAAGGGGTCATACGGTACTCTATGACTGCTTTCTACTCATTCGAATACATGATATATTTTTATAGTGGTCCTAGGACCCTTAGAAACATATGTTATCATTTAATGGGTCAAAATAGGTCATAGGTCACCCTATCGCCCCTTTCATCCCATTTAAACACATGATTTATGTCCCTAGGGGTCTTAGGACCCCTAAGAACATCTATTATCATATAATGTATTGAAAGGGTTCATGGAGTACTCTATGACTCCTTTCAATTCATTTGAACACATGATATATTTTGCTAGTGGTTTTAGGACCCCTATCAATATATGTTATCATTTAATGGGTCAAAAGGGGTCATAGTGAACTCTATGACACCTTTTAGCCTATTCAAACACATGATGTATGTTCCTAGGGGACCTAGGACCCTTAGGAACATACATGATGTGTTGTAATGGGTAAAAAGGGACCATAGAGCATGCCATGACACATTTGGGCCTATTACATGACAAAATACATTCATAGGGTTTGTAGGACCCCTAGGGACATAGATGTTGTTTTCCAATGGGTCAAATTGGGTTAAATAATATCCTATGACCCCTTTCAACCCTATACATGACAAAATATGTTGTTGTGGGTCCTCAGACCTCTAGGGACAAGCATGTTGTGTTGAAATGGGTTGAAAGAGGTCATAGGTTGAAATGTGTTGAAAGGGGTAATAGGATAACCTATGACCCATTTCAATCAAATACATGAAAAATTATGTTCCTAGGGATCCTAGGGCCACTAGGGACATATATGTTGTGTTCTGATGAATAGAAAGGGGTCATAGGGCATCCTATGACCCCTAGGGACATATCTCTTATATTCCAATGAGTAGAAAGGGGTCATAAGGTGTTCTATGACCCCTTTTGACACATTACACAAGAACATATGTTGCTAGGGGTCCTAGGACCCTTATAATCATGTGTGTTGTGCTCCAATGGGTTAAATTTTGACCCATTACATCATAACATATGTTCCTAGGGGTCCTAATATGTTGGGACCATGCATGTTGTATTCCAATGGGTCAAAAGGGGTCATTAGATACCCTACGACCCCTTTCGGTCCATTACATGACAACATATGTTCCTAGGGGTCCTATGACCCATATGAATGTATGTTGTCATGTAATGAGTTGAAAGGGTCATAAGATACTCTATGAACCCTTTCGACCCATTGAAACACAACATAGATGTCTATAAGGGTCCTAGGACCGCTAAGAACAAATGTTATCATGTATTAGGTCGAAAGGGGTCATAGAATACTCCATAACCCCTCTCTACCCATTGAAACACAAGACATATGTCCCTAGGCATCCTTTGATCCTTAGGAAGATATGTTGTCATATAATGGGTCAAAATGGGTCATAGTGTATCCCATGATCCATTTGGACTCATTGGAATGCATATATGTCCCTAGTGAGACTCGTAGGAACATATGTCATCATATAGTTTATTAACCTAGGTTACTAATATATAATATATATAATAATAATATATATGATATATAATTAGGGTATCCCATTACCCATTTGGACTCATTGGAACACATGTATGTCCCTAGGGGGACACCTAGGAACATACATCATCATATAGTTTATTAACTTATGTTAGTAATATATAATATATAATAATAATATATATAATATTATTATATATTAATATATAATAATAATATATATAATATTATTATATATTAATATATAATAAGTAATAACTATATATAAAGTAATTATATGATAAATAAATTTTGTATATATAATAATTAATAATTATATAATAAATAATAACAATTATTCAATACTATATAATAAATTTTAGTAACTATATCTAATAATTCCCCCCCCCCCCAAATTATGCTATAACTATATTATACTAGGACTTGATAAAATTGGTCCATCCCTTTGAGTTTCATAAATAAAAATCAATATTTATCTTAAAAATTGGTCCCCTCTCCCTTTACATTTTTATTTGGTGCCATGATTTGAGAACATAGATCGGGTACCCATTCTCAAATTAGATACCTATTCCCAAATCGGAGAACTGTTCTCAAATTGGATACCTGGTCAGGCAAGGTATTGCATTTTTGGTTTGGTACTAGGATGGGTGGGAAAAAAGAAAAAGTGCATTTTGAAACGCTTTTAGGCATTTCAAAACTACATGTTTTTCACATTATCACTTTTTGGCACACCATGATCCTGCACACACCCTTAAACATCATTACTCTAAAACTCAGTTATCCTTTTTGATTATCAAGAAGGTTTTGGCTAGTAAGTTAGACTCTAGTATTAGTAGAGCTTACTCTAGTTTTTTATTAAGTTTTAGTTTGTGGAGGAGCTCTAACCGTTTATGCTAGTGATGGTCTTTCCTACTGCTTGGTTGTAATTACCTAGAGGAGAAAAGTTCTTTGTCCAATTGTTTCTCAGGTTCAAGGCCCTTTTCTTGCCTCCTTTAATTAATAACATAATCTCCCTCCAAAAAATGGACATTGCATACAAGTGATAATACACCCAATTATAATTATAATAATATTTTATTATTTTCAGCACTTTTATTAACATAACCATTAATAACTTTTAAAAGTATACCCTAGAATGAGAATGTTAATGTTTGACTTAATACATACATATTTCTACAACAAATACTAACAATAAAAAAATTACCTACCAAAATCCTCCTTTAAGGTGAAATTTATTAATGAGCTCTCCAAGGATCATTATCACAAATAACCGATATGTAATTTTATTCTAAAAATGGTTACTAAATTGATTTCAATGTGGTCATCATGTTCTTCTTCTTGCATATTATGCAAATAAGCCACAAATGACTTCCACTATAGATGTATCAATTATCCAAAACATGAAATGTGATATCCACTAACTCGAGGGACATTTATCCTAATGACGTTGGAAAGAGAATCCAATCTGTAAAAACCCTGCCATTAATCTTAACAATATACTAATCAATGATCTCTAGAAGAAAAGAATGTGCAATCATGGAGCGAAACTGATTATAGAGTCTTTTTTTTAGTGAATAGTCCTTTTCTATTAATAAATTAATATACTTGAACTAAAAATTCACAAAAGAGGGGTCGGGGATACAGGATAACCCCATGAAAGTTCACATGATAGTAGCCAAAGTCAACAACTATTCATAAAAAAATCCATTAAGCAACACCCGATTTTAGAAATTAGAGATCATATGCCTGCCAATAAGACACCTCCACATATGAGAGGAAATAAGATTCCATGAAAGTTATGGATAGTAAAATTCTCCTAATAAATTGAACCTAAGATCCACATGAGAAAAAGATGTCATGGCTAAGAGATGTGATAGCCGATAGAGTTATGTCAAAAAGCTTTGAAGAGCTTAATAGAAACACTTGAATGTTGACCTTGATTTGAGTCACCACAACAAATACAAGTGAACAATATGTAACGCTATTTACAGTGGTCTTGACAACAATCAATAAACATGCTCATGTAGTGAAAATCCTTTGAAGGATGGTCTGTGAAGAAATACCTTGTCAAATTGTCTTCATTATATCACTAGTATTTGTAGAACAAGAAACATCTACAAGTGGAGAGAAATAATGTCATAAAGGAAACTCATTGATGCTTCCTTGCTCAATACAAGTGCAGATCCAACCTAATCTAATGACTGATTCATAGAAAAGAGATGTAACATCATGCCAAATGAAACTCGAAGTTCACAGGTATATTAACTACCAATGATGTATCATTTTTGAAGGAAATTAGTCCACCCTACTCCATGTTTTTAGTTACAAAGATTATAGTGATCAAATATTCCAGGCCCTCCCATAATAGAGTCAAGCTTGTCCTTGCTTTGATATCACGAGACAAAAATGTTGGGTATGAGATTATAAATAATTTTATTCAAAATAAGTGTCACTATTTGTCTTTTTAATAATAATAAAATTGTATTTTATACAAGTATTATTAATTAAATTTCAATTAGATTGACTAGTTGATTAATGTTAGATATTAAGTTAATAATAATTAATTATATAAACAGACATTGGTTGTTGTAGTTACTAAGTAAAAGCATAATTAGTATTGTTCATAACATAAATAATATTATAAATATAATAATTTTTATTTTAATATAAATTTAAGATATTTAATTATTATATTTGAATCAAATTAATTTTTTTTTTTAAAAAAAACCCATATATATATATATATATATATATATATATATATGCATTTATATTTAATATTAAAATGATTAAATAAAATCTTATATGTTATCTTCAAAAATCTAGTATGTTATAATAAAGGCACACCTATGCAATCGATGCAATTTTTTATTTTTATTATTAAGTATTTTTAAGTAGTAAAGAGAAATTTTTATTTTTTTTATTGCAGAGGTGTTGTTTATGTCTTAAAATCTTCTTGTAACTAAATTTCTTACATCATTACTTTTTAAACATCAACGATCTTATCTTATTTTTTAATTTTATTTATATGATTAACTTGTGTGATCTCATGAGTTCAATTTGTACATCATGAGACCCAATGTCTAGTGAATTGTGAAGATCACATTTTATTGTTTCTCTTGATGTTAATGTATGAATTATGATATTGAAATGAGAAAAGGTTATAAAATATATTAATTATTTGTTACATGCACAACCCTTGTCATATGTTCATGGGGGTTGTAGAATCTTGATTAGCAAATCTACATAAACTTTTGGAGGCTTCATGTGCACTTGGTATATTTACCCTCAAGGTTATCTTCAATTCTTTAATTATCTTGTAGGAACCTAAGGCTCTATGTTCCTAGGCCTAGAATAGCATAAATTAAAGTAGAGTTGCTCTACCCAGAAAATTAGTCTCAACTTAATTCTTCTTTTCACAAGCTTCAACTAATTTCTTTGAGTTTGGCTTTTCACAACCTTCAAAAGTGGTATCCATGTTAGAAATGTTGATCACACACCAAATGCTAAGAGGAGTAAAAGAAAATATGCAATAGAAGAATAAAAAACAATTTTATACAAAAAAAATATCATACTTCACGTTAAGTTTTCATTCAATATATCTTTTTAGGACTATTCAATCGTATTTTTCAAGAAACATGATCAAATAAATCTCTAACAAAATAAACTTTTAAACAAACCTTGTGACTAATACTAATATCCAATCAAGTTTATTAAAAATGTAATCACCTACTAATCATAATCATCTCCTCTTGTGATTGGGCAAAAAAAATTCCAATTAATTTGCCATGTCATGAATGGGGACAAGCACATCCATATGCCTACATAAAAAATTGTGAATGGGGAAAAAAATGCATTCATAAACAATGAATGGGGAAATACACATTGAAACCCAAAATAAAAAGAAAGATTGAGAACCAAGTTCTCATTATTGTATATGTAGCCACCATTATTGATCAATTCCACTTTGATCACAAACATTATAAGTTGTTGATGCCACCTTGATACCAATTTTGGCTATAGTATATTTGGTGCAAAATGGGAATGAACCATTGGTTATTATTATCCCCCACAATGTGAAATGCAACTAGAGCTAATAAGTAGCATAACTGTTGGTGACCGGTGAAAGGTTGTTGGTTTTCCTCCTTCCTCATGTGCCTCAAACCTCCAATTAGTTTTCTACTAACTAGAAAATTTAACTTTTGAGACCCATTTTTTAATTTAGAGGAAAATAACATAATCTCCCTCACTAAGAAAAAAACCCAAAAAATCTAATGAAAAAAAAACCTAGAAGAGTCCTTATTGTTGGAAATCTTGACTAAATGTAAAAGTGCGTCCACTAAAACTAGCCTTGCTGAAACCCATAAGAAGAGTAAAATCCTTAGGGAAATTATTGTAGTGGATAAACAAAACTCAGAAGACTCTAATGGGGATGAAGAAGACTAGAAAATGAAGGCTCAAGATTATTGTATTGAGTCCAGCTCTGGTGAAAGGAAATCAAAAAGATTGAATGTTAAAAAAGGTAAGAACTACAAGGAAGAAAATGGAGAGGAAACCATGACAAAAATGAGGATGATATCTATGATGTTGAGGTTAAAGAAACATAGGAGAAACTAGAGAATAGTGCCATAGAGGAGGAATTTGAAGCTAAAATAATTGACCATGTATACACAAAAACCTAATCTATCGGGAGCACACATAAACAAAAAATGTTTGTAGCATGTGCATATAACAAGATTGAAACTTTAAAAACCACCAACTAACTTGAGTTTTAAAACTAATGCAACCAAATGACAAGAGTCCCCATGCAACTTTAGAGTAGCTAAAAAAGGGTGCCCATAAGAGGCCTTTCTGGTGTGCTCAAGATTGAGTGTTGTAGATGTGTTCTCCTAAAACACAATTATGATTGAATCCCATGATAATGAAAGTATGAAAATGAGGTATGAACCTTTGATAGATTAGTGAGAAATTCTCCAAGAGGAGGCTATGGAAGAATTTGTTCTTAAAAAATTCTAGGAAATGGAGATGAATGCAAGTAAACAAACTAAATTATCAATGCAGGAAATGAAATCTAAAACAACTACCAAAGATTTAGCAACAATGCATGAAAATATCTAAGAAGCTCTAAGCATAAACTAGCATGATAACAATGCATATTGAGGAGATGAAAATTTCTTGAGACAAGGACTCTATTTATAGGATTGAGGGAGACCTTGAGGAGTTTGCATCTATGTGGCATCCACATAGGTTCTAGAAGGGAGACACATGGGATAAAGGACAAGCCATGCAAGAGTTAAAATTAGCCTTTATGATTTGGGTGGCCTAATATTTTCTCACACATGTGTGAGAAAATTTGGGGAAAGGAGTGGGGGACAAGGTGTTGACATTAAGGTCAATTTGTCTATCAATGACTCAATACTTAGTCAAATGGTTGCATTTCTACCGAGCTCTATAGTTGCTACTGAGCCTATCATTTAGTTTGCAATGTTAACCAAGTGATTCAGTTGTTCCTAAGCCAAGTAGTCAAAATACAATGTCTACCAAGCACATGAGTTAGTTTGTAGTGTTTTCTGAGCTACACAGTGTGTACTAAGCTTTATAAACAAAGTACAGTTCAATTCAAGTGTAGTAGAGGCTTCCGAGCTATTCAGTGAAAGTGAAAAATATAGCAGTGTTAATGGATCTCTATAGTGTTAACAATGTGAATCTAGTGTTGACTGAGTAATCCAGTGTCAACTGAGTTATTCAACAGCTACCAAGTTTCTCAATGTTCATCGAGTCACACAGTGTGATGGGACTCAAAATTGCATTCCCGTTTTAAGTACCATTCCAAAATTTTGAGTCATTTTGAGCCTTATAAGTGCATTTTCTTGTTTATGTACCCAGTTGTCCTTGTGAGTCCCATGAGGTGTTTTATGTTTGTAATACCTTGGATTTAGCATATTCATGCATCCTATAATGATAAATTGTCATTCTGAGTTACTCTGTGAAGTTTTATTTTGAGTAATGTTCAGTTTTGCATTTTTGCATGAGTGTCAAACAGCGACAGGAAGCCTATTTTGTATTTGAATATCATGTAACCGATTATGTTTCATGACTCAAAAATTAGAGAGTATTTATTACACATATCAAAGAGCCTATGTTTCAATTTTCATGTCATTTTGACATGTTTTGACTAGGTTTTGAATCCCACAAATTTGGTAATTTATCTCTATCATGCTGATGCATATTTCTCAAAATTTTGGGAGGCCCTATTTGACTAGTTATAACACTAACCTAATTGATCATACTGATGAAATTTTATTTTGTATTATATTCTAGAGGTCACACTCTTGCTACATTCTAGATTTGAGCTTATGACAAATCCGTTTGATCAGTTTTCAAATGTGATTCCAAATGCAATTTATAACTTTTTTACTGGTGTTAAGAAATGCAGATTGATTAGTCCCCCTATCTGGGATGTAGTAACTTTGAATTTGTGATTGAGGAGATCAAATGGATTTTACACTATGTTCCACTCTGAAAATACTTCAAGTGTGCTAGTTTGTAAGTCTTGACAAATCCATCTGTACACTTTCTGTGGTCCATTCCGTTTGTGAAAACCACAATTCTGTTGATATTCACTATTTTGCAATTTTGAGTAACTAACCTCATGCGCCTTCCAAATGTGTCCTGTTATTCATCAAGAGACCAAACCACAAAATTATATTACCCTCATGACAACGAACTAATTCCCTAGTTTTTGTACCCTCAAGTATCTATTTGCCTTGTTTTCAAAGCCAAAACCAAGTGCACTTTCCTATTTTCTGACATGTTGGTTTGAAGGTACTTTCAAGTAGGAAAATTTTACGGTCAATATTTTTTGACCCAAGTGTCGTCATGACATGAGATCAGATAGAGTTCATGAAGTTGGAATAAATTATGAGCATTTCAATTTTCAGAGCTCAGTTATTTGTTTTGGTCAATTTTTAAAGCTAGCCGATAGGCCTTCCTGTCAGCGAATCACAATTTGTAGATAAGTGATAAAATGAGTTTTAATGATGATTCAGTGCTTGAATTTGAATCCAATCAGTGCCAAACTCTCAGTGGATCAATTTCAATAATTAGATGTTTTAGTTCAAATTTTTTTTATACATACATACATGTATATGTATGTATGTATGTATGTATATATATGTATGTCTCTCTATGTTTGTGTGTGTGCGTAATGCCCTGCCCAGAGATCCTTGGAACAAGGATTCAATTCAAGCCAAGATAAAAAAAAATTACAAGTATGAATGCACATGAAAACGTCATACAGGGATCACAAAGATCGCAACAAAAGACTTCACTAACAATCCGAGCAACCAACGAATCTCCTAGTGCCACAACTAAAGAGAACAAAAAACTAAAAAAGACGCACAACCAAATTCGAATCAAAACATCCCAAATTCAAAATTAAATGCCAAGGGATTGAAGACCACCTAAAAGGGTAACCAAAACACTTCTCGAAAAGATTGGGTCAAACTAAAAATTGCACACTATCCACCCGGACATGTTTTTGCAAAAACTCAGGTGATAATTTAAATCAACACTGGGTGATACTTTCCAGTATCATGTGACCTTTCCCATGAAGGGGTGTGACACATTCAAGGTTTACTTGACACCTCTCTCAAGGGTGTGCGATACTTTACCAATATCGTATGACACTTCTTCAATGAGGGTGTAATACTATGAAATATTGCACATTTCTTCCAAAGGGGTGCGATACTTTCTAGTATCGCAGGACAGAACTCTAATGGATGTGCGACACATTATTGTATTGCCCCATGCTGACACATGGTCACCCAAGAAAATAAGAAAAACTCTTAAGGATAACCAAAAAGGGTAAAACAAAGTTCAAAACCTCTACACCAAGGAGTACTGAATCCACATTTCGAGGCAAGAACACTTGAACAAAAGATGAAAGATGGAAAGCTAGAATCTAACCATCTAAACAAACAATGAAGGGAAAGAATAGAAGGAACATCACATTGTACTGAAAGCAACATTGTAGTAAATGGAAATAACATCACAATGAATAGAATTAACATCACAATGAGAAAAAACAACATCACAGTGAATAGTACAAACAAACTAAATATGTGGTTCCTCCCAAACTTCAATAGCATCATAAGGCCATCATGGGTCCTAGCCATCCCCCGCACGTAACATCCCAAGCCACCAATTTGATCATCGGTACTATCGTAATAGGGATGTCACTATTAAACATGCTACAACATAAGTATAAGGAAATCTAACATAGTAGTAGTAAAGCATAAGATAACATCACCTATCACATGCTAATAATCACAATAAATAAATGCATCAAAACTAACATCATCTAAAAATGATATACAAGCATTCCAATGAAAGCATAAATCACAAGAAAACATACTCTGGAACCTAAAGTACCATGTGAAAACATCCAACAATGGTCGCACTAGGATAAAAGACCATCTCTGTACACTGATCCTTAACAGTGGTATAGGTAGCTATGCCTCACAACCACATGGCACCCATAGGTACACTCTCATTACACTGATGGAGATAATGATCCAACCACAAACACATGCAAAAATAATCATCCATGGCTAACACACACACTAGACAATATGATGGCTGAAAACAAGAACCTAAGACAATGGAAGGAGTACAGCTTCTGGTCAGACACTCAAAAAGGCTACTAAGTAGGGGTTGACATCATGGAGAGTCACTTGGCATCAAAAAGCCCAAGCTTGGATCATGTGTTTCAACTCCTAAATGGAGGGCCCCACATACACATTTAATTATCTTAAATTTTATTACCACCCAATGTTTTATTTAGTTATCACTTATTTTAAAACTTCTTCAAGCCAACCCTGGGACATAAGCACTAGGCTATAGAGATAGAAGCCCCCTCCATATATATGCTACCCTAACCTACCCATGCTTATCAAATAATGACTGCCTATAGCCATGCAAATTCCCAACCCAACTGCAATGATCTTAATTTTTGAAAAAACTACATAATACCAGGACTTGCAAGTTGCTCGAAAAATGTACATGCACGTACTCGTGTGTGGTGCACCACAATCATGAAGATCAAAGCACAAGGACTATATGAGAATGCAAACAAAAAGTCAATCAACCGAAAACATAATCGGGATGACAGATACTACATGCATCCTAATGGAAAGCCAAAATGCAACAAAGGTTTGACCGACATCCAGATGGATTGTCCTAGCCTACAACCAAACATCATGAACTCACTCAACTGGCCTCAATCCAAGAGTATGGATTCTACATGAATCCTAGTGTCCATGAAACAAACAAAGGACCAATAGAAACCATAACAACAGGTATAAGATCACTCAACTGAACACAAAGAAGGGGGTATGGATGTGGCATGCATCCCAATGCAAACATAAAATTGCCACAAAATTTTGACCGACATCCAAATGGATGATCTAGGTCCATGACTAAATTTATGCCAAGAAAACCCAAGAAAATAGGGTAGCATGCAAAACGAGGTAAAAATCTCAAATTTTGGAAAATTTTTGAAATTAAAATCCATTTGGTCTTTGGGCACACAAACCTCAAAAATCCAAAAATAAAAGAGTTCAAACACCATATGCAAAAATGGCCAGCATAACGATGCAAAACCCCAAACTCTCATCCTAAAAAATAGGGAAATGTTCATACCCGACCAACTAGGCAGACCCAGCAAATAGAAACAGAGGGGAACACTAGTTATCAAACTCCTAACAAATGGCTACCAAAAATAGAAACTCAAATGGAGCAGAAACAATAAAATGGGAGAGCCCTACCTCACAACCAAAAGGGGCAAAACAAAAAATTGAAGCATAAAATAAAAAGCTCACAGAAGTAGCTAAAAACCACAACAATCCAAGGTCTCTCCTAGTTGGATCCAATGAGATCAACCTCGTGATGATCCCATGCCCATAACTCCTAGAACGAACAAAATGGTAAATCCTCATGAAGAAGATTTTTGGTTTTACTCTCCAACTTTCTAATTCAAAAGTGAGAATTGAGGAATTAAATTCCTTTTTGGATATTTATTCACTTTTTGAGTGAATAATTGATTAGGGAAATTAACTAACCAATTTAATTAAACCTCGAATTGACCCAAACAAAAATAGTTTATTCCTCGTAATGGGAATTCACATAAGGCAAAGTGGGAAAAATTAAATTTGAGAAGATTTAAAGCCCAAAAATAAAAAATACAAAAAATCACTTAATACTTTCATGACAGAGTGAACCTCTAAATGTACAGACATGCTCATTGGTCTAATCACATAATGCAAATGAGTTCAGATTTAATAATCACCAAAAGATTTAATTAAACAATTAACATAAGGATACATTGACCATACATGGATAACATTGGTAAAATATGAATTATTGAATCACAAACTCCATGTGCCACTGCTAGGAATATAAATCTTGCACACTAAACAACATGATCAAGTGCAATTGCATATAATAACATAGCCGAAGCAATAAATGTATTAAATCACCTAATTAACCATTTATTCAATTATACTAAAATAATCTATTTATATCACTCACATTCGCATAAATCATACAACATAGGAATGAAGTAAATAACCATAGCATTAAATCCATCATGTAACATAATCAAAGATATGTCCAAATACCAGATAACTAGATATCATCATAAAACACACTGTCATCTCAAAATGGCATCAACATGCAATATGATCAACTGAACAACATAGTAGTCTAACATCTATGATACCGAAATCAAAGTATAACATATGACCCTCAGGTCATCTCACATCAAAAACATAACATGAGCAACAATTATCTCTCAAATCAAAATAAAACAAGGTAAATATCTGCAACACATAACCAATAAACCCAACATGGACAATCCATTTCTAATTATTTAAGCATTTAGTAAAGGTTGTTTAAACAACATGAAAAGGCACTTAAAACACATAAGCAACTATAGTCATAAACATGACTAACCACTGCTATAGGAACCTAGTCCAGTGTAGCATGGTAATAGTACATGGTGCAATCTCTGCACACATCTCAGGGAAATCAAAAATCAACATCATGATACCACATCGATCCTGGTAACCACTAGCACAAACCTCAGTGAACCATAAATCACATCATAATCTCATAAATTAGCCATAAGCATAATCAAAGTAACCGATATAACAATTAAATCCAAATCACCTCAAGGGTGTAGACCACTCATCGTCCCAATCATGATCCATCACAAAAAAACATCAACAAGGTTGCATCCATTAGGATGACTTACAAAAGATAAATGGGAGAGGCACTACTCTGTGTGTGTGTGTGTGTGTGTGTGTGTGTGTGTGTGTGTGTGTGTGTGTGTGATGTGGAGATCTAGGATTTCGTTGTCATGCCCTTCTAATTGCTACATTTTATTGTTGTGCCCTTATTATCTTTGCATCTCATTCTCATGCCCTTCTGATCTCTACATCTTGTTCATTTTATTGTACATAATATGATGATAGTTCTATAGGAATTTGTTGTCATGTTGTTCTGATCTCTATATCCCAAGTATCTTCTGATGTTGTTAATTTGGGCATCACTATATGATCTAGAATGTTATGAAGTACTAAAGCTGGTAGTAACTTCTCCCTTGTTTTCCAAGGTGATAAAACTACATATGCAGATGCATCACTTGAATACCAAGCATGAAGCACATTCCCCAATTTATAAAAAATGGCTAGATATAAAGGTTCCATATGTTGGCCCAACAATGGAAGCCAAGGATCTAACCATGCATGTATTGACAAAAGTAATCTTATTGTTAATGGGAATTATATTTCCCCTACATATATACATTATATATATATATATATATATATATATAATGTTAATTCCCATTAACAATAACATTACCTTTGTCAATACATGCATGGTTAGATCCTTGGCTTCCCATTTACTCTACATTATTTTTTCATAGGATCTTGAGCTAAGTCACTTAGCACGGGTTGAGTGAGTTTTATTGTTTAATTATTTAGATTCTAGAATGTGTTATGCGGTTGGATCAAGTTTTTTGTTGTGCTGAGATGTAATAAGCACCTTAAAAAATATCTCTTTATATACATACATACATGTATACATGTATGTATGTATGTATGTATGTATGTATATAAGTATATGCATGTGTGTGTGTGTCGTTGGAATAATTTTAGAATAACTAAGAGTGGGGCGAATCAATTATCCAAAGTCCAGATGTAAAACTAAAACTTTTCACAGCTTAGTGAACCCATTAAACATTCATACTCATGTATTCATCCATAAGATTATGCCATCACTTAAAACTTGTAGGTTACTATCGAATCAACTTGCAGATATGTAAATATGAAAAAGAATAGATTCATTAGCACACTTGACACAATGATTTATGTGAAAACCCAATTTGGGAAAAACCACCAGTAATATGCTACTTTTTCACTCTTCTCAAGTGATGCCATGTGAAAGGCCAACCCTATTAAAGGTTACAATACACACTATTAAATGTGACCCTATTAAAAGATTTCAATCACCCTATTAGGAGTGAGCCTTTTTAGAGGACTTTAGACCATTCACTTGGAATGTCACCCAGTTAAAGAATTTACAAATGAATGTTAGGTCAACCTTAATCCAAAGGATTCACCCTAGATTAATATAATTGTTAGAGAGTAATAGTAAGGCTTGATCTGATACAGCTTACAACTTCATTTGCAAATTACAAATCACTGTTCAGTCCTCCATTCTGCTTGGCCTCCATATATTGCAACTCTGATAGCTTGTTCACCATTCAAGCATTCATATCCTTAAGCCTTCTTTCTTAGAATGTTAATGCAGTCTCCTTTTAGGTCACTTGATGAAGCAAAGCCCTTGACTCCTTGTCTTTCTTAGGTTCTCACACATGACTCTCTTGCTTCATGACCAACCATTCCTATAAATAGGAAATTAAGATATTTTTCGCTCATTTTCCATCATCCAATTTAGGGTTAGAATGGATTAGGTAGGATACAATGTATCTATCCCACATTTCATCTTTCTTCTAGAAACTTCTCCTAAAATCCTCTTTGAATTTGCTTAAAAATAATTTACCTTGAATTCTGTGCCACCAACTCATCATCCTTATCTTCCACCTGGTTCACACAATCTAAGAAAACAAACTTGTCAGCTCAGATTCATCAAATCCACAATCTTTTAAATGATGCAGTAGCTCAGCATTATCTTATTTTTGATGCTCGACACAAACTAGGATGCTCGACATCCATGGTGAAATTACTTGGCACTAACTAAAGTTTACTAGTGCTTGGCATCAATTAAACTTTACTTGGCATCCACTACTTTGCTCGACATACACTAGTATGACCTTTTTCTTGGCTTCAACTAATTTTATGCTTTGCTCACATTGACTTTGCTCGACACCTGCTATCCACTCAATCAAGCTTGGTAGACAATCTTTATGTAACTTGTTCTTCTAAACTTTCTTAGTAGAACTAGCCTTTGTAGTCTGAAGTATATTATCAATGCATCATGTCATCATTGTCTTAACTATTTCTTGTACTTCATTACATAATCATAACTCAACTTTTCCTCTAGGTGTTATTGTTACATTTTTTTGATCAAATCCTCTTCATCAATCAAATAAGTAATAGTACTTAAATCTTATAAGCAGTTGTCTCACTAGCAAATAGAAAGTTTGACATCAGTAACAAAACAATGATTGAAACACATAGTCTTCTTCAACAATCTCTTTCTTTCAATATAGTTTCAACAATCTCCCTCAATAATGATCTTTTCAATCTGATCTCAATAATCTCCCTCTTTGGAATTAATGGCAAACAAAACTAATCAACCAAGTCATCTAAATGATAAACACCTTATTCAACCAAACTGATTAGGTTAAAACAGTAAGACCATACCAATACCAAAAAGAAAATAATTCCTTGTATTGAAATCTCTCCTTCCATGTTCTTAATAGGTTACAAAAATTCTTTCTTATAGTGTAACTCCCTCTGACTATAGTGTATCTCCCTCTTATTAGATAGATGTCAGTATTTCTCCCTCTTTCTTATATTCTTCTCTATCTCTTTCATCATTCTTGTGATCTCCTCTGATTAGTAACATCAATAGTTATCTCCCTCTAAGATCAATAACACTCTGCATCTCTTTGACAACAATCTCTTGATATCTCCCTCTAATGATGATCAATTTAAAACTCTTTGTCCCTATTTGACAACAATGCCAAAGACGTATACCAAAAACTTGTCATCTCAAACATGTAGATATAGGCCTTTTCAGTTTCTTCAATTTCTCCCTCTATCACCTTACTTGTGACTGATTTTAAATTTCATCTCTTTGATTACTTTAGGTAGTTCCTAAAGTAAGATCCTTTGCATCAATTTGTAACAAATGGAAATTAGCTTGTTTGATGTAGGGCGCTCCTTCTGTTACTTAGTTAGCCTTTGATAGGGGTAAATCACCTCTAGTTTACCTTTTAGATAGTCATGAGCATCTTTAGATAATGCTTTTGTGAAAATATCAACAATTTTCTCTTTTGTGTTAAGATATTCCATCTTCACCTCTTTATCTTCAACTAACTCTCTCAAGTAATGATACTTGATTGTAGTATACTTAGTCTTTGTGTGCATCACTAGATTCTTTGATATATTGATAACACTTTTATTATCACAATAAAGTATCACTAGTTCTATGATTTCTTCCTTCATTCCTTTGAATAATTGTTTGATCTATACAATGTTTGTGCAATTTTTAGAAGCAACAACATAATCAGCTTCACCAATAGATTGTGAGGTGTAGTTTTGTTTCTTACTAGTTCATATAATTAGCCTCTTACCTAAGAAAAATGCCCCTCCACTGGTATTTTTTTTGTCATCAATGTTTCTAGCCCAATCAGCATCAGTATAAGATCTCAATACAAATTTCTAATTCTTCTTGTAGTA
Organism: Cupressus sempervirens; assembly: GCA_028749045.1. Taxonomy (NCBI): domain Eukaryota; kingdom Viridiplantae; phylum Streptophyta; class Pinopsida; order Cupressales; family Cupressaceae; genus Cupressus; species Cupressus sempervirens. The sequence goes on along the minus strand of CM053789.1, from coordinate 222,054,491 downwards.
TAGACGAAACTCTTGTGTTCCTTTTAGATATCTCATGATTCTCTTTATATCTATTAAATGATTCTCTCGAGGATTTGTAGAGAATCTTACAACTATCCCTATAGATAAAGCAATGTTAGGTTTACTATGTACTACATATTGAAACTTGCCAATCATAGACCTATACAATGTTTGATTCACCTCGGCTGAATCATCATTCTTTGACAACTTGTGTCCTATCACCATAGGTGTACTTACTGGTTTTGAATCCTCCAATCCAAAAGTTTTCAATATTTCCTTGACATATTTTGACTTAATGATGTATATACCATATTTTATCTGATATACTTGCAAACCCACAAAGAGCTTAATTTCTCCAAACATAGACATTTCAAATTCTAACTTCATCTGATTTGCAAAATCTTTACATAAAGCATCTTGTCCTCCAAATATGATATCATCAAAAAAAAATTCAGATAACAAAATACCTTTTCCTTTTTTTGTCTTTATGTACAGATTGTTGTTATCATTAGTCCTTTCAAATCCAATATTTACAAGATACTTATGAAGTCTCTCATACCATACTCTCAGTGCTTGTTTCAAACCATATGGAGCCTTATGTAGTCTACATACCATGTTTTTATTGTTAATATCAACAAATCCTTCTGGTTGTTCTATGTAAACTTCTTCCTCTAATATGTCATTCAGAAATGTAGATTTAACATCTATTTGATAGACTTTGAATCCTTTGTATGCAGAATAAGCAACTAGAGTTCTTACTCCTTACAATCTAGCAACAGGGGAAAATGTCTCTCCATAGTCAATTCCTTCTTCTTATGCATATCCCTTGTAGACTAGTCTTTCTTTGTTCCTTGTGACTTCACCATTTTCATCTAGCTTATTTCTAAATACTCACTTGGTGCCAATCACATTTTTGCCTTTTGGTCTAGGAACTAGACTCCATGTTTTGATATTCTCAATTTTTTCAATCTCTTCTTCCATGACTTTACTCCTGTCTATATCTTCTAATGCATCTCTCACTAATTTAGGTTCCTTCATGCACAACAAACATGTATCATTTCTCAATTTATTTCTTATCATTGGTCTAGCATCTTTATCTCCAATGATTTGAGCTACAAGATGATGTCTTTTGACATATTTAGACAATCTTGGCTCAACTCTTGTTTCTTCATTTTGTCTTTCAGCATTAGAATCACTGAATGCATCTCTGTCAAGTAGTTTAGCATCTCTTTCATGTACACTGATCTTACAATCAGAATGTGCATTGACTTCATTCTGCAATTCAGCATCTGAATGTGGCTTGGTTCCTAAATTCAACTCAACATTCATTAGGTGTGACTCGATAGTCACATAAACTTGATGTTGGTTTGTATCTTGATTTGTAGTATTTTTTTTAGTAGGCATACCTTCATAAGAGCATGCAAATGATTTGTATTCTTCTAGTCCTTTCATAGGTTCAGCATCATACACTTATGTATATTCATCAAAATTTACATTTGCACTTTCCACAACTTTATTAGTGTTAGTATTCAAACACTTATAAGCTTTACTTCTTATGGAATAGCCTAGGAATATACCTTCTTCACTTTTTGCATCTAGTTTTCCATTCCTAAAATCTTTAAGAATGTAACATTTGCTTCCAAATACTTTAAATATTTTACATTGGGTGAGTATCCATACCATTATTCAAAAGTTGTTGAATGAGTATCTTTCTTGACTTGTACACGGTTCAAGGTATATACAGTTGTACTTACAGCTTCTCTATAGTATTTCAAAGCAACATTCCTCTCCATCATGAGTGTTCTAGTACAGTCCATTATAGACTTATTTCTTCTTTGAGCAATTCCATTTTGTGGAGGGGTTCTAGGTGCAGATGTTTATCTTTTGATTCCTTTATAATTGTAGAACATTTCAAATTCATTTGATGTGAATTCTCCTCCTCTATTAGATCTCAAACACTTTAGGCTTTCACCTGTTTCCTTTACAACTCTTGCCAAGTACCACTTAAACATTTGAAAAGCACTAGATTTATATTTCAGAAACATAACTAGCATCATCCTAGAATAATCATCAACAAGTAGTATAATGTACTTATCTCCTTTGTAGCTTCTCACATCAATTGGTCCACATAAGTCAGTATGAACAATCTCTAGTACTTCTTTAGAGGTGTAAGTTTTCCTCTTGAAACTTGACTTTGTCATTTTACCTAACTAATATTGTTTGCATATTGTATTGTCAGGTTTCTTCAACTTAGGCAAACCTCTAACTTTCTTCATGTTATTGATACTAACTAAGTTATCAAAGTTAACATGACATAATCTCTTGTGCCATAGCCACACATCATCCAATTTTAAAATAAGACAAGTACCATCCTCTATATCAAGATAGAATAGATTACTTCTAGTTTGATCACTCTTTCCAATTAATTTCTCATTAGTATCATATATCTTAGCAATATTGTTTTCAAACTCAACCTTACATCCCAAATTATTTAGTTGTGACACACTCAACAAGTTATAGTTAAGTCCTTCAACATAGTAAGCATTATCACATAAAATCTTATCTGTAAGTTTGATAGAACCTTTTCCTTTTATCAAGCATGGTGCATCATTACCAAATCTTACACTATTTCCTTCATAAAAATTTAAGGTAATGAACTTCCTTTTACCTCCAGTCATATCATGTGAACACTCACTGTCAATGATCCATCTATCATTCTTGTTCACACAAGTTACAAGTGCAGTTGCCTCATCTTCATTGGCCTTATCTTCATCAAATTCATCCTTCATTGCAACAAATACCACTTCATCATCATGTTCATTAGATGTTTCCTCTTCAGCAATGTAGCATGACTTTTTTCCTTTGTCTTTGTAATTCTTGTTGTCTTCATCTCTTCTACTTTTGTATTTGTCACCACCAGTGTAGTTCTTCTTCTCTAGACATCTAGCAACAATATGACCAACCTCATTGCAATTAAAACAAATGGTAGGTAGCTTACCTTTGAACTTGCCTTTACCTTTATGGAATCTTCTTGCCAGTAGTGCTTCAAGTTGTTCAACATCTTCCTCATATGTATAACTGCCACTGGACACATACTTCTTTTTCTTTTTCTTCTTCTCATTAGGTTCATCCAATGACACTTTGGCTTTGAAAGAAGATTCAATACTCTCAGGTTTGTAATTATCAAAGTTAGATCATTCAAGTGAAAGATCATTCCCTGTTATACATTTTAGCTCTTGAATTGTAGAGACTCTAATAGCATAAATAGGCAATAGTGTTCTTAAAAATTTACTTAACACGATATCATCATCTAATTTTCTAGTAGCTCCTCTTATTTCATTAACTACTTCTTTTATCCTTGCAATGTATTGACCAATATTTTCATTTTCTTTCATTCTCATTTCATCAAACTTATCTTTGAGACTTTCAGCTTTAGCTCTTAAAACATTTGCATCACCTCCATAGATAGTAGATAGGGCATCCCACATTTTCTTTATACTATGAAGGCCTTTAATATCATCAAATTCAGCATAACTTAGGGTAGAGGCAATCTCCAATAGTGCCTTGTTGTGTTCCTTTTTCTTTCTCATATCCTCAGCAGTTGGAGCTTCAACAAGGTCAACATGCTCAATAGTAATGGTAGATTGTGCATGATCTCCAAGTCCTCCAAGGTGTAACTTCATCAAACTTTTTCATGCATGAAAATTATCTTTGATGAGCTTTGGCACTTATCTTTTTTACATCTTGATCTTTGTGCTTCTAGTACCTTCAAACTAGTCTTCTTTAAGTAGATTGATCTGATACCAGTTATTGGAATACTTTTAGAATAACTTAGAGGGGGGGTGAATTAGTTATCCAAGGTAAAAATGTAAAACTAAAACTTTTCATAGCTTAGTGAACTTGTAAAACATTCATACTTATGCATGCATCCATAAGATTATGCAATCAGTTAAAACTTATAGGTTATTGTAATTTTGAATCAACTTGTAGAAATGTAAACATGAAACATAATAGATTCATCAACACACTTGACACAATGATTTACATGGAAACCCAATTTCGGAAAACCCACCAGTAACATGCTACTCCTTCTTCACTTTTCTGAAGTAATGCCTTGTGAAAGGCCAACCTTGTTAAAGGTTACAATAAACATTGTTAAATGTGACCCTGTTAAAGGATTTCAATCACCCTGTTAGGAGTGAACCTTGTTAGAGGACTTTAGACCATTCACTTGGAATGTCACCTAGTTAAAGGATTTAAAAATGACTATTAGGTTAATCTTAATCCAAAGGATTTACCCTAGATTGATACAATTGTTAGAGAGTAACAATAAGGCTTGATCTGATACAACTTACAACTTCAGTTGCAAATTACAGATCATTGTTCAGTCCTCCATTCTGCTTGGCCTTCATAAAGTGTATCTTTGATAGCTTGTTCACCCTTCAAGCACTCATATCCTTAAGCCTTCTATCTTAGCATTACAATGTAGTCTCCTTTTAGGTCACTTGACAAAACAGAGCCCTTGACTCCTTGTCTTTCTTAGGTTCTCGTACATGACTGTCTTGTTTCATTTCCTACCAATCCTATAAACTAGAAATTAAGATATTTTTCCACTCATTTTCCATCATCTAATTTAGGGTTAGAATGGATTAGATAGGATACAATGTATCTATCCCACATTTCATCTTTCTTCTAGAAACTTCTCCTATAATCCTCTTTAAATTCACCTAAAAATGGTTTACCTTGAATTCTGTACCACCAGCTCATCATCCTTATCTTCCACCTGGTTAGCACAATCCAAGAAAATAAATTTGTTGACTCAGATTCATCAAGTCCATGATCTTTTAAATAATGTAGCAACTCAAAATTATCTTAAATCTGATGCTTGGCACATACTACATTGCTTGGCATCCATTGTGAAATTACTCGGCACTAACTAAAGTTTACTGGTGCTCAGCATCAACTAAAATTTACTCGCCATCCACTCTTTTACTTGGCATACACTAGAATGAACTTTTTCTTAGATTCAACTAATTTTCTGCTTGGCTTGCACTGACTTTACTCGACACCTACTATCCACTAAATTAAGCTTGGTAGACAATCTTTGTGTAACTTGTTCTTGTAAAATTTTTTAGTGTAACTAGCCTTTGTAGCCTTAAGTATATTATCAATCCATCATGTCACCACTGTCTTAAATGAATCTTGTACTTTATTACATAATCATAATTCAACCTTTCCTCTAGGTGCTATTGTTAAATCTTTTGATCAAATTCTCTTCATCAATCAAATAAATGATAGTACTTAAATCTTATAAGCAATTGTCTCACCATCAAATAGTAGATTGGACATCAATGACAAAACAATGATTGAAACACATAGTCTTCTTTAGAAATCTCCTTTCAATCTAGTATCAACAATCTCCCTCAATAATAATCTTTTCAATCTAATCTCAACAATATATGTATGTATGTATGTATGTATGAATGTATGTATGTACACACACACACACACACACACACACACACACACACATATATATATATATATAATCATGTGAAGCTCTAGGATTTTGTTGTCATGCCCTTGTGATTGTTAGATTTTGTTGCCATGCCCTTGTGATCTCTGCATCTCATTGTCGTGCCCCAGATCTCTGCATCTTTTTCATTTATTGTACCTAATATAATGATAGTTCTATAGGAATTTGTTGTCATACCCTTATGATCTTTGCATCCCAAGTATCTACTATTGCTGTTACTTTGGGCATCACTATATGATCTAGAATGTTATGAAGTACTAAAGCCGATAGTATCTTATCCCATGACCCTTGGTTCCCAAGAATTTGTGGAGGATCTTGAGGTAAGTCATCACTTAGCACCTTAAAAAATATCTCTTTGTATATATGTATGTATATATGTACATGTATGTATGTATGTATATGTATGTATGTATATATAATGTGGAGATTTAGGATTTCATTGTCATGCCCTTATGATCATTGTATTTAATTTTCGTGCCTTTATGATCTCTATAAATGTATGTATTATTGGCATTATGTTGTATTTTCCATCAGTGACAACACTTATTTGATTTTGAATGCTTACCGAGCTCATCACTCAGTCTATAGTTTTTACCAAGAATTCAGTGGATACTGTGTAAGCTTAGTAGTTATCTAGTTCACACTGAGCATTCCTGACACTACTGAGTGAATGTGGAATTTGATGGGGACACAACCCAAGAACAGAATGGAAACAACAAAAAAAGGGAAATTATATTAACTGAGAAAATAAGCTAGTACAAATAGTATAGGAAAATAAACTTCAAAACATGCCCTAAGGGCTTACAATAGCATAAATCTGGAGATAAATTCTCCTTATGGTACCTCCTCTCAAACTCCACTCCGAACTACCTTTTACAATGCCAAAAATCTTCTTAAATAGACCCCAGAGGGTTAATGACTAGGAGTACATTCTAGAAATCCCTAGTAGGCATCCACTGACCAAATAGAAGGTTCCAAAAGCTGTGTTAGAAGTCGGTGCAAATCTAGAAGAATCCAAAAATGGTAACCGAACTTTCGGGAGGCATAACTTTTGAACCGTAGCTCCGATTGACGAACCGTTTACATTTCTGAAAAGCTCTCAAAGTGCTCTATAGCCCTATGGACAAGCTTTGCTCGTCCCCATTTTTTGACCCTTTTCCAAGTCATTTAATGCTCCAAACCTAACTTTGGAGCATTCTTAGGAGGTCTCCAAAACCCGAAAAATTGCAATAACTTTCAAACCGTGGGGCCTATTGACCTGATTCTTTTTCTGGAATGCTCTAAATCATGATTAAATTCATCTAGCCAATTCACACCTTCTAGTTTACCAAAATGATGGCTCAAATACATACTCCTATTTTTTCGGGATTTTCAAATGCACTGATAGTGGAACTGTGAGAGTTGGAACCTTTATTTGACCCAAATGGGTATCCAAAAATGAAAACACATCAAACAAAAACTAAGTCTAAGTACTTTTTTTTTTGGGTGACACAGGATTGCCCTTATACCTCTAGATGCTCCTGCATCAGACACCCAGGGTAGATTGAAAAGTGACCCTGTCACTTTATGGATGGTAGAGGAAATCCCAAATGGGAAACCTCAGCTGCTGAAATCCAAGTTGAGTCCTCGATCGGCCGTCCTTTCCATTTGACCAAATACTCTTCATACTGCCTATTTCTGGTACTCCTACCCACACGATGATCTAGAATGTCTTCTATCTCCTCCTTCTTAGAAGCAGGAATTGAACATGGCTCTAACACCAACTCCTCATTTGCACCATCATCATGATACTCTGTTAAATCTATAATGTTGAAAATGAGAGAAATGAGAATACCATCTCGCAGCTCCACCTCATATGCATTTCTTGAGTCATGTTTCTTCAAAATTTTGCAAGGGCCAAATTTCTTCATTTTGAGCTTGTTGTAAGTACCAGCTGGAAATCTTTCTTTTCCTAAGTGCACCATGACGAAATCTCCTACTTGGAATTCCTTATGTCTTCTCCTTTGATCAACCCTAGCTTTATACTCTTGATTCATCTTGGTTATGTGTGCCTGAACCTCCTCATGTAGACGCTTGATATGTTCAACAAATTCCTCAGCTTCAGCACTTGTCCTCTCCCCTTGTTCTATCTTCCTCAGCTCTGGTGCAGTCCTTGGGCTATTCCCATATACAATTTGGAATGGTGATTTTCCAATACTCCTATTTATAGAGTTATTATAAGAAAACTCTGCCTGTGGTAGAATCAAATCCCATCCCTTGGGCTTATCCCCAACTAAACATCTCAGCAAATTGCCCAGACTTCTATTTACCACTTCTATTTGACTGTCAATTTGTGGTTGATGCGTGGAACTGAATTTCAAATCTGTTCTCAACTTTTTCCACAATGTCCTCCAAAAATACCCCACAAATTTAGTGTCTCTGTCAGAAACTATACTCCTTGGAAGACCATGTAGTCTTACCACCTCTTTGAAAAACAAGTTTGCAATATGGATAGCATCATGAGTTTTGTGGCATGGAATGAAATGTGCCATTTTGGAGAACCTATCAACCACCATGAATATTGAGTCATTACCCCTTTGTGTCCTTGGTAATCCAAGAACAAAATCCATACTTATGTCCTCCCATGGCCTTGATGGAATAGGAAATGGCTGATATAGGCCAGTATTTTGACTAAACCCCTTAGCAACTTGACAAACCTGGCAACTCTGTACAAACTTCTTCACATCCTGTGAAATTTGAGGCCAAAAATAATGTTCTCTAAGAATGGCAATGGTCTTATCTTGACCAAAATGTCCTGCCATCCCTCCACTGTGTTTCTCCTTAATCAGATTTTCCCTCATGGAACTCCTTGGAATGCACAATTGACTACCTTTGAACAACATGCCATCCTAAATCAAATAGTCTAACCAGTTGTTTCTATCTACAACAACAGGTTCTTTACAAGCTTTCCAGCCTTCAGCAAAATCAGGATCCTCAGGGTACAAATTCTTGAGTTCAACAAACCCAACTACTTCAACCTGCATTACTGTAAGCAGTGACTGTCTCCTACTTAGTGCATCTGCAACCCTATTAGATTTTCCACTTCTATGCTTCAACACAAATGTATAACTCTACAAGAATTCTACCCACTTCATATGCCTCTGATTCAATTTACCTTGGCTATTTAGGTACTGTAATGCCTAGTGATCAGTATACAAAACAAATTCCTTTGGCAATAAATAATGCCTCCATTCCTTTAAGGCCTAAACTATTGCATAGAACTCTTGATCATAAACATAATACTTCTTCTTTGCATCATTCAATTTTTCACTAAAATATGCAATAGGCTTACCTTCTTGGCTTAATACAGCCCCAATAGCGCTACCACTAGCATCACAATCTACCTGGAAAACCTTTCTAAAATATGGAAGTGCCAACACAGGCTATTCTGTCACCTTCTTCTTCAGCAATTCAAAACTTCTCGCAGCTATTGCAGTCCATTTGAACTCTTTTTTATCCCCTCTTATTGTATCAGTTAGGGGTGCACATATGCCACTGAAATTCTTAATAAACTTCCTGTAAAAACTAACCAAACCATGAAATGATCTTACCTCAGTAGCACACCTTGGAGCAGGCCATTCCAAGATGGCTTTTACCTTCTCTGGATCCATTTTGAGACCTTCGGGTGATATAACAAACCCCAAATAGACTAACTCCCTTTTTGCAAAGACACACTTCTTTAGATTAATTAACAGTTTCTCTTCCCTTAGCCTTTCAAGGACACTACGAATATGCAGTAAATGTTCTTCCAAAGTCTTGCTGAAAATTAAAATATCATCCAAATAGACAATAACAAATTTTCCCAAGAACTTCTTAAGTACCTCATTCATGAGCCGCATGAAGGTGCTTGGGGCATTCATCAATCCAAAGGGCATGACTAACCACTCATAAAGACCCTCCTTGGTCTTGAAGGCTATTTTCCACTCATCTCTTTCTTGAATCCATATCTAATGATAACCACTCTTCAGATCTATCTTTGTGAATTACTGAGCTCCACTCAAGCAGTCCATAAGATCATCCATCCTTGGCAAAGGAAATTAGTACTTGATGGTTATCCTATTTATAGCTCGAGAATCTATACACATCCTCCATTCTCCATCCTTCTTTGGTGCAAGTACTGCAGGTACTGCACATGGACTCAGGCTCTCTCGAATCAAGCCCTTCCTCAACAGCTCTTGAACCTCTCTATTTAGCTCCTCTGTTTCAGTAGGAGTCATCCTGTGAGCAGCCTTGTTAGGAAAACTAGCTCCTGAAATTAGATCTATCTGATGACTGATTTGCCTTACTGGTGGCAATCCATCTGGAACATTATCAGAGATAATATCTCTAAACTCCCCTAGTAAATCTGAAACTTCAAATGGTATTTCACTACTACCTTCTTTATCTTTCGTAAGAATCAAAGCATAGAACATATGCTAATGTTTCATGCCATCTAAAAACTTCCTTCTATCAATAAGACAAATCCTAGCACTGCTACATACCTTTTCACCTTCCTTTTTCATGGGCTTCAATTTGTGGTGAACTCCATCCTTTGTCAGAGAGTATGTGTTTGCATGTCCATCATACACTACATGTCTATCAAACTGCCATGGTCTACCCAACAATAGATGGCAAACATCCATCGAAATAACATCACAGAGAACTTCATCATGGTAACTCCCAATTTTGAATTTCACTAAACATTGTTCACTTACCAGGACCTTATGATCATCTTTTACCCAAGAAATCCGATAGGGCTGGGGATGTTTCTCCCTCTTGAGCTTCAGCTTAGAGACCATCTCTTCTGATACCAAGTTATCAGGGCTACCACCATCAATGATCACATCACAACATTTATCCTCACACTTGCATCTGGTACAGAACAAACTCCTTCGTTGTCCTGGTTCATTCTCACCACTTAGTAGGACTCTTTCATTTACCAAGGTCTCTCCTCTTTTTGCATCCTCTAAATGTGATGATTGTGCATCCTCATCCACATGAGCAATCCTAGCTTGGCCCTCAGCTCTCCTATCTGTCCTTCCTTGTTGTTGAGGGCATTCAATGGCACGATGACCTTCTTCATTGCAATGGAAATAGGTACCACGAAAGCCTCCTCTTCCTTTTCCAAGTCCTCTACCTCTTCCTCTCTAATTTCCAAAGTCTTGGTCACGGGAGCGGTTGAAACCCTCATTCCTCTGGTTCCTGCTAGTACCCTCATCTTCATTTTTCTTTTGGGTTTCATTGTGGCCTCCAGATGATCTACCGCTTCCCCTTCCTCCTTGACCGCACCCTCTTTGTCTTCCTTCAAACCTTTTATTCAGCTTCTCTTCAACTCGTAGGGCAAACTGGTATGCCTCTTCAATGCTGGTCATTCTTACCAGACTTAATTCCTCCTGGATGCTAGGTCACAACCCACTGATATAATGAGCAACCTTCTCCTTATTTTCTTCTACATGCCCCGCTCTAATCAAGAGTCAGTAAAACTCCTCTGTATATTCTTGGACTGATCTTCCAGCTTGCTTTAACCCATGCATCTTCTTAAACAGATCAAGCTCATAGTCCACAGGAATGAACTGCTTCTTCAATTTGTCCACCATGCGATCCCATCTTATGATCTTCTCCTTTCCTCTTCTATTTCTTTCCAATTGAACCTCTTACCACCAGATTTTGGCATGGCCTTTCAGTTTGGCCTTTGCAAACTTAACCCTATCTAGGTCCCTGATATCCTCATACTCAAAGTATTCTTCCAGTTCATTGATCCAATCGATCAACTCATCTAGTTTCAGATTTCCTGAAAATACACCCACTTCAATTGTAGGTCTTTTCCCAAACTTAGTAATGGCCCTAAAAAGTCTTTCCTCTATAGGATTTAGAACTTCCCCATCAACTTCCTCTTCTAGTCCCATTACTTCTTCTTCATTGTCATCCTCATTGTTGTCACCTACGACAACATTTGCTCCTCTACAAAGTTCCTCTTATAATGCTTGTACCTACCTCTAGAGGGCTCTAACCTCCCCAGGATTAATAGCTCTGGCCCTTTCGCCATGCTCTCTTTATGGAGGCATCTTCTAACTCGAACCCACAACCACACAGTCCTGGTGCAAACTGCCTCACAGTCAGCGTTCTGTCTACACACTCAGGAAAACCCGCTCTGATACCACTTCATGGAGACACAACCCAAGAACAAAATGGAACCAACAGAAAAAGGGAAAATTATATTAACTGAGAAAATAAGCTAGTATGAATAGTATAGGAAAATAAACTTCAAAACATGCCCTAAGGGCTTACAATAGCATAAATCTAGAAATAAATTCTCCTTATGGTACCTCCTCTCAAACTCCACTTTGAACTACCTTTTACAATGCTAGAAATCTTCTTAAATAGACCTCGAAGGGTTAATGACTAGGAGTACATTCTAGAAAGTGCTAGTAGGCATCCACTAACCAAATAGAAGGTTTTGGAAGCTGCGTTAGAAGTCGGTGCAAATCTAGAAGAATCCAGAAATGGTAACCGAACTTTCAGGAAGCATAACTTTTGAACCGTAGCTCTGATTGACGAACCGTTTACATTTTCGAAAAGCTCTCGAAGCGCTCTATAGCCCTATGGACAAGCTTTGCTCTTCCCCCATTTTTGACCCTTTTTGAGGTCATTTAATGCCCTAAACCTGACTTTGAAGCATTCTTAGGAGGTCTCCAAAACTCGAAAAACTGCAATAACTTTCAAACTGTGGGGCCTATTGACCTGATTCTTTTTTTGGAATGCTCTAAATCATGATTACATTCATTTGGCCAATTCACACCTTCTAGTTTACCAAAATGATGGCCCAAATACATGCTCTTATTTTTTTGATATTTTCAAACGCACTGATAGTGGAACTATGAGAGTTGGAACCTTTATTTGACCCAAATGGGTATCCAAAAATGAAAACACATCAAACAAAAACTAAGTCTAAGTACATTTTTTTTCGGTGACATAGCATTGCCCTTATACCTCTGGATGCTCCTGCATCACAATTCAACAATGGTTACTAAGCTTCATAGTATCTACCAAGTTATCAGTTTTACATGACATGAAGTTAGGTTCTGCAGAGCGATGGATGTGCAGTGTTTACCAAGTGACAAGAAGGTAAACAAGGTATTCAACATCAACTGAGTGACACTAAATCTACCAAGTCACCAGTTGTCACCAAGTTCAGAACTACCCCTAGTGATTAGTATGGACTGAGCCTTCATTTCTATCGAGTACATGATGATGCTGAGTATCAGAAGCTTGCCAAGCTAGTCCACTGAACCTAAGTTATTTACTATTGGGCTGACTCAATAATGTTTTGTTTACTTGTGTTTTGGCCGACTTTGTAGTTTTCTAGAATGGAAAGGTATATATGTAAGATTCATATCACTATATTGTAAAGTTAAAAAAAAAGGGAACTAAGAAGTATTTTTGAGAAGTACATGCAAAGGATAATCAACAACAATTTAAGGAATGCAACAAGGTCAATATAGAAGTAGACAGGTCATATCTATCACATAAGGTGATCAAGTGTTAAAGGATCTTATCAGCAATCAGTTTTAAGTTGATCCACTATTTCATCTTGATAGGTGAATCAATTTTCTAAATCCTTTAACAGGGTAGACTTAACAGTCTCTGTATAAATCTCTTAATCGAGTGCATACTTCATTGTATGTTTGTAAATCCTTTAACAAGGTGGACCTAGTAGTCCTATTTGCTTCTAACAGGGCAGATCACTAGAAGTGGGCAATGTAAGCCTTAACTGACCAACTTTATGCTGTAGTAGTGAAGTTTTGTGGGTATCATTCCCACCCCAATTTTACTTTCTATTTGGAAGGTTTTTGGGTCACCAAACATTGTGTTCATATGGTATGTTGTGAATGGTATCTTTTAATGCATGCAGTAGATTAGAAGAATAAATGGTGAATGATTTATATAGTTTAAATTTTTTGAGGTTACTGATTCACCCCTCCCCTCTTAGGTAACCTAGCTAGTCTTGAGTATTTCCAACAATTGGTATCAGAGCTTTGTGGTTCTCAGAATAAAGTTTGATAGCTTGAGTAAAGATCAAGGACAATGGAGATATTCAGACTTGAAAAAGCTATTGAAAATGAAAAGCTAGATCTAGAAATGGCCATAGCTCAACTCAAAGAAGCAAAAGAGCATCTTTCCCAATCCCTAAAAAGAAGAAAGCAACTTGAAAAAGAAATGAATGACCATCAGTATGTTGAGGCAAAGATTGAAGACTTTTTCCCATCAAGCAGTTTAGATGAAGCCAATGAAGCAATCAAAGAACTCCTAGAAAAGAATGGCTCTCTGCAAGAAGAGGTAAGAAAATTGAAAAGAGAACAAGAAATTTAGTCATTAAGAATGTGTGAAATTTTGGAACAAAGAATTTAGAGGCTAGAAATAATGAAGAGCAAAATCAATCCACTTTGTATGAAGACCTTATTGATCAAATCATTGGAGCAAATGAAGAAATCAACATTCTCAAAATAGAAAATGAAAGAATAAGGAATGATCTGAATCTTGAAAGACATATCAATGAAAGAACAATAAGGGAGCTGAGATCTGAAAAGAAAATCAATGAAAGATTGAAGAATAACCTAAATACTAGAAAACAAGTCAATGAAAGGATGATGAAATCTCAAGTAGACATGAATCAATTGAATTAGCAAAATGAGAAAAATCTTCATAGACAAAAAGGTAAAGCAATACTTGGATATAATGAAGAAGGTGAATCTTCTAAGCAAGGTGCAAAAAGGAATCAAAGACCTACTTACAATCATTGTGGAAAAATTGGTCACACATTAAACAAATATTGGAGTAATGGAAAAGAAAAATTTAATGGAAAGTGCTGCAATTGCAATCAACATGGTCAGAAAGCTAATGAATGCAAGGAAAAACCAAAATTTGAAGGTAAATGTCACAAATGTAAGAAGCATGGTCACAAGGCATTCCAATGCAGATCGACATCATTCAATCCAATTGAACAACTTGTAAAGGCAATATTTGGATGAGATTACAATACTTGGTGCAGATGTCATTATTGTGGAGAATATGGACACACTAGCATAAAGTGTGTAAGACATCACCTAAGAAAGAAGGATACTACTATAAGGTGTTACACTTGCACTGAACTCAGTCATATAGCTAAAAATTGCACGAATATAGGTAAAGTTGAAGATGAAAAGAAAGCAAGGGCTAACAACATAAGGAAACAAATGAAGCAATAATGGATTCCTAAATCTACTAAGGATACAAGCTCAAATCATGGAAGTGAGGTCACTCAAGAAGTGGGTGACTCCATCCTCTCAAACTAAAAATCTAAGAATGTGTTGGAGCTATACTCAACAAGAAAATCATAAATAGTTCCAACAAAGAATGAAAATGATCCAATCAGTATTCTATATACACAAGGTCATCTTTCATTGAGTTGCATTGGAATCCACTGAGGAAAGCTGATGAAAGACCTTATCAAGTGAGGTCGGGAGTAAAGGAAATTTGGTTCATTTATCGAGTTGGTACTCTTACTGAGTTAGGTCAGTGGATGACAGTCTATCACATACTTCATCATGGTACCTAGCATTAATGGCAAATATTCATCAATAAGGGCAGAATTTGGCTTCATTTTTCACCGCATCTTTAGAATTCTCAAAGCTAAGCAATTCCAGGTGCATCCAAGCTATTTCAAGCAATTTTAGAGTGAAGGATTTTTTGAAAGATTTCTATCATTTATCGAGCAACAATGGCATCCAGGAGTAGTAGCAGGAGCAAGGTAAAAAGAGGTTCAGAAATGTTGGTTAGGGGTGTGGAGTGGAAAGCACTGAATTTCAAGTTCATTCTAGTAGTTGTGGAGGGACTTGAGCCAAATTTCAAGTTGGTTCTAGTAGTTGTGGAGGGACTTGACCCTAATGGTGCACAATCTCAAATTCCACCAAAGGCACTCCTAATCAACAACATTCATACTCATTTTAAGTGTTCTATTTAGGAGATAGGAACCCTAGAGATGGATAGTGCTTTAGAATAAATGCATGTTGATGGCTCATTAAAGCCCGAGCATAAGAATTTGGAAATAAAAGGTTTAACTCATATCCCTCACATGCTAAGAAATTTTTAAATAAAGTGGATAAGGTACATT
Organism: Cupressus sempervirens; assembly: GCA_028749045.1. Classification (NCBI taxonomy): domain Eukaryota; kingdom Viridiplantae; phylum Streptophyta; class Pinopsida; order Cupressales; family Cupressaceae; genus Cupressus; species Cupressus sempervirens. Next base: position 222,038,787 of record CM053789.1, on the reverse strand, counting down.
CTCAGCCGATTTCACAATGGGCAATTATGGTTAGAGCAACCAGTATTAGTCACCAAGAAGATGATTCATAAGATTACTAGTCTTCCCATGCTAAGCAAAGAAAAATCTACCAAAACCCTAGGTTAGGATGAACTCCAAAAGAAAATTCTAGCCAAGTGGGATGGTAGAGGTTTGAAAATTAGCACTATTTCTGATATAGAGTTAAGATTTGGAATTCATGTAATTGCACACAAGATTTATAGCTCTAGTCATTTGAACAATGTACCATGTGAGGTAGTGGACTTAGCATTTAAAGTTGTAAAGAAAAACATGGATTTTGACCTATCAGAATTACTATTGAAACAATTAAACAAGAATATGGAAAGCATTTGCAGATCCAAGAACAACTTGCGCAAATGTGGTTCTTTGTTGACATGTCTTTTCCTCTATATACAAAAATTCTTTCCATCCAAAGGATCTATTGTGTGGAGAAAAGATATTCCTATTCTATATCAGATAAATGATTTTATTACAGAAATGGTTATAAACTTTGATAGCATCATGGACAATTATTTTGAAGATTTCAAGGAAAGGATGAACAACAGGTTTAGGATTCCTCCTAAACTTGTTGAGGATTACAAAGATGATGTATGTTTCATGGTTGACTATGATAGGGTATATATTCAAGTAGTCAGGCCCCGAGTTGCATGGGTGAAACCTCTCCTTTATGAGGTTAATATTGATGAAACAAGGGACATCATTGAAGGACTTGTAAATGAGCTTGTAGATCCCAAGCAACTAGTCTTTGGAACATATGATGAGGCAAAATCCAAAATTGAACTAGAAATCAAGCTACCTTAGGCAATCAGAAAAGGAAAGAGGAAAATAGCCAAGATGAAATATGCTACTAGCCCTCTTATGCTTACATAAGGTAGAGGAGATGATGAAGAATATGAAGAGCAATCAGAAAAGGAGGCAGAGCCAACAAAGAAGAAGGGCAAGGTAACTATTACCAAACCTCCAAAGGCCTCCACAACTATTTTCACTAGAAAAGGAAAAGGAAAAGGTGAAGTTGTGATCAACAAGCCCCCACTCACCTTCCAAGAAAGATTGAAACAAATGGAAGAAGGAGGAGGCATCACAAACTTCAAGGCTTTAAAGTTTGAAACTAGAACTGATGTTGAGAAGATGCAGATTTAGGAACTAGTACTCAACAAAATGGGAAAATTGAAGTATTCTCTAGACCAGATAGCTCCTTAGATTTTAAAAGAAAGATTGCAACCAAGGTGGGAATTAGCTGTAAAAATAGCTAAAGATATTTATGAACAATCTTTGAAGAAGTTATTGCCAAATCTTACAAATGCAAAAGTAAAGGAAACAATGAAGATCAATGAAGGAAGAATGATGATTAGATTCCATACATGTTTGATTTTAATCAAAGACATTAAGCATGTTGTTAATGATGCAACAAACATGTGGAAGGGCATCTATCATCTACATAAGCCTAGTGATGATCTAGTAGAGATAAAGGATGATGACAGTGACCAAGAGGATGAGGAAGATGATAATACTCCCTCGGTCATAGTAACTGATGAAGATATGCAAGAGTTTATGAAGGAGAAGGAAGAAGAGGAGAAGGAGGAAGAAGAAAAAGAGGAAGAAAAGGACGAAGATGATCTGGTCAGAATAGCAACTGAAGCAATTGCATCTCTTCCTCACTCTCCACCAAATATTGTCACATCTATGGAGACAACTTCTACTAGTGAGATTATGAGCACAACAACGCAACATCAATTGCTCAATCTTCACTAGCCTCCTCCCAGCTCCAAGTATCTGCAATGGAAGTGTCAAGCACTTCATCTACCAAGCTGTCTATTACTTCTTTAGCTACTAAGTTAGCTCCCTTGACTCCTACATCATCAGTATGTGCATTAGTAAGTTCTACAATTTTGTTTTCATTGATTTTGGTTAGCTCTACAATTTTGTTCTCATCAGCATTATCGGTTCCTACTTCAATTCTAGTTAGTTCTTTAATTGTAAGTATTCTAGCTTGTATGTTACCTATTGGTACTTCATTTTTGGGAAGCACATTAGTTTTGGGCATAGTTAGTACTACTCTCAATTTTCCCCTAGTTGGACCAATTTAATTTTTTTTGCTAGTCTAACTTCATCTACTATTGTTTCTATTTCTAGATCCAAGGAAGCAAGAACGAAAGTAAAATCAAAGACTCCTCTAAAACTTCTGCTTACTAGTAAGGTAATTGATGAAGATATAGACTTGGATAAAGAAATTGTTATACCTAAGATAGATCTGGATACTACCACAATTGATGAAATGAGACTGGTCAATCAGCTTTTAAATCAAAAAGCAAGGCAGAAACAAGTTAGAGATGAAAGAGATAGAGAGTTCACTATAATTGAAAGTGTTAAAAATATAATTACTAAGGCTATAGGTGTTGATGTTGATTCATCTCAACACATTTTGTTACAATTAGAACAAGCCATAAATAAGTTCAATGAGGAAACTTCTTGCCAAGAGAAGCTCATTGAGAAGGTAGAGAAGAAATTTGATAATAAGGTGCTTGAGCACATTGCTCAACACATTGCAATAAAGCAAGTAGAGTTATCTACAATTTTGAGCAACCTTGATCAATCCTTCATCAATGTAACATTACTTTTTGGCAAGCTTTGTAATGTTACTGAGTTGACCAAGGATATAAAGGAGAAACTGAGCAGGATTGATGTGGATATGAAAGCAAGCACTCAAAGGCTACAACTTGACCCTAGTTCAAGATCATCTCATCACATGAAGGTAAAATTTTTGTCAGAAATGTAGGTAGAGTTGCTCAAAGAGGAAGCCAGGATCAAGTCTACACTAATTGACATTTAGAATATGATCCTTCCAATTATGGACCGAATACAGAAACACATTGCTTATTCAAAAATATTGGTCCCAGATACCACTTTCTCAATTGCAGATCATATGATTGAACTTTTTGCGGAAGTTCAAGTGGCACTCTCCACCTACAAAATTTTGCAGGATAATTGGGATAAGACATTGGCTCTTATTCTCAAGGTACACTATGAGTTTCTTTCACATTTTGGTGTCTCTATTTGAAATTATTGTATATACTCTTTGGCATTATTGTCAAAAAGGGGGAGTATGAGATGAACAAGAAAATAAATAAATGCCATGTATATATTATGCCATATGTATGGGGGAGATATCTAAGATATGTATATACAATAGCTTTACCAAGATCAATTTTGAAAAATCAAAATTAGAATGTCAGTGAACATATGTTTTGGCTCATAAGTGTTTTTGTCTCTAATGCCAAAGGGGGAGATTATTGGTATTATGTTGTATTTTTCATCACTGACAACACTTATTCAATTCTGAATGCTTACCAAGTTCATCACTCAGTCTACAATTTATACTGAGCATTTAGTGGATACCGTGTAAGCTTAGCAGTTACGCAATTCACACCGAGCATTCTTGATGCTACTGAGTGAATGTGCAGTTCAACAATGGTCACCAAGCTTCATAGTATCTACCGAGCTATCAATTTTACATGACATAAAGTCAGTTTCTATAGAGTGATGGATGTGCAGTGTTTATCGAGTGACAGGAAGGTAAACAAGGGATTAAATATCTACCAAGTGACATTACATCTACTAAGTCACCAGTTGTCACTTAGTTCATAACTACTCCGAGTGATTAGTATGGACTGAGCCTTCATTTATACTGACTGCATGATGATGCCGAGTAATGCCGTGGATGCGAAGTATCAGAAGGTCACCGAGTCAGTTCAGTGAACCCGAGTTGTTTACTATTGGGCCGACTCAATAATGTTTTGTTTACTTGTGTTTTGGCTGACCTTGTAGTTTTGTATAATGGAAAGGTATATATGTAAGATTCATATCACTGTATTGTATTGTAAAAAAAAAAGGGAACTAAGAAGTATTTTTGAGAAGTACATGTGAAGGATAATTAGTACAGTTTAAGGAATGCAACAAGGTCAATATAGAAGCAAAAAATTCATATCTATCACATGAGGTGATCAAGTGTTAAAGGATCTTATCAGCAATTAGTTGTAAGTTGATCCACTATTTCATCTTGATATGTGAATCAGTTTTATAAATCCTTTAATAGGGTAGACTTAACAGTCTCTATATAAATCTCTTAATCGAGTGCATACTTCATTGTATGTTTTTAAATCCTCTAACAAGGTGGACCTAGAAATCCTACTTGCTTCTAATAGGACAGATCACCAGAAGTGGTCAATGTAAGCCTTAATCGGCCAACTTTATCTTGCAATAGTGAAATTTCATGGGTATAATTCCCACCCCATTTTTACTTTCTATTTGGAAGGTTTCTGGGTCACCAAACATTGTGTTCATATGATATATTTTGAATGTTATCTTTCAATGCATGCAATAGATTAAAAGAATAAATGGTGAAAGATTTATATGGTTTAAAGTTTTTGAGGTTACTGATTCACCTCTCCCCTCTTAGTAACCTAGCTAGTTTTGAGTATTTCCAACATGTGTGTGTGTGTGTGTGTGTGTGTGTGTGTGTGTGTGTGTGTGTGTGTGTGTGTGTGTGTGTGTGTGTGTGTGTGTGTGTGTGTGTGTGTGTGTGTAAATAGAGATATTTTGGCACAACAAGTAAACAATAAAAATCACTCAACAGGTAGCATGGCCACAAATTTGATGGCAATGCCTATTGGTTAGTAGATTCCTCTTTTTCTCTCTCATTTTTCATGTGTTTATTTCCCTTGAAGTATTATTTCTTAGGGGTTATTTTCTAATATTGGATTCATTTTATGCAAGAGGCGATGAGGACATTCTTGGATGTACCCATGTGATGAATTACTTGTGAGCAATGAAGATTTTCAAATGCATGGACAATAGGTGGAGCTAGAAAACACAATAGGTTTTACATTTTTGTTTGAGGTCTTTAATTAGGTATTAAATAAATGTAACTGTGTTGTGTTTTATTAGCTCTGCCTACTATCCATGCATTTGAATGTAGCATGTCTTCTCGATTCAGAGTGGAAAAATCTTATTTTGGATGCGATGGAAAAATGACATGCACCAGAAGATGGGAAAATGATGTCATTTTTGCAAGTATGGAACCCTTTTTTGTACTTTAAACATTGATGCTTTCTTAAATATTTTAGATGTTAATGGGGAGGGAATTTAGATGTTGGGGGAGGGGGAGGGCAAGAAGTGGTCAAATGAGCTTCAACCTTCATGTGGTTGGACCTAATTAGTAGAGAATATTAAACTATACTAGAAACTAAGTGAAGCTCAATATTAACCTATTTTGCAATCGTAATAGAAAAAAAGTGTGGGATGTGTGACATTAGAGAGAGTTATTTTCTAATAAATCTATTTCTAAAATTCAACTTTGGTTATGAACATTATCAAGAGAGTGCAACACTCTTACCCCTATAACTAGTTTTCCTATTATTTTTATCTTTTGGGAGAGACCGGATGATTCTTGTGACCATCAAAGATAATTTAACGGTCACAAGAATCATCTGGTCTCTCCCAAAAGATAAAAATATCACAAAAAATAGTTATAGGTGTAAGAGCATTGTAGTGTCCTAATAATGTTTATAACCAAAGTTGAATTTTAGAAATGGATTTGTTAGGAAAGCACACTCTCCAACGTCACACATTCTATATTTTTTCCTACCATGTAGTCGTCGCAACTCAGACGACTAGCCGTCAGTTCGACAGCATTGCTACCACATATATGTCATTAGTGCAATAGACAAGTATGATGACTAGTCGTCAGATCCACAACATTTTCATCACTTGGATGTCACACATGAGATGGGGCCTCCAATGGTGTATTGCCCCATGTGGATTCAATTTATGAGAACTTGGGGCATCGTAATTGCAATGAGAGACCTTGTCATCGCAACTTTTGATGGCAAAAGTTTGACACATGTTCGATGAGAGCCAATTCTTATCAAAGTCTCTTAGGCAACAAGTGGCCTTTGCCATTGCGACATCTTACCATCATAATTCTGGCCCAAATGTAGTAGTGTATCTACTTTAGTGTAGTAAAATCATATTCCTATCACCAGCAATAAATAGTGCAGAACCTACCTAACTTTGTTCTCTTCTACCATTGTTGTGAATCCTCTCTCAATTGTACCATTCTCTTTGTCATTGTCCATTTTTTATTCCAAAAATATTTGCATATTTTGTTCCCACCATGCTAAATATTAGAAGCACAAAAATAGTAATAATTCTAGATGTTGAGAAATTTGTACTACCTTATTCCTGTTAGGTGCAGTGTCCTCAATCTTTCCATGCATTCTCTGACTTTGTATGCATGGCACCTCACACCATGTGTATGCTTCCAACACCTCCAATTGTGTGCAATGATCTAAACTTTCAATGTTCTTAACTCAAAATCAATCTTCCAATTCTAATTCCTAAAGAGAAGTTAATTGGGAGAAATTGGGAAGCACAGACAACTCTCATTCTTGTAGCCATGAGTACTTTTTCACCATTTTAGAACAATCTACCATTAAAACACAATTAGAAGCATCTAAACTTTTTCAATTCATAGAAAATTAGTGGATTTGAGAAAGAACAAAACTTACCCTACCCATTTTGATAAACCCATCAACCACACAATTCACTAGAGGGTAGCCCAAATCCACCAAACATCTAGATTGTGACCCTTGTACTCATCAAGAGAATCAAATATTTTGTTCTATACATTGCATTCTTTGAATTGTGCATTGCATGCTTTACCATTTTGAAATTAGCTTGTCTGCTATACAATATTAAAAATGTTGACCTAAATAATGTCTCTCAGCAAAAAAGAAGTAAAAAATATGATAGATCTGACTTTACCTAATAATTTGAAATGTTGAGGATTCCATTTGATTTGATTTTCAGTGATTGAAAAATCATGATTAAGAAAGGGGATTGTGAAAGTGAGAAACATAAGGTGTAAAGAAAAGGGGAAGATAACTGTCTGATGTGTAGAAGTGGGGATTCCATGAAATGCCACATAGCTTTAGAGATGGCATTGTCTGCCACAACTTATTCATGCTATAACCACCATTAACCGCCATTAATATGTAATGAATTTCAACACATTAAAGAAGACTAGTTTATGATTTAGCCATCTCCCTCCTAAATGGTTAAATAATGTAGCCAACTTTGGAATCTTGGCATCTCTATTTGGTAGATTTCTTTAGTTGTTATAGAGTGCATAAGTTAAACTTGAAGATCTTAGAAAGTTTATGAAATCTTCAAAAATAGATAAAACTATCTTCAAATAATTTTGACATTGTATTAAAATAGTAAAGTGGACATATGAGTCAAAATTTATGACACTCAATAGGTGTTCTCTTTCAAATCCAATTGCACAAATCAATTTCTTTTATTCTATTTTATTTACCATAATTGAGAATAGGGTATTTGTGTAAAATCATGCAGATCCAATGTGAAAATATAATAAATATTACAATTGTGGATTTAATCAGAATTGGTTAAATAGAAAATTAAATGGTAAAATATATAATGAATGGAATTTGACATATATATAAAAGATTTGAAAAAAATTGTAATATATGTTTTTTAGTTTCTTTGGTCATCTTTGTACATGTCACTTAATCCTTATGTCTTTATATTTTAACAAGATATATGTCTTATAATAATATTGTTATCTAGATATTGAGTACAAATAATAAGTTCTAAAATTTCTTATAACTTAGAAGAAACTACATCTTATCAATGACTAGAGTATTTTAATCCTACCTACTTCAATTATCTTTTATACAAGATAGAAGATTAAAGATGTTGGGTTGGGTGTTTTAATCCTACTCAATAAAATTATCTTTGAGACAAGATAAGATAATTGAGATATTTAAAGGTGTCTAATGCAATTTTAAATGATTTATTAACTATTCATATTTGATGGGTCTTCTTTTTTTTACTTAAAACCTAAATCAAGCCCTCATAACATGCACTAAAAATATGCTGCAATTAGGATATGAAAGCATTGCCTCAACAGACAAGAAAAGGAGATTATGGTCTACAAGTGCATTCAAAATAGGTCTCTTCACTCACAACGAAGAGACAAGATAGTCAAAGAGTTGAGGCACCTAGTCCCCCACCCAAGTCCCCCAAACCATTGCACATGATACATGCCCAATTGTCAACAAAGGATCCGACACATGGCGGCCATTCCTACTAGTCGAATTTTTTTTTTAAAAAAAAAATCCATCTATGCCACAAATGTCATCATTTTATCAAATGTATGATTTGAATACCTATTTTAATTTTCTCTCTAGCTCTCACTTTCATTAGATCTCTACTATCTCTACAAATTTCTAAAATATTTATTTCTACCCCTTCTAAACACTCCCTTCATATATCATCTCTTTCTTTGATTTTATTCTTATTTTTGTTTATTATCACAAAACTTTGACACTTTGAATTTGTTTACAAATAGCTCAATCAATTACAATATATAGTAAAAATGTGTTAGAAGATTGGATAATATATGAACAGAAGAAGGTGGGCAACTATTGAACTCGACTCACATGACTATCTATATTGTCATATTCGTGTAACTTTCATTAACTTATGGGCCATGCAGCCATGAAAACAATAACATAACAAGGAACAATTTTTAAATTTAAAAAACAAAAACTAACTATTAAAAATCTCATTCGTTTGGCTACGGACTCGATGTAATACATTAAATGGGACAAGAAATTGACAAGAAGCTCCCCTCCATCATTTTGTCTTATCTTGTCCCATGCCAATCCATCACTAATCTCCATCAAATAAGTACCAAAGACAAAACAAAGTCAAACTTTTATTTTTTCAAATTCACGAAAACAGTGTGATTTTTTCTAATTTTTTTGTTGTTTTTTATTACAAACTATGCAGATCATGAAAATCAAATGGTGAAATTTTCAAAAACATTGATGATGTTTTTGATCTTTTGAAAATTGATTAGTGTATAGTTTTGATGGAAGATAGTCGCATCCAATTATCACTGGATTGAAAAAACATCTCAAGAACTGGAAAAGGGCTATCTATTCTACCACAAATATTGAGGACTCTAAGTGGTGATAGAAATTTATTTGAAAAGAGTCCATTATCCCTGGTAGTGGAAGAATAGTAAATAAAACCTTAATATAAAGTAAATTTTGAAAATAAACTAAGCGACTCCTAGGGAAAGGAAAAGCATTGTGGTTGTTTGAGGGAGCCAGTGCTTTCAATGAAGAAAATCAATACAACAGACAAAAGACATGTGAAGACTTAGAAAATCAGTATGACAGATGAAAGACATGTGAAGCCTCTACCTTCTCTTTCCCTCATACAAAACCATCAAGGTACTTTCAATAATAAAATTCTCACCTTCTTCTCGATTGGTAGATAGCTAGGTAAGTGTTGTAACCCATCTGATTATTACCCACTTGCAAGCCTTGGTCTTTTTTAAGGTCCTGGAAATGTTTTTACAAAATAATGCACATGACCTTTCCTTGAACTTTATTGCCATATTCAATGTATTTGACTAATATCTTTGCCACTTCTTTAAAGAATTACTGGCTTTGTAGCAGTTTTCGGTTAACTTCTCAAACATGGTGAAACCCTTAATAATATTTAAGATCCTTTAGTTTAATCAAGTTTAGTCTGTCGTTCATGCGAGAAGAATTGTTTTAAGTTAATTTATAATGTGGTTATATCTTTTAAATAATATCACATATATTTAATTTATTAAATTATTAAATAAAAGAGTCTAAACAAATAAATAATTGTGGTATTATTATAACTCTTGGAGAAACTTCCCTAAGTCATTTATAAGGTCATGTTTGACATAGTTGTTGCTATGGTGAATTTTATATTTTAATTGCATTTGCTAACTTAGGTTGCAAGCTCAACATCGTCTATCATTTTGTAGGTGCAAGATCCTCTTTGTTCTTACACTTAATAGTTTCAATTAGAATTATCCCTCACTTTTTTCTACCTGGTAATCTTACTTACTGTAGTTATAGATAAATTGTGTGAAATTTTATATTTGTTCCACTATACGATTATCTCCATTACAATTGAGTAATTTTTCCAACATTGTGTATGCATTTGGCATTTATCAATAGTATTAAGTTCCTTATTTTGACTATATCCACATTTGTATTCATGTTTGTGCATGTGTATGTATTTATGTGTGCATTTGCATCCATGATCATGTCTGTGTTTGTGTCCACACCCGTCTCCATTTTTGTGTTTGCCTCTGTGCTCATATCCATGTATGTATATGCCTTTGTCTCCACGTCTTCATCTTTGTCTAGTTTTGTACAGGTGTTTTTGTTCACGCTTGTGTTTGTATCCTTTTAGCATTTGTATCTAAGTGTGTCTTGTATGCATATAGTGAAAGGAAGATCATACATGAAAGACCTATGTTGGCCATATAGGGGTGGCTTTTTTTTTTTTGTTGTTAAATTTGTAGGATCATTGCATATGTAATTACATTGCCTTCTTGGTATATGTTTTCCAAAATATAACTCCATCTCTTATAGCATAATCCATGAAGGGATATATCCATTTGTTAATTTAATAATTTATTATTTACACACACACACACACACACACACACACACACACACACACACACACACACACACACACACACACACACACACACACATTGTATATAACTCCAATTTAGTCTCTTCAGTTTACCCAACTGAAGCTATGAAATGTTGATACTCCCTCTTAGCTAGAGAGGACAAACACAAGACATCTATTACACCATTGGTAATATTAGGCATGAAAAATTAAGGACATCTTTGATTAGATATTTCCATCATTAGTATATCACATATAATATCAAGAGTATTGAATATCAACATATAATATTCAACCAAACTTTGAGTAATGGTCTCTAGAAGATCAACACTCTATATTCACCATGTACTCAACAGTCTTCTGAATATCAACACATGATATTCACCAAATAATCTTTGAGTAATGGCCTCTAGAATGAGATGTAAGATATTTACCAAGTACAATGAGTAATGGCCTCCAAAATATCAAGTTGTATGATAATCAACATGTACTTTGTGTGATGGCCTCTAGAACAACAATTTGCATAACATTCACCATATACTCAAAAGTGTTTATAAGGTATTTACACATGCATTCTCCTAATGCTTATCGTATAAACATCCACCATAAAAAATTATAATCTATTCGGATCTACATAGATATCATAAGATATCCATAATAATTGAAAATTAAGTTATCATAAGATTGTCACCTTTCAATAATTTTTGTAGATACAAGTGATGTCATTTGGGAGTCATCACTTCCTCCTTATGTAAATAGGGGGTAGGCCCATTATAATCACATAGTCATAAGGTATATTCATGAATCATAGTCCTCTTGACTGCTACAACTTAATGATCACTAGGGAATCCATCTCAACATGGTTTACTACCTTGAATCACCAAAGGTTGAATCATATCCTCTATCTGCTCCTTCTGATGGATGTGACAGACTCCCTCTAAACATCTATCTTTCGAGCTCCTTTACCTTTGAAGAAGTGTGACTCCCTCTAAATACAAATCATCTAAGATCTTCACCCATAACGGTCACTCCCTCTTAATCTCCCTTTTTCTACAATAACATTCTCAGAGAAAAAGATCGAGGCACATAACTCATTTAGAAATATGGATAAGAGATAATACTCAAGGATAATAATTTTGCATAATAATATAAGATCATCCCAATATAATATAGATAAATGTATATTCTTGGAATATATAAGCACATCTTCCATTATCTATATATACACTATGATCTATGTACTTTCAATATATTATAAATCCTTTACTAATATCACATATAGAAATCTAAGGAAACCAATTTCATTTATATTCTTAAAAAAAATTTAGAAAAAATATTTTATAGATATAATCACCATATACTTTTTATAACACTATCTCATATAATATAACTAAGAAATAAATATTATTAATGATGACGCATCCCTTAAATAATATTCTAAATATCCAAAACATATACTTACTTCCAATATCACTCTAACCAAAAAAAAATAGTGCATTCCAGTCAATACTCTTGTTTGACCACATGTCATTTTCATATATATTACTCTCTTCAATATGTATCCATGTAGGATATATGTTTACTATCCACTCCCTTAATTGTCAGCTCTGTTAAACCAATCACCAGGGACGCCAAAAGTCTTCTAGACTCCTCAATCCTATGCCATGTATCTCAAACATTGTGGCTCTATATGTTTTCATCTTGGGCCACCTTATCCACATTGTGTATGAAGCAATTTGAGGATTTTCTTTTATTTTCAAATTAGTTTATTTTATTCCTTCATTCTTATTTGCATCTAGTCGAATAGTTTTAACAGAATCCCATTCTGGTCTATGTTCTTTTTCATGGATAAAATAATATAGTCAAGAGAGGCATGAATGCAATCCCCTATGCACACATGCTTTTTCATTTAAATATTTCAAAGATGTTGTCAATGTTCTTTTGAGAATGCTAATAGTGTTGGGCAAATTAGTTTCCATGTTTCCTTTGCTTCCCATTCTCTCCACTAACTGGTTTCTTCCCCCTCCTGTAATGAGGATTCCCTTAAAATACTTGCAATGTCTTCATTCCTTGTTCCATGTTGGGTAAAAGCACAAACCTGTGTCACCCTTTTTGAAAGGAAAGGGCTAACAAAAGTATAACTATTCACCTTTAATTATATAGAACTAGTATTATTATTTAGAATTTGAATATGAAGTAAACTAATGAAATGTGTAGAAATGGTTGAAGTTTAGGATTAAATATTTTAATAATTATTTGGAATAAGAAATGATATGTTTTCTTAATTTTTATAGATGATTTTTTAGTTGTTGAAAAATGCTAAAAATTAGGGGTTTAGTTTCCACCACAAAACTATACAAAAATTAATGTGTTTCGATTTGAACTCAAACTATGTTATAGATAACACATATAGCTACAACAATCAATAATAAAAATTGACTTTAGACCTATATTTTCTCTTTTATAGTGATTCAAATTCCAACTCACCCCAAATTGATAGTTTTCCTCTCCCACCACATTTTTTCAAAAATCTATTCTAACCAGAAGATAAATTATACATTCTAAAAGAGGACTCTCTCCTCTAGAATGTCATATAATTTTTTAATTTTTTTGATATGATTTAATATTTTCTTTCTTTCTCAAAATCAACATTTTTTCTAGTGTTAAAATGTGTTCTTGTAGAACTTTTTAATTACAATATATTATATCTAATTAAAACACTATAAACTCTATATGAAAATATTCTCGACTTTGAGCTCAATAAAATGGTGTTTTTATTTTACTAAAAAAATCATAAAAATAGTAAGAGATATTGAAACATCATTTTTCTAAAATAATATTATTTCTTTAGTAATTGGATAAAAACTAGTATAACACATGCATTTAATAGACATTTCTAATTGGAAAAGTGTGAGACCATATATAACTTAGCTAGAATGAATTTATCTACATCATATGTTTGAGAAAATTTGATTTTTGGATAGTAATACTCAATTTCAGTCATTTTGATAAGTCAGCCTAAAAGGTGACACAACTTTGTACTTTTACCTTGACATTATAATTGCTAACTTGTATATGCATTGGCCTTGATCTGCATATCATGGAATTAGGGGCCTGTTTAGTTGTGGAATAGGACTAAAAAGTTTGGAATACATTTTCCATTTTTTGTTTGGTTCGTTAATTGGAATAGGGAAAAGGAATACACATTCCCATTTTTCCTATATAATGAGCTTATACCCATTCCAAAAAAATAGTTGTTACTGGAATAGTGATTCCTATTCCCAATATTGCATTCCTATTCTCCATTCCTATGCCTACAACCAAATAGGCCCTAGTTGCCTAGGGTTGTATCCTCATCATCAGTTTAGAGATTGATGCTCCAACTTCTTTCTTCCTTGATGCAGAATTCATATTCAAGCATGATGAAGACATTAGTACCCCACTCCATTTGTGACACCACACAACTTCTAAGGGGAATCTCTCTTATCACTAGTTCAATTTTTTGTAGAAGGTCTTCTCTCTCTATTTCAAAGAAAACCCTAAACTAATGCAAGGCCAATATATGACAAAAATTATTAGAGGACCATAATCAATTCTATAAACTCATACTTCATCATCACAAAAATTAATCCCCTTTGGTAAGGACATGAAGGATGACATATCCCTCCCATATGTACACATGATTTTGTGGAACAAAATCTACCTGACTTTTCTAGAGTGAGACATAGAAAAGTTGAGTAATATTCTCAACAAGGTTGTTGCCATTAATCTAAAAACTATATGGTGAAACTTTAAGGTACAGGCTGATCTTCATCAAAAAAGTACCAAAGACAAAACAAAGTCAAAAAAAAAAAAACAAATTCACCAAAATGTAGTGAATTTTTTTCAATTTTTTTGTTTTTTTCGTCTATAAACTATGTACATCATGAAGATCAAACGCTGAAATTTTAAAAAAAAAGTATGATATTTTTTATCTTTTGAAAAATGGTCAACTGTACACTTTGATGGACAATGGTTGCATCCAA